>CM054127.1:16993537-17619370 GCA_028751855.1 Ambrosia trifida | reverse complement strand
TTTGAAAGAATGGATCACATTTTCCAATCGGTCGTATGTCTTCAGCACGGATGATTTGGGTCTAATAGTTACATGATTTATTAGGATAGGCCAGTTTGAAGGTGTAGTCAAAGAGTCAAATAGGGCTCTACTCGCCTGAAGCTTCATGCGAGTAGGAGCCTACTCGCCTAAGGCTTCATGCGAATAGGCCCTACTCGCCTATACACCCCCTCCTACTCACTAGTTGACTTTTCCTATTTGCATGAAGATTTCCTAATCGCGTGTACTGCTGTCGTAAACGCATTTTGACATCCCGGAACATGATGTGACGCCTAGGAACATGGTAGGAACCCCGGGATACACCCAATGACTTAGTAACACGTGTTCGGACCTGATTATGCGTTAATCGGACATTATGCTAGACTAGGTGAACTATTGCGCGTATTGAATGTTTAATTGCATATGATGCATGATGTCTTGTATTTACCTAACACGTGGGATGTCGGGTCACCAATGGGATGTCGGGTCTTGTCTGGTACGGTCGGTTTAACAGTCAAAGATGTTTTCAAACGTTATGGTCACGGTCTGGACATTCGGGGACTAGTCAACCCACGGGTTATTACTCCGGATACTTATACACATCTTATGATAGGTCGCCGCTATTTGGGGCTATCATAGCATAATTACTTAACTGTTTTCAAGTAACGCAAACCAAGGTGAGTTTCATAGCCTCGCTTTTACTGTTTTGCTTTCGGGGGAGAAACATGCTACGTACGAACTATTTAAAGATCATGTTATACTATGGGCACTTTAAATTACTATACGGCTTTTTATGGAAAGTCCCAGGGGGAAACCATGAATGTGCGGGGCACAACGAGGGAAATGTGGATAGATCTATTGGGCCTCACAAGCCCCACTCGACGGCGGGGCCGGGCGGGTGCATATTGTCTCTACCTATCGGGTTACCGAGGCATCGGTAGCCCAGTCAATCTGGGCTGGTATCATCTTTTGGTTCATGTTTAGTAATGGGTTCCCAACCGTAGTAGTAAAAACACTTAACGTCTAGCTAACGTTCTTATGACATAGTATTAACGGGAATGATCTTTGTGAACTTGTGACAACACTTTTATAAAAGAAAACCTGTGAACTCACCAGCATTATATGTTGACATTTTTTTGGCATGTTTTCTCAGGTCGCTAAGGTAGCAGTCAATGGGCTAGACGCACGGAGTCATGCACAACGTCTAATATTTTGAAGCATATTAAACGATGTTTTGTAAACAATGATATGTCTTTTGGTTGTAAACAAGAAATGCTTCCGCTGCTGGTTTACGGCTCAAAGCATGATATTATGGTTTTAAAAATATATATGAATGCATGTTGTTGTATGTTTATTGTGATCGTTGACTGAGATCCTGGTGTGTCACGCGCCTCGCGGTAAAACTCCGCACGTGGAATTTGAGGGTGTGACAGATTGGTATCAGAGCCAACGGTTATAGGGAACTAGGACTGCATGTAGAGTCTAGTCTATAACTGAGTCACACACATTAGACGGTCACAGATAGTCGAGTCTTAACAAGTGGGTAACAACATGATTTGTCGGGGGTGTCGGTGTCATCATCTTCTACGCTACATCATCTGTTTACTCTTTATCATCCCATTTCTTGCCTCATCCTTACTATGATCCGATGGCGAACGATATACTATTGAACCTTCATGACGGCGGTGTACATTGGGGTAGCTTCGGCGTACTCTTGAGATCTGTCCAGGGATTCAGACATCTCCCTTCTATGCCCTAATGGACATGCTTGTTCTTATGCATACTATCTTGTACTTATACTTATGATAATACCACGATTGGGCGCTAGTGTTCGGTGACTTGAACTTCAAACTTAAAGCACGCCTGGAGGACCATGTAGAACAGTTTATCATGTCGGGTGCACACGAGATTATAAACTGTGATGCATGGGATCCCTGGCGGACTTTGGGCTTGAACGGATGGACCCGAACTGGGCTCGGTCTAGTTCCTTAAAATTCCTAATGGGTTATACCACGGGCAAGCCTAAATCTTTTGTTTCATGTTGTGACAGAAGATGTCGGGAGCTCGTGGAGGTCGCAGAGGCGGCCGTGCCGGCAGTCGTGCTGGCGGCCGTGGTGGTGGCGGTGGCCGTGGGAACATTATTATGACCCAAGCGGAGTTGGATAACCTGATGCAGCAGCATGTGAATATTGCTTTGGCTGCGTTCCAAGCCGCTCATAATGCTATGGGTGGTACGTCAATTCTCACCTATCCGATCTTGTTCTTGGGTACTGTACCTTTTCTTGGTTTTCACCTGTGTGTCTGTTTCAGGTGGTGCTGTCAATCCCCCTCCACCCCAGTGCTCTTACAAAAAGTTTATGGATTGCAAGCTCCACAACTTTAGTGGCACTGAAGGGGCAGTGGGACTGCTCCGCTGGTTGGAGAAAATTGAATCGGTTTTCTCGATGTGCAGCTGCCCGGAGGGCGACCGGGTGAAATATGCTTCTGCGACCCTGGAGGGTCAAGCTCTGACCTGGTGGAACTCCACCACCCAGACCATGGGTATCGCGGAATCTCACGCTATGCCCTGGGCAGAGTTCACTCAGTTGTTGAAAAACGAGTACTGTCCGTGGGATGAGATCCAGAAACTTGAGCACGAAGTCTGGAATCATAAGATGGTGGGATCGGAGATTGAAGCTTACACTGCTAGGCACAATGAGTTGGCGGTGTTGTGCCCTGATTTGCACGCACCAGAATACCGGAGGATTGAACACTATGTTGCCGGGTTGGTGCCAGAGATTGCGGGGTTAGTAGCTGCGGGTAATCTCACTGTTTATTCTGAAGTGGTTCGGTCGGCTCATAGGCTGACTAATATGAAGGTGGCTGAAGGGGTCTTGCCTCCTCGAGGCGCTACTGTAAAGGCCCCTGAGAATAACAAGCGTAGGTGGGAAGCTGTGGGGAAAGGCTCGAGTTCGGCTCAGCCTCAGCAGGTGAAGAGGTCTGATGTTGGGGGACCGTCGACTGAACAGAAACCGGGTGGTTATACCGGGAAGTTACCGAAGTGTGACCAGTGTGGATTTCACCACAACGGTCGTTGTGAGGACCGGAACCGCTGCCGCAGGTGCCATAAGCTTGGGCACCAGGCAAAGGATTGCAGGGTTAATCTCTAGGGTAACCGGGACCCACCTGCTACACCTACTCCGGCTCCTCATGTTGCTGCTCCCCAGGGAAACCAGGGTAAACAGGGGTGCTTTAATTGTGGTGAGCTTGGTCACTACAAGCGTGAATGCCCCAAGTTGAAACAGGGCGAAGCCGGGAAGAACGGATCGGGTAATGGAAACAACGGGGGCGGAGGCAGGAATGCTCGCGCCTTTGTGATTGGTTCGAGCGGGGCTCGACAGGATCCTGACACTATTACTGGTACGTTTCTTCTTGATAATCGCTATGCTACGGTTTTGTTCGATTCTGGTGCCGATAAGAGTTTTATATCTCTTGGATTTAGCCAATTGCTTGATAGGGTACCTACACCTTTAGAGGCTAAGTACTTGATAGAATTGGCTGATGGTAAGAAAGTCGAAGCGACGCACGTCCTTAGGGAGTGTCGCCTCGAGTTGTTGGGTTATTCCTTTCCTATTGATCTTATGCCGGTGTCCTTGGGTAGTTTCGATGTTGTCGTGGGTATGGATTGGTTGTCTTTGTACCATGCTGAGATCGTTTGTTTTGATAAAGTCATTCGACTTCCTCTCCCTGATGGAGAAATTCTGTTGGTGCACGGTGAGAAGAACGGGGTCCCGTTGAGTATCATTTCGTGTATGAAAGCCTATAAGTATCTTCGGAAGGGGTATTCTGCCATTCTGGCACTTGCTTCGGTTTCGTCGGAGGAAGAAAAGAAGATCGAAGATATTCCTGTTGTCCGTGATTATCCCGATGTATTTCCTAAAGACTTACCTGGTCTTCCGCCTTATCGTCAGGTCGAATTCGGTATTGAACTTGCTCCAAGTGCGGCCCCTATTGCCCGAGCCCCATATCGTCTTGCACCTCCCGAGATGCAGGAATTGTCTAACCAGTTGCAGGAGCTGTTAGAGAAGGGTTTCATCCGACCTAGTTTGTCCCCGTGGGGAGCCCCTATTTTGTTTGTCAAGAAGAATGACGGAAGCCTACGAATGTGTATCGACTACCGGGAATTGAACAAGGTTACCATCAAGAATCGTTATCCTCTTCCTCGCATCGATGACTTATTCGACCAACTTCAGGGTTCTAGTTTCTATTCGAAGATCGATTTGAGATCGGGGTACCATCAGTTGAGGGTTCAAGAAGCTGACATTCCGAAGACCGCCTTTCGAACTCACTATGGCCATTTCGAATTCTTGGTCATTCCTTTTGGTCTCACCAATGCACCCGCCATTTTTATGGATTTGATGAACCGTGTTTGTAAGCCTTATCTTGATAAGTTCATGATTGTCTTCATTGATGATATTCTAGTCTATTCCAAGAATGAGGTGGACCACCAGGAACACTTGCGTCTTGTTTTGGAACTCCTGAGGCGGGAAGAGTTGTACGCCAAGTTTTCTAAGTGTAGCTTCTGGTTGCGTGAAGTCCAGTTCCTTGGTCATGTGGTTAATGAGAAGGGAATTCACGTTGACCCAGCTAAGATTGAGGCCATCAAAGACTGGGAAGCACCAAAGACGCCATCTGAGGTGCGGCAATTCCTAGGTCTTGCAGGTTACTACCGTCGTTTTATCGAGGGATTTTCGAAGATCGCTCAACCCCTCACCTCGCTTACCCAGAAGGACAAGAAGTTCGACTGGGGTGATTCGCAGGAGTCGGCCTTCCAGATGTTAAAGGCTAAACTCTGTTCTGCTCCTATCTTGTCCTTGCCTGAGGGCACAGACGATTTTGTGGTTTATTGTGACGCTTCTATCCGGGGTCTCGGTTGTGTACTGATGCAGCGCGAGAAGGTCATCGTCTATGCTTCTCGTCAGCTCAAAGTTCATGAGAAAAACTACCCCACCCATGATCTGGAATTGGGTGCTGTAGTCTTTGCTTTAAAGATTTGGAGGCATTACTTGTACGGTACCAAGTGCACCATCTACACCGATCTCAAGAGCCTCCAGCATATCTTTGATCAGAAGGTGTTGAATATAAGACAGCGTCGCTAGGTCGAGCTTCTTAATGATTACGAGTGCGCTATTAAATACCATCCTGGCAAGGCGAATGTGGTCGCAGATGCCTTGAGCAGGAAGGAAACGGCTAAACCTCGTCGTGTTCGAGCTCTTCAGCTCACCATCCATTCCGGCTTACCTGATCGAATCCGTTCGGCGCAGCAAGAAGCTTTGAAGGAGAAAAACCTTAAAGCTGAAACCATGCACGGTGCTGATAGCCACCTTGAACTCAGGTCCGATGGCCTACACTATTTCGCTGAACGTATTTGGGTTCCTTTATTTGGGGGCTTGCGGGAGCTCGTTCTTGATGAAGCTCACAAGTCCCGGTACTCTATTCACCCTGGCTCCGATAAGATGTATCAAGACCTAAAGATACTTTATTGGTGGCCGAACATGAAGGCGGACGTGGCTTCCTACGTGAGCAAGTGCTTGAACTGTGCCAAGGTCAAGATCGAATATCAAAAGCCATCCGGCCTTCTGCAACAGCCTGAAATTCCCGAGTGGAAGTGGGAGCGGATTACGATGGACTTTGTGACCAAACTCCCGAAATCGCCTAGTGGTTGTGACATGATCTGGGTGATTATTGATAGGTTGACAAAGTCTGCGCACTTCCTCGCTATCAAAGAAACCGATGGCCTCGAGCGTCTGGCACGGTTATATCTCAAGGAAGTGGTCTCTCGGCTCGGGGTGCCTGTCTCTATTATTTCTGATCGTAATTCTCGGTTCGCCTCTAACTTCTGGAAATTCTTGCATAAGGCTCTGGGTACTCAGTTAGACATGAGCACAACCTATCATCCGCAAACTGACGGTCAAAGTGAGCGGACAATCCAAACACTAGAAGACATGCTCCGGGCATGTGTGATCGATTTTGGCAAGGGGTGGGAGAGTCATCTACCGTTGGTGGAATTCTCCTACAACAATAGTTACCATTCTAGCATCAAGGCAGCTCCGTTCGAGGCTCTTTACGGGCGGAAATGCCGGTCTCCTCTTTGTTGGGCCGAGGTGGGTGAGAGTCAACTCACCGGCCCGGAACTTGTGTACGAGACTTCCGAGAAGATCGTACAAATCCGTAATCGCATGGCAGCAGCTCGAGATCGTCAAAAGAGCTATGCCGATCGTCGTCGCAAGCCTTTGGAGTTTGAGGTTGGCGACAGGGTTTTATTGAAGGTATCTCCATGGAAGGGCGTTATACGTTTTGGGAAGCGGGGCAAATTGAATCCTCGGTATGTGGGACCGTTCGCAATTCTGGAACGAATTGGACCGGTAGCATACAGGCTTGATCTGCCAGCTGAACTCAGTAGTGTTCATAATGTCTTCCATGTCTCTAATCTCAAGAAGTGTCTGGCGGATGAATCTTTGGTTGTTCCACTCGAAGAGATCAAGGTGGATGATCGTCTGCGTATTGTGGAAGAACCGGTTGAAATTCTTGACTATAAGATCCGTAGCCTTCGCCGGAGTAAAATCCGCATTGTTAAAGTCCGCTGGAACTCAAATCGTGGACCGGAGTTCACGTGGGAACGGGAAGATCAAATGAAGGCTAAGTATCCCCACTTATTTCCTAAGCGCGCGTTCGAATCAAGGCATGTCTCTGCTGAAGCTGAATGAATCTCGGGTCGAGATTCCTTTCAACAGGGGGATGATGTGGCAACCGGAAAATTTTTCTTCTCTTTCGTCTCTTCCTTTTTGGCCTTGGGCAATTTTCGGGACGAAAATTCTTTCAACAGGGGGATGATGTGACACCCGGCAAACTCAGGTTAGTAACGTTGACTAAACTAGTAAGTCTACCTTAGCGAGCCATGCATATTACGTACCTAACGGGGTCAGTCGAGTCGGTACGATGATTCTGGGAATCATCGGGAGTCGTTACGATGATCCGCGGGATCATCGGGAGTCGGTCCATAACCATGTGTACAAGGATTGGTGATTCGTGGAATCGCCGGGTTTAACGCACACACAAGTCTCGAGTCCCGGGAATTGGTGAACGGATGTAAACGTGTTAGTTATCGTGCATTATATGTTTGAAATCATTATGTGACTTGTCGGTATGTGAATACGTGTTTATATGTGTTAAAATAGTGTTTAAAGCGCCAAAAACCCGTTCCAGCACCCTATAGGCGATTAGGAGCCTGGGGAGCTCCTAATCGCCACTTCTTGAGGCGAGTAGAGGGGGGCCTGGGGCGAGTAGGAGCCCTACTCGCATGAATAGAGGCGAGTAGGATCCCTACTCGCCTAATCTGGTCTGCTACTCGCATGAAGGGCTGTGCACGAGTCAAAACACCTATACATAGAACCCTTGACTCCCCAAACACCATTTGTGCAACCCTAACTGATCCTAAGCCACCCACACACCCTTGAACACCTCTGGAACTTGTTTTGCTACAAAAATCACCATTTCCAAGCTTACACACCTTTCTTTGATAAAATCCAAGGTGTGTTCTTCATCTCTAACCTTTGTAAAGTTGTTGTTTTGGTTCCCCAAAAGTCCAGACCTTGTTTTGCTAAGTTTGTGTCTTTAAAACCCTTTGAAAAGAGTTCTAAAACAAGTCTACACCATAATACTTGCTATATGTGAAGTATTTGTGCATATGATGATTGTTGGTGATTATAACATGAATGTTTCCATGAATTTGTTGTACTTCTGATGTGTAGGTGTTGTTAGGATGATTATCTATGAGTTTAAGCTCTTGTTATGGTGTTTAGGTGCAAGTATGCATTTTGACCCATTTGGGTAATTCTTGAAGAATAGGATGTTATGATGTGATTCATTGCTTGTTTATGGTTAGAAATCATGCTAGGATGATGATATAACATAGAGATGATGAATTGCAACTTGTAGGAGATGAAATCTGATTGTTTCCATTTAAGGAAAAATAAGGTTAGTTAATGAAACCTAGTATTTTGCCATTTTTGGAAATAATCGCACCGAGCCCGTTAGAGCAGAGATAAATTGAGGGTTTTCGCTTGGAAAGGATTGGTTAATAGTTTAGTTTTGATATTGGGTGCTTTTACATGTTTCGGATCTGATTTGGAGGGTTTAACGCGCGAAAACGCGCAACAGCAGTGCTTAGGCGAATAGGGCTCTACTCGCCTGAAGCTTCATGCGAGTAGGAGCCTACTCGCCTAAGGCTTCATGCGAATAGGCCCTACTCGCCTATACACCCCCTCCTACTCACTAGTTGACTTTTTCTAATTGCATGAAGATTTCCTAATCGCGTGTACTGCTGTCGTAAACGCATTTTGACATCCCAGAACATGATGTGACGCCTAGGAACATGGTAGGAACCCCGGGATACACCCAATGACTTAGTAACACGTGTTCGGACCTGATTATGCGTTGATCGGACATTATGCTAGACTAGGTGAACTATTGCGCGTATTGAATGTTTAATTGCATATGATGCATGATGTCTTGTATTTACCTAACACATGGGATGTCGGGTCACCAATGGGATGTCGGGTCTTGTCTGGTACGGTCGGTTTAACAATCAAAGATGTTTTCAAACGTTATGGTCACGGTCTGGACATTCGGGGACTAGTCAACCCACGGGTTATTAGTCCGGATACTTATACACATCTTATGATAGGTCGCCGCTATTTGGGGCTATCATAGCATAATTACTTAACTGTTTTCAAGTAACGCAAACCAAGGTGAGTTTCACAGCCCCGCTTTTACTGTTTTGCTTTCGGGGGAGAAACATGCTACGTACGAACTATTTAAAGATCATGTTATACTATGGGCACTTTACATTACTATACGGCTTTTTATGAAAAGTCCCAGGGGGAACCCATGAATGTGCGGGGCACAACGAGGGAAATGTGGATAGAACTATTAGGCCTCACAAGCCCCACTCGACGGCGGGGCCGGGCGGGTGCATATTGTCTCTACCTATCGGGTTACCGAGGCATCGGTAGCCCAGTCAATCTGGGCTGGTATCATCTTTTGGTTCATGTTTAGTAATGGGTTCCCAACCGTAGTAGTAAAAACACTTAACGTCTAGCTAACGTTCTTATGACATAGTATTAACGGGAATGATCTTTGTGAACTTGTGACAACACTTTTATAAAAGAAAACCTGTGAACTCACCAGCATTATATGTTGACATTTTTTTGGCATGTTTTCTCAGGTCGCTAAGGTAGCAGTCAATGGGCTAGGCGAACGGAGTCATGCACAGCGTCTAATATTTTGAAGCATATTAAACAATGTTTTGTAAACAATGATATGTCTTTTGGTTGTAAACAAGAAATGCTTCCGCTGCTGGTTTACGGCTCAAAGCATGATATTATGGTTTTAAAAATATATATGAATGCATTTTGTTGTATCTTTATTGTGATCGTTGACTGAGATCCTGGTGTGTCACGCACCTCGCGGTAAAACCCCGCACGTGGAATTTGAGGGTGTGACACGTATGAGTCTTATACGCCTGACGTGGCACAAGTATGAGTGTCATACGCTTGACAAGATGCTCATACGCCTGATAAGATGTTCATACGCCTGAACTACTAATTTTCCTTGTTTTTGATGAATATGAAGGTTTTCAAAGCTTGAAGAACAAATTTTTCGATTTGGACTTATTTTTATCAAGCAAATGATCAGGTTTTGTGCGGGATATGATTTCTAACAAGATTCCAATGCCCAAATCAATCCAAAATAACAATTATAATCCAAAATGATCAAAAACTATGAAGAACACAAACTTATGGGTTTTATTCAAAAACTCAGATCTAATCCAAATTAGCGTTGTTTAACACTCAAAAATCTCTAAAGACCTTTTAGATCTGATTCAAACTACTATAACAACCCGCGTGATATGAGCCTCGGCTCTCATACCACTTATAGGATCGATTCAGACAAGATATGGTATCACGCGCATAATGGATCGAGGGCGGAATCAACGATCCGTTTTGTTGTTATAGGTGTATGTTTGGAAGATAATAATAATATGAGAGCAAACACACAAAATGGGCAACACCTTATCAGAGAATATTGCAAACGTTACAAAAAGGTTCAACAAATGGGGTATTTATAGGGCCTGGCCTCATACGCCTAGACATGCAGTCCTATGAGGCTTCATATGTGTCATCCCCAGGCATATGAGACTCTTATACGCCTGAAGCCTTTCCGGAAAACCCAAAATACCCCTAGACCTCTAAAATGCTACCCAAACAACTATACAACGATCATACATGATTCATAACCCATATCTACGCTATATAATAATGCCTACGACTAATATCGACTTATCACTAGCCGGGGACATACATGAAGTGCACTAACATGATACTACCCCTATTCTTGGAAAATCCAATTATACATTTTCATCATAACCTCACTCACAATTTCACATTAATTAGTAAAAAGATTCTTATGTACAATGTTAGATATTTTAAGTAATTTAAAAGATTGTAAACACTTATTAATCGTGTTCACCTTGATGACTGTTTTCCTTTTAGTTAATTTTACACTAAAAATACATCTTAATTGACTTTTGACTATTCAACCCAGTCTCGTTTTACCTTATATTCAACCTCACTCAATTAACTATAATTAATTCTTATAAAATATTTGACTTTTACGATATTTGCTTTAATTTAAAACTAGTGTGGAGCCGCGCGTTGCAGCGGAGTTGACAATACGCAATTGAAAAACAAAATGGTTAAGATAATTAAGTGGTCAATGAAGTGAGGATGTCATGGGAGGTCGTTATACAACCTACAAGTAAAGACAAAAGTTAGAAATTATACATTATACCTCGCTTTAAAATCAAACAAAATTACTTCTTTTAGACTCAAATGAAATCAGACGCAACTCTATTTTTTTTGCACCTAGAAAACAATTGCGGCTATCGACGAGTCTTTGAGGTGGCACACAACAAGATTTGATGGTTTGGAAGTCTAGTACAACTTTGGTTTTTCCGTAGGTAGCTACCAATGTTTTTAGAATTTGATAATCCATGTGTGGTGGTTGTGGAAATACCATGAGACAACGGATGATGAAACCGAGAGGGAATCAAACAACTATCTATAATTGGTTTTTCCTCCCCTTGTTTGACATCACAATTTATAGGATCGAAAAAAAACTGACTATTTAAGACTAATTATGTACCGGCACATGAAAGGTTGTATTATTTATTTATTTGGGATTTTGGTTTTATGAAGTAAAGAAGTTTTAACCACATAATTATTAAGTCTATAACTCATATACGTTTAATTTCATTTTACTTCCTAGTCTTTTTAATTTTTTTAGGATTACATTTATAGATTTCAATGAAAATTATATATATATATATATAATTTCTTAACATAATATTACTCAAAGTATAAAACTTGTATTTTATTTTAAGTCATATTTTTTTAGACATACAAATTTATGAGAAGAACTTCAAGATTAATGTTATATCAGTTTAGAAAATGTTGAGTGTTTATCGTCATTACTATTGAGTGTTTATTATCATTATAAACCTCACTTAAATCTAACCGACTTTGTTGTTATGCAACGGTTAGCGTTATAGATCGTTTGGTTTTTTTCGTCGTGGTTCGCGTCATACTACAATAGCACAATCGGTAGGGATCGGTAATTATATATATATATATACACACACACAACACACACACACACATATTATAACAATTAAATTATTTGGTAGAAAAATTATGGGCTTCCCTTTAATTTAATACATGCATTATTCATTTACATATCTTTCATGAACAATTTAATATTCATGTAAAAATACTATTTTGCCCTCTTACTAAGTTAATTAGGGCATTGTACCATATGCATTATATGTTGTAATTACTTAAATTTGGTTGGTATCCTTGCCTCATGCTTTATAATATAGTATAGATTAGTGGGTAATCAATATTTCTATTTATAGTTTTCACGTTTGAGATGGTTGTAAATTTTTATCAACAGTATTAACTCTTTTCAGTTTAGGGTGGGTGTATAATAATCAACAAAACCGTATTCTTTAAGGTCGCTCTCAGTCTAGGGTGAGTGTACAATAATTAGCAAAAGTTTTTCAATATGGGGTGGGTAAAACAATATAATCGGGTATGACATTATAAATTGTTACCGCCATGGCAACGCATAAATTTCCTACTATTTAATATAAAAAAACATCAAATTTCCACCGCGTCCCTTTGCGTCCTTAGTGGTGTAGTGTTCTACGCCCACCGTTGTCAAGTTGACGGGCTTTGCGCCCTTTCTACATAACCCACAATTAGGAGTGAGCACAGTCCGAATATTAGAGTTTATAACTGATCAGTTTTGATCATTCAGTTTTTTTATGTCGAATATGAATCAGTTATGGTTAATTAATCATTTTTTTGATAAAGTGGAAATGTAGGCGATGAAAAAATAAAAAAATAATATAGAAAAATGAATGACTAATAGTAAAACAACTGGCATTAGGGCACCCACAATGCAAGTGGATACACGGTTCACTTGCGGTGGACAGCCCAAGCAAAGTTCAAAACACCATTGGAGGTGTTGGTCTGGTTTGGAGTGGTCCGCTACAGTGGACGGTCCGTGGGGCAGGGGGGGGGGGGGGGTTCCACTTGTATTTTATTGATTAAATAAAAAAATGGTTTTTTTGTGTGTGTGGTATAATTTAAATAAAAGTAAAAGTAGGTGATGAGGTGGAAGTTTGAAATGGTTTATGATTGGAGGAAAAATATGGGTTTGAAAGGGTTGTGGTTTAGAATGATATGACATGATGGTATGACAATTTAGAGTGGTTTGTTGGAGCTAGCATTGTGGACACTAAAGTAGAGTTATATAATATATGTTACCGAAATCGAAGAGGTTTAAATCCAACAAAACTTTTAACCAAAACAAAACTCTAGCATATTGAATTCAAAAACCAAAATGCATGTGAACCTCATCGATATAAAATGGGTAGAGTTTTAAATCCAACAAAGTTATAACTATTCGGTTCGGTATTTTTAGTTATGAACGCATGCATAAGCGAAACTGAACTAAAAAATCAGAATTTTAAAAGTACAAAAAACCAAACCGTCGGTTGATTTGTTTTTTCGGTTATTGTTTAGTTAATTCGTTTTAATGACAACCCTACCCACAACACATAGCCTAACCATGCAAAGCCAAAATAATAAACCTAATCAGGTAATTGATCATATGATAAATTTAAGTATGGAGCAAGAAATATCTGAACATGAATCCTGAATATATGAGACTATATGAGATGAATCAAAATATTTAGAGAGCAACCATACCGACACAATGCAAGTTCCAAAAAATGAAAATAAGACAACTTATCTTAAATATCAACTTCTTGATCAAACCATAGTCCTCCATCTGCTAAAACAAAAGAGCCCGTGTACTAGAAAAAAAAATGAAGATACAGTAAAAAATAGTCAAAGATTTATACACAATATGGTAACTTAAGATATAAACCGTTTGACTATCTTTTCCCCATGCATGTTCTTCAACATTGACCCACATTCCCACGAGCTAGCTAGAAGACTTTAAAAAAGGTAATGACAAGAATGCAATAGGACATTTGATGTGTAGCTGCTAGTGTCATCATGGGCAGCCGGTGGCGGGTTGTTGTGGTGCTGCGGCGGTGGTATTGGGTGGAGTAGTGGTGGTAGAAGTGGTGGTGACGACTCGCTCACACGATGGACACATTGTGAGGGTGGTGGCTGGGAGTTGCATGTAAAATGGTTGAGAGGTTTTTAGGGCTCTTAATTCTTGAAGTTCTTTTTGCAATCTCTTATTTTCTTCTGTTAGGGTTTCGCAACATGTTTTTAGATACTCGCAATCCACCTCAGTCTGCTTCAACTTTGTCCTGCAACAATTTTGTTAGTTAAATAATGTATCTCTTTGTACCAATATTGTAATTTACTAAAACATATACTATAACTAAATACTAGATTATTAAACTAAACTTTTGTATGTATTGAAAAATATTTAGTAGCTTACTTGAACACTAGATTAGGATTTAAGGTTGCAATGATTTATGTCAAAGTGAAGGTTAAGATGAAGGTTAAATGTAAGGGTTGTGGTTGGCGCCAAGATCAGCCTATTTATAGGGCTTGATCACAAACATTACTGTGAAAAGGATCCAGATCAAATGAGAACTCTCTAGAGTTGTGAGAACTTCAACATTCCATGAGATAACTTTTAATAATTTTTTACCGAAACATGTATAATTGACTAAATAAGAAATATGCAAAAATTGGAAAAAAAAAAAAAATTACGTACGGACTTTACACCAATGTAAGAAAAGTGATGTAAAATAAAAATCCGTCACACATATGTAATTTTTTTTTACACCAGATGTAATTTCTCAAACATATATATATATATATATATATATATATATATATATATATTGTTTATTTTTTTAATTTCTGTAAAATAAGATAATTAAAAATATTTTAGCAAAAACAGTTTAAAAAATGTTACATATATACTCAAGGGAGTTTTCATTAGAACCTAACCCATAGTGAAAATACGTTATCTTTGTATTAGTTCTTGTGTAAATTAAGATCGGTGCTTTATCTTGTTCAACAATTCTATTACTACATGTTCTCATATGAGTTATAGAATTCCAACAATAGGAACAGGTAAGGTTAATGTTATAAAATGTTTTTAGAACATGTGATCATGAGATTACATCCAAAGGATGAAATGTTATTCGATTGGTGTAAATCAGTGGCGGATCTTAAACGAAAAACCTGGTATGTCCGAGCTCAATCTGGTAGGGCCGGACTCAGTACATATAAAAATTTTCAATAAAATTTACATTACGAAACGAAAAAACTGGGTGGGCGGCCGAGGCCCGGTTTGACCATAGTAAAGAACCGAACCGCCATGGTGTAAATGTTATTCACTCGCTCAGTAATGCATGTAGTTGCATGGCTTAAAGCCGACTATCTTTTAGAAAAGTTTCAACCGCATAAAAAGCTAGTTGGACTATTACTACCGTCGTCACCAATTATTAGAATTATTATTGTTATTACCTTGCCCTTCTGTTTTGAAACCACACCTCAACTTGTCGTGGACGAAGATTCAGCTGGTTTGCTAATATTAGCTTTTGTTTCTGCAAGAATATAATTTGTTCAATGAAAATATTAAATCCTTTGGCAAAATTAATCATTCATTTATTATTACCTCTCCTAAAGTTAAAAAAAAATCATATGAATAAATTTCATTCATAAATATAACATACACTTTGTGTAAGTCTATATATGTATGTTATAATAATGTGTAATTAAACAGTTATAACATACATAAAGCTAATATTTAACCATTAATAAATATACACTTTGTGTAAGTCTATGTATGTTATAATAATGTGTAGTTAAACAGTTATAATAATGTGTAATTAAACAGTTATAACATATATTTATGAATGAAATTTTAGCTTTATGTATGTTATAAGTGTTTAACCATTAATAAAGCTAATATTTCATTCATAAATATAACATGAACCATTAATAAAAAAATTAACTGATTTAGGTTTTGGTTTTCGTTTCAAACAATATTGAGTTCTTTGTAATAAATCTATATATCATCATGGTAGTACATATATTTTTTAATGGCAAATTTTTTTTATTAATTTCAAATTTGGGAATTCTAACCTAACACACTATTAATTTCAAATTTCAAATTTTAAATTTCCTTTTTTGAGATTTTGGAATACTCTTAAAATAAATATAACATTGGGGAACCCTATTATGAAATTAACATAGTATTGTCTCGGTGTCTTGACTATTAATGAGCACGTCAACATGCTTTTATGTTCTCGAGAATTAATGTCACCTATTAACAAAAGTAAGCTTTGTGTAGGGTCAGTGTTGTTCATCGAAAAATTTCTTATGATGTGATGCAAACATGCATACAACTACATATAGTTTTTTTTCACAAAATCCTTAGTTTATGTTTAAGTAATCGAATGGGTTCTGTGTAAATCTAGAAATAGATACATTCATTCTCTCATTATAAACAGTCAAGGTTTACTTAGGGTTCTACATGATGATTTTAAATTTATAAATAATTTGATATTCTTAAAGTTGACATATTAGAGACTTACAGGGTTGAGGGTATTGTGTTCTTTGAAGCTATCTTCAAGAAAAGCGGATTGCTCTTTAGAGAGTCGAAGCTTCTTTCTACCCAACCCGTTTTCATCATCGTCACTAGTTCCACCATACCCTACTCGTCTTGAAGAAACTCTATGATCTCTCTCCGAAAGATCCGCTAAGAAATCCATGTTCCCCCTCACAAACTCCATATCCGGTTTTGTTGATTGAAATCTACTGCTACCAGTGCTACTTTTGAAAATGGAAGAAAAATCCATCTGAAAGGATGACGTGTCACTATTACTGTCGTTTGGAGACGACTGAATGGGGGTTGGTTCTTCTCCATTGTTGGGATCATATATTGCGTTAAGCGGTTTCACATCCAGCCCTTTTCCTAGTTTAGATTGGGAACTCGGTTCCCCTATTACTGTTCAATCGAGGTAATTACACATATTAGTGAAGAAAGTTGTATAAAATATAACACAAAAGTAGGAGAAATTGAACTACTTAGGTAGTGTAATGGTAACCGAATTATTAAAGTATTTTAGAAAATATTTAGTGCATTGAATGCCATTATGATGGTAAGCTTAGAGTAATCCCAACAAGAATAATTTATCACACATTATATGCAACATCACAAAAGCTAGCTAGTCTCTCATATAGACATAAAACCTTATATATATGCAACAAGAAAAAAGGTTAGAAATTCTTTTTTTGAAATAAGGTAAAATGCCCTTAATAGATGGTGGATCAACAAAATATAAGTTCTTTGTATGTTTAGGTGCTTTTGCAATACCACCTATAGTTCGAGGCAATTTTCTTAATTACTTGTTACAACTCAGTCGCATGGGGTAGCAAGTTTTGACTACTCTTCACATAAGTCATTGGGGATAGCGAGTGTGATCAAGAATCTTTGACAGGGATTCTTGAAAGTCGCTGACCCATGCTGAGTTATTTGAAGACCGGTCAAAATTTGGTACCTCACAACTTACCTATAAGTAACAAAAAAACCGCCTACTAAATAATACATATGCTATTGCCAACACCAAACATCCTAAACATAAGAAAATTACAAGAAAATAGTGGATTTGGTAATTTCAGACCTCTTCAAAACAAATATGGCAATTGCATATCTTTTATGAGTTTGTGGATGTGCTTACCCAAAAAAGAAAGTAATTCTTTTTAAACACTAAAGATAAAAGGTAACAAAAAGAAAACTAAATTGGATATGATCAAACACAAGAAACTAGAGAGAGTTGGATTTACAAATTTGAGAGAGCCATGGAAAAGGGCGGTGAGAAGGAGGCGGTGGTGGCGAAGATTGGTGGAGAGACGGTGAGAAAGGGCGGAGATCGAGCTGTAATGGCCGCGGATCCGAAGATGATGAGGAACAATTTGTTTTATCATCATCTTCATAGTTCTTTCGTTGATGATCTTTAATATTCTGGCTGCTGCTTCCTAAGACCATGCAAAACCCTAATTCTTTGTTCTTTTGCTTTTGTGATCTACTTTCATCACCAATTGAAATTGGCTTTGGTGTATCTCCTAAGCTAAGAGCAAGTTCCATCCTCTCTCTCTCTAGAAATCTATAATGATATGATAAACAGGAGACTTTTATAAAGGAAAGGGTATGGTGTTAGTATTTATGGAAAAATGAGAGTTTCAAGAAAGACATCTTTCTTCAGAAGTTATGTTCAAAGTTATTTAATGTTTAAACAAAGGTGGTCACGGCATAATCATTTGGTTTTGGTGATATATTGTTTTCTTTAAACCATAATACCTTAAAAGTTAAAATATATCTTCTTTTATCATCTACTTGAGGTTGTATCAATAGTCATGGAAAAAAAAGGTAGTTTTGGATAGGGCTTAGCTCGGTATATACAGCACGTCTTAATTGGTATGAACTAGGGATCTCCCTATTTTTGTTGCCGTTTTATACTTCTAGCTTCTTCCTAATACCATGTGTACTAGGGGTGGAATTTCACGCCCTTTATCCAATGTGATTGGCCCAAACATCTGATACCACAAAAACACCCAAATCAAGCGTTAAAAATATCACACCCAAAACAAAAAAAAGGCCCAAAACGCCCAGGGAGGCGGTGTTCCTGACGTTGTGGGGTGTTTATAGGGCCTGGCCTCATACGCCTAGACATGTATTTGAACCCACAACCTTACATTTGTAAGGGGAACACCATACCACTAGACTAATAGGTCATGGGTTTTGTAATTCTTTTATGTTTAGAGCTTTACTGATGATGAATTTTGGACGACAAGGCTATAGAACTTCAGATGGGATCGAGAATGCACCCTACACACAACACATACTTAATACACATATATACACTTAGGAATGAGACTCTGAACCATTCGGTGTTGAATGATTCAACATTCAATGCGTTTGTTTCAGCTTCTGAATGGAATGGTTAAGGCTGAGCCATTAAGACATGAGATGTTGCTGAACCATTAAGTATTGAATCATTAAGCACTGAACTAAGCTGAACCTTAATGATGCTCTCCTACCAATGTGAGACAAGAAAACTAACCATTAAGAGGTTCAACTTAATGATTCAGTACTTAACCATTCACACCTCTTAATGATTCAACACTTAATCAACCAAACAGCCCCTTATTTCCTCTTCAACTAAGTTTAAATGCTAGGGATGTTACATTGAAAACCATGAACACCACGGAGAAATGCCACAATAAAGATAAACAATACCGACAATGAAGCGATGTTGGATTTAAACACAAAGTAAAAATAAAAAAAAATAAAAAATCTTTGAAAGGTACTAAAAGCAATAAATTGTGCAAGTAATGTAACAATTGTTAACGGAACATAAAAAATGCATGAGCTTTGGATACTTGTTGCCTACATTTAGATAACTTACTTTAGGATATTATATTATATCCAATCTAATACCGAATTGATTATTGGACATTGTGATCTAAGACCAGTGGGTGTGGGGGCGGCATAGGGAGGGCAGCGAGATGCCGGGCCTCTCTACACCACCCCCTGGTGCGGCATAGAGGTTGGAGCGGCGTGGGCGGCAGGATTTTGCCGTTGATGCCGGGCCTCTTTTCTTGAAAATCGAGATTGATACACGGTGGCGGTCCGTCTTTCTTTACCGGAGCGGCACCACCCCCATCAGTCTAAGTAGACACACTCTAAATTCTACCAATAGCTATTCTGAAATTGTGATCTAAGTAGACACTCTAAACCCTACCAATAGCTCTTCTATGAGTAAGATTTTCCTATAAGCATGTAAGTCAGTTTGTTATTTGACTAGAATAATGGCCATTATTTCATTAGTGCATTAAACCTTCTTCAAGTAATGTAGTTCCTTAAAGATGTATCGCAACGGGAGTTCTAACATTTTAGTGATAAACTCTTAATTTATCTGATCAAAGGAGTAGATGAAAAATAGTTACATGAATCAGAAATTATTGCATCTAAATTTATTCTCCAATGTAAGTCTTTCAAGAGGTTTTTGATGCTTATATAAGAAATTTAGCTGTTTCATTCAAGAAGCTGGTAATTAACTTGCATGAATATAATACACCAAACGATGTTGTTCGGGTGCTTCTATATAAAAGATGTATGACCAACTTAAAAGTTTTAACACTATAATTAGGAAGTCGATTTTTTCTATAAAGAGGGAATGATTGTTTGAAGGAAAATATGAAAAATAAAAAAAAAACTAATTATTCTACCAAATGTAGCTTTTTTTTTACAAAAGAGCTTATTTATGCATCATTTTTATTGGTTGACAGTTTTTAGTCTAAAGTTTCTATCATTAATCATGTCTTGTTGTAACATCTGGACTTTATATCTTCTCATTTCTAAAGCTTATGATAAACGATTAATATAATTTTGTTACATATAAGTGATCGGTTCTTGCAAGTTACAAGACTAATCAAGGTGAACTGGGAGTGGAGAAGGGTGATAAGAGGGGTAACTGAAGCATTAGATATTGATAAATGATAACCTCCTCCAAGACATCTTAAACTTTTCGACTAAAGAATGTTGTACGTGATGGATGATCTTGTCCCTTGCAATATACAGGTTTGTCACCACTCTACTCCACGGGTTTTATAGCCCATATATAGCCTATGGGCCATAGGTAATATAACAGGAAATAAGAAATACGAAATACACCACGATTGTTTTTGGCTCCGGATATTCACACAAGGTTGCATTTTATTCACACAACCCTATACGGGCCGTAGAGGCCTCTACGGTCTGTAGGGAACAACTTTTGAACAATCTACGGGTCGTAGAGGTCTCTACAGCCTGTAGGCAAACATGAAAACGAGGTACGAGGTTCAGTTCTGACTACCAATGAGTGTGATCCTCTCTACGGCCCATAGAGGCCTGTACGACCCGTAGGTAACTTCTAATTAATTTGAAGATCAATTTGGGTGGGGCGGATGGTAAAGTGTTACCTACGGGTCGTATGGCTCTCTACGGGCCATAGGTGAAAAAAAAAATTAAAACACACACACTATCAGAGTCTTATTGCAATCATAGGGACCATCTGGTCTACCAGTTCGCTAAGTTCTATATTGGAAAAAATAAATATAACACATACAAACATAAGTTGGCATCTACGGGTCGTATAGCCCTCTACGGCCCGTAGACAATCTTTTTTCTAAACACATTTTAATTGTTTATTGATTTTTACTATGTAACTATAATTAGAAAACGTGTTGTTTTTACTTATGTCATCTTGATAAGCGTGTAGCCCTCTACGGCCCATAGACAATCTTTTTAACACATTTTAATTGTTTATTGATTTTTACAATGTAACTATAATTAGAAAACGTGTTGTTTTTACTAATGTCGTCTCGATAAGCGATAGATATCCTGCTGGCCAACAATCAACCAGCGCATCGCCTCGTCCTGCCACTCACGCCACTAACGCATCTTAGTGTCTTGCCGCTGACGCCACTGACGCATCTCGGCAGCCTCTACGGCAGCCGCATGTACGTCCTCCCTGACCCTAGACGGCCGCGGCAGAACCAGAGGGAGTGAAACATCCGGGACAGGCTCGTCGCCGCCGTTATCACCTCCCTCGTGTGATTCCTTGAAGCTGCCATGACCCTCCTCGTGCGAATGATAAGTCCCGTATTCGTACTGTGGATAACTTGGCGGCACGTCAAATGACTCCGGTTCTTCTACGTACTCCTGGTTCAAATCGAGCAGCAGCTTCAAATCGGGTAGCGCCTTCCCGTCACCAGATTGAACAACGGATCTAACCTCCTCCTCACCACGTTCCACCACGGGTCCGAAAAGGCTTTTCGAGACGTGAGATATGCTAAACGAGTGCCCCCATTCATCCGAAACATTACTGAGGTGCCCTGAAGACATTGCGGCAGCTTGGTATGATCGGATTTTAGGTGCTCCGTTTTTTTTTGAAAATTTTTGTCGACTGAGAAAATTAGACAAGGAAGAAGAATATACCTGGACCTCTACGGGCCGTAGGGGCCCCTACCGCCCGTAGAAGGGCTGCTTTTTCAGACTGACACACTGCAAGTCAGTCTGTTCATTGATTGTCCTCGTACCTCGTACTACCTACGGCCCGTAAAGACCCTTACGGGCCGTCTAGGGTTTAAATCTTACCCGTAGAGGTAACCCTCATTTATTGCACTGACACCCTCTACGGGCCGTAGAGGCCTCTACAGGCCGTAGAGGGTTGTGCAAACCTAATTTGCGTTCTTGTGTAAATAACATGGCTCTTGTTTTTTAGGCAGCAAAAACCTCTTTTAATGCAATTTTTAGATTTTGATTAGTGGGTCTAAAGACTAGCAGATTCTTACATGGCCTATTTAGAGATGAGAATACACTGTAAGAAATGTCAAAACTTTAGGATCTTTTGTTCAAAATGATGAAGAGATAGATAGAGATGTAACCCACCGTATCCAGGCCGGCTGGCGTAGATGGAAAGCAGCCTCTGGGGTTTTGTGCGACAGGAGGTTCCCAACTAAACTAAAGGGTAAATTCTATAGAGTTGCAGTCAGACCGGCTATGCTGTATGGGTCGGAGTGTTGGGCCATCAAGAAGACTCAAGCCCGCAAGATGGATGTAGCAGAAATGAGGATGCTTCGGTGGATGTGTGGGTATACAAGGCTAGACCGAATAAGAAATGAGCTGGTTAGGGATAGGTTAGGGTTGGCTAAGATTTCTGAGAAGATAAAGGAGTGGAGATTGAGATGGTTTGGGCATGTGAGGAGAAGGCAGACGTCAGCGATAGTTAGAGTAGTGGAAGCGCTGACTGTTGAGGGTAGGAGGAGTAGAGGTAGACCCAAGTTGACCTGGGAAAAGCGTATTGAACACGATCTGATAGAGTTGCACCTCTCTGAGGACATGGTCCAAGATAGGAGTTCGTGGAGACGTAGAATTAAAGCTAAGGATACTTAGGGTCTGTCCACCTTTCCGTTGGACCTGTTTTTTGTGTTAGTAACAATGCTTGCATATATGTCTGTGTACCACGTTATATATGTTCCTTTGTCTGTCATGTTATTATTATTGTTATTGTTATTATTATTATTATTATTATTATTATTATTATTATTATTATTATTATTATTATTATTATTATTATTATTTTCACCACTTACTAGATTGTTGGTACTTGGTAGTCTTTATTTTATATATACCCAGTCTTTCCTGTTTAGAGCCGGGGGTCTCCTTGGAAGCAGCCTCTCTATCCCTAGGGATGGGGGTAAGGTTTGCCTACATCCCACCCTCCCCAGACCATACCAATAGTATTTCTATTTGTGGGACTTACTGGGTATGGTTGTTGTTGTTTGGTTGTTGTTGTAAATGTCAAAACTTTAAACGAGGCCCTGATTTCACCAATCTTCAGTTTTCCTATTTTACGAATAATACGTAAATTATTTTAAGAATAACATGTAAATTTGTGATTAGCATAATTTACGCCTCTTTTATGTTATGAATTTAATTTCCGTTCAGTCAATTTGTAATTTTAAAGATTTTACAATACCTGTTAAATTTAGAAAATCTCTATACAAGGAGCTCATTTGTAATGTTTTATTCACTCATAAATTAATTAACTATCTTTGCAAATTATATTCTTTTGTTATTTGTTATTTGCTTCAACTAGGAATAATTTGACCACCGTAAAATAATGCATGAAAAGTCCTTCATTTTTAAAGCGATTTCAGAATCCCCCGTAAAACCAGACAAACCACACCGCTAGTTATTTAGATAAACGAATACCGCTCAAAAGTTAGAACTTAGAAGAGAAAAAATATTTTGTTGGGACAGTTTTGAAACGCTTCAAAAGTATTTAATTATAAAAAAATAATAACTAGAAATCTTATATATTTCCATAATCAATAGATCAATCAACATATTTTTCCTACCAAATAATACTAGAAGTGACCACGCGCTACGCGTCAGAACAAACTAATGGATGGAAGATAAAAGGAAATATAGACGAAATAGTAATAATAACACTAATAAATAAAAAAAATCTATAACTAAAATATTGTAAAAATAAAAAAATTCTTTAGTTTTCCCCAACGTCAATCGGTTATAGGAGGTTTGGTTTACAATTAATGTAAATATATATAGGCTAATTTAATATAATTGACACTTTTCGAGTCTTTTTTTCTCTATTTTGTTGTCACAGATGCTGAAATATAAATTTCTTAAAAACACTTCAATACCCATTTTATCTCAACAATTTCATTTATTCGAAACACGAATAGAAAACTTGAACCAATATGAATATCTTGTAATAAATGCAACGAACTCATCTCCTCACGTATCTTCAAATTATATTATGTGCAATGGTATTTTTTTTTTATATAATATTCCTAATAAGTAATACAATGCTTTTTTGGGCCGTTGGTAGAAAAGAAGTTTAATTTATAGTTGGATTTAGTCAACAAATTATAGTTTTTAAACATTTGATAAACACTTAAATAACTTAATACTATTACATATCATATTAAATATTGTTATTTTAATTTAAAGAAATACAATGCATTTGATAAAATGTTAAATAACTTAATCTTATCACATATAATTAATAATGTTATTTTAATTTGAAGGATATAATATTTTCAATTTTATGTGTCGTGTCAACGGTATGATATTTAGAAATAGATATTTATTTGCTCTTTAGTTATATATAATAACATAATAGTATTACTTATTTTGTTTTTATAAATTTCTTTGATTTTATTTGTTCTAATTATATATGTATCTCTACTTTATTTTTTTTATTTATAAGTATAAAACTATAATTGAGAAAATGTATTTAGTTCATTTAATCAGAATTATAAGTTTATTAAATAAAGTATTAATTAGTTTAAAGTTTATATTAAATAATGTATTAATGTGTATTAATGATTTGTTCTAAATTACAATGATGTCCTCCTATAATAAAGTTAAATTACCTTATTGCCCATCTAGAATGCACTATATAGAAGTATAGATATAGATATAGATAGATATATATTTAACAAAATTTGGCTACAAATATACATAATAAAAAACAGAGAATATTTCTACAATACCAATGTTCATCCTGTAAAAACGAAAATTGTAAGAGGATTAAGATGGTCCCAACTAATGTTGTGAATCTTGAAGAAATTAATAATAGGCTTCTAAAAGGTACTAAATAAAGTAATATATATATGTGTGTTTTAGCTTAATTTAGAAAGCAGGTTTCCTTGTAGAAACAATTATGGTCAAGTTAACTAACATTTTCTATGCACAATATCGATCATCTAATCAACTGAATGAAACAATTAGGTGAAGTACGTTTAGTCAAAGACACTCATAATGCATTCTTAGTTGGTTGGTTGCTAATTGTGGGTGATAACCATTATTAAAATGGAGTCATCAAAGGAACGAGATTGGTGGCTAATTATGTAATATTATGAAAATGAAATAACTACGGTTTGTGAAGAATGATAGAAAATAAACCGACTTCCAAAAACTTACGATCTGTAAATAAAGTTACAACTAATAAGGCTTTTGGTGCTTCGGAAAGTTGGATGAGCATTCTACTTTTTTTTTTAGGATCGGCTAAGGAAATCATCTTGGTACCCCGTTTCGAATCTTCATTTCCGCATCGTTCCTGAGGGCATAAGTCCTCTCAACGTCAAGGGTTGTATTTTTACTGGCATAGGATTCGAACCGTGTACCTCTCTCGAACAGGAACCCCTAAGGAGTAAACCCTAAAGCCACTTCTTGGAAAAAAAATATATTATTACTAGGTTAGAGTCCCGTGGGGATCCACGGTTCACCCGAAAGTAAAATGAAAAAAAAAGTAGGAAAATAAGAATTGTATTATGCAATTGATTTGGTTACTAAATGTTTGATGATGCAATATGTATGAATTTTGATGTTAAATGCAAAATGTCATCTAACAGTTTAATGTAACGAAATGATGGATATATCGAGTAAGTAAAGTTTAATTTGACAATTACAAACTACATAGCATACTATCACAATATCACACATTACATCATTTGGGTAATATCTATATTCTAATCATAACTAAGCTTAAGCATAGAACACTTATCATTTAGTTGGGGCTTAACGAACTTCAACCAATATTACACATTACATCATTTGGGTAATATCTATATTCTAATCATAACTAAGCTTGAGCATAGAACACTTATCAATTAGTTGGGGCTTAACAAACTTCAACCAATGGTCCATTTTCATTACTTCAATCAAAATCTTCCAAGTCTTGCTTATTGATAGCTGATTTTTCACCTTCGAAGTTGTTATCATTGTCATCACGATCCTCGGAGTGTAGCTCATTTCCAATAATTTATGAAAACCTCCACCATTGTATTCCATATTTGTGTTCTACATAAAATATATTGTAAAGATATGGATACGGTGATAAGTAAATTAAGAAACAATCCTTAACCCACTTACTTGAATGGGTAGCTTAAATTTTACATGTTATCTCTCCAATGGTTCAAACCGATTACATAGCTAAAAAACAACTGACAAGAAAATGGGTCCAATGTCACATGCTGTAATATAAATTTCCTATATTTTATTAAAAAAAATAGACACCAAAAGGATCAACCCCAAACCCATTTCAACATGTAGCCAAAAGGACCCAATATACATACACTTTAGGCAACTTTTGATATGTTACAAAATGCCGCCAAAAAACGTCATTATTTAAACTGTGTAAATATAATACTTAACAATTAAAAATCATAATAAATAACATCAAAATCATAATCAATCATTCAAATCAATGACATTAAAATAATCTGCGTCTGAAATTGCCTTACCCATTATATACAAATTATTATTGACATATTAAAATTAGCACACTTAAAATTAGCACACTTATTGAAATCAAGATGATGATTATCGTTTAGTATAATTAATTAAAGGAAAGTCGTAATATCAAAATGAAAGTCGGTCAACAATGTTAAAATGAAATTCGTAATATTAGTAACATCAATAAATACGATTAAAAATCTTAATAAATAACATCAAAATCATAATCAATCATTCAAATAAATGACATTAAAATCATCTGCGTCTCAAATTTCCTTACCCATTATATACAAATTATTATTGACATCTTTAGTAATCATTATTAGTTGTGATTGAAGTAATATAATTCTTTAACAGAAAATAACATTTTGAAAACTTATTTTATCATTTAATTTCGTTGTTAAAATTGATATGACAATTAAATGATTTTATTATTTGTTAAGGTTTGTTTAGTATTGTTGTGTCTCGAACAATTCTGCAAAATCGGAAATACTGTGCCTCAATTGACGTGGTCAAGTAGGAATATTTATTTATATTTTTGAATTATAAAAAAATGGAAGGATTCATAATTGACGTGAATTGGTCAACAACGCTTAAAATTAGCACAATCAAACTCAAAGACATAAAGTCAAATAATTGACCTCCATCAAATTAACAAAAACGTAAAAAGTTTTTATTTAGATTAAGTCAACAATATTAAAATTAAGGTCGTAATATTAGTAATAGCATTGAAAATTATGTTGAATACATTATATATTTTAGGAAACTGTTAAATAGATTTAAATTATATCTATTATTAAAACAATAATAAAAGTGCAGGAAAATAAATGAACACTCCTATCTTTGGATTATATTTAAATTATAAACTGTTAAATAAATTTAAATAAATGTTTAAAGCAAAATCGTATATGTTTAAAAGAATATCGTTTTATGACAATTGATTAAAGGAAATTCTTTGAATTATAAAAAATGGAAGGATTGATAATCGACGTGAATTGGTCAACAATGCTTGAAATTAGCACAATCAAACTCAAAGACATATAGACAAAGAATTGACTTCCATCAATTTAAGAAAAACATAAAAATTTATTTACTAATGTCAATTAGTATTAGTAATATATTCGGTCAACAATCCAAATTTTTACGAATAGTAAAACTAAAATCGGAATATTAGTATTAATATTAGTTAGTATTAGTAATTATTAGTAATTAGTAATATATTCATAAAAATAAGAATACAAAATTTTAATTCGGTCAATAAGATATAAATAAGATTAAAATTAAAAATCGTAATATTAGTTTTAGTATTAGTAATATATTCATAATTTAATTCGGTCAATAAGAAATAAATGAGATTAAAATTTAAAATTGTAATATTAGTATTAGTATTAGTATTAGTATTATATTCGTAAATTAATTCGGTCAATAATAAATAAATAAGTTTAAAAATCGTAATATATAACATTAAATTTGGTCAATTATTATTATTAATGTCATTAAAACTCATAATAAAATATCATTAAAAATGAATAAATCCTATTAATTGCAGGCAAGACCAATAATAATTTGAACGATCAGTAATATAAATAATATTAAATATATTTTCATAAAGATAGATTGAACAAAATTTCGTAGTAATATTAACATAAATAAATAAGATTAAAAAATCGTAATAAATAACATTCAATTCGGTCAATTATTATTAATGTCAATAAATAACATTAATTCTAACATACTAAAAATACATTAAAAATGATTAAATCATATTAAACATAAATTCAAAAAAAGTAATAATAAATAAATGATCTTAAAAATCGTAATATATAACATTAAATTCGGTCAATTATTATTAATGTCATTAAAACTCATAATAAATAACATTAAAAATGAATAAATCCTATTAATTGCAGACAAGACCAATAATAATTCATAAAGATAGATTAAACATAATTTTGTAGTAATAATAATATAAATAAATAAGATTAAAAATCATAATAAATAACATTCAATTCGGTCAATTATTATTAATGTCAGTTAGTAGTAGTAATATATTCGTAAAAATAGTTATAGAAAATTTTAATTCGGTCAATAAGATATAAAAAGGATTAAAATTAAAAACGTAATATTAGTTTTAGTATTAGTAATATATTCATAATTTAATTCAGTCAATAATAAATAAATGATCTTAAAATTCATAATATATAACATTAAATTCGGTCAATTATTATTATTACTAATGTCATTAAAACTCATAATAAATAATATTAAAAACGAATAAATCCTATTAATTGAAGGCAAGACCAATAATACTTCATAAAGACATATTAAACAAAATTTCGTAGTAATATTATTATAAATAAATGATATTAAAAAATAGTAATAAATAACATTCAATTTGGTCAATTATTATTAATGTAAATTAGTATTAGTAACACATTCGTAAAAAGAGTAATAGAAAATTTTAATTCGGTCAATAAGATTTAAATGACATTAAATTTAAAAATCGTAATATTAGTTTTACTATTAGTAATATATTCGTAATTTAATTCGGTCAATTATAAATAAATAAGATTAAAATTAAAAATCATAATATTAGTATTATATTCGTAAATTAATTCGGTCAATTCGGTCAATAATAATTAAATGAGCTTAAAAATCGTAATATATAACATTAAATTCAGTCAATTATTATTAATGTCATTAAAACTCATAATAAAATATCATTAAAAATGAATAAATCCTATTAATTGCAGGCAAGACCAATAATAATTTGAACGAATAGTAATATAAATAATATTTAATATACTTTCATAAAGATAGATTGAACATAATTTCGTAGTAATATTAACGTAAATAAATAAGATTAAAAAATCGTAATAAATAACATTCAATTCGGTCAATTATTATTAATGTCAATAAATAACATTAATTCTAACATACTAAAAATACATTAAAAATGATTAAATCTTATTAAACATAAATTCAAAAGAAAATAATAATAAATAAATGATATTAAAAATCGTAATATATAACATTAAATTCGGTCAATTATTATTAATGTCATTAAAACTCATAATAAATAACATTAAAAATGAATTAATCATATTAATTGCAGGCAAGACCAATAATAATTCTTAAAGATAGATTAAACATAATTTTGTAGTAATAATAATTTAAATAAATAAGATTAAAAAATCATAATAAATAACATTCAATTCGGTCAATTATTATTAATGTCAATTAGTATTAGTAATATATTCGTAAAAATAGTTATAAAAAAATTTAATTCGGTCAATAAGATATAAAAGGGATTAAAATTAAAAACGTAATATTAGTTTTAGTATTAGTAATATATTCTTAAATTAATTCAGTTAATTCGGTCAATAATAAATAAATGAGCTTAAAAATCGTAATATATAACGTTAAATTCGGTCAATTATTATTATTGTCATTAAAATTCCTAATGAATATCATTAAAAATGAATAAATCCTATTAATTGCAGGCAAGACTAATAATAATTCATAAAGATATATTAAACATAATTTTGTAGTAATATTAATATAAATAAATAGATTGAAAAATCATAATAAATAACATTAAATTCGGTCAATTATTGTTAATGTCAATTAGTATTAGTAATATATTCGTAAAAAAAGTAATAGAAAAATTTAATTCGGTTAATAAGATATAAAAGGGATTAAAATTAAGAATCGTAATGTTAGTTTTAGTATTAGTAATATATTCGTAATTTAATTCAGTCAATAATAAATAAATGATCTTAAAAATCGTAATATATAACATTAAATTCGGTCAATTATTATTATAATTATTATTAATGTCATTAAAACTCATAATAAATAACATTAAAAATGAATAAATCCTATTAATTGCAGGAAATACCAATAAAAATTCATAAAGACATATTAAACAAAATTTTGTAGTAATAGTATTATAAATAAATGAGATTAAAAAATCGTAATAAATAACATTCAATTTGGTCAGTTAATATTAATGTCAATTTGTATTAGTAATATATTCGTAAAAAGAGTAATAGAAAATTTTAATTCGGTCAATAAAATATATATGACATTAAATTTAAAAATCGTAATATTAGTTTTACTATTAGTAATATATTCGTAATTTAATTCAGTCAATAAGAAATAAATAAGATTAAAATTAAAAATCATAATATTAGTATTAGTATTAGTAATATATTTTTAAATTAATTCGGTTAATTTGGTTAATTTAGTATAAAAATCGGTTAATTTAGTAATATAAAAATCACGACACCATTATTCCTGGTTTTTTAACAAAATAAGATGGATTGAATCAAATAACTTACAGTCACAACATGAGCATCGATCATGGCAAATGGAAGAAGGCTTGAAGGCGATTAAAATAAGGCACGATGACGACTGAAATATACAATATAGCAAATTCCAAAATAAATTAAAACCATAAACTTCGAAAAAAATATAGCCTCAACTCACAAAAGTTAAATAGCTAGTGACCTGGATGAATCTTATATGATATATTATGTGAGATATATATATATATATATATATATATATATATATATATATATATATATATATATATATATATATATATATATATATAACGAAACAACAATGAAAATGAGAATATTGTTAAAATTATTCAAAATATTCGAATTTAAAGTCAATCCCACCTTTATCTCCTCATTCAAACCGTATATCAAAACATTTACTCTCTTTCCAAATCAAGATGAACCAAAATAGGAAGGTCAAACATTAATTATGATCCGGATCCAATTAACACAAACCAAACACTATTCGGCACCTACTCAAGATCATTCATCCAAAACATCCAAACATTATTTGAAGATCCATCTTATAGTCAATCCTCAAGAACATCCATGAACAAACGAACTTAAGGACCATGATCAACATAACAAATGACCACCCATATTCTAATTATACGAACAATCAATCCACAAAAATAACACCCCTTAAACCATTCGGCCTATACCCGATAATAAACAATCAACCCCATAAACATCCATCAGCCGATATGAACCTTATGAACATGGCCCAAGGTAGCAAGTTGATTAACCTTATGAACATGAACCTTATGAATATGTAAATGATTGTGTAAATAATCTATATATGAAATAATATTTGTAGTTAACAAAAAAATGTGTTGATCATTACAAAAAAAAAACGTGTTGATCATTACAAAAAACGTGTTGATCATTACAAAAAAACCGATTGTATTTTTTCCAAGGTTGATGTAATACGATTTTGATTTTTCTGTGTAGTAAAAAGAAAATACATAACCGATTGTATTTCTCTTTGATGTAATATGATTGTAAGCAGTTATGTATCAATCTCATCCAAATCAGAAAATTGATAATAAAACAATTTCGACACTTATGTTAATCGTAAAACGTTTTGATCATTACCAAAAAACCGATTGTATTTCATACAAGATTGATGTAATATGATAAATATAAGATTAGACAGATGGACAACATACCTTGCAAAAAGAACAATGAGAAAGGAATGAGGAATGAGGAATGAGAAAGGAATTAGGATATGGATGATGAACAATGTATTAGGCTAGGAAAGAGGAAGAATGTTTTAAGATACAAATGGATGGTGAGAAAACAAAAAAAAAAGAGGTTTATATACTACATTTCATGGAGCTCCATTTACCATTTGGATCCTAGGATACCCTCTCAAAAGCTAGGATTCAACCCTAGTGTTTTCATTTATTATATAGATAGATATCTACACATTACTAGCAAGCATGCATATATAGGCGCGAGATTAAATTAGAAGAAGCATTTGAGGAAAAAAAAAGATATAATAGTATACATTAATTATTATGTCTATAATTAATTAGTCATTAACACATTATTCTATACCACTACAAGAAAATACACTTTTAGCGGCGACACTAATAGTGGCGACCCGCCTTGGTGCTCCAATCCTCACCAACCACCATCAGATGTAACCCCAATCGCCCGATGAGTTAGTAGATCAACGAACCAGGTTTTATAGTACGAAACATCAACAGTGGCGACACCAATAAGGACGACAATCGCCGCCGTTGCTCGAAATTTTTTGTTTTCCTTCCTCACCTCCTCATTTCCCTCGAAAAGTTTATCCCTCACTCTCTCTCGGGTCTCTCTATTACTCTCCGGTCTCTTTCTCTCTCTCATCTCTCTCACTCTCATCTCTCTCCTGCTCATCTCTCTTATCTCTCTTGACTCTACCACTCGACCACCACCACGTGAGCTCCTTCTCGTTTCATCTCCCACCGGCCGCCACCATCACAACCGAAGCACACCACTACCACTCGTCCCCTCTCTCTTTCTTGGTGAGTTTTTTTTTCTGTTTTTTCTTTTTTTTTTTTAACTTTTTATTTATTTTATTATAATATGATTGTAGGGAAGCACTAATCTAGTGAACCACCTAAAGATTCGTCAAAAGTACCGGTTAGTCGTCGCTAATTGTTTTTTTTTTTTATTATTTATGCTATATATTGTTAGTATTAGGTTTGTATGTGTGTAAATAGGTATGTGTTTTGGTAAAAAATTATTAAAAAAAACAATTTTGTATTCCAAATTAGAAATTTGAGGCAGAGTGATAAATGTGTTTATAATGTATGAAAATCAGTTATATCCTAAGGATGTTACGTTTAAGATATCAAAGAAACAATTATTGACAACTATGTTCATGATAACAAAGGAAATGGTCACGATGGACAGTTATATCCTGAGGATGTAAATGTCCGACGCTAAGGTATAACAAATGAATATGAATGAAATGCATTGTTTTTAAAACCGGACCGGACCGGCCGGTTCAACCGGTCAGACCGGGAACCGTGAGTGACGCCGGGCCGGTCTGGTATGAAAGACCGCTTGTGCATCGACCCGTCCGGTTAGACTAGGGACCGGGGGTCAGACCGGGAACCGTGAGAATCATTGGACCGGACCGAGAGTCGTCATCTCATCATAGAGAAGAACAACCACAACCTTTCATCTTCTTCGCAGATAGCCATCGTTCATCACTTTCAGCCCCAAATTCATCTTTCTCGTTGCAGCCACCAATCAACTCATTTGGAAGTTTGTTTGACTGATAAAAAAAACTGGTTTGGTAGCGAGAAACACACAGTGGAGAAATAAAGCTCTAAGTGATGATTGATGAACGATGGCTCTGGTATGTTTCTTTATTGAGAGAGAGAATATCAAATAAAAAATAAAATATCCCTTCATTTAAGCATTTGACTTCAAGTCGTGAATACAGCTATGAGTGTTGACATAATTTCCATCCTTAGTCCTTATATAAATGATATTTTCCAAGTATGACACCAAATTTAAAAAATCAAAAAGATGCTAATTGAATTCTAAAACAAAAAATGTTTTTATAATATTTATAACGTCATCCGGTTCTTATATCCGGTTGAACCGGTCGAACCGGTCCGACCAGTGAACCGGTAAGAAGACCGGTTCGGCTTCCGGTTCGGTTCTGAAAACATTGATGAAATGTAATAAGGCAACAACACTCGATGTACGAGGAAAACCCTTGATCAATGATGATCGTCGGCACAAAACCTAAGGAGGAGTCTAAGCCCCTGCCTTTGTTTGTTAATATTAATGTGGTAAAAAAGTACAACTTTGGAAATAGGATGAACGAGCTACTATGAGTAGTACAATTCAGTGTAGTGTGTATGAGCTTATGGAAGTATGAATTCAAGTGTTGCGAAGTGTGTATCAAGTGTTCGGTGCTAAGTGCTAAGTGTTAAGTGTTAAGTGTTCTAATCTCGTTTATCACACCCCTTTATATAGTACAAGTAGTGAAATAAGAATCCCATGAAATCCACTTTCTTTAGTGTGTTCTTGATTGTTTCAGATCGACTTTGAAGTGGAGTTAACCAATATAGACGGTGGATTAACTGCTTCCTTGATTCTCGCCTGTCATTTATGTCAAGCGGTTACATTTTGACCTATTTTTTAGCAATAGACTTATTCCACACGTATTCTTCTTCTATATTCAGCTCTTTTGGCTTGAGTAGAATTATATAGCCGTTAGGGAAGAGTTACAAGACTTAATATTGTTTAAGTGTACCTACATTCACATAACATTAAGATAATTCGTTAGTCCATCCTCAGGATTTACATAGGATGATACACAGTTACATCCTAAATCCTGTCCTGCCTTTAGCATCCTGAGAATATCAAAGGATAAATACAAATTAGTAATATCCTGAGGATTTCACCACCAACAGTATGCATGTGTGTATTTAGGTATGTATATTTATATTAAAGTGTGTATTTTTATTTAAAAAACAATATATTATGTATATATATTATAAAAAAATATATGTAAAAAATATGTTTATTTTTCAAAAAATATACAATGTATAAATATTTAAAAAAAGTATATGTATGTAAGTATGTATTTATAGTTTTAAAAAAATATATATTATGTATGTAGATTTTAAAAAAAACATATTATAAATGTATTTTTTTTTACAAATATATATTATGTATGTTTATTTTTTTACAAATTATATTATGTATATATATTATGTATGTATATTTTTTTAAAAATATATTATGTTTGTATATATGAGTCTATGTATGTAAGTAACTATGAGGATAAGTGTATATATATGAGTATATGTAAGTAAGTTGATTTAAAAAATATAGTGTATGCATATGTATGTAGGTATGCAAGTATATGTTTGTAAGTATGTATGTGTGTATGTTTGTAAGTATGTATGCGTGTATGTTTGTAAATATGTATATGTGTAGGTATGTAAGTATGTATGTGTGTATGTTTATTTATATTTATATGTTAATACATATTGAGACTAGAAAGACATGCCCGAAATTAAATCCTCATTTAAAACATAGTGAGCTTAGAAATACCCGCCCGAAATTGATTTAGTAATCAATTTCGGGTAGTCCCCATTTTTGGGACTGCTTTTTGAATACTTTATCTCATTTAGGATGTGAATACGTATTACATGATTGTTTGTTTTGGAAATGCTGCCGAATTTTTCTTAAACAAACAATCATGTAATACACATTCATATATGAGATAAGATATTCAAAAAGTAGGTTTAGCAACATACCCTTTAGGTTTCAATAATATGTTTCATTTAAACCCAAATTATGTTTCAGTCACGTTATCATGTCGATCGATAAAAGCTGGATTAAACTACATAACCTTTTATGCATTGAGTACCAAAAACGAATTGACAATTTCATTGAGTATGCCCAACAATTCGTCAACACGTTTGGAACGATTAGATACCCGTGTAGATGACATTTCAGAACAATGACATTTCATCTTCGTATAAATGGTTTCGATAAGGATTACACGATGTGGATCTATCATGGTGAAAATCCAATTAGTCTGTCTTCTGTAGTTGTAGATGAGGTTAGGGGAAGAAGCGATATGAATGGCGTTATCGAAGACCTTATAGGGGAGCGCATGGAAGAGGATACAGACCTTAACGAAGGGGACTCAGATACAGAGAGTAGTGATGTTCATGATAGGTTTGAAGCCATGATAGATGAAGTCGAATCAGAATTATATCATGGGTGTACTAATTATTCCTCCCTTGACTTTATATCAAAGCTTATGAATATGAAGGTAAGGAACAAATGGACTAATAATTCATTTGATAAGCTTCTTAGGTTTTTCCAATCTGTACTTCTAGCAGTTAACAAGCCCCCCCCCCCTTCGCATTACAAAGCCAAAGTCTGGTTTGGGATATGAGATGATAGACGTTTGTAAATGGGATTGTGCTCTCTTCTGGAAAGAACAACAGTCGTTGCAGAATGGTCCTGTTTGTAATGAGATTCGGTTGGGAAATAGAGACATAAATGGCAAGAAGGTACCTCACAAGGTGTTACGATACTTTCGTTTAACCCCCTGACTACGACGCTTGTATGGCTCAAGCCACATAGCAAAAGATATGATATGGAACAATACCGGACGATCAGAATATGGTATTATGCATTATCCAGTTGATGGATCTTCATGGAAGGACTTTGATCTAAGGTACCCTAACTTCTCGAGGGAACCCCGAAATGTTCGCCTAGAGCCTGCAGCTGACGGTTTTAATCCTTTCAGTAACAAAAGCACGACTCATAGCACTTGGCCGTGTTGGATCAGTGGCTCAACTTAACAGTTCTTACTTATGAACATGAACACTTGTGTGTTATAAATGTATCAAAGTAAAATTGCACAACGGAATATTAAAGTGTTCAAGTTAAAACATCACTTTTAATAGGAGTTATGACTCCTCCTCAATCAATGAACTAGGAAGTTAAAGATGAGAATCAATAGTAAATGAATATAACAGTAAATGCAGAATGATTCTCAACTATATGCAAGGTAAACTACAAAGTAATATGAAGGAAAATGTTCAAGTCTTAAGATTGATGAGTGAATAAACTACTTACATAATAGGGGGAGTGATCCCTCTATTTATAGAAAAGATAACATACAGACTAAGTAATCAAAAGCTTAAAGTAATGTAAGATAATACTACAACAGGATATAGTTATCAAAACTTGAATAAAGACTTTAACAAAAACTAATATAATACTAAACTGCTGAGTTTAAGGTCGGTTAATACAAGTGCTGATACTTCTTACAAAAGATCTTCAGGAGTTTGCCTTCAGTAGTTTGTTCTTAAGATATTTGTCTGGTTTATCTTCAGAACTTCTTATGCTTTTACTCTTCAAAACTTTTGGATATCTTTCACTTTAGCAGTTTCTCAAAATGTGAAGAGGATATAAGACTAAGGTTTATAACTAGCTTGTCAATCCTCTTTGACCCTATAATCTCCCCTTGGATTGATGAAGCCAAAACCTTTGTATATCTTTATTTATACGATCCTCTCTTCCTTAAGTCAAGAACGCCCCAGATTTCTTTGACTGTTTGATGTCTGAGTTCTCTGACCTCTGATTCTAAAAGTAATCCTTTTTCTGGTATCATATCATGAATGGTCATTAGATCTTCATCAGATATTTTTTCCAATTCAGTGAAGTCATGAAGGATTTTTGTTGAGAAGTCTTTTCTTTCTAGAATCAATGAACTGGACTTGTGGGTGAAGCACCATTTGGCAATTGGAGATTTGGATTTGAAGAAATTTTCTTTGTATGGTACTATTTGTAGGTTTGAATATAGGTCTGTTGTTGGAGGTTTTTCTTTTTCAGCATTGATCAGATTGGACCTCCTTCTCTTTTCAACTATCACAGTACCAGGTGTATCACCTTTTGAAATAGGCATGTGATGTTCAGTGACCACCTTGGTATGTTTTTATTCTTTGATGGTTTGTTGTAGTTAATAGGCAAATGTTGCAGGGTCCCTATATTGTGTCAACAGAGGTTTTTCATCAACAGTGAAATCATCTTCAACAATGGTGTTCTTCTCAAGCAAAACCATTTTGAAGTTAGTTGTTGTGTTTTCCCCTGGCTTTTTGGTAGCAGGCTGTGTGGGTTTGAATTTCTTCGGATTTGCAAGTCTGTCAGCCTTGAACTTTTTGTAGGTATCATAAAGTACATCTTCTTTCCACCTACATATTTGTTGTTTTGAACCATATTTGTTCTCTACCAATTCTTGAATGATTTGGGCTCTTTTCAACTTTGTCTTTCTCTATGGCTAGCCTTTCTGATACAAGGTGTGCATGTTTTGTTAGTTCTTTAGTTGAGAGTCCCTTGAGTGAGAATTTCCTTGTCTTGCTGTTTTTGCCGATATAAGTAATCAGCTGTCGTCTTTTATCTTCTCCTGCAACAAGGATAGTATGCTCAGCAAGTCTTTCTTCTGCTCCTAACTCATTCAACTTTTGTTCATAGATTTGTAACTTTTCATCAAGACTCAAGTCATCCCTTGCTTCTAAGCTTGCCCATATCTTATCTTCCTTTGCCTTTTTTTCAGCTTTTATTCTTTATTCTTTTGTCAGTTTTTTTCTTCAGTTTGATCTTCTATAACTGGTATAGAAGAAATGGGAACAGGCTTTGGAATATCAGATTAGTTTGTTTCTGTTGCTTTAGAAGGCTGTTCTGGTTCAGTGCATGAATTGTCAACTACTAAAGTGTTGATCTCAGCAGTATCAACTACTGAAGGATTGTCTTCAGTAATTTTGGTCTTGTCTTCAGCAGCAGCTTCACTATGGTCTTGGGAGGACTTTTTAGCCTTTTCTTTAAGGTCTCTCTCTTGTTTTTTATACCAGTCTTCTCTTTCTTTAAGAGCTTTTTCTTGTTTGGTCATGGCAGTTAATTTTTGAGATTCCTTGAGATTTTGTGCTTCTCTAGCTCCTTTTGAGGCTTCAAGAGACACACTTTCAGGTTCCTTTGACATCTCCCCCCTTTTGGCTTCATCCACTTCTGGAAACCATGGAGGTGGAGGTGTTACACCAGATAGATGGGCTAATTGTCTTTTGTTGTCGTCCATCTTTCTTGACAATTCACCAAGCTTATTATCAATGGCATTGTTAATCATCACAGTTTAAGTGTTGTTCTTTAACTCCATAGCAGTCATAAATCTTTGAGATGACTAGAAATAAGTTGATGCACCATCTGGTATAGGGGACCATCTGGGCTATATCGGTGGTTCAACTCTATGCTTGATGACCCGGAGAACTGGGTAGGCTTTTGTGATTGTGGAGGGTGTGTTTTTCGGTGATCCTTAGTGTAAACTAGGGATGCCACTTTTGGGGAATTGGGGTGTAAGTGGTCTTTAACTTGTTCTTCTGTGACTGTCTCCTTGAGTACATATACATTAGAATCAGGACCTTCACAGTCAGCCGTCAATTCATTTTGTGGAGATTTTGACCCATCATCCAAATTAATGGAATCATCTGAATCACTGACATAGTCCTCAATGAGAACAGTATCAGTTGTCTCATGAGCTAGGCCCAACCTAGTTGTCTCATGAACCTCTTTTTCTTGGTACTGAGGTTGTCCTACTTCAGGCACATGGCCTTCATCAGTAGTTGCCACATTTGAGGTCTTAGCTATTGTACTACTGTCCTTAAATCCATCACTGGATGGTATAAGAGTAGTAGCAGCCTCAAATATACCTAAGGAATCTAAGTTATGGCTTAGAGGCCTTGGTCCCTCCTCATCTCTTTGGTTAGGGCTGAACACATTCACATCAATGTCCATTTCTGTGTTTTCATCCCCTGTTTTATGTGGTGATTGGGGATTGACATTTTCAGATGGATTGTGTTGTTTCAGCCCAGAGAGAATGTTAGCTATCTCAACTGCTGGTGATATTTGTGGGTCAGTAGTTATAGGATCAACAGTTGAGTTTTTGTTCAGTTGATTCAGTTGTTTTGAAAGAAGGGTCAGTAGTTATGGTCTTTTTGAGTTTCTTTCTTTTAAACAGAATGGATATAGGTGCTCTTTCGGGTATTTGAGATGAATGAGACTGAGAGGAAGTTTCAGTCACATCTTTTGAAAGTGCAGATTGCACATTAGCAGCTTCAGGCATCTCAACTTCCTGAGTTGCTTTTCTTTTGGGGTTGGTGGGTTTGGATTTTTGTTGTTTAGGTTGTTTTGGCCTTTTGGAAATGGGTTTTGAGGATGTTGGTTCCTTAGGGACTGTGACATGTTCCCCTAGGTCATCCTCTGGCAAGATTGCCGGTTTGTTATGCCTGGAGTATGCTTGTGAGGTTAAAGGGTTTAAAACAGTTGTTTTACCCACAATCACCTCTTGTCCAAGTTCTTTGATAATACATTGTATGACGAACCTTGGATACAACAAAAATTTCTTTTTATCATTTTGGTGATGCAACACTAACTCATTGAAAAAGAATGAAGATGCCCTATATTTAGTTTCATTAATGATTGAATGAAAAATTGGTTGCATGGTTGAGGACATCTAAGTAGAAGATCCAGTCTTTGGACTTAAGCACATGATAATGTAGTGAAACAAAAGTTTATATTTTGCATCAAAATATTTCTTGTAAATTGTAGCATGTGATAATGTACCTTGGTAACCACACTCAATTATGGTTGACTGAATTGTTCCACTGGGAATTTGATCAGGAGCTTCAGCATCTTCAAGACCTAATCTTTCTCCCAGGCTAGCAGGTGTGATTGCCATTTCTTTCCCTTTGATCTTCGTCTTCAAGGAAAGGACTTTACCATCTTCGGTAACAGTCTCAGCGTTTGCCCAAAACTCATTAAGAGTATCAGTATGGATTGGTGGGTCAATGGTGAACGTCATGCAATATTGAGATTTTACGATCAAATTAATGATTTCATCGTATTGGGACCAGGCTTCAGCTCTTTTGAAGTAGACTCTTTGATTGTGTCCCTGTTTAAGAACTAGAGCCATTGTTCTTGATATAACAATTGAAAGATTCAGAGAGGGTTTGAGAGAGAGGGGAGTTTTTGTTTTTGAAACGATAATAATGAAACGAGGGGTTTAAGAAGTTTAATAGTCCATTTAGGTCAAACTTCTGAAAATGATAGGAAAAGACTGTTTTGTCCTTTTTTTCTAAAACCTCAGATGAATATTTATTCATCAGGCGTTTCCTATTTTGTTCTTCAGTAGTTTTAAACTACTGAGAAAAATTACCCCTAAAATCAATATTTGATGATTTTATTATCATCAGCAGATTTTTCTTTTCAGAAATATTTTCCTCACAATTGTTTTTGTACATCAGTAGTTTTTCTCTCTTTTTTGTTTATAAACAGAGGTTTGAGACAGAGTGAGTAAACAAGCAAGTGAAAGTAAAATATGTACAAAGAAGAATGAAAAACACTTACAGAGTTTACTCAAAGTTTAGCATTCCAAGAATGGAAACTAACCTCTGAAATGTTGATATGTCAAGGGGTTTGGTGAATATATCAGCTATTTGATTAGCTGTTGTGACATGTTTCACCTCAATCTTGCCTTTTTCATAACAATCCATGATGAAATGATACCTGATTTCTATATGTTTTGTCTTTGAAAACTGAACAGGGTTTTGAATGATGCTAATGGCAGATTTACTGTCTACTAAGAGTGGAGTCTTGGTCTCTTTGATTCCATAATCAAGATGTTGATATTGGAGCCATTGAATTTGTGATGTACAACTTGCAGCAGCAATGTATTCAGCTTCAGCTGTTGAAGTTGCCACAGATGTTTGCTTCTTTGATTGCCAGGACACCAGACAGTTTCCTAAGAATTGACAACCACAAGATGTAGATTTTCTTGACATTTTACACCCTACATAGTCACTATCTGAAAAAGCTGTTAACATGGTATTGCTTGAAGCAGGATACCAAATTCCTAATGTAGGAGTTCCTTTCAGATATCTGACAATTCTTTTGACAGTAGTTAGGTGTGATTCCCTTGGTGCAGATTGATATCTAGCACAGACACAAGTTGAGAACATAATATCTCGTCTAGAAGCAGTTAAATACAGAAGGGAACCTATCATACATCTATACATGGTTTGATCAACCTGTTTTCCTTGATCATCTGGTTCAACTTGTGTGGAAGGTGTCATGGGAGTGGAACATGATTTACTGTCTTGTAAAGAAAATTTATTTAATAATTCGTTATCATATTTAGATTGATGTATAAAAGTTCCATTTGTTTGTTGCTTGATCTGCAGTCCCAAAAAGTACTACAGTTCTCCCATTGTACTCATCTCAAATTTTGATTGCATGAGTTTCTTAAATTCATCACACATTTTTGTGTTTGTTGAACCAAAAATGATGTCATCAACATAAATTTGAACAAGTAAGACATGATTTCCAACATGCTTTATAAAAAGTGTTTTATTAATGGAGCCTCTAGTGAAGTGATTTTTGAGTAAAAAGTTAGAAAGTGTTTCATACCAAGCTCTGGGAGCTTTCTTTAGCCCATAAAGAGCTTGTCAAGTTTGTACACCCAATTGGGATGAGAAGGATCCTCAAACCTAGCTGGCTGACAAACATACACTTCCTCTTTTATTTTTCCATATAAAAATGCACTCTTGACATCCATTTGAAAAACTTTAATTTTGTTGGAAATTGCATAAGCCAAAAATAACCTGATGGCTTCAAGCCTTGCAACTGGAGCAAAGGTTTCATCATAGTCAATTCCTTCTTCTTGTGAATAACCTTGTACTACCAGTCTTGCCTTGTTCTTGATAATCATACCAGCTTCATCTTGTTTGTTTCTGAAGACCCATCTTGTGCCAATTGGTAGCTTGTTTGGAGGTAAGGGACAAATTTCCCAGACCTGTTGCTTCTTTAATTGAAGCAATTCTTCTTGCATTGCTTGACCCCAATTGTTATCTTTGAGGGATTCTTGATATTTCTTTGGTTCCAACTAAGAAATAAATGCAGAGAAAAAGCAGAAGTTGGAAAGCTGGTTTCTTGTAAGTACCCCTGAAGCAATATCACCCATAATTTGATCCAATGGATGATCTCTGTGTTCAATCAGTTGTTGTAGTCCTATACTTGGTGATGGCTCTTGAACTTCTTCAAACAAACCACCGAGGTTGATGATATCTAGTTCAGCTGTATGTTGTGGGTCAGGAGTCTGTGGAACTGAATCAGTAGTTTGAATTTGTTCATCAGCAGTTGTTGAAGTAGAAGTTTGTAAAACTTCTGATGGTTTGAAAGTTGATTTAATGACTGTGTTTGGAGTCCATGGTGGAGGACTATCATCATAAAACCCTTGATCACCATAATAAGTGGGTTTAGATGATGTAACAGTCTTTTCAGGTCCAAAATGGAAACTGTCAAGGTCAAAGAGTTCAGCAGGATGTGCTGGAATGAGAGTTTGTTTTGACTCATTAGACTTGACATTCAGTGTTTCTTCTACTATCTTGGTTCTTGAATTAAAAACCTTGTAGGCTTTTCTAGTGGAAGAATAACCCAGAAAATAACGTGAGTCAACTTTTGCAGCAAACTTTGAAATAGAGTCTTTGATGTTTAGAATGAAACATTGATATCCAAAAGCCCTGAAAAAGGAGATAAGAGGCTTTATGCCATGAAGAACTTCATAGGCAGTTTTGGAATGTCTTTTATTGACAAGGACTTTGTTTTGAACATAACAAGCCGTGTTGACTGCTTCAGCCCAAAAATACAATGGTAGGCCTGAATCAGCTAACATGGTTCTAGCTACTTCAATTAATGTTCTGTTCTTTCTTTCTACCACACCATTTTGTTCAGGAGTTTTGGGAATGCTGAAATGTCTAACAATCCCTTTATACAAACAGAATTCATCCAGAGTTTTGTTCCTGAACTCTGTCCCATTATCTCTCTTGATAACTTTGATAGAGAGAGAGAGAATTGTTTCTCTACTTGTAGAATGAAGAACTTGATCATATCAGCTGCCTCATCCTTGGAGTATAAGAAGAAGACCCATGTAAATCTTGAGTAGTCATCAATGATGACCAAGCAGTACTTCTTCTTACCAAGGCTCATAATCTTGACTGGTCCAAATAAGTCCATATGGAGTAGTTGAAGACATGTAGTTGTTTTTTATTCTTCAATAGACTTATAGGAGGACTTATGCTGTTTACCTTTAAGACAGGAAACACAGTGTTCTTTACACTGGTATTCCTTTAAAGGTAGACATCTGACCAAGCCCATTTTTGTGACTTTATTTATGGTTTTAAAGTTCACATGGCCAAGTCTCCTATGCCAGAGATCAGTTTTAGAAGTTGATGCTCTTGTGAACAAACAAGCAGTGTTGTTTAGTACTTTGTCTTTTTCAATGTCCACTGCATAGACATTGCTACATCTTTTGGCTATCAGCAAAGTATGATCTTCAATGATCTTCTTTATCAACTTTTGGCCTTCTGGTGATATGATCTTGCATTCTGTTTTGGTGAAAAAGGAAGAATATCCCTTGTCACACATTTGAGATACACTTAGCAAGTTGTATTCCAAGTTTTCAACCAGATTGACCTTGTCAAACTATATTTTACCAGAGGATACATTGCGATGTCCTAGCACATATCCCTTGGAATTGTTCCCAAAGTACACAGATCCTTCTCTATGATTGATAAAATTGCTTATCAGGTATCTGCATCCTGTCATGTGCATTGAGCCTCCACTATCAACATACCAAATGCTATTCAAACCTCTGCAGACCCTCTGCACCATATAGCAAATTAGTTAGATTTTTCAACCTAACCCAGTTTGGCTTTGGGTTTGCTCTTGAGAATAGGAACAGTTTGTTTTGCACCATTTTTAGAAATCCATGTCTTTTTGGCAATGGATTTGTCATTATATCCAATGGTGTAGTCCTTTTGAGGACCACCATCAACTTTGGTCATCAATAGTTTTACCAAATTTGTGAGGTTTTCAATCTCAGCAGTTTGTGAGACTGCTGATGATTTAGGTCCAACTATTGAAGAAGAATTTGAGAAAAAGGCCTTTGTTGAGATTTAGCCTTTTTTCTGAGAAAAGGTGTTACATGGTTGTTGCTTGTTGGGATAAAAAGTTTCTTCAAAATCTTGTTTGATTTGTTTTCCCACAACCAGTTGTAAGATTTTCTTTTTATACTGATTTCCTTTTCTGTATCTACAAAATTCTGCTTTGTGGTTAAACAAACCACAAATTTCACATTCTTTTGCCTTCTCATTCCTTTTAAATTCATCATGAGACGTGGAAGACAATTTACTGACAGTTTTAGAGTTTTGAGTTAGCTCATCAGTAGTTTTCAGGTTCTCAACTCCTGATGTAGATGAAACTACTGATGACTTAATGTCAGTATATAAAACTTGTGCAGGACTTTCTTTTTCAATTTTGAGAAAGTTCTGATGAAAGGATGTGCATTCTTTCATATTGGAAGTTTTATTTACAACTATTCTACTCCCATCATCAGCGGTTTTCGGAGTAAAATCAGTTGGTGTTTCAGTATGGTGATACCCTATGCCAAACTTAACATTAGATGCAGTTTGTTTGTTAAGCAACATTTGGTAACCTCTACATGACTCAACCCAATTTTCACAATCAACCTTGGTGTCAGCACGCTCTTTTCTGACATTTCCTAGGTCTTCTATCATGATTTTAATTTGTGCTTAAGTTTCAATGGAATTATTTGTTAATTTAGAAATTTCTTTAGATTTTGCAGCAAATTTTCTTTCTAAATCCCATTTTATCTGGGTATATTTTCTTTCAGAGTCATTTGCTTTACCATGTAGATGCACATTGGTCTCTTTTATGAGAGAAAAAGATTCTTTGCAAGAAGTTGAACAAAGTTTTAACAAAGATTCTTTTGATACCTGAGACAAGGCAGATTTGGAGGTGCATCCCTCAAATGCCATTAAGGCAAAATTCTTTCTGTCATTATCAGGTTCTCCCCAGTTGATGTCATAGACTTTGTTGTCTGCATCTGGGCTGCATTCAGATGTGTCATAAGGAAGACTACTCCAATCAACATACCCTGATGTAAAAAGACTTTGTTGAGAGGGTTGTTGAGTTTGTGGGGGGTGTTGAGCAGCTGGAACATGAGGTGTTTGTTGTTGGCCCTGTTGTTGAGTATCCATCTGAACATATTGTATTTGAGGCACATATTGAATTTGTGGAGCTTGTGCCGGTACAAAATGAGCACTCCCTTGAGTTCCATTATTCCTATTATAACTGGAGTTAAACTGATTTCCAGACTGTAGTTGGTTAAAGCTAGAGCTTCTACACTCTCTAGCAAAGTGTCCCAACTTTTGACACTTATGACATCTAAGTTTAGATTTGTCAAAACCAACTTTTGTAGAACTGTTCAGTCCTGGAAATTTCCTTTCTGACCGTTTATAAAATTTATTTGTTTTTATACTTAACATGGCTAGTTGATGTAGTATGTCCATTTCTTCCAAGTCATCACTACTGAAATTTTTTAAATCATCCATTATAAAACACATGTTATCAGTAGTTTGACTGTCTTCTTCATTGTCATCACCTGGATATGACCTTTCTGATGAGTTCCTAGTGGTTATGTCAATGTGGTCAAAAGATCCAAAATCATTTGGACAAGAAGGTGAGTCTTGTCCTAAAAGTGTTGTACTACCTGGAACATAGTCATCAGCAGTTTTGCCAGAATTTTGTAACTTTTTCTTTTGATTTATCTATCTTTCAAAAGTTAACAATCTCCCATGTAATTTTGTAAGAGTGAGGGAGTTAAAATCTGGTCCAGATCTAAGAACTATTGAGTAAGTTTCCCATTTTTCTGGTAAAGACCTTAAAAATCTATGAAGCATAGATATTGTTGTATAGGTCTGACCATTTAACTTTAACTCAGAGATTAATGAGGAAAATCTTTCAAATTGTTGTGTCAAGGTTTCTCCATTAATGTGAGTAAATGTTTCATATTGTTGAGCAAGAATTTCTCTGGTGTTGGCAATCACCTCTTCAGTTCCTCCAAACTGTTCTTTTAGGCAGTCCCAAAGCTCTTTGGCAGTTTCACAATGTAAAAGTCCAGAGTAGATATCATTTGGGAGAGCCATTGCCAACATAAAGAATTCCTTAGCATCAAGCTCAAGTTTTAGGAAATCTTCATCAGTATAGTCTTTTGGTTCTTTTGGAATTTGTTCCTTAGTTTCAAGATTTACATTTACTAGTTTATGAGGTCCATACATGACAGATCTCCAACAACCGGTGTTGGTCTGTGACAGAGTATGTGCCAACCTTTTCTGCTAGATATTATACTCATTTCTAACCAGCATAGCAGGTTTAGTGGCAGATCCAGTATTATGAGGATCCATTTTTAAGAATTTTGATTTGACAAGTTTTTCTCAAAGTGATGGATGGAAAAAATGAACTTTTATCCTTTATTGAATATCAATAAGAGCCTATGTCTGATTCTCAATTTGTTAGATTGATATTTAATCAGATAAACCAGGGCTCTGATACCAATTGTTGGATCAGTGGCTCAACTTAACAGTTCTTACTTATGAACATGAACACTTGTGTGTTATAAATGTATCAAAGTAAAATTGCACAGCGGAATATTAAAGTGTTCAAGTTAAAGCATCACTTTTAACAGAAGTTATGACTCCCCCTCAATCAATGAACCAGAAAGTTAAAGATGAGAATCAATAGTAAATGAATATAACAGTAAATGCAGAATGATTTTCAACTATATGAAAGGTAAACTACAAAGTAATATGAAGGAAAATGTTCAAGTATTAAAATTGATGAGTGAATAAACTACTTACATAATAGGGGGAGTGATCCCTCTATTTATAGAAAAGATAACATACAGACTAAGTAACCAAAATCTTAAAGTAATGTAAGATAATACTACAACATGTTGTAGTTATCGAAACGTGAACAAAGACTTTAACAAAAACCAATATAATACTAAACTACTGAGTTTAAGGTCAGTTAATACAAGTGCTGATACTTCTTACAAAAGATCTTCAGGAGTTTGCCTTCAGTAGTTTGTTCTTTAGATATTTGTCTGGTTTATCTTCTGAACTTATGATGCTTTTACTCTTCAGAACTTTTGGATATCTTTCAATTCAGCAGTTTCTCAAAATATGAAAAGGATATAAGACTAAGGTTTTTTACTGGCTTGTCAATCCTCTTTGACCCTACAATCCCCCCTAGATTGATGAAGCCAAAACCTTTTATACTCACCACATACAATCTGCCTCCATGGCTATGCATGAAAGAGTCCACATTTATGTTGACCTTGTTGATTCCTGGCCCTAAATCCCTTGGGAAGGACATGGAGGTTTTTTTAGTCCGTTGGTGGATGAGCTTAAGGATTTGTGGCAGACAGGCGTACGTTCTTGTCACACCATGCCAATGGCGGAATCACGTGGCTCAACGCTCGAAAGTATATCAAAGTCAAGATTAACACAAACTATATTTAATTAGAAAAGATCATTTCATTAAGATGTCGAAAAAGTACCTTGTTTCAAACATTACACAAAACAACATACATGAAGTTCCAATAGGGGGTGTTTCCGTCTATGTCCCAACCCAATGGTAAATATAGATGAACCCCCGACAAGTGTCCGACATCCCATATTCCACCGTACTAGTCGAATACCTATTCAACACTTATTTACTTGAAAGATATGTTTATAAAAAGACGTTAATATATAAAATATTGGTGAGTTCACAGGTTTTAGTTCCATAACAACAACATTTTAACAACAACATGTGCGGAACAAACACTAGTAGTGTCCTTTGTAAGGAGTAGCTAACTCCTACAAACTATGACGAGCAATCCCCTGAGCCCATAACCAAACCAAGACAAACAATGCCCCGCGAGCGGAAGTTGTCTCTCAGAAAACAACTTAGTTCAAAATATGTGCACCCCTGGCATACATAGTTGCATAATCGACGCTATCGATTAGGGGTGGGCGTTGTCAGGCACCAATAGTACTATCCAAATATTTCTTCGGTTCTCGATTTCACACACACACACACAACACACGAGTAAATTGTTACAGTAGGCGAAGACTCACCCCGAGCGGTGTAAATCGAAAAACCCAAGTACTCATCATGCCACTTATCACGTTTTAACATATAAAAACATTTTGACATGTAAAAACATTTGACATTACATATCTTTCCCCCAAAACAAAAACAATAAAAAGGAGCCGTGAAACTCACCTTGATTTCCTTTCTTAGCCAACAAATAAAGCCCGAAGCTTTGACCGACTTCTTCGTGCCCTAATTACCAACAAAGGACACCTTAACTCGATGAACCGATCGTGACTTATCATAGTTCCTAGACTCGTGTGTACTAACCCGACTCTTTATGTGTTTAACTCGATGAACCGATCGTGACTTATCATAATTCAGGTGTTAACATACGACATAGTACCCAAGTTGCGCACCTGTTACCATTCGTGTGTAACCACGTTGGACTAATACCACGAAACGTATAACTCATTCCGAGTCGTAACTCGTCTCGTAAACCGGATAAATGTATTTGTCTTGCACGTTTATTTTTAAGAAAACATACCTTGAGAAAATATAATTTTAGCTATTAAATCCGACTTATAATCCTTGTTATTTTAATCGTTCCCAATGAACAAACATTTGTGTATTTTAAATTCATACAATAAACATTGTTTAATTAATGAAAACCCTTGAGAAACGACACATTTGACGCTTGATAGATATTGTATATCGGTTTTGAAACATTGACCGGGATTGACTATTATTGTTACAAATAATCTTTGTCAAAACGTCGCGATTTCGTATAAGATCACCTTCGTCAGACACATGGAATGGAAAGTTATTTATAAAATGCACAACGATATCACATTCCTTGCACTTCTGATTTTGTAAAAATTTTGATAGAGTTTCCTCTATTTTTGTACAAACCAGACAACACAAGTTATCTACAAATTTCCCAAAATCAATTACAAACACAAGATGAAAATATATTTATCCGCAATTTCCAAATCAAACGAGATTTTATACATTTCGATAACTTTTATATAAATTACACTTATTTAAATAAATATACAAATAGTCCAACAGATTAGTCCGATAATCAACAACACCTAGTCACGCTTTATACACAATTACAAATCATCCGATTATTGTTTTTCGTTTATTATTTATTCGGCTCGTACGCGAGTTAACACCATTTATTATCTTTCGTATTTATATATTTATAAATATATACCTATTTATAAACATTATCGAACAAATAAATACAAAATCTAATAATACCATTTTCGTAACCGCGTCTTGATCTCGTGTTGACCAATCTGTTTGACCGAGTTCACATGTTGACCAAGTTTGACCTGGATTGACTAGGTTTGACCGGGTTGACTTGGGTTTTACCAGACTTGAAATGAACCCATCTTGCCCCTAGCCTCGAGACCCAACCAACAAACAATCTGGAACAAAATTGATACTTGATACAAACCCCGGCTAAACCCACTAAATCAGACTACCAAATCGAGTAGTACTATCCACCGAAACCACCACCATGTCACCTTCGGTCCTGACCAAAGACCTGACACCGGTCATCATCGACACCCTGCATACCACCATCTACCACGGCTAACATCACCACCAAACCTCCACAATCGGGTCATCCCTGACCAATCACACGCCACCATCAACTATCTCCAACCATCACCGTCACCTGAACCACAACCAAACCCCCCATTCGAGCTCCAAAACCACCGCATCACCAACTCAACGACCGAACACCACCAGCAACAAAACAGTGTCCAACCTGTTTGAACCCAGTACCACCAGACTCCCAACACCCATTGGATCTGTTGCTGTGAGCAGAACCGTCAACAACCACGACTATACCCGACCAGACCAACTCGTTTCTACTCGATACCACCACCTATAATCGCCTCCACAGCCGCCATCGATCACCACAAGTCACGATACCCCTAATTCTAACCAACCAAACCGAGAACCTCACACAGAGACCGATTTAGAACCAATAAGCTGTCGTGTCTCCACCACCATGCTTGGTGGTGGTCGGTTGATGCCTTTACCGAAGGGGATGGGTCGTGGAGGGAGATAAACGTGAGAGATAAGAGGGAAAAGGTTTAGGAAGAGTAGGCTAAGTTCGAGGGTAGCAGGGTTCCTTCCCCACACCGTGTCCTGAATCTGCATGGGTAAGCCACCAATATATTTTTCGATAGCAATAGGTATGGGTGTGACCTTATGTGGTAACAGTAGGCTAAGTTCGTGGAAACGAGTGTTGTAAGATAGGTTTTCTCCACTGTCTTGGGCAAGATCGTGAAACTCATCTTCCAATTTCTTGATTTCATTACGAGGGAAGAATTCCGCCTTCATGATGTCTTTAGCTTGCTCCCAAGTCAACGACAGTGCGACTTCAACTCCGCGAGTCCGTTTCTCTTCGTTCCACCATGTGAGTGTCCGCTTGTGGAGGACACTCATAGCATAGAGAACTTTGAGATTGTTAGGGCACTCGCTATTAATGAAGTTATTTTCGATACCTTTGAACCACTGAAGGAGGCCAGTGGCTCCTTCGTCCCCGCTAAACTTGGGAGGATTGCAAGAGTTGAAGTGCTTGAGGGTGCAAACAGGGTGGGCATTCCTGTTCCCATTGCCATTCCCATTGTGATTACCATTCCCATTTCCATTTCCATTGCCATTGCCATTTCCATTCATTTGAGTGACTTGAGCCACCAAGTTGGGAACTAACGTCGCTATCTGTTGAGCCATTTGTTGGGAAATGATCGCAGCGAGTTAGACATCGTTGTCATGGTTGCTGTTGTTGGTGTTGTTGATTTCACCATCATGATCGTTGTTATTACGAGAGCTACGACGATGAGGCATTATCTATAAGAGACATAATGAAGGTTTCAATGAGACATAGGATGGATCAAGGATAATGAGGTGTAATAAGGAATGTAAACATTTATTCATTTATTAAAACGAATAAACGAAAACGTTGACTTATCAAAGCTTCTAGATTCTAATAACATGGTGAAGACATGCTTTAGCCTATAAGTGAACACTCATCCCGAGAATTCCTAGGTAGGCATCCGGGTCCCTCGTCTGATTGGGATTTATACGCAACGCCAGTCCTAGACAGAAAACTCAGAATACAGGCATTCACCCTTCCAGATTGCATGTGTTCGTTATTAGAATATAGGGCTTCGACGAGATTATCAAAGTGGTTTAGGTTAGGACTTGAGAATTTGTCCTATTAGTCTAAGGGTAAATCCAATGATGGAGAGTAATCATCTTGTAGAGGTTAGGTAAGGAATAGAAGTAGGAGGGAGATAGTGAATAGAAACAAGTAGAGTTGCAAGTAAGAGAAGCAAATACTGGTTAAAATCCTAAGGTTATAGACTAGATTATTTTTCTAATAACCTAATTCCCTATAACCATGGCTCTGATACCAAGCTGTAACACCCCAACCGATGGCGGAAACATCGGGATGTAACGTATTGATGATTGTTCAATAGCTCATGGTATTAAATGAAAGTTGAATAATATTAAAATTTATTTACAATTCATCTTACAAGTAAAGATTACAAAAGTTGATTAATATAACTAGGTCCAAAGTTCCTATGTGTTCCAAGACTTGTACAACTTCGAATAGCAAATAAACCTAAAACATGTTAAGTTGGAAAGATGGGGGGGGGGGGGTGTCAACTATAAATAGTTGGTGAGAATACATAGGTTTTTAAATATTATAGATAACAATAGTTTGTACAACAATCATAGTTGTATAAGTATGAGTCCGACATGTAACAATGTGTCCTTTGTACAATCAAACTTTGTGTCGACTGAGACCTAACTCGCAAGTTAATAAAAATGTAACTGTTTTCAATCATCCCTGAATTTATGCGGGGGGGGGGGGGGGGTTGTCAGACCTATAGCGCTATAATCTAAACAAGCGGCTTGATCAATGTTAATGATTGTACCGTGTCTTTTTGTTATAGTCAAATTGAATCAAAACAAGCGGCTTGATCAATGTTAATGATTGTACTGTGTCTTTTTGTTATAGTCAAATAGAATCAACAAGTTTCAACAACGTAAGAATGAGTAAATGATAGTGTATAATATTTATAAACATGTTTCACCCCAAAATGTAAAACAGAAAAATGGGCTATGTAAACTCACCTTAGTGTTAGAACTGAATCCCTTGATATAGAATAATTGTGGCTCTTGTGTCTAAATACCACCCTATTTATAAGGAAATAATTGAGTAATGGGAAAACTTAAAAGTCTAAGTTTTCTAGTCTACAAGTAGCTCTAGGGTTCCTAATTTGGGGATTGATAATTGATTAATCGTTAATTTAGCTAAATTATTAATGAAGTAATAAATAAAAGAAATTAGAAAAATTAATAAATAAAAGACTTTTTGTAGATTTTTTTATTAAGGATGGTCATATTATAAGATTGTAAATATGAAAATAATTTTTATAAAATTATTTTCTTAAAAATTAAATATTTAGTATATTTATTTTTATTTGTCAAAGTATAGTATTAATGTCTAAAAATATTAAGATTAATAAAGTTTAATAAAGTTTCAATTTAAAGTGTATATTTCTGTTCTAAATGAACAAAAATAATTTATGTAAAATTTTGGTATAAATATAGTGAAAAATGAATTTATTATGAATTATTGATGATTAAAATAGTAAAAATTGATTAAAAATATTAAATAAATGTTTTTCTGAAATTAAAATTTATTTCTGGAATATTTATTGGTTTATAAGTTTAAAGTAATTTTTGTAGAATTTAATAATATTGTTTAGATATTTTTATAGAATTTTCAATTTATAATTAAATAAACTTGTAATATATTTTATATATATTAAATAAATGATTTTTGAAAAACTAAAAATTCTATAATAAACTTCATCATTAGAATAACATAAAATAATTTTTTCATAGATTTTATAAAGCACTTTTAGCATTTAAAAACTATTTTAAAAGATTATTAGATTAAATATAAGGAAAAAGGGGTTTAAAAAAATGTTGCTGCTTATGGGAATCGAATCCAAGCCTCTGGCCGGTTCGCGTGTTTATTCACAAGCCTGACCAACTGGTCTAGACCCTGAGAACGAGATTCCTTGGTTTCAATTAATTATATACGTTTGTTGAATCAATTCATAATTATCAAAAATAAAACGGTGGCTACAAGGATCGAACCCCAAGCCACTTGATTGAATAACAAACAACATAACCATCTAATCTAGATCATATGGTTATTCAAACTTGTATTTGAAATATTTTTAAACAGGCGTGAATAGGTATCATCTTCCCCAAATTAGAAGATAAACCCTAGAATTTCCAATCGTAACAATTACGATGTTAACGTTTAATTAAATATGGGGTTATTGATTCACAGGAGCCGATTAAACTACAGACCACAAGGATTAGATTCGTACCTAATACAAAGCTTTAAATCACGAGTCAAGGCAAAAAGTTAAACGCGAATGTAACCGGCTTAAAGATGAATTGTTTTGCAGAAATTGAGAGTGGGATGGTGATAATCGGTGGGTTTAGGTTCTAATGAAGGGTCCAATTTATAGATTAACATACGGATTAATCGTTTTTAGAAAGTTGACCACGGTATTAAAGTACACATGGAATCCTTCAATTATTTGGAAAGTTTTGATGGCATTCTTGCGTGGGGAAAATGCTGTGAAGCCGGTCAAACACTTTCCTTACAAAATCAAACACAAACAAACATGGATTTAAACTAAATTGAATGGGTTCGATCAGTTTGAGTTCTGTTCGTTGACTTGTCCAAATAAAGAAGATGCTATGTTTGTTTATGTTGGATTCTAATAACAAAACATGGTTGTAGCTCAGTTGGTTGTAGGTGTAGAGTTAAAGCATTGGGTCGTGTTGGACTCAGGTTCGAGTCCTGGTACCAACATTCGTTTTTTAGCAATTTTTTTTAAAGGTGCAATGTTTATCTTACCATATATTGAATAAAATGCGATAATTAGTGCCACGAATAATTAAAATATGCTGAAACGTCAAGATTTCGAGGGATTTTGTTAATTAATTTTTATTACATATATATATATTAATATACAAAACGTTACAGTCTCCCATACTTTTGGAAACTTCATCCCGAAGTTATTAAAAAAAACACAGGTTTGAGGGTGATTGGTTAGAAATTAAGGTAGCTGTGGTTTGGGTTAAGGCATGACATGAATTTATAGGTAATAGAATAATCTGTTTTGGATAATTTGGATAAGAGGTTTGATATGTGAGTTTTAAGGATTGGATTAGGTTTGTCTGAAATAGCAAGAAGAATGTGAATCTAGCAAAACACTAAACTTTAAGTTTTGGGAAATCATAAAAGAAATGCACAAGTTGTTTGACTATATGAAGGCCAAATGAACTACCAAGACCTTATTAGAATTTCACACTACCTTAACGTACCTGTAAATTCATGATTACGTTCCGAACCGCAATCACCAATTTACCTTACATTAGGGTTTTGTGTCCTTCTATAACTCTAGACACACACACGGTGTCAAATAACCTTGTGTTTGTATACAATGTATTAAAAAATGAGTCCAACTGTTGAGCAGGGAAAAAGACTTCTACCAGTCAGTGAGTAAGAACCTCTACCGATTGTTGAGCAGGTTGTTAGGGCCTCTACCAATCGTTGAGTAGGTTATTTGGTACTCTAGTAACTGTTGAGCAAGTACTTCGTCCTCTACCAGTTGTTGATTAAGTGTAACAATTATTCCACACATAAATTACAATTGATATTATGTTCATGTAAGCAAGTTTATAAGTGTACAAATATAGTGAGTGAGTTGAAATGGTGTAGATTCAGATAATAATATAGAAATTAGTTCACACTCAACTAGGCGTGTATTCAAGTGTCATGAACATACAAGATGTATGGAATTTGTCGGTTGTCACAGTGCTAAAGACGCTGCGACAAACACGCACTTCACAATGAAGGCGGCGTTGTTATGGACTATAAATGACTTTCCTGCTCGTAACAGTCTATCAGGTTGGAGCGGGAAGGGATACAAAGAATGCCCGACTTGCAACGAAGACACCCCTTTAGTACGTGTAATAACTAAATGCGCGTTTGTCGGTCATCGGCGGTTCTTAGATGCCAACCATCATTGGAGAAAAAGTTTTGAGTTTAACGGGGAACCCGAGACAAGAGCCCCCCCCCCCCCCCCGAGATAGTTTAGTCCAGCTGACATAGAAGCTCAACATGCTTTTCTACTAAGTCGCCTACCAGGCAAGCATCCAAAATTTGGTGGTGCTAACCCTAATTGGGAAGACTTCGAGCTTGTAACAACCGGCAAAAATAAGGTAATTCCGTACTAATTAACTAATATATGATTAACGTAATTAAATGCAATTATGTGTTGATTATTTATCAAGGCCTTAGGAGATAGCAATTCCCAAATAATGCATAGGAATGCATATGTTTAATGACGAAACATGATAGGATCATGTGCGAGTAAACTTATCCGGTATGGACGTTGGCGATTACCCGGTAAAAAAATTAAATAATCGAAAAGGATCCCGGACACCCAGGATATAAAATAAAGGGTAATTTCACAAAATAAAATGAGTTTTGGAACTCCAAAGCCACAAGTGAGAACTTTACATACGAATCTCCCGGTAACGAATAAAGTGCGCGTACCGCACCCGATACGCGTATAACTTATAATTTCACCCGACGAAAGCCTAAATAACCAATCAACGCTTAAATTAGACTATGTTTAAGGGTTATTAAAGGTATTTTTAATGTCCGAATAACGCGCGGTTAAAACCCGAAAAATACCCGAACGACACCCGAACGAAGAGGGATTTAACTTAACAAATAATGGGTAAATATTTGGTGTTGTGGACCCCACCTAGACCCACAAGGAGCCGGCCTAAACTCCTTACAAACATCCTTTTTCTTTTTTTTTTTGTCTAAGCATCATACTAACATCCAAAAGTTAATCATGGATGGAGGCATGCATGGATGGATTGTGTAAGATTAGGAGGTACAAAAGCAAGGCTAATCCTTGCTTTTGTGTCCAAAATCTCGGCCAAAACACCACAAGAAAACAATCCACCCAAAGATCTCCAAGTACAAGTGTATGCATGCTTCCAAAGATCACATATCCTACTAAGATTATAAGTATGATTACATGATATCTTGCAAGATTATAAACTTCTTCTTTCTTCCAAAAACTCACGGCTACACACCCATCCAACATACCTTCCAAAGATCTTCATAGTACTTTAAAATCCTTGCAAATCCTTGATAGATTATGTATGATCTTGGGAGATATTAAAAGGATAGTATAAAGATAATAGCATGCATACTTGAAAGCAAAACAATCTCCTTCCTTTCCTTCTCTTTTGGCCGTAAGTTTCACCACACCCACACACATCATTCTTTCAAGTTTAACACATTCAAATCACTTCCAAACATCCATCCATCAAAACCCCATTGTGTGTTTCAAGAGCTTGGAGCTTAACCACTTGGAAGAACACACTAAACCCCACTCAAATCCAAGGTTTTTGTCTTCCCTAGCCTTGTGCTAATAGTAAGCTTCTTAACCTTGCTTTGATCATTAATATTCATGTTATGTGTTCTTAGAAGCAAGTTGTACATGAAGGGTTAAAATGTGGTTTTGAAAACATAAGCTTTAATAGATTTTACATGAGTAAAATGGATGATTAAAGACATGTAAATGGATCATGGATTTGATGATAGTAATGTAGTGTTTCTTAAAAGTTATAAAAATCTACACATACACCATGTAGGATGATGATTTGAACATGATTTGTGAAAGAAACTTGAATATGCTAAAAGATAGTTTTAATCATCATAAAATGACCATCTAAGGTCTAATATAAGATGGAATATGTTAGAAAATCATAAATGTAGAAGTTACAAAATTAAAGTCTACTCACTTAGATAAGTGAAATTTGGATATGATGGACAAATACACTAAACACACATATTAGTAGCCTTATTTATGGAATATAAGACTATTAAAAGTGGTGTGATGTAAAAATAACCTAACATTAAGAAGATGAATCTTCAAAGTCCACTAAGTTGGGAGAAAAATGCTAACTTTGGAAGTTAGGGTGGAAAAATGCAACATTTGTAAGTTAAGGGACTAATGTTGTAACTTTGAAAGTTAGGGGACTAAAATGAATATTTTAGAAACTTTAGTCCAAAAATGCAATAACGGAAAGTTTGGTGTCAAAAGCATAAATAATAATTTTCCAAGGATGTTTTGGTAAACACTAGTAAACCACTTGTGTATTTAGTATAAAAAATGTATTATTATGAAAATGGAAGTTTATAGAAATATGGACTTGTATTAACATAGGGATTTTATAAAAATAGAGATTTTTATAAAAATGTTGAACAAGATTTAAAAAAAACTTGGGAAAACTTATACAAAAATGAACACTTTTATATAAATGGGAATATAAAAGTGTTGGAAACATTTTTGTATATAAGTTAACAAGTTGGGTTAAAAATACAAAAGTATTTTTGAACCCTCCAAGTAATATGTGTTAGGAATTAGAAATATGAATAATATTTCTATAAAACACATATTGGGAAAAACTTGGAAAAATTAACTATACAAGTTAAGATATCGGACTTAGACATGTTAACAAACAATAACGATAAACGGACAAACAAGAGAAAAATGCCATTGCGGCAAGATAAGAAAATATATATTTTAGGAAGAAAAATATATATAACATGGGTGAAAATTATATAACACTTTCCTAAGTGTTGGAGAAAATATTCGTGGGAGAAAACATAACGTAAATGAGTAGAACGTTAAACGAACGTATGGACTTAACAAGAAAAATTACACGCTTATATATATATATATATATATATATATATATATATATATATATATGCTCGTGTCGACGAAATTCTAGTATATCTACTTAATGGGAAAGTAGATATGTGGGAAGGAAAACCGAGACGAGTAGACAAAATATATATATATATATATATATGTGTGTGTGTGTATGCCGAACCGACGAGATCCTAGTATATTTATTTGAATGGGAAAATAAATATACGGCATGGCGAGTCGAGTCGGGCGTTAAGAATATACTACCGAACGACAAGACCTTAGCACATTTATTTGAATGGGAAAATAAATAGGCGGCAAAGTGAGTCGGGTCGAGTGTTAAAAAAATATTATATCGAGCGATACGATCTTAAGTATAATTATGTGAATGGGAAAATAATTATACGTTAGGAGAAATCGAATCGAGGATAATAATATACAAGTTAAAGAAGTATTAACAAGAATAATATATAACTTGTAAGAAAAAGGTAATCCATCGCCAACGAACCTAGGATACGCGTTTAATTAAACGGGAATTGGAATAACTCGTGGTCGGGGAGTTGGGTGTACAACTTGCCAAGGCACATGCACTATAGGTGTAGTGACTTATACGTCTAGGACGTTTGTAGGTGCGAGACCACAAATTTGCTATCTTTCCTTTTGAGCCGGACACAGATTCAGGTGAGTCTCACGACCCCATTTTAAACTATTTTACGTTCTTCGGGGGAAAGATATGTTAGGGAAAATGTTTGACGGGATAATTACTTGAGATGTGATCGCCACTCGGGGTTGAGACCTCTCTTCTATAATCATTTATTCAGGGAAATGAAACCGAAGGAATATTTGAATAGTACTATTGGTGCCTGACAAGGCCCACCCCTAATCGATAGCGTCGATTATGCATCGGCGTATGCCTGGGGTGCACGTATTCTGAAATCAAGTCGTAGGATACCGAGTAACGACTTGGAGCGGGGCATTATTATTATTTGTTTTGGTTTGATTATAGGCTCAAGTAGAATTGTAGGAACTTGCAACTCCTATAAATTGTCATAACATGGTATTTCCCAAGTGTTAAAGTTTTGGAAACTAAAAACCTGTGAACTCACCAATATTTATATATTGACGAAATTTTAAACATATCTTTCAGGTAATTGATGGAAGATGAACATGGCAAGCTGGGTCAACGGAATCTCTCATACGGGCGTCGGGTGTTTTTGAGGGGTTTCACCTTTATTTCCCAAGAATATGGGATATATTTGAGAAACCTCCTTGGTTGTATTAAGTACAATCTAGTTTATGTGTAATTGATAAACGTGGTTTTTGAAGCCTAAATAAATGACCCATTTCTTAATTACTTGCGATTTGCGTTAACCTTGACTTTATACGCTTGAACCGTCGCGCCACGTGTTTCCGCCATTGGCGTGGTGTGAAAGAGCTGAACTGGTCTAAAAGAAGAAAGTTTTTTGAATTGGAGTATTGGTCTTCTCTGCAGTTGAAGCACAACTTAGATGTGATCCATATCGAGAAAATGTGTGCAAAAGCTTGCTTGGTACTCTTTTGATGAATGAGAAGACGAAAGACAACTCAAATGCAAGAAAAGACTTAGAGAAGCTAAAAATTCGAAAGATTCAATGGTTGAAAAAAAAGGAACCAAGTGGACCTGCCCACACCCGAAATACTCATTCACCCTTCGTGATCGAAAGAGTTTCTGTCAGTTTATAAAAAAAATGTTAAACTATCAGATGGGTTCGGATCTAATATTAGTAAGAGGGTGACAAATAACAATACTAACATTGCTGGTTTGAAATCACATGACTGTCATATTCTCATGCAAAAATTGATACCAATTGGGGTTAGAGCATTTTTGGATAAAGATGTTTGTGCGTTCTTTAAACAGCTCTGCTCCAGAACACTAGTAATGGAAGGTATGAAGAAAGCTAGGGATGCCATTCTTATGATCTTGTGCAAGTTAGAGTTGATCTATCCTCCGGCATTCTTTTGACATAATGGTTCATTTAGTTATGCATTTACCCGATCAAGCGATTCTTGGTGATCCAGTCTATATGAGATGGATGTATCCCTTTGAAATGTATATGAAAAAAAACCGAAAAACTATGTTAAAAACCCGACAAAGCCAGAAGGTTGTATAGCTGAAGGTTATGTAACTGAAGAAGCTCTAACATTCTGCTCAACGTACCTTCAAATGTTAAGAGTAAGTTCAATCAGCCTGAGAGAAATGGGGATGTCGTTGTAGAAAAAAGAAAGTTATGGGTGTTTGAGTCCCAGTGCAACAAATGACAAGCTACTTTCAGTTGATGACCAACTCAAGATAGAATGGTTTATCATCGATAATTTCGAAGAAGTTAAGAGCTATATGAAGTAAGTGCTCCTATGCTTTATATATTTTCCGGACATCCCAAAGATATAATTAAGGCTATTTTTTCTTGCTTTTATATATTTTTCTTAAATGTAGTGAATTCAAATCTGCACATCCCCAAGATGATATTAAAACTAAATTTCCGAATTGGTTTCTAAACAAGGTAATACATATATAACACTCGTTACTATATATTTGTTAGGTAATGCATATATAACAAACAATATTATTTTAAATTTGTTAGGTCTATAAGATGAAGACAGAAAGTTTTTCAGAATTCCGCTCAGAGTTATATGCTCTTTCATTGGGTGCACAATTAATGTCCAAGACTTACACCGGTTGCATAGCCAACGATGTTTGGTTTATGGTGGCTTCACATGATGCAAAACGTGCAACACAAAACTCAGGGGTTATGGTGGAGGGAGCGAATGGTGAGAAATACTATGGCATATTAGAAGAGAGTATTGAGATTAGTTATCCTCATGGGTATAAAACTATCCTATTTCAGTGCAAGTGGTACGATACTCGAGTGGGTGTTACATACGAAAATAATATCACCAGTATCAGCACAGAACACGAATGGGACAAAGAAAATCAGCTCATATTTTCTCGGCAAGCCAAACAAGTGTTCTACATCCAAGAACCATCCTGAGGAAACCAAAATAATAAACATAGGTAGGTCGTCGAAAATGTTAATAACCGGAGAATTTGGGATCAACCACCACAACTCGAGAATGTTCAAAATGTTGACACTGAGTTAGGCGAGGATCTTGACATCGTTCACAATAACTCTTCATCTAATATTGGCCTTTTTATTGACTTCCGCCAATACTTTCAAAACATATATGCTCATGCTACTGAGGGTGAGAATGTAATGGAAGTTGATGCCCTGAGCAATGTCGATAGTGAAGTTACTAATGTAGGGACATTGTATGACGAGGATGATCCCGATTATGACGACAAATGTTTACTATTTTTCTTTATTCATTACATATAATAATGTGACTAATAATTTTTATTTATAATTGCAGGATATCATGATATCAGTTTAGGCAGTATTTTTCTACTTGATGGTCGATATCATGGGCCTTGGCCATGCGGAGACGATGCAGGGGCGCCGCCACCACCTGGTGGCAGTGGTGATGATTGGTGGCACGGGCACTAGGCAGACGGTGGTAAGTGTTACAGTTCCTTAATGTTTACTATTTTTACTTATTTTTCAATTCTAATAACATGACTAATAATTCTTAACTCTAATCCCCCCCCCCCCCCCCGCCGCAGGAGAACACGGGGCAAGGCAACAAACCTTGCCTTAAGAAAACATCTTAGAGATACAGGTTGCCCCACTGAAATAATATTTGATGAAGAGGCCACCTACATGCCTGTAGGCGAGCTTGGTAACATGTTCACCTGGGAGGCGGCTATGTATATATGGCGTGAAGTTCCATTGGATGTGGAAGGTTGGAGGAATGTTTCTGAGCTTGATAGAAACAAGTTATTTGAGTTTATGTAGGTCAGTTATTTGTAAATATATATTCTTTATGTTATTTGTTGATTTTTTTCTACTTGACTAGCTTGTTTTATTTAATTATTAGACCGAGTTCAATTTCAATTTCAAAGATGTTGACGAAGATCTTGTTGCCAATAAAAAAAGGAGGCATTGTGGCGGCTCTCCAAAAGCGGTACAAAGAACGCAAATCCGACGCAGAGAAATATTTTTTTGACTAAATAAGAGGTTGTGATGATGTGGAGGGAGCAAGGAAACGTCCCCCCAAGGGTATGAAAACTGAAAACTGACTTTGGGCTGTTGATCACTTCTGCAGTGACGAACATAGGAAGAAGTCTAAAACTAACAAAGTCGTCCGCCAAAAACAAACGTGCACATACAGTGGTGGAACGAGCTCTTTTGCCACTCACTGTCACAAAACGGTATACACGCAGACATACATATATATATATACATAGACGATAATGTTTATTTAACTTATAATTTAACTTTTAATTTTAAACAGAACATTAAACGGTATGAAGCATACCGTTCGGGACATACAGGAAGGTAGGGGATGTTTGATAGCCCCCAGAATGAAGAGAACTATGTAAGCATTTATTTATAATCTATTATATATATATATAGGGTTAGGATACTTTGAAAACCCATGTGAGTTGTGAGAACCATAGGAACTCTTTTGAGCCATTGATTTTGATGATCCAATGGTTGAGATCGAATGATTAGACTTTTTTGTCTTGACATGTTTTTTGAGTTTTTTTTTAATATGAAAAAATGAATGAAAGGGTATTTGAGTAAAATGGCATTTGAGAGAAAAAATTATATAATATCATATTATTATTTTTTATTCCATTATTAAAGTAACAACATTTTTTTAACTTTAATTAATTTTTTTTAATTCATTTATTTTTCTAAAAAAAATAATACATTTAGTAAACCCATTCAACTCAGATGTTTTTACACCAGTGTAAATTTTCAAAATTCAACAATTTTGCATCTACTAATCTGTCATCTCTCCCCCATGTATGAAAACGTTTTTACACCGGTATAAAATTGTAAAAATTCAACAGTTTTACACAAAAACGTCTTAAAAAAACTTGAACACGCGAACTTGCTCTCCAAAAATTTTGATCATCTTCATTCACATCTCTTCGTTGTCTAACCTAACAAATTTAATAAAACAACGAAATCACAAACCTGTTTTTACGTTGGTGTAAACTAGTAAAAATAAGCACTAAATCACACATATGTAACAACTTACATCGGTGTAAAAAAAGAAAAACAAATGAATAACAGACACACTGTATAACAGACCATTTGGGGTCAATTTTATAGAAAAATACATGCTAATTTATCTTTTGTATAATTATCGATGATCAAGTAATCGCTTATTTATCGATGATCAATCATGCAAACAAGGAGAAATTTTTTTTTTATTATTTATCGATAATGTGTTTTACGTTGGTGTAACCCCCAAATGTTTATTAGAATACTAAGCAAAAATCACAAAAATTGACATATTTCTGTCATCTCTCCTCTCGTTATTACACTAGTGTAAAAAACATGACATATGACTGCCAATAAAAAGCTATAATAATAACAAATGACACAAAGATTAGTTACTACTTTTTGGATATCACAAATGACACAAAGATTAATAACACACTATAGGGGTTACCCGCGCTTCGCAACGGGGCGACACGATTTATAAGAATTTTATAATGAAAACTTAGGCAATGGTAGCCTCTCCGCATAATCAAGAGTAGGTACAAAACGACAAAGACGATCAACAAAGAAGACATCCATCACCACGCTTGCCTCTCCGCATTTTTCCTTACAAAAACACATTGTAACGAATTGTACCTGCAAGTGACATCTTACTCACTTTTGTTGACTGCCAAAAAGAACTTATTCCCACAATCTAGCAATTTACACCAGTGTAAAGCCCATAGTTGTGTACTGGGGTGGTTTTATACTAGACTGATGGTGGTTTTACACCAATCTAAACCAAACCGATAAGAACCGAGCACCTTTTATTTATAAAGGTACAAGAGAATATCAAGATCCATAAATAGTTTTTTAATAGTGGTGTATGAAAATGCATAACAAATATGAACAGTTGCCCTTTTACTTAGACAAAACCATGTTTACATTGGTGTAACCTATTAGTGACTCAACAACGAAAAAAACCAGTTTAAAAAAAAAATAAATCAGAAAAACACATCTAAAAAAATAAATAGAAATTATCATAGTTTGATGGTGTGTTTTTGTTTTGAGATCCGATCATACCAACAGATAAAACACACAGATTTAAATCTTTCATAAACCATAAAGCTTTCAAATTCCAAAGGAAATAAAATAAAGAAACACATGGTTTCAATTCAAACAATCAAACATAAAAAAGAAAACAAAGATTTAAGATGAGAAAAAGAAAACCTGATGAATAGGAGGGTACATAGAATTAGTGCAAACAGGGCACTCCAACAACTCATGAACACTTGTAGCAGGAGGCAATCCAGGAGGAATCCCAAACATTATTATTATTGTGAGGAGGTTTAGAAGAAACAAATTGATGGGTAATCTGTGAATGGATCTCTTCATCTTCAAGACATTCTGACCTTCGCCGACCACCATCAAACGACCACGGTCAAACACCACAGCCCACCGTCATCTTCATCTTCAAAGATCCAAACCCCCTGTCATCTTCATCTTCAAAGATTCAAAACCCCGTGTCACCGACCACCATCAAACGACCACCGTCAAACACCACAGCCCACCGTCATCTTCATCTTCAAAGATCCAAACCCCCCTGTCACTCCCACCGTCATCAGATCCAAACCCCACAGCCCACAGTCTTTTGCACAAAATCGATCACCTGAACAAACCACCCCTTAATCAGATCCATCTTCATCGAAAACCAATCGGAGGCCATCAGATCCATCTTCCTGTTTTTCAGATGAGAGAGAGAATAGAGAGAGAGAATTGTTTGTGTCTATGAAAGAGAGAGAGAGAGAGAGAATTGTTTGTGTCTATGAAAGAGAGAGAGAGAGAGAGAGAGAGAGAGAGAGTAAAAGTGAGAGAGTGTGTGTGTTTTGAATCTGATTATAGAGAGAGAGAGAGTGAGTGTGTGTTAAACTATTATTATTATTATTATTATTATTATTATTATTATTATCATTATTAATATTATTATTATTTTATTATAGAGAGTAATCATTACATATGTAAAATTACCAAAAAAACCCATACTTAATTGTGTGTAAAGACATTATTGACCCCAATTAAAAAAAATACAAAAAATATAAAGGTGGGTGATGTGTCACTTGGTAAATGGTCCAGATAACTTCTCAAGTTCTCACAACTCACACGATTTTTCAAAATATCCGGATCCTATATATATATATATATATATATATGTAATTCTATTAAATCACTTTTGTAAAATACAGTACAGGTTAAGGGGCACAGTTTTAGTCTAAAACTCAACAGATCACCGAAAAGAAGGAGGAGGAGGAGGAGGAGGAAGCAGCTCCCAACAGTTGGATAAGGTTGGTAAATATTTGTGTATGTGTGTGTTTAGTTTTCAAGTTTGTGCGATTGTTTGTTGGGTTTAAAGTAGGTTAAAACTAATATTATTTGGGGTGTTTGAAGGTTGTTATATTTGAAGATATGTTGGGCAGACATCGCGGACATGTTCGCGGGATTGGACCTATGCCTTGTCCAAGAGAAAGTATTACACATTTTACACCAACGCAACTGCTGTCACACCCTCAAATTTCCACTGCGGGGTTTATACCGCGAGGCGCATGACAAACCAGGATCCCATAGCCATAAGTCACAGGAACGAACTCTAAATGCCCAAACCATTTAGTTCGTTTTCGAAAACCAAGTTTAGTTAAGCTGCGGAAGCGTAAACCAAATTTAAACCTTTTTAAAAACTATGCGCAAAACAATGCGCCCAAATTAAAACCATACGAAAGAATAATATATAATTTATGTGTATGCCCGAGAGCCCAAATGCAGTGAAGTGTACAGTGCTTTCTAATCCTGGCACCGGAAGCTAACTACCTGCAAAAGCATGTAAATCGTGTGTCAACATAAAGCTGGTGAGTTCACAAGGTAAAGTAATTTAATATGCAAATGTGCTGGTTTCCAAAACCACGTAAGTAAGTAAGTTGTGTTGGTGCCCCGCACCGTGTAACCACTAGTTCATCGCATGTCAAGGGTAGCTAACCCATTCATGATAACTAACCGAATATACCGAACTGCTATGTACTTGTAGCCACATAAGTGTGCCGCATGCCTGACATCATTGTCTATCCACAATGATAAAGTTTCGTTAAGTTATAGTTCACCCCCGCGCTCCCCGAGCCGGTGTGAGGTTTGTAAGACCTAATAGCGCTATCAACTAATAACCCGCTTGCCAACCCTGGCAACTCATTCGGTACGTGAGGACTTACAGATGATAGGAATGGTTTAGTTTATCAAGGACACAATTGCGAACTAGCAAAGTGACCGACCCTCATAAGGATCCATGGCATCCCAACCCGGGATGTGTAAGTAGTCCCAAACCGGACTAGAAAATGTTAAGTAAAGTGTCTCATACCTGAGACGCATGCTTTTGAGAAAAAGAGTAGTGAAACTCACCTTAGATTGCAAGTGAAAATCCAAATTCCACGAATAGTAACGTGCTACCGACTCCCTATTACAAATGTCACTAGGTGAGTATACGTGCGTAACCAACACACCATGTAACTCGTTTATCCAAGACTTTAAAAAGTTCAAAACCGTGTAGTGACACCTAATGACTCTACATGCTCAAGTATGTCCTACGTATCCCGTTGGTGATTATAGTGATTATTATCAGTTTAATACATCAAATACATCTCATACAAGTTTCCGCACAAGTACATGTCAATTACATACCACATAGAACTCCAAATAGTCACTTAAAGACCCCGTACACAATCTGCGTTTTTAGGGCAGATTGTGCGCTGTGAAAAACAATTTATTTAAAATACTTAACGAATGAATTAGAGTCCCAAATGTTTACTGAATTTTACTTGGGATTCACTCGACAATACCTATTTTTGTTTTGTCTTAATTCCAAACACAAAAATTATGAAAATTCGTACAACACAGCTATGTCCAGAAACTTTCCTCAACAGGTCAGTTTAGTAGGAAAATTCTTAAACATTGTGTATTCATCCAAACAAGATGAATCCACTTGGAAAAGCTCTATTATTCCAGTATTGACCTACTGTAAAAATTTCATAACCTAAATCCTTGTAAATCTCAAGTTATGACCGTTTAAAGTTAGCCCAATTTACAAATCCGAAAATCTGATATGACCCCTAATCAATTAAAATTCCAAAAACGACTCAAACGATGTCCAAATTCGATGGTTTTGCCCATTATGAAAAGCTAAGACCTTTTACATTACAATCATGCAAAGAAATCATCAAAACAATCGATTTACCAACCCATTACAGCCCCTACAAAACGTTCAACCGAATCTGCCAGAATCTTAAACTTGCATCCCAAGTAATCTACAAACCCTAATTCTTCATAAACATCCCTAATACATGTATAACACCTATAGTACTGATTAAACACCATATTAATCATAGCAAAACACATATGTTATCATGTGAAAACCCTAATCATGGCTACTAATAACAATCATCACCAAATCATCAAGAACATCCAAGAACTCCTACACATACATACATGCGATTCTATATATATTATTTTTAGGGTTTTTAAAGTTTTTCAATCATTATAATTCATCAAAAATCATAAGAACGTATACCTTGCGAAGGATTAAACTCCCTAGAGCCTTGAAATCAAACCCGAACTAGCTTGATTAGGTGAAGGATTACTTGATTGCTTGAAAACAAAGAGAGAGGGGTGGGGGTGGTTCGCACGGCGCAAGGGGAAAAGGAGGTAGGGTTTTTATCTTTTCCTTGCCTCCTAATTATAAGAGGGCTTTGCTTGTTTCCCAAGCAATTGGTATTAGGGCCCTTCTAGTCCATTAACTTGACCCGTTAACCATGTTCTAGCCCAATACCGGACCCAATATTATTAACCATTCTAAATTGTATAAAAACCATTGTTTTTATTATTACATAGCATATTACTCATGTTGGGCACGTAATTTGCATAATCTACGCATTACCTTTCAGTTAGGCGATTATTCACGAAAACATGTAATTCACATAAGCACGTACTTCATGTTCACCATAATTCAATTGTATATATTATTGCTATGTATGTCACATAATTCACCAACGTTTGGGATACGGGACTCATGTGTGTGTTTAACAAGGATTTTCCTACTTATAACATATGTTAGCATCTTCTAACATATGTTAAACCTACTTAACTAACCCTAGTTAAGTATCTAGCCATGTATGAACATGTAAGTTAACTAGAGTTCAGTAAAAGTATTTAACCTGAAAATGCGGGGTGTCACAACTGCAACTAACACCGGTATGTCTTTGTAGTTTAAATGTTAATATTTGACCCGTTTGCTATAAATATGTTCAGTAAGTAGGATATTTGACCCATTTGGTATATATTTGTAATTTATTTGTTGATAGTTGAGCCATTTGGTATAAATATGTTTAGTAAATACGATATTTGACCCACTTGGTATATATTTGTAGTTTAAATGTTAATATTTGACCCGTTTGATATACATTGGTAGTTTTAATGTTGATAGTTGACCAATTTGGTTTATGTTTGTAGTTTGACCCATTTAGTGTATGTATCTTTGCTAAATGTTAATATTTGACCCGTTTGGTATAAATATGTTTAGTAAATAGGATATTTGACCCATTTGGTATATATTTGTAGTTTATTTGTTGGTAGTTGATCCACTTCTTATTTTATAAATATGTTTAGTAAATAGGATATTTGACCCATTTGATATATATTTGTAGTTTAAATGTTAATATTTGACCCGTTGGATATATATTGGTAGTTTTAATGTTGATAGTTGACCCATTTGGTATATGTTTGTAGTTTGACCCATTTGGTGTATGTGTGTTTGCTAAATGTTAATATTTCACTCGTTTGGTATAAATATGTTTAGTAAATAAGATATTTGATCCATTTGGTATATATTTGTAGTTTATTTGTTGATAGTTGACCAATTTGTTATAAATATGTTTAGTAAATAGGATATTTGATCCATTTGGTATATATTTGTAGTTTAAATGTTATTATTTGACCCGTTTGATATATATTGGTAGTTAACCCATTTGGTATATGTTTGTAGTTTGACCCATTTGGTGTATGTAGGTTTGCTAAATGCTAATATTTGACCCATTTGGTATAAATATGTTTAGTAAATAGAATATTTGACCTATTTGGTATATATTTGTAGTGTATTTGTTAATAGTTGACCCATTTAGTATAAATATGTTTAGTAAATAGGATATTTGACCCATTTGGTATATATTTGTAGTTTATTTGTTGATAGTTGACCCATTTGGTATAAATATGTTTAGTAAGTAGGTTATTTGACCCATTTGGTATATATATGTATGTATGTATGTATATATATAGGAACAAATTAATGCGATGATGACCAATCCTCATATCCAAACGCAAATGTTCCAAATGTTTTGTCAATTATATATACTAGTCACAAAATCTTGCAAACTTTGGAAATCAAGGCAGTAGCGGCAATAGTGGCGATGATGATGACGACGAAAATGTTTAGGTTTTTTTGTAAGATTGGTACAATTTATTTTGCCATGTGTAATGCCACGTGGAAATAAGGTATTCGCGGCGACCAATTAGGGGCAGCACGTGTTATTAGCGACTCGAAGTGGTCGAACCAGAATTCCTTTTTAACTAGTTTTCCAGTTTGTCGTGTTTAACGCATTCTAACACATCTTAACGCATAAGCATGCATCCTTAATCTATATTTGACATATTTAAGCATAGATAATCATTTACACATCATTTAAACACATCTATGTATATAATCCACCACACGACCCATAATCTATACATATACTTAATTAGTTCATGTAATGTCACCAACAACGGAACCCGGTACTAGTGTATTACCCAAAACGACTCCCAATGATCCTCCAGATCATTGTACCCTGGACAATCCTAACTTGACCCGACTCAACTAACCCAGTTAAGTTCGTTTATAAACGTTTCTCGCTAAGGTAGACTTAGATGTTACTAATATGTTTAAGCCAAACATGCCGGGTGTCACATCATCCCCACGTTGAAAGAATTTTCGTCCCGAAAATTGCGCAAAGCCCCAAAAAAAGAAACGAAAAAGAACAGAACGAAAAGGAAATTACCGGATGTCACATCATCCCCACGTTGAAAGGAATCTCGACCCGAGATTCATTCCGCTTCAGCAGTAACATGCCTCGATTCAAATGCGCGCTTCGGAAAAAAGATGAGGATACTTAGCTTTCATCTGATCCTCCAGTTCCCATGTGAACTCCGGTCCACGGTTCGAGTTCCAACGGACTTTAACGATGCGGATTTTACTCCGACGAAGGCTACGAATCTTGTAGTCGAGAATCTCGACAGGTTCCTCCACAATGCGAAGACGATCATCAAGCTTGATCTCCTCCAGTGGTACAATGAGAGATTCATCAGCCAAACACTTCTTCAAGTTAGACACATGGAAGACGTTGTGCACACTACCGAGCTCCGCCGGTAAGTCAAGTCTGTATGCCACCGGTCCAATCCGATCCAGGATTGCGAATGGTCCGACATAACGAGGGTTAAGCTTGCCACGCTTTCCAAAGCGTATGACGCCCTTCCGTGGTGAAACTTTCAGAAGTACTTTGTCCCCAACCTGGAACTCCAAAGGTTTTCGACGGCGATCGGCATAACTCTTCTGATGATCCCGGGCAGCAGCCAAACGCTGACGAATCTGCACGATTTTCTCCGAAGTTTCGTACACGAGTTCCGGACCAGTGAGCTGGCTCTCGCCCACCTCGGCCCAACAAAGTGGTGATCGACATTTCCGTCCCTAAAGAGCCTCGAACGGAGCTGCCTTGATACTAGAGTGCTAGCTGTTGTTGTAGGAGAACTCCACTAACGGCAGGTGGATCTCCCAACTTTTGCCAAAATCGATAACACATGCCCGAAGCATGTCTTCCAAGGTTTGAATCGTCCGCTCACTCTGTCCATCAGTTTGCGGGTGATAAGCCGTACTCATATCCAATTGAGTACCCAAAGCCTTGTGCAGAGCCTTCCAGAAACGCGAAGCGAAACGATAATTACGATCAGAGATAATAGAAACAGGCACCCCGTGCCGAGCAACCACCTCCTTAAGGTAAAGTCGAGCCAACCGCTCGAGCCCATCGGTTTCCTTAATAGGTATAAAACATGCCGATTTTGTCAGCCGGTCAACAATCACCCAGATCATATCATAACCACTAGGTGACCTTGGCAGTTTGGTGACAAAATCCATCGTGATTCGCTCCCACTTCCATTCCGGAACCTCTGGTTGTTGTAGGAGACCAGACGGCCTCTGATATTCCACCTTGACTTTAGCACAAGTCAAACATTTGCTGACGTAAGAAGCTATATCAGCTTTCATGTTTGGCCACCAATAAAGTATCTTTAAATCCTGATACATCTTATCGGAGCCAGGGTGAATAGAATACCGGGATTTGTGAGCTTCATCCAAAACAAGCTCGCGCAATCCCCTGAATAATGGGACCCAAACACGCCCCGCAAAATAGTGTAAGCCATCGGTCCTGAGCTCAAGATGCTTGTCGGCATTGTGCATAGTTTCAGCCGTAAGGTTTTCCTCCTTCAAGGCCTCCAATTGTGCAGAACGGATTCGGTCAGGCAACGACGAATGAATGGTGAGCTGTAAAGCTCGAACACGACGAGGATTCACAGACTCCTTCCTGCTCAAGGCGTCCGCCACAACGTTCGCCTTGCCAGGATGGTATTTAATAGCACAGTCATAATCGTTCAGGAGTTCAACCCAGCGACGCTGCCGCATGTTCAACACCTTCTGGTCGAAAATATGCTGAAGACTCTTGTGATCGGTATATACTTCACACTTGGTACCGTACAAGTAATGTCTCCAGATTTTCAACGCAAAGACTACCGCACCCAGTTCCAAGTCATGAATAGTGTAGTTCTTCTCATGAACTTTGAATTGACGAGAAGCATAAGCAATAACCTTCCCGCGTTGCATCAACACACAACCGAGGCCACGAATAGAAGCGTCACAGTACACAACGAAGTCATCCGTACCCCCTGGCAAGGATAAGATAGGTGCAGAACAAAGTTTAAGCTTCAGCATCTGAAATGCTGATTCTTGTGGTTCATGCCAGTCGAACTTTCGGTCCTTCTGGGTAAGAGCAGTGAGGGGTTGAGCGATCTTCGAAAATCCCTCAATGAAGCGACGATAGTAACCCGCAAGACCTAGGAATTGCCGCACCTCAGATGGCGTCTTTGGTGCTTCCCAGTCTTTAATAGCTTCGATCTTAGCCGGATCGACATGAATTCCCAGTTCATTCACCACATGTCCTAGGAATTGAACTTCACGTAACCAAAAATCACACTTTGAGATCTTAGCATACAACTGCTCCTGTCTCAAAAGTTCCAAGACCAACCGCAGATGTTCCTCATGATCCGCCTTATTCTTGGAATAAATCAGAATATCGTCATTGAACACGATGACGAACTTATCAAGGTAAGGTTTGCAAACGCGGCTCATTAAAGCCATGAACACCACCGGTGCGTTAGTGAGACCAAAAGGCATGACCAAGAACTCAAAATGGCCATAACGAGTGCGAAAAGCAGTCTTCTGAATGTCAGCTTCCCTGATGCGCAACTGGTGATAACCGGACCGCAAATCAATCTTCGAATAGTAGCTGGAGCCCTGAAGCTGGTCAAAGAGATCATCAATGCGAGGAAGAGGATAACGATTCTTGATGGTCACTTTGTTCAGCTCACGATAATCAATACACATGCGAAGACTTCCGTCCTTCTTCTTCACAAACAAAATAGGAGCTCCCCACGGGGAAGAACTCGGTCGGATGAAACCCTTTTCCAAGAGTTCCTGTAACTGGCTGGACAACTCTTGCATCTCGGGAGGTGTAAGACGATACGGAGCTCGGGCAATAGGAGCTGCGCCCGGAGTAAGATCGATACCAAACTCAACCTGACGATGGGGAGGAAGACCAGGTAAATCATCAGGAAACACATCAGAAAAGTCACGAACCATCGGAATATCCTCGATCTTCTTCTCATCGTCAGTAGAAACGTTAACAAGTGCCAGAATGGCCGAACAGCCCTTCCGAAGATACTTACGGGCTTTCATGCTAGAAATGATACTCAGCGGAGCACCGCTCTTCTCGCCACGAACCGAAAGAATCTCCCCATCAGGGAGAGGGATCCGAATAACCTTGTCAAAACAAACGATCTCCGCGCGATACAACGATAACCAATCCATGCCGACCACGACGTCAAAACTACCCAGGGGCACCGGCATAAGGTCAATGGGGAAAGACAAACCCGACAGTTCCAAGCGACATTCCCTAAGGGTGTGTGTCGCTTCGATTTTCTTACCATCAGCCAATTCTATTAAGTACTTAGCCTCTAAAGGTGTGGGTACTATATCTAGCAATCGACTAACATCCAAAGATACGAAACTCTTATCGGCACCAGAATCAAATAAGACAGAAACATAGCGATCATTAAGAAGGAACGTACCGGTAACTGTGTCTGGATCCTGCCTAGCCTCCGCAGATCCAATGACGAAAGCACGTGCAGTCCTGCCTCCGCCGCCGTTGTTCCCGTTACCGTTCCCGCCCCTCCCATTATCGCCCTGCTTCAGTTTAGGACATTCACGCTTGAAGTGTCCCGCGTCACCACAGTTATAACACCCCTGCCTCCCCTGAGTCCCCTGAGCAGCAGGAGCAGGAGTAGCCACAGGAGTCTGAGTTGGGGTGAGTGCCACCTTGCAATCCTTAGCATGGTGCCCCAACTGATGGCACCGATGACAACGAGCCCTATCACAACCCCCAGAATGGTGAAAACCACACTTGTTGCACTTGGGATGCTTCCCAACATACCCACTCGTCTTCTGCCCAGAAGAAGACCCAGATGAATCAAACTTCTTCACCGGCTGAGCTGGCACCACACTCTTCCCCACACTATCCCACTTCCTCTTGTTCCCCTCAGCAACCTTCACAGCAGCACCCTTGGGTGGCAAAACGCCTTCTGCCACCTTCAGGTTAGTCATCCGATGAGCTGATCGGACAACTTCAGCAATAGTGGGAAGATTCCCAGTAGCCACCAACCCAGCAATCTCCGGCACCAGTCCAGACACATAGTGCTCGATCCTCCTGTATTCGGGTGTGTGCAAATCAGGACACAACACCGCCAGCTCATTCCTCCTCACCGTGTATTCTTCAATCTCAGACCCAACCATCTTGTAGCTCCAGAACTCGTGCTCTAACTTCTGTATCTCCTCTCTCAGACAGTACTCACCTCTCAACAGCTGCACAAACTCCGCCCAAGGCATAGCAATAGCCTCCCCCAATCCCATGTTCTGAGTAGTAGCATTCCACCACGACAGTGCAGGCCCCTCGAATGTCGCGGTAGCATACTTCACCCGGTCCCCAGCAGGACAGTTACACATAACGAACACAGACTCAACCTTCTCCAGCCATCGGAGCAGTCCCACCGCTCCCTCAGTTCCAGCGAAGTTATGGGGCTGACAGTCCCGAAACTTCTTATAAGAGCACTGAGGTGGGGGTGGATTGGCACCAACACCTGAAACACGGTACACGAGTAAAACACAAACGAAAGGACACGAAACCCGAAAATGAGGCAAGGTCGACAGAAATCAACTCACCACCCATGGCATTAATCCCAGCCTGGAAATTTGCCATAGCCATGTTCACTTGCTGCTGTAGCAAGTTGTTCAGTTCAGCTTGGGTCATGTTGATGTTTCCACGACCACCGCCTCCAGCACGACCACCACCGCCAGCACGGCCACCGCCGCCACCACGACGTCCACCACCGCGAGCACCAGACATGACCTAACAAATCAAGAAATCGAGGGATTCAGATTCACTTCCAGTGTCAACCACTAGAAATTTACAAGAGTTAACCTAGGGACAAATCCAGGACTATACATCCAAACTTGGAATTCATCGGGATTTTCATGCATTCCAGTTTATTATTTCGTATGCACCCGAAATGATAAACTGCTCTACATGGTCCTCCAGATGTACCCCTAATCCAGACCCCAGTCACCGAATATCGTCGCCTAGTAACGTGTGACGATAGGTGCAAGTGTAAGAAGGCATGTGTGTGCTAGAACCAACAAATCAACCCCCCTTCTTCAATCCAGAAGAAGAAGACAAGAGTAGGGAAGAACCCAAATAAAAGCGGATGATGTAACGGAGAAGCATGATGATGATGTAAGGACATCCCGACAACGTTAGTACGTATCCCACTAATAGACCCAAAGTATGTGACCGTCTAGTGTGTGCGACTCGGCTATAGACCAGACTCTACATGCAGTCCTAGTTCACTATAACCATTGGCTTTGATATGTGACACCCGGCATGTTTGGCTTAAACATATTAGTAACATCTAAGTCTACCTTAGCGAGAAACGTTTATAAACAAACTTAACTGGGTTAGTTGAGTCGGGTCAAGTTAGGATTGTCCAGGGTACAATGATCTGGAGGATCATTGGGAGTCGTTTTAGGTAATACACTAGTACCGGGTTCCGTTGTTGGTGACATTACATGAACTAATTAAGTATATGTATAGATTATGGGTCGTGTGGTGGATTATATACATAGATGTGTTTAAATGATGTGTAAATGATTATCTATGCTTAAATATGTCAAATATAGATTAAGGATGCATGCTTATGCGTTAAGATGTGTTAGAATGCGTTAAACACGACAAACTGGAAAACTAGTTAAAAAGGAATTCTGGTTCGACCACTTCGAGTGGTCGAAGGAGAATAATTGTCTGGTTCGACCCTTTGTAGATGGGCGAACCAGGGAAGTGGAATTGAAGGAATTCCCTTCGACCAGGACAGGGCTCATTCGACCCTGTGGAAGGGTCGAAGGAGGCCACCTTCGACCATTGAAATGGGGCGAAGGAGGATTAGTATAAATACCAACCTTTGTCATTTTTCATCATTTCACAAACCCTAACCGTCCCAAAACGCTGTCAAACGATCTAAATCACTAAGGAATTTGTTTTTGCTCTTCTTTTTCATAATCTAACCTATCTACAACATCTAAACAAGAATCCAAGGTGTGTTCTTAATCCTAAACCTTTTTAAAAGCATTTTAATTCGTTTTCATCTAACCCTAATTGTCCGGATCTGTTCTAAGGGTGTCTTTATGATTAAAAACCTTTTAAACATCTTTCTAAATCAAAACATTGTCATTTAACATAGGTTTTCATGGTGAATAACATATGTAAAATTGTGTATTATGTGGTGTTATGTGTTGTTCAATGATTTGCTGCTATGTCTATGATATAAACCTGATATAGGATTGTTATTGATGTTAGATTATTGTTGTTTAGGGTTAGAATTGGATATGATGATATTATGGGTATTTGGGGGTTTTAACAAATCTAGACTTAATGCATGATATTTATGATCAATAGAATTGATAAGAAAAGATCGAACACTCGACAAACTGAGCATTTCAAGTTGAATAAGAATCGATTTCAAAAGTTTCCAAATTGGGTAAATTATTCATGCATGAAAGTGATGTTTCCATAATCTTTACCATTTTGGGAAAGGGCTGAAACGGACGTATTATCGGGGAAAATCGGTGGGGTTTTGTAGGGATAAGTTATCCATGCTTGACTGCTGTGTTTGATGATGTTTCGAGTCGTTTTGAATGTGTTTGAAGCGTTTTTAGGAAAATTTGCACAACAGGGGCGAACATGGCCTCCTTCGACCGAACGAAGGTGCGAAGGAGGCAATCCAGGGTCGAACCTGGGTTTTTGTTGGGCGAACGTGGTAAAACGGGCGAAGGAGGCATCAAACGGTCGAACGAAATGTAAAACGGGCGAAGGAGACTGAAAACGGGCGAAGGAGACTTAAAACTGACTGGTTCGACCGTTCTGATGCAGAAATGAGATTTTTTATACAAACTAAGTGTTTTATGCTTGAACCTTGTGTGTAATCTACGTGTACTTGATTAGTTAGGGTAATGGGTCACCAACGGAATGTCGGGTCGGTCTAGTGTGTCGGTTAAACATTCAAACACGTTTTAAAACATACATGGTTACGATCTGGACAATCGGGGACTAGATAACCTTATGGTTATTAGTCGAAACACTTATGTGAACATTTTGATAGATCTCCGGTAGAGGGATTATCAAGGGCTTAACATCTTTACTTGTAATCGAAGAACGCTATTTAAGGTGAGTTCACGGCCCCACTTTTACTGCTTTTAACTTTTGGGGGAGAAAACATGCGCTAAACTATTTCGGTAACACATGTCATACTATGGTTTTAACTTTGTATTGCTATACGATCTTTGGAAGTCCCGGGGGAAACCATGAATGTGCGGGGATGCACAACGGGGGAAAATGTGGATAGATCTATTGGGCGTGACCTGCCCCACTCGTCGGCTTGGAGGGCCAGGCGGGTGCATATTGTCTCGAACAGGAACATTGGTATCATGCTGAACATACGGGCTGCTTAAACATGCTAAACATTGCTAAACGTGTCTAGTAATGGTTTCCAATCGTAGTAGTAATAAAACATACGCCTAGCTAGCGTACTTGGTAACATTGATATAGTATGGACATGGTAACGTTTTGGTAACATATTGAACAAACCTGTGAACTTACCAGCATTATATGATGACATCTTTTTGGCATGTTTTTCTCAGGTCGCTAAGGTAGCAACAAATGGAACTAGGCGCACGGGTCTGCATTGGCGTCTAGGCATATTTGCACGTTTTGTAATAAAAAGTGTTTTGAATAACTTTTGGGATGATAGCATAGTTGATTAAATGCTACTTAAACGCTTCCGCTTATAAAATCGTTGGTTATGTTTCTTTACATTTTTCATATAGAGTTGTTTATTGTGATTGTTGACTTGGATCCTGGTTTGTCATGCCCCTCGCGGTAAAACCCCGCCAGTGGTAATTTGAGGGTGTGACAGATTGGTATCAGAGCCACTCCTGTGCCGTTCGGGATGGTGGGTGCATACCTCATCAGGGACGATGAGACTCTAACCTCATCAGGGACGATGAGACTCTAACAGGGGGTGAATGTGACACCCCAGAAAAAATCCCACATCGGCCGTGGCCAGGAGAGATCATTGGTTCATAAGTAAAGTCTTGCCTCTTAAATCACCAACGCGTTTTGGGGCTTAATGTTAGTGGATGAGAGGAGAACTCCACAGTTAAGCGTGCTCAGGTGGGAGCAGTTTCAGGATGGGTGACCTCCTGGGAAGTTTCCATCGGGGCACCCAAAAACAAATCCGTGAGCTCTGGGAGGGCAAAGCGGACAATATTGGTGGTGAGAGGGGTGGGGTGTTACATTAATCTTCATAAATCTAATCGTTTTGGAGTTGAAGTTTCATATGTTGAGGTCACTACGCACTCAACTATGACAGGGTGAAAACCGTGTAAGATTCTTTTCATATATCTTTGTTTTCTCGTGTGGGACAATGCTACTTTGAATGGTTGGTCCTTGATGTGTGGGTTATAGTTGTGAGTTTCATGGGGTTTCAATGAGTGTTTTTATGTGATTTGTAGGTGGACCAATTTACTTTGCGAGTGTTTGTGAATTACAACCATGAACACATTATATATGTGCTTTAGAAGCAATTAAATGAAAGAATGAGGACCAGAAATGAAAACCAGAAAAGATTGTAAGCCTTCAAAAGAAAGTATGCCCGTGGCGTTTCAAACTCTCGGGTTGGGCGTTTCAAAACTCCTAGAGTAGTTGAGTGTTTTTACCAGCATTTACAGCAATTTTTGACTGTTTTTACTCCTGATTAGTCATTTCATGCGCGAGGATGGGCGTTCCATACGCCAAAACCTCAAAAATTAAATTTTAAACCCCTATTTAAACCTAATGTATAGGGTTTTATAAAGAGCATTTTCCAGGCGTTTCTACACAAACTAAGGGAATTTTGAGCTTTTCTAATCACCTAGTTCACATCTCCATTCATGTTCCAAGCCTAAAAATCAAGAACTGAAGATCTGAAGATGTGACACCCCAGAAAAAATCCCACATCGGCCGTGGCCAGGAGAGATCATTGGTTCATAAGTAATGTCTTGCCTCTTAAATCACCAACGCGTTTTGGGGCTTAATGTTAGTGGATGAGAGGAGAACTCCACAGTTAAGCGTGCTCAGGTGGGAGCAGTTTCAGGATGGGTGACCTCCTGGGAAGTTTCCATCGGGGCACCCAAAAACAAATCCGTGAGCTCTGGGAGGGCAAAGCGGACAATATTGGTGGTGAGAGGGGTGGGGTGTTACATTAATCTTCATAAATCTAATCGTTTTGGAGTTGAAGTTTCATATGTTGAGGTCACTACGCACTCAACTATGACAGGGTGAAAACCGTGTAAGATTCTTTTCATATATCTTTGTTTTCTCGTGTGGGACAATGCTACTTTGAATGGTTGGTCCTTGATGTGTGGGTTATAGTTGTGAGTTTCACGGGGTTTCAATGAGTGTTTTTATGTGATTTGTAGGTGGACCAATTTACTTTGCGAGTGTTTGTGAATTACAACCATGAACACATTATATATGTGCTTTAGAAGCAATTAAATGAAAGAATGAGGACCAGAAATGAAAACCAGAAAAGATGGGAAGCCTTCAAAAGAAAGTATGCCCGTGGCGTTTCAAACTCTCGGGTTGGGCGTTTCAAAACTCCTAGAGTAGTTGAGTGTTTTTACCAGCATTTACAGCAATTTTTGACTGTTTTTACTCCTGATTAGTCATTTCATGCGCGAGGATGGGCGTTCCATACGCCAAAACCTCAAAAATTAAATTTTAAACCCCTATTTAAACCTAATGTATAGGGTTTTATAAAGAGCATTTTCCAGGCGTTTCTACACAAACTAAGGGAATTTTGAGCTTTTCTAATCACCCAGTTCACATCTCCATTCATGTTCCAAGCCTAAAAATCAAGAACTGAAGATCTGAAGATGTGACACCCCAGAAAAAATCCCACATCGGCCGTGGCCAGGAGAGATCATTGGTTCATAAGTAATGTCTTGTCTCTTAAATCACCAACGCGTTTTGGGGCTTAATGTTAGTGGATGAGAGGAGAACTCCACAGTTAAGCGTGCTCAGGTGGGAGCAGTTTCAGGATGGGTGACCTCCTGGGAAGTTTCCATCGGGGCACACAAAAACAAATCCGTGAGCTCTGGGAGGGCAAAGCGGACAATATTGGTGGTGAGAGGGGTGGGGTGTTACAATTAAGCCTGAGACCAGAGACTAAATAAAAACACTAGAGCAGTTGGATAATAACCTAAATATTATTAGACTATAAGAAGTGGGGGTGCATGAAGCGCCATGTGGCACTTGTGGGATTCATGTTTGAAGGGTGAAAATTGTGGGGAGTGGAAGGGGGAGGGGGAAAGGTGGGCTTGAATCGACACGTGGCACTTTATATATATATTTAATAAACTAATTAAAACACAATTTTAAATAAAAAGATAATTAAAAGCATAATAATTAATAATAAAATTCCATAATAAAACCTAAAAATTAAAAAATCATCAAATAAAAAAAAATACATGAACTAAAAAAATTACATAACGAAAATTTAAAATGAAACTACTACAAATATGTTTTTAATTAGCGTTACTCGTCATCGTCGGATTCGTAATATCTTGGTGGACTCCAAATATGATCAACCAAATCTGCTCGAAGGTTGTGATGTGTTTGGCTATTCTTGATTTCAAAGTTGTTTAACCTTCTTTCTTTATCATTAATGTTTCCTTGACTTGATTGCATTTCCTCACCAAAGTACTCGCATATTGCACGTCCTTCGTCCTCCAAAATCATATTGTGTAAAATAACGCATGCGTACATCACATTTTGTTATTTGGGCTTTTTCCCACATTCGACATGGCATAGCCAAAATGCGCCATCTTTTTTGCAAAACACCAAAAGTTCGCTCAATGTCTTTCCGTGCAACCATTTAAGCGCTGTTAAACTTTTTTCTCTTATCGTCTAACGTAGTCCTCAGTGTTAAAGATTTTACGGACACGACCCAGTCAGGGTAAATTACATATGTTAAAACATACCCATACTTGTATTCTACCTCGTTTACGAAAAAAGTTCCTTTTGGTGCAACATCATTTACAAGATCGTTGAAAATTGGTGATTGATTAAGAATATTTATATCGTTCAACGAACCGGGCACACCAAAAAATGCATTCCAAATCCAAAGATCTTGTGAAGCAACCACTTCAAGCATCATAGACGGCTTTTTATGATATCCACTCGAGTGTTGGCCTTGCCATGCAGTTGGACAAAGTTCCCACTCTCATTTCATACAATCTAAACTCTCGAGCATCCCGGGAAAACCATGGTTTTCTTCGTGAAACTCCAAAAGTTGTTGTACGTCACTAAATGTAGGTTTTCTCAAATATTTTTTTAAATATAGTTCAATGACGTACACACAAAAATAGTGAAGACATTCCCTAGCTGTTCAGTCCGACATCTTTAGATAGTCGTCCATTATGTCAGAACTTTGTCCATAACCCAAGTGTCTAAGCGCGGCTGTGACCTTTTGCAACGGGGTAAATCCCATGCTACCACGTGCATCAGGTCTTCATTGGAAATATTCATCTTTATTTTCTAAATCATTTGATATTCTTAAAAATAAATTACGACTCATACGAAAATGCCGCCTAAAACGTTTTTCATCATATGTTGGTTCGGGTGAGAAGTAATCACGTACCAATAAATCATTTGCGGCTTGTCGTTTACGAAGTATATATTTTCTACATTTGGGTTCGGAAGTCCCTTCAATTTCATCATCCACTATAGCTTCAATGACTTTATGAACGCTCGATATTATCAATTTCGCGTCGTCGTCGGATGAGAACTACAAAGCGTGTAGATCAAACGAATCAGATGAACTTGAAGATTGCATTTTTGGAGAGTATTTTTAAAAAAATGAGAGTTTGGAGAGTATTTTTAAAAATATGAGAGTGTGTGTGGGTAGAAGAGGATATGGTTATATATATAATAAATTAAATTAATTTTTTTCCAACCGTTGAGCAACCGTCAATTCTACAATTTTTTTGTTCTTCAACGATCACTTCATTTTTTTTTTTAATCGGCCAATCATGTAATCCCACATGTCCCAGTCAACCCACGCCCCCACGCCGGTGGAGGAATCGCCGCCCAAGGGGCTTCCCCCTTCCACGCCCACCCAGGCCGGTGTATATGGGCTTGAAGCCCTTCCACGCCACTTCCCCCCCCCTCCCACTCCGTATACTCTTAGAGGACCATTCTCCTAAAAAATAGCATCATCAACATATAATAGATAAGAAATTCGAACATTGGGATTTCCCAACCTCGCCCTCCCTAATAAGCTAGCAACAATAGTTTGCTCAAAAAATGAAACCCCTACATTGCTAATCAAAACAGAATAGGAGATAATAGATCTCCCTGCTGAAGAGGTATAAGAAATTATACCGCGGCCTGATTGCAAGCTACGACTAGTTGGCCTAAAGCTGCAGCATGTGATGCCCCGAACCATGTCACCCCAGCCAAAGTAAGTACATATCACCTTCGGAAGACAAAAGCTTTCGAAGGATAGTACAAAGGGGTTTGAAGCAAAGTACAACTTTGCTGACGACTATAAATTCCCCCTTCAAGTACAATTGAGACACACGAATACTTACACTCCGAACCACACTTTCTCTCTCTACTTTCTCTCTCTAAACAAATACTTATCCTCACGCCGGAGGGTGGTTACAAAGAGGCCCTCCCTCCTCATCTGTAACGAGCCTAATGGTTTTCTACCTTGTGCAGGTTTAAACCCATGTTCAGAACATTCAAGATCTAGTTAGATCATCCCTATTGCAGTCTAATTACATGCTCGTCCACCTTTTGGATCTTCACCTGCCTTAACCCACGCCTCACATTTAGTTCCAAAATAGGGCTTAAAAATCCCATGAACGACATAATGGATCTTCACCATTAACTAAAACTGACAATCTTGCAGAAAAAAGACAAGAAGAAATTTATCTACCCAAATGACATTAAATCCCATGAATGACATAACTTAAAAAGATAATCCCAACTTAAAGAGTCATGTGCTCTTTCAAAATCAATTTTTCTTTTGAAACCAATTTACCATTTCATTCATTATCGAATGACCATTTAACATTGGCGACCCTTGATAAAAGCCGATTGCTCAAAAGAACTTTTCGGGAACATTACTTGAAGAAATTTTAGTGGTAATTTGGCAATCCCTAACTATATATACATCTATTTCGACAAAAATGCACAACACTAAATTAAGCGTGTGTAATTCTGGTGAAGTTGTGCTAGTAATTAAAGAATGTTTCCTTTTGGCCAATCTGTATGGAAAAGAAAAGGTAGACTTCCCATCAACTGGCACAAGATTGACACAATTAAAGTAATTAGCCGAGAGAAATATATTTATATATTGAGAAATATAATAAGTTTATTTATAGCTCAGTAAAGTTTTTTTGCTTTTGAATCCTAGGTTTTATAATTTAATTAGAAAATGGTTAACTATTATCTTTGTGCTTACTATAAGACGATGGGTTTAGAAGACATCTCATGCAAATCCTAGCGATGGAAGGATTGTTTGTGTTTAGAGACAAAATGAGTGGATATTGCCATGCTTTCTTCTTTCATTATATCTAATCATGATTAATAACATCATTACAGCCATGATCATCATGCATATTTCCCTGTTTAATTCACTTTCTTTGACCTGGGATGCTACTCAATGCTACCCAAGGGTGGGACACTTTATCACCCAGATCTGAATAACACATGATGGCTTTAGCTATGGACTGCCATTATTGTACTCATGTAGTTTTTGTTATCATGGCATGTTTCTTCCTAGATTATCACATGATGTGTGTTTAAGATTAGTTTATATTGCACTAATCAATTCAATCACTTGATACTCCACTCATTAAGGATATATCACTCAAAGTAATCATATAAAATTCTCTCAATCTTTCTAAGGAATACTTGGCGTAATCATTTGGTATTTAGTTTTTCAGACATATCATGTAGTCTTTCAAACTTTGCCTGGTATCATTTACAGTTTTCTAATGCAATTGACACAATATTATTTTATTACTGCGTATAATTTTCTATGATGCATGGCAATTAATTTAACCTTTTATGAGAGAAGTGTCCTTGTAACTGACCATAAAGATGTAATAGCTCCCTTAAATAATATAACCAAGAGGATACTTTCTTTGTATTTCTTCTGATACTTTATCTATTCATATAAAGGCTCCAATTTAACTCCCTTTTCTCATGAAAAGCAACTTTAAGGTGCTACCAGTAAGCATTGGTATAATGATCATGAGACCATTCATAAACTTTAATATCTTTCGTCTTCCTTCTCTTGAACTCTTTGATGGAGAAACCTGTCACTTAGAAATTACTTTGCTTTTGTAGAAATGTTAACCACTTAATTAGTGCTCTTGACATGCTATTATCATCATTATCATCCTCACTTTTTTCAATGTAATTAGGTTGCTTGTAGTTTGTTAATCGAAAATCTTATGCCACATAGCCCGGATCTTTCATGGTTTTTACATTTAAACTTACCTTTAAATCAATCACTAATCCTTCTTAATGTGAATAATGTTTGCATTCTCTTTATCAGTTTTAATTATGAAAGCTAGAATTGTTAGATAGGGTGAGTGGCAAGAAGTTAGAGGCCATGACAATAATATTCACTTTGGTGTATTGGCTGCAAGAGATTCATCAAATGTTCTGAGTTCTTTAAGGTAGTTAATATTATTTTCTTAAAGCTTCATCTTTATATTCCCATTGAACCTGAAACTGGTTTTAAATCATAAGGTTTGTCTATTAATATATAGGATAATGTGTAAGCCATGAATATACGGTGATTATTTATTTAAATGTTTTTCTCACACCGGCATGACATTGACGAGAGCCATGTTAATCTTGACATGTTTGAGAGCTGCACAATCTTAAAGACTTAAACCACAAGTTGATACAGTATATATATATATATATATATATAGGTTTAGGATCCTGTACAAAGTACATTTTTTGTGAGAAGTGTGAGAAGGACTAAGAATTGACATGTAGATATCATGTTTTGGATTTAGGAATGATGTTTTAGGTTGTTTTAACTTGAAAAACGCCAAACACAATACAATGTATTATAGTCATTAAATTTAAAAAACAGCTAAAACACACTACTTAACGCTTAAAACACACTGCTAATGTTCTTAGCATGGTGTTTTAAGTTTTAAGCCTAAAATACATTGTTTTCGGTTTTTAATTGTTATGTTTGGTGTTTTTATAGGCAAAACAATCCAAAACATCACGACTAATTTCAAAAAATGATGCCTAAGTATCAATTTTTAATACTTCTCACACTTCTCACGAAAAATGTACTTTGTATAGGATCCTGACCCTATATATATATATATATATATATATATATATATATATATATATATATGGTAGGGATCATACGAGAACCAACTTTAGGGAGAGAACCAGAGAACCATTGTCAACACCAACAAAAAAAACCTAAAAACCCCACCTTCACCCGCTAAAAACCTAAACCCACCCACCTCACTCCCTAAAAACTTAAACCCCACATCCCCCACACCGCCCCAACCCCCCCTCCCCCCCCCCCCCCAATTGTGAAATGCACATGTGCAGCTAACCCCACACCCCCCAAAACCCAAAACGCTCCATCCCATCCCACCCAAAAAGATACCCCCTCTTTCACCATACCAAAAAACTAAACCCTAAAGCTAAACCCATTAAAAAACTTAACTATAATAGTGAAATGCACATGTGCATGTAGTACAATTATCTTATTTTATAGTTTTATATAGGGGTTTTTTTAAGTTTATTCACCAACAACCCGAAAAAACCTAACCCCATTCCCATCATACCTAAAAACTAAACCCTAAAGCTAAACCCATGAAAAAAAAACCTAAGTATAATAGTGAAATGCACTTCGCGTTTATTTAAAGATCATTGAATAAAAATTTTTCCACCTTATATATCATATCACGTCCATTTAAATGATCATTTCATTATGACAATTGATAATTTATTCAAAAGTGTGCTCTAATAGTGAAATGCACATGTGCATATGGTATATGACGTAAATATGACGTAAAAAGGCCATTTTTTTGTTTTTTTATTTTTATTTTTTTTGTATTTTTTTATTTTTTTTTTCAGAAAGATTAACACTAAAAAAACATTTTGGTGTTTATACTTTTTTAATTTTTTTATTTTTTTAGGTTATATAATTTTTTTATTATTATTTTTTATTTTTTGGTGGAGGGATTTTTGTGTTCACACTTGGTTCTTTGGTTCTCTTCCTAAATAGTGGTTCTCAAATGATCCAAATCCTATATATATATATATTTATATATATATATATAATTTTTTTTTTTTTTTTTTTTTTTTTTTTTTTTTTTTTTTTTGCAACAGGTAACAAAGAACTAATTATGAATCTATATATGATCAGGAATGAAACCTGCTGAACCTACTATGAATAGTAAGGTGAATCAAAATGGATGGATGGATGCATGCTCATAAGGTCATATTTATTGCAAAGGGTTTTATAAAAATTCTTGGTATTGAGTGCTATAATGAAACCTTTTCACATGTAGCCATGATTAATATGATTAGAATTCTTATTGTAGTAGTTGCATATTATGAGATTTGGAAAATGGATAACACAATAATGTTTGGTAGCGAAATTGTTTTGACCCACATAAGTGGTTTTAAGAATTCTAGTATATAGAAATATAGACTATATACCTATGTGTGGAGAATGAACTAGAACGCATTTTAGAGCTATCATTGAACGTTACAAAATTAACTTAATAAATTAAGTTAATATATACTCTACTCTAGAGAACTACTGTACTCAACTTTATTATCTATACTATTTTTTTTTAACGGCCAACAAATTGAAATCACTCACGGAACACTGGAGTATCATTGTGCCACCAATGTTGTCACGCGATCATATTCCACCACCAAGTCACCAATTCAGGAGGAAACTCATAATAATTTTGAGAAAACCCCCTTTGTGAGATTCGAACCCAGGACCTTATGGTCCCTAAGTCTTATCTCACTACCAAGATGCCGCTAGGCTATAATGTCTTTGGTACAAAATTTAGGAATGATAACTACAAAATTTAAGTAATTGAAATATCTTAAGCATATGGTACAATACTCAAGTAACTTAGTTAATAAATAGGTAAAATTATCTTTCTACTTAATATCAATTGTCTTTCAAATCTAATAATTAGATTTATCAAATTTCATTAAAACAAAATATATTTTATTTAAATTTCAATAAGTATAACAATAATGCAAGTTAACTCATGACTTTTGTTTAGTAAAAAGTAGTTACAAAATATTAAACTTATTAATATTGACATGACATAAAACATTTGTTTACCAAGTATATTGTTCTTGAATGACATAAAAACCAGCACTTTTGTTTACCAAGTCCAATAATCAAATTAAAAAATAAAATTAAATATATATATATATATATATATATATATATATATATATGATATCTATATCTATACTATATTATAAAGCATTTATGAATGATGACTACAAAATTTAGGTAATTAAAATATCTTATGCTTATGGTACAATACTCAAGTAACTTAGTAAAGAGATAAAATTGTCTTTCAACGTAATATCAATTGTCTTTCAAATCAATAATTAGATTTGTCAAATTTCATTAGAACAAAATATATTTTATTTAAATTTCAGTTAGTGTAACAATAATGAAAATTAACTTTGGACGTTTGGTTAGTAAAAAGTAGTTACAAAATATTAAACTTATTAATATTGACATAAAACATTTGTTTACCAAGTATATTGTTCTTGAGTGACATAAAAAGCAAAACTTTTGTTTACCAAGTTTAATAATCAAATTAAAAAAATAAGATTAAATATATATGATATAAAATATTTGATTACTTGATATTTACAAAAATTGTGATTAATATTTAAAATTGAGCCACAAAAATATCAAGACATATGAAAATATATATATTTGCTGAAAACAAAAATAAAAGATCTTTTTTTTCTTTATACATCATGATTAAATCAGTTTTAGTTTTATTTAAATTTCAATAAGTGTGACAATAATGAATTGTTAATTCATGACTTTTGGTTAGTAAAAAGTTGTTACAAATATCTGTCAAAGGTTAAGACAAAACAAATATAACCTGCTAAATAACTAGCCTTTCAATGTCATCACTATGCAAGTTATTAATCTTAATCTATACTATCATTTAAAATTTAAGTTTTACAAGTATAATTGCATATAGTACAATACACAATGCACATGTTAACTACTTTTTAAGGGTAAATATGTCTTTTATACAATACTTACACATTTGTCCCCTCAACTTTACTCAAATTTTATTTATTTAAATAATAATTACACTTTTCCACCCTTATTTTAACCAACTACCACCAAACATCCATAACTTTTTTATACGTTAATATTTTCTTAATATTATTACACCGTATAAACGAGCATTTTATTTCCTTTAATATGAGTATAGTATTGTTATAGTTTTTTTTAATTAAAAAAATGATATGCTAAGGTTAAGCAATAATTGAAACGAAAACGAACTAAAATCAACCAACGCATCTATCTTTTATATCTCCGTTTTATGTGTGTGTGTATATATATATATATATCCGGTTCATGTATTTTTATGAAAAATGATATAGCCCAAGTTTGGTTTTGGTTAGTAATTGATTCGAATCGACACTCTAACTGATAATTTGAACTAATTAACCGAATGGAATTGAACCTTGCACACCCCTGGCAGTGTCTATGTTTTCCGTCACATGGATTTAAAAAAAAAGCTCGACGCTTTAATTCTTTTTCCCTTAAAACGCTTGAAAACATGTATATTACATGGTTAGAAGTTTAAAAGGGAATTTTAAAATTCGTAGACTGTATATTGTGGGGGTATGGAAGGGGGGTGTAAAGCCCCTTCACGGCAGCCACACCACCCTAGATCCAGCGTGGAGACCAGCATGGGGAAATTCCATGGGATTTTCCACCTTCGTGCAGTATGATTAGACATAAAGCCTTAGATTCACTGTAAAAATTAACCCAGGCGCCTCGCTTTGGCCAAAGCAAGGCGCTTTTCTTAGGGGGTTAAATTAGAAGTGAGGGGGTTTAATTAGGAAGGTCAATATTCAAATCGAACGAATTTATTGCCAAAATCTGATGGGGTAAGGCGCCTCGCTTTCCTAAGCGAGGCGCTTTGCTTGGGGTTAAATTAGAAGTGAGGGGGTTTAATTAGGAAGATCCCTTTATTTATCAGTCTGCCTTGGTGAACTCTTAACATGATTGAATTCTCAACCCTTTCTGGAATTTTGACTGCCAAAAGAATCCCGGCTAACAAGATTAACGGGTCATCAAACGGTGAATCAGAAGACAGCTTCTACATAGAGTTGGAATTCCCTGTTGTACCGGTTTCAGATTACAATGATCTTGAGGTTTTTGCAATTTCGGAAATACTAAAAGGTGTTTCTGTTGTTGATGTAAAGAAGAACACACATGATGATATCTATGTACGTGTTGAAATTGCTCTTATATTTGCACATTTGGAAAAGAAAGGTTGTGAACTTATGATTAAAGTCTTTTAAAGTAAGGTTTTTCTTTGATCTTTCATACATGTGGAGCTTTCATCAGTAAAAGAAATGGCAGAGTTCAAGCCACAAATTCATAAGATTAAAGTAGCCCCTGGAAGAGGGATAGTAATTACGGCGCTTGCACCTAACGGGTCAGGGTTAGACTTTTATAGTCGCTTCTTCTGCCCAAAATATGGAATTTGGTTTGGTGAAGGTGCGTTGCAGAAGGTGGAGTGTGGTGGTTGCAAATGAGATGAAGAAAAACACAATTGGGGAAGAAAATAATTTTGCCCTGACTTGACGATTTTGCCAACTGACTTATCGACAGAAACTTAGCTGGGTTAAGTATTTGGACTGTTTTGGCCTATTTCTTCAAAAGTCAGAGACTGTTAAAGCAATTTTTAAGGGTTTAAACTGGAGTGGCATATTGGCCCAATGGTAATTAACTCTTTTATATTTAATTGGGTATTATGTTGTGTATTGTGGATTTTATAGTTGAAAGTAAAATTTGTATTTTAAAAATATAAATAAAAAATTAAATATTATATGAACATAATTAAATATTACAAACATAATTATATATTATACAAACATATCATCTTTAGTGCTTAATAAATAAAATATAGATAATTAAAAACATTATATAAACCAAAATTATATATTACACACTCATTCCTAAATTAAAACATTAAAATTAGCCTAAATTAAAATATTACACGCTCATAAACTTAAATTAAAATATTAACATAAAATATTAAACAAACAAAAGCCCTAATACATGCTATAAACCAAAATTAAATACCCTCAAATGCGGCATGTGAGTGGAATCTAACCAGAAAAACTAATCGGGTAAGTGAGAAAGGATGTTTCATGCAACAAAAAACACGTTAAAGGCTGTAATCTGCAAGTTTTAAACGTTAAGGCTTAAACTGCATTTTTGGGTAAACGTAAAGGTCGTTTTCTGTAATTTTATCTACTTAATTGGTTATTTTGGTTATCTAGTCCGTCGAATAACATAATCGTTTTACAAGTTATGTTTTTAAACATCCTCGAACAAGTTATTGATTTGACCATTTGAGTATTAGCCGGTTCAGTTAGTAACCAATAGGTGCCCAACCACTTATAACTGCATCTCTGGTGTTAGATAGAGGGCATGTATTGAGAAGGATTTTGTTAGGACAAAAAGGATTGGTGAAACCACTTTTGGAAACCTTAGTCTAATTCACTTCTGTCATTTTGGCTAAGTATAGAAGTACTGAAAAGAAAACAAGAAACTGCTGAAGAGAAGATATGAAAAGTGCTGAAGAAGAAACTTCATCAGAAGTTCTGAAGTCCAAACCAGACAAGTTCACTTCAGAAGTACTGAAGACAAACTACTCATCAGTAGTTTGTCATTCATCAGCACTTAGCATCAGATATTTTCCACCACCTTTTGCATCAGTAGTTTTATTGTTTATTATTACTTTTAGCTGTATTTGTTAGTTTCAATGTTGCAACTTGTGCAACTTGTTTCTGATGTTTCTGTACTTGCTTTTTGGGCAAGATACATGTATGTAAACGTCTATAAATAGAAGGCTTTAACCTTCTATTTTAGACATTGATTTTAATAGAAAAATCCTTCAAACACTTTCACTGTTCTATTCCATTTCAGTATTTATTGTGAATCTGTCTAAGTATCTAATTCTCATTTACTGCTTGGATTCATAATAAATACTTGTCATTATTAGTTTCAATCATCTAGGGGGAGTAATAACTCTTCCTTAGTATAAAAAGTGTTGCTTTAAGTTATACATTCCGCTGTGCTTATAATCTGATATACAAGAGCTTGCTAAACACTTAAGTGTCAAGACAGCAAGTTCTTACCTGAACAAAAGAGCAAACTGATCCAACAATTGGTATCAGAGCGTTGGTTTATCTGATCACATATCAATCTAACAAATTGAGAATCAGACACAAAGCTCTTATTGATACTCAATAAAAAGATCAAAAGTTCACTTTTTATCAACATCCATCACTTAAAAGAGTCATCTGACAAATCAATACTCTTTAAAATGGATCCACATAATACTGGTTCTGCCACTAAACCTGCCATGCTTGTAAGAAATGAATACAACATATGGTAAAAGAGAATGGCACATACCTTGTCACAGACCAACACAGGTTGTTGGAGATCTGTGATATATGGTCCTCACAAACCAGTAAATGTCAATCTTGAAACTAATGTTAAGGTCCCTAAGGACCCAAAAGAATATACAGATGATGATTTCCTAAAACTTGAGCTAGATGCAAAAGCATTCTCTATGTTGGCAATGGCTCTCCCAAATGAGATATACTCTGGCCTTTTACATTGTGAAAGTGCCAAAGAACTCTGGGATTGTCTTAAAGAACAGTTTGGAGGAACTGAAGAGGTGATTGCCAACACCAGAGAGATTTTAGCTCAACAATATGAGACATTTGCTCATATTAATGGGGAAACTTTAACTGAACAATTTGAAAGATTCTCCTCATTAATATCTGAGCTAAAGTTAAATGGTCAGACCTATACAACAGTGTCTATGCTACATAGATTTTTAAGGTCTTTACCAGACAAATGGGAAACATACTCCATTGTTTTAAAATCCTCACCAGATTTTAGCTCCCTCACTCTTACAAAACTCCATGGGAGATTACTTACTTTTGAGAGAGAAATTAATCAAAAGAAGAAATTACAATCATCTGGTAAAACTGCTGATGACTACCTACCAGGTAGTACAGCACTTTTGGGACAAGACTCACCAACTTGTTCCTATGGATCTTATGACAACATTGACATAACAACTGGGATCTCATCTGAAAGATCTTTCCCAGGTTATGACAATAATGACTGTTGGATCAGTTTGCTCTTTTTGCTAAGTAAGAACTTGCTATCTTGACACTTAAGTGTTTAGCAAGTCCTTGTAAATCAGATTATAAGCACAGCGGAATGTTATAAGTTAAAGCAACACTTTTTACACTAAGGCAGAGTTGTAACTCCCCCTTGATGTTTGAAACTAATAAATGACAAAGTATTTATTATGAATCTAAGTTGTAAATGAGAATTAGATACTTAGAGAGATTCACAATAAATACAGAAATGGAATATAACAATGAGAGTGTTTGAAGGATTTTTCTGTTGAAAAATCAATGTCTAAAATAGAAGGTTGAAGCCTCCTATTTATAGACGATTACATGCATGTATCTTGCCTAAAAAGCAAGCACAGAAACTACAGTGACAAGTTGCACAAGTTGCAACATTGAAAGAAACAAATACAGCTAAAAGTAATATTAAACAACAAACTACTGATGCAAAAAGGCGGTGGGAAATATCTAATGCTAAGTGCTGATGAAGGACAACTACTGAAGAGTAGTTTTGTCTTCAGTACTTCTGAAGTGAACTTGTCTGGTTTGGACTTCAGAACTTCTGCAACTTCAGCACTTCTCATATCTTTTAATCAGCAGTTTCTTGTCTTCTCTTCAGTACTTCTATACTTAGCCAAAAATGACAGAAGTGAATTAGACTAAGGTTTACAAAAGTGGTTTCACCAATCCTCTTTGTCCTAACAATCTCCCCCTGGATTGATGAAGCCAAAACCTTACTAATTCCTTATGTGTTTCTTCTGTCTTGAACAATCTTCCATATCTCTTTGTACATGGTGTTCTTGAGCTGGTTGTACTGACCATCAGATAGAGATCCTCTCTGTGGTTCTAGATGTTGAATTGTGAGCAGGTCTTGTGTTGACAGTTTCTTCAGATCACTGATCTTCTTGTAAGCCCTGCTTGAGAGGTCTCTTCTTGTCAACAGTACTGAGTTGTTATCAGTAAGTGACCATCTGATGATAGGGATCTTTGACTTGTTAAAGTCAGAAGAATAGGGAACCAGACTTGTCCCTTGGGTTGATGGTCCTGAGTGCTGGATGTCTTCAGTTTCAGATAGCCTCAGGTGGGATTCTCTTCCTTGTTGTTGTTGCATATCAGGCATCTGAACAGTTGGGAGATGGTGTTCAGTCACTACTCTGGTATGCATCTTTTCTTTGATGGTCTTTTGTATTTGATAAGCAAAAGTGGAAGGATCCCTGAATTGTGTTAACAGAGGTTTCTCCTCAATGTCAAAATCTGAATGGACTATTGAACTTCCTTCAAGTAGTACCATTTTGAAATTAGTTTTGACATTGTCCTGTGCCTTCTTCTTCTGAGCAGCAGATCTTCTAGATGCACCAGAAGTTCTAACTACTGATCTTAAAGGATCAGCAGTTTGAAACTTCTCAGGATTTGCAGCCTTGGCAGCCAAGTATTTTCTATATGTATCCATTAGTCTTTCTTCTTTCCATCTGGATACAGAGGCTTTTGAACCATACCCTTCTGCTACTAGCTCTTCTATTATCTGGGCTCTCTTGGCCTTTCCATCTTTGCTTGTGGCCACTTTGTCTGCAAGCAGTTGTGCTCTTCTTGTCAGCTCTTGCATAGAGAGTCCTTTGAGTGTAAAGGCTTTAGTCTTGCTGTTCTTGGTAATATAAGACACCAGTTGTTGTCTTTTATCCTGTTCAGCAATCTCATCAAGGCTAGCCTGCCTTTGTAGTTCAGCTGCATAAGCTTGAAGTTTTTCTTCATGGCTTAAATCCAAATCATCCCTTTCTTCCAGAGATTTCCAAATCTGATCTTCTCTGGCCTTTTTGTTGGCTGCAATTAAGCTCTTCTCTAATAGTTCAGCTGATTGAGAGATAGGAGAAGGGTTTAATACAGTCATTGTTGTAACAGATGTAGGCCTGATGGGATCAGATGTTGGTTGAATGGGAGCAGTGGTTCTGGAAGGTTCAGTGGTTTGAGGTTGGGAAGTGTTAACTTCTGATGTGCTGACAACTGCTGATGGTTTGTCAGCTACTGAAGGATTGTCTTCAGTACTTTCTGATTCTTCATCAGAAGTTTGGTCATCAGAAGTTTCTTCATTATGCCTTAGGGAATCTTAAGATGTTTGGGTCTCATCTTCTTTCTCTGCAGCTTCAATTTCTTCAATTGAGACACCAAACTGTTTGGCCAATTTTTCTTTCCTGGCCTGATCTTTCTGATCTCTTTCAAGGAGTGCCACTCTTGCCCTTATCCTGGCTTGGAATGACTCCTTAGGTTCCCTGATCTTCTCCCCCTTTTTGGATTCATCAATTTTAACCCTTGAAGCAGAGGGTTGGGAGAATTGTCCTTGAAGATGAGCAATCTGCTGGCTGTTGAAGTCTATTTTGTTGGACAGATCGTTCATCTTGGTTTTGATCACTCCAAATTGGTTCTTGATGGACAGCTCCAAGTCAGCTGTATATGTTTGGAAGTGATTTCTGATGAGTGTATTCATCATGTGGTACAGGGGACCCTCTGGGCTGCATAGCTGGTTCAGGTCTATGCTTGTTTGCCCAGGGAATTGGGTAGGCATTTGCTGTGAAGGGGGTGTTTTTGGGAGATCCTCATGTTGTACAGAGGATGCCACTCTAGGGGTTTTAGGGATTGAGTGGGCTTTAACCTGTGCAGAGGTGACTGGCTTCTTGAGCCTGGATACCTTTGCAGCAGGACCTTCAGAAAGTGCCGTCAATTCAGTAGTTTGAGTTTGTGAAACATCATCCAAACTAATGGAATCATCTGAATCCCTGATGTTGCCCTCAGTGAGGACTGTCTCAGTTAAATCATGAGCTGAGCCCAACTCAGTTCTCTCATGAACCTCTGTTTCTTGGTACTGAGGATTTCCTACTTCAGGCATTAAGCCTTCATCAGTAGTTGCCACATCTGAGGTCTTAGCTATGTTACTTCTGTCCTCAGATCCACCACTGGGTGGTAACTGAGTAGTAGCAGCCTCAGATGCCCCAAGAGTCTCTAAAATTGGGCTTAAAGACTCTGGTCCACCCTCATCTCTTGGGATAGGGCTAGTGATGTCCACATCCATGTCTGATGTAGTAGTTATGTCCCCTGTTTGTTGTGGTTGATGGGGACTGACATGATCAGATGGGACATTCTCTTTTAGCCCAGAGAGAAGTTTGGCAATTTCTATTGCCTCTTGTTCAGAAATTTGTGGGGTTGGTTCAGTAGTTTGGGCAATAGGTTGTTGTTCAGCAGTTTCAAAAGAAGAGTGTGTTTGATATGTTTTTCTAAGTCTTTTTCTTTTGAATTGAACAGATATGGGTGCTCTTGGTGGGGTTTGAGATGGATGAGACTGAGAGGGTGTTTCAGTCTCAACTATTTGAAGAGCAGAATGCTCATGAGCATGTTCAGGCATCTCAACCTCCTGAACAGCTTTTCTTTTGGGTTGGTGGGGTGCAATTTTTGTTGGCTTGGGCTTTTTGGCTTTTGGTGGTGTGAGTTTGGAAGATGTGGGCTTCAGGGGGACTTGTTGTTGTTCTCCCTGATCATCTTCTGGCCAGGCAGCCGGTTTGTTAAGTCTTGAGTATGCTTGTGATGTTAAAGGGTTTAAAGTTGAAATTTTCCCACAAGCACCTCATTACCCAGTTCCCCTATTATGCATTGCATAATGAACCTTGGGTACAACAAAAACTTTTTCTTGGTATTATTGTGATGTAACACCAACTCATTGAAAAACAGTTTTGATGCCCTGAATTTAGTTTCATTCACAATGGAATGAAATATTGGTTGAAAAGTGGAGGGCATCTGGTCATAGGACCCTGTTTTTGGACTCAAACACATTATAATATAATGAAACAAAAGTTTGTATTTTGGTTCAAAATATTTTTTGAATATTGTAGCATGGGAGAGAGTACCTTGATAACCACACTCAGTCATGGTTAGATGAATATCAGTGTTAGCAACATGGTCAGGGGCAGCTACATCATCCAGACCCAGTCTTGTTGCTAGTGTGGCCGGTGTGATGGTCAGTTGTTTCCCTTTTATCTTTGAGTTGAGGGAAATGACCTCATAACCCATTGTAACCGTCTCAGCATTTGCCCAGAACTCATTCAGAGTTTCAGTGTGAATTGGTGGGTTTATTGTGAGAGCAGTGAAGTATTGGGATTTGACGACAAGATCAATGATCTCATCGTATTGGGACCAGCCTTCTTGTTTTTCAAGAAAGGCTCTTTGATTGTGTCCCTGTTTTAGAACTAGAGCCATGTGGTTTGGGTTTTTGATCGAACAGTGGATTTTGCAGGTATAGGTTGAGAGAGTTTTGAGAGAGAAGGAGGGATATTTTTGAGTTTGAAAGGATAAGTGTGTAGAAAAGGTATTTATTAGAAGTTTTAACCGCTTGAATCTTCTTTATTAGAAGTTTTAAAACCGCCTTTGGTTAAAAATGTTTTTATCAGAGGTTTTAAACTGATTAGGTCAAACCTCTGATGATGGGAAAAGTCAGATTTGCCCTTTTGACTTAAACTGCTGATGAAGGATTACTTCATCAGTAGTTCCCATTTTTCTCTTCAGCAGTTTTAACATCTGATGAGAAATGTTTTTATAAATACTTTATTCATAACTTCTGAAGGTTATTTTATCAGAAGTTACACACTTTTTTCAGAAAGTTATCCCCATACTGATGATTTTTGTTCATCAGTAGTTTCTCTCAAACTGATTTTGTTTTTCAGAAGTTTTGTTTCAGACTTTTGACTTTTGTAAGTGAAAACCAGAAAAAAGATAAAAAGGTTAACTTGGATTCCACCATGGTAAACAGGATGGAATCAAGGATGGAAAAAGGAAAAAGAAAATTTTGATGCATAACAGTAGTGATTGATGTAGAAGTTTGATGTAGAGTTGGGTAGAATCAAGTGTTAACTTGGATTCTAACTGATATGCAGAAAAAAAATAAATAAAAATAAAGTAAACACTTACAAATTTAGCATTCCAAGCATGGATACTAACTTCTGAAATGTTGATGTGTCAAGGGGCTTAGTGAAGATGTCAGCTATTTGATTAGCTGTTGCTACATGCTTCACCTCAATCTTGCCTTTTTCATAGCAATCTCTTATGAAATGGTACCTGATCTCAATATGTTTAGTTTTTGAGAACTGTACCGGATTTTGAATGATGCTAATGGCAGATTTGCTGTCTACAAACAAAGGTGTCTTGGTCTCTTTGATTCCATAATCAAGAAGTTGATATTGGAGCCATTGTATCTGTGATGTACAACTTGCAGCTGCAATGTATTCAGCTTCAGCAGTTGAAGTTGCAACAGATGTTTGCTTCTTTGATTGCCATGACACTAGACAGTTCCCCAGGAATTGACAACCACCAGATGTTGACTTTCTTGTCATCTTACACCCTGCATAGTCACTATCTGAAAAAGCTGATAACTTGGTATTGCTTGAAGCAGGATACCAAATTCCCAGTGTTGGAGTTCCTTTCAGATATCTAAAAATTCTTTTGACTGCAATAAGGTGTGATTCCCTTGGTGCTGATTGATATCTAGCACAGACACATGTTGAGAACATAATATCTGGTCTAGAAGCAGTTAAGTATAAAAGGGAACCTATCATGCATCTGTACATGGTTTGATCAACCTGTTTTCCTTGATCATCAGGTTCAACTTGTGTGATTGGTGTCATGGGAGTGGAACATGATTTACAGTCATTTAAAGAAAATTTGTTCAATAATTCTTTAACATATTTTGATTGATGTATAAAAGTTCCATTTGTTTGTTGTTTGATCTGCAGTCCTAGAAAGTACTGCAGTTCTCCCATGGTACTCATCTCAAATTTTGATTGCATGAGTTTCTTAAAATCATCACACAATTTTGTGTTTGTTGAACCAAAGATGATATCATCAACATAAATTTGAACAAGTAAGACATGATTTCCAACATGTTTAATGAAAAGTGTTTTATCAATGGCACCTCTTGTGAAGTTATTTTTGAGTAAAAAGGTGGAGAGTGTATCATACCAGGCTCTTGGAGCCTGTTTGAGCCCATAAAGAGCTTTGTCCAGTCTGTACACCCACTCAGGATGAGAAGGATCCTCAAACCCAGGTGGCTGACAGACATACACCTCCTCTTTGATTTTTCCATACAAAAATGCACTTTTCACATCCATTTGATAAACTTTAATTTTGTTGGAAATGGCATAGGCCAGAAATAACCTGATGGTCTCAAGCCTTGCAACTGGAGCAAAGGTTTCATCATAGTCAATTCCCTCTTCTTGAGAGTACCCTTGAACTACCAGTCTTGCCTTGTTCTTGATTATCATACCAGCTTCATCTTGTTTGTTCCTGAAAACCCATCTTGTACCAATTGGTTGCTTGTTTTGAGGTAAGGGACAGATTTCGCAGACCTGTTGCTTGTTGAACTGAAGTAATTTCATCTTGCATAGCTTGCACCCAATTATTGTCTTTGAGGGCTTCCTGGTACTTCTTTGGTTCCAACTGTGAAATAAAGGCTGAAAATAGGCAAAAGTTGGAGAGCTAGTTTCTGGTCAGAACACCTGTAGCTATATCACCCATGATTTGATCAAGTGGATGATCTCTGTGTTCAATCAGTTGTTGTAAACCACTGACAGGTGTAGGTGGCTCTTGTTCTTCAAACAAACTACTGAGGTCTATAATATCTGGTTCAGCAGTTTCAGCTTCTTCAGTAGTTGCAGGTGCTGAAGCAGATGTTTGAGTTTGGCCTTCAGTATTTGTTTGATCAGAAGTTTGAAAAACTTCTGATGGTGTTGTAGTTGACTTAATGACTGTTTGAGGAGTCCATGGTGCAGGATCCTCATCTTCAAACCTTTGATCACCATAATAAGTAGGTTTGGAAGAAGCAACAGCCTTTTCAGGTCCAAAGTGAAAGTTGTCAAGGTCAAAGAGTTCAGCAGGATGTGCTGGAATAAGAGTGTGTTTTGACTCATTGAACTTGACATTCAATGTTTCTTCTACTATCCTGGTGTGAGAATTAAAAACCTTGTAGGCTTTTCTAGTTGAAGAGTAACCAAGAAAGTAACCTGAGTCAACTTTGGCAGCAAACTTTGAAATAGATTCCTTGATGTTCAAGATGAAACATTGACACCCAAAAGCCCTGAAAAAGGAGATAAGGGGCTTCATGCCATGAAGAACTTCATAGGCAGTCTTGGAATGTCTCTTGACCACAAGAACTCTATTCTGAACATAACATGCTGTGTTAACTGCTTCTGCCCAAAAGTACAATGGCAGTCCAGAATCAGCTAACATTGTTCTTGCTCCTTCTATCAATGTTCTGTTCTTCCTTTCTACTACACCATTTTGATTAGGAGTTCTGGGAACACTGTATTGTCTAATAATCCCTTTAGACAAACAGAATTCATCCAAAGTTTTGTTCCTGAACTCTGTCCCATTGTCACTTCTAATGGTTTTGACAGATAGAGAATATTGTTTCTCTACTTGTAGAATGAAGAACTTGATGATTTCAGCAGCCTCATCCTTAGAAAATAAGAAGAATACCCATGTGAATCTTGAGTAGTCATCAATGATGACTAAGCAGTACTTCTTTTTACCAAGGCTCATAATCTTGACAGGTCCAAATAAGTCCATATGGAGTAGTTGAAGACATGCAGTTGTTTTTGATTCTTCAATAGACTTATAGGAGGACTTATGCTGTTTTCCCTTTAAACAGGATACACAGTGTTCTTGACACTGGTATACTTTCAAAGGTAGACCTCTGACCAAGCCCATTTTTGTGACTTTATTTATGGTTTTAAAGTTCACATGGCCAAGTCTCCTGTGCCAGAGATCTGTTTCTGAAGTTGATGCCCTTGAGAAGAAACAGGCAGTGTTGTTCAATACTTTGTCTTTCTCAATGTCCACTGCATAGACATTGCCACATCTTTTGGCAATCAGCAAAGTATGATCTTCTATAATCTTCTCAATCAACTTCTGGCCTTCTGGTGAGATGATCTTGCAAGCTGTCTTTGTGAAAAAGGAAGAATATCCTTTATCACACATTTGTGACACGCTCAGCAAGTTGTATTCAAGGTTTTCCACCAGATTGACCTTGTCAAACTGTATTTTGCCAGAGGAGACATTGCCATGTCCTAGCACATATCCCTTAGCATTGTTCCCAAAGGATACAGATCCTTCTCTTTGGCTGATAAAATTGTTTATCAGGTATCTGCATCCAGTCATGTGCATAGAGCCTCCACTATCAACATACCATATGCTGTTTAAGCCCCTGGAAACTCTCTGCACATAAAAGCAAATTAGTTAGATTTGGAAACCCAAGCCTGTTTGGCTTTGGGTTTGCTCTTGAGAACAGTTACAGTTTGTTCTTGACCAGGTTGAGAAATCCATGTCTTTTTGGCAATGGATTTTTCATTAAGAACCATGGTGGTATCCTTTTTAGGACCACCATCAACCTTGGTCATCAGTAGTTCTACCATGTTCTTTAGATTTTGAATCTCAGCAGTTTGTGAAACTGCTGATGATTCTGGTCTAACTACTGACAAGGAATTTTGAAAAAAAGATTTTGGTTGAGATTTTATCTTTTTCTGAGAAAAGGTGTTTTCAGGTTGTTGTTTCTTGGGTTTAAAGACTTTTTCATAATCATTTCTGATTTGATTTCCCACAACCTGTTGTTTAAATTTTTGATTGAACTGAATTCCTTTTCTGTATCTACAAAATTCAGTTTTGTGGTTGAACAGGCCACAAATTTCACATTCTTTTGCCTTTTGTTTTTGATCTAAAGGCAAATTTCTGACACTTGTGAAAAGATTTTGCTCATCAGTAGTTTTCAGGGTCTCAACTCCTGAAGTAGATGAAACTACTGATGGCTTGTTGTCAGTTTTTGTAAATACTTCTGAAGTACTTTCTTTAAAAATGCCAGGATTTCTGTTTAGAAAGTTTTCATGGAAAGATGTGCATTCTTTCCCTTCAGAAGTTTCATTTGAAACAATTCTTCTCCCATCTTCAGTAGTTTTGGGAGAAAAATCTGTTGGTGTTTCAACATGATGGTATCCTATGCCAAACTTAACATTTGAAGCACTTTGTTTGTTTAGCAGTAGTTGATACCCCCTACAAGATTCCACCCATTTTTCACAAGTGATCCTGGTGTCAGCAAGCTCTTGTCTGACATCTCCCAGGTCATTTAGCATCATTTTGATTTGTGCTTGGGTTTCAATAGCAGAGTCAGTTAATTTAGAAACCTCTTTTGTTTTAGCACACAGTTTTCTTTCTAAATCACATTTTATCTGTGTGTATTTTCTTTCTAAATCATTGGCTTTGCCTTGTAGGTGCACGTTTGTCTCTCTTATGAGAGCAAAAGTTTCTTTGCAAGAGTTTGAACAAAGTTTTGTCAAAGATTCTTTTGATACCTGTGACAATGCAGATTTTGAGGTACAGCCTTCAAATGCCATTAAGGCAAAGTTTTTTCTGCCATTGTCTGGTTCTCCCCAGTTGATGTCAAACACTTTGTTGTCTGCATCAGGATTGCACTCTGTGGTGTCATAAGGGAGACTGCTCCAGTCAACATACCCCGAGGTAAAGACACTTTGTTGAGGGGGTTGTTGAGGCTGTGGAGGAAGTTGAGCAGCTGGAAAGGGAGGGATTGATTGTTGGCTCTGCATCTGTTGAGCAGGCACTTGAACATATTGTACTTGAGGCATATATTGCTGTTGAGGAGCTTGTGCCTGTACAAAATGAGCACTCCCTTGAGTTCCATTGTTCCTATTATAATTGGGGTTATAGTTATTTCCAGATTGTGATTGGTTAAAGCTAGAGCTTCTACATTCTCTAGCAAAGTGTCCCAACTTCTGACACTTGTGACATCTCAGTTTAGATTTGTCAAAACCAATTTTTGTATTACTGGTCAATCCTGGAAATTTCCTTCCTGACCTTTTATAAAACTTGTTAGTTTTAATGCTTAGCATGGCCAGTTGGTGTAATATGTCCATTTCTTCTAAGTCATCACTGCTAAAATTTTTCAAATCATCCATGATAAAACATAGATTATCAGCAGTTTGACTTTGGTCATCATTGTCATAACCTGGGAAAGATCTTTCTGATGAGATCCCAGTGGTTATGTCAATATTGTCATAAGATCCATAGGAACAAGTTGGTGAATCTTGTCCCAAAAGTGCTGTACTACCTGGTAGGTAGTCATCAGCAGTTTTACCAGAAGTTTGTAATTTCTTCTTTTGATCGATTTCTCTCTCAAAAGTAAGTAATCTCCCATGGAGTTTTGTAAGAGTGAGGGAGCTAAAATCTGGTGAGGATCTTAAGACAATGGAGTAAGTTTCCCATTTGTCAGGTAGAGACCTTAAAAATCTATGTAACATAGATACTGTTGTATAGGTCTGACCATTTAACTTTAGCTCAGAGATTAATGAGGAGAATCTTTCAAATTGTTGTGTCAAAGTTTCCCCATTAATATAAGCAAATGTTTCATATTGTTGAGCCAAAATTTCTCTGGTGTTGGCAATCACCTCTTCAGTTCCTCCAAACTGTTCTTTAAGACAGTCCCAAAGTTCTTTGGCACTTTCACAATGTAAAAGGCCAGAGTATATTTCATTTGGGAGAGCCATTGCCAACATAGAGAATGCCTTAGCATCTAGCTCAAGTTTTAGGAAATCCTCATCTGTATAGTCTTTGGGATCCTTTGGAATCCCTTCTTTAGTTTCAAGATTTATGTTTACTGGTTTGTGTGGACCATATATCACAGATCTCCAACAACCTGTGTTGGTTTGTGACAAGGTATGTGCCATTCTCTTTTGCCATATATTGTACTCATTTCTCACAAGCATGGCAGGTTTGGTGGCAGAACCAGTATTATGTGGATCCATTTTTAAAGAGTATAGATTTGTCAGATGACTCTTTTAACTGATGGATATTGATAAAAAGTGAACTTTTGATCTTTTTATTGAATATCAATAAGAGCTTTGTGTCTGATTCTCAATTTGTTAGATTGATATGTGATCAGATAAACCAAAGCTCTGATACCAATTGTTGGATCAGTTTGCTCTTTTTGCTAAGTAAGAACTTGCTATCTTGACACTTAAGTGTTTAGCAAGTCCTTGTAAATCAGATTATAAGCACAGCGGAATGTTATAAGTTAAAGCAACACTTTTTACACTAAGGCAGAGTTGTAACTCCCCCTTGATGTTTGAAACTAATAAATGACAAAGTATTTATTATGAATCTAAGTTGTAAATGAGAATTAGATACTTAGAGAGATTCACAATAAATACAGAAATGGAATATAACAATGAGAGTGTTTGAAGGATTTTTCTGTTGAAAAATCAATGTCTAAAATAGAAGGTTGAAGCCTCCTATTTATAGACGATTACATGCATGTATCTTGCCTAAAAAGCAAGCACAGAAACTACAGTGACAAGTTGCACAAGTTGCAACATTGAAAGAAACAAATATAGCTAAAAGTAATATTAAACAACAAACTACTGATGCAAAAAGGCGGTGGGAAATATCTAATGCTAAGTGCTGATGAAGGACAACTACTGAAGAGTAGTTTTGTCTTCAGTACTTCTGAAGTGAACTTGTCTGGTTTGGACTTCAGAACTTCTGCAACTTCAGCACTTCTCATATCTTTTAATCAGCAGTTTCTTGTCTTCTCTTCAGTACTTCTATACTTAGCCAAAAATGACAGAAGTGAATTAGACTAAGGTTTACAAAAGTGGTTTCACCAATCCTCTTTGTCCTAACAATGACCAAAGTCAAACTGCTGATAATCTATGTTTTATCATGGATGATTTGAAAAACTTTAGCAGTGATGACTTAGAAGAAATGGACATTTTACACCAACTGGCCATGCTAAGCATTAAAACTAACAAGTTTTATAAAATATCAGGAAGAAAATTTCCAGGATTGACCAGTAATACAAAAATTGGTTTTGACAAATCTAAACTAAGATGTCACAAGTGTCAGAAGTTGGGACACTTTGCTAGAGAGTGTAGAAGCTCTAGCTTTAACCAATCACAATCTGGAAATAACTATAACCCCAATTATAATAGGAATAATGGAACTCAAGGGAGTGCTCATTTTGTACAGGCACAAGCTCCTCAACAGCAATACATGCCACAAGTACAATATGTTCAAATGCCTGCTCAACAGATGCAGAGCCAACAATCAATCCCTCCCTTTCCAGCTGCTCAACATCCTCCATAGCCTCAACAACCCTCTCAACAAAGTCTTTTCACCTCAGGGTATGTTGACTGGAGCAGTCTCCTTTTTGACACCACAGAGTGCAATCCTGATGTAGACAACAAGGTGTTTGACATCAACTGGGGAGAACCAGACAATGGCAGAAAGAACTTTGCCTTAATGACATTTGAAGGCTGTACTTCAAAATCTGCATTGTCACAGGTATCAAAAGAATCTTTGACAAAACTTTGCTCAAACTCTTGCAAAGAAACTTTTGCTCTCATAAGAGAGACAAATGTGCACTTACAAGGTAAAGCCAATGATTTAGAAAGAAAATACACACAGATAAAATGTGATTTAGAAAGAAAACTGTGTGCTAAAACAAAAGAAGTTTCTAAATTAACTGATTCGGCTATTGAAACCCAAGCACAAATTAAGATCATGTTAAATGACCTGGGAGATGTCAGACAAGAGCTTGCTGACACCAGGATCACATGTGAAAAATGGGTGGAATCTTGTAAGGGGTATCAATTATTGCTAAACAAACAAAGTGTTTCAAATGTTAAGTTTGGCATAGGGTACCATCATGTTGAAACACCAACAGATTTCTCTCCCAAAACTACTGAAGATGGGAGAAAAATTGTTTCAAATGAAACTTCTGAAGGGAAAGACTGCACATCTTTCCATGAAAACTTTCTAAACAGAAATCCTGGCATTTTCAAAGAAAGTACTTCAGAAGTATTAACAAAATCTGACAACAAGCCATCAGTAGTTTCATCTACATCAGGAGTTGAGATCCTGAAAACTACTGATGAGCAAAATCTTTACACAAATGTCAGAAATTTGCCTTTAATTCAAAAACAAAAGGCAAAAGAGTGTGAAATTTGTGGTCTGTTCAACCACAAAACTGAATTTTGTAGATACAGAAAAGGAATTCAGTTCAATCAAAAAATTAAACAACAGGTTGTGGGAAATCAAATCAGAAATGATTATGAAAGAATCTTTAAACCCAAGAAACAACAACCTGAAAACACCTTTTCTCAGAAAAAGATAAAAAGTCAACTAAAATCTTTTTCTCAAAATTCTTTGTCAGTAGTTAGACCTGAATCATCAACAGTTTCACAAACTGCTGAGATACAAAATCTAATGAACATGGTACAACTACTGATGACCAAGGCTGATGGTGGTCCTGAAAAGGATACCACCATGGTTCTTAATGAAAAATCCATTGCCAAAAAGACATGGATTTCTCAACCTGGTCAAGAACAAACTGTAACTGTTCTCAAGAGCAAACCCAAAGCCAAACATGCTTGGGTTCCTAGATCTAACTAATTTGCTATTTTGTGCAGAGAGTTTCCAGGGGCTTAAACAGCATATGGTATGTTGATAGTGGAGGCTCTATGCACATGACTGGATGCAGATACCTGATAAACAACTTTATCAGCCAAAGAGAAGGATCTGTATCCTTTGGGAACAATGCTAAGGGATATGTGCTAGGACATGGCAATGTCTCCTCTGGCAAAATACAGTTTGACAAGGTCAATCTGGTGGAAAACCTTGAATACAACTTGCTGAGTGTGTCACAAATGTGTGATAAAGGATATTCTTCCTTTTTCACAAAGACAGCATGCAAGATCATCTCACCAGAAGGCCAGAAGTTGATTGAGAAGATCATTGAAGATCATACTTTGCTGATTGCCAAAAGATGTGGCAATGTCTATGCAGTGGACATTGAGAAAGACAAAGTATTGAACAACACTGCCTGTTTCTTCTCAAGGGCATCAACTTCAGAAACAGATCTCTGGCACAGGAGACTTGGCCATGTGAACTTTAAAACCATAAATAAAGTCACTAAAATGGGCTTGGTCAGAGGTCTACCTTTGAAGGTATACCAGTGTCAAGAACACTGTGTATCCTGTTTAAAGGGAAAACAACATAAGTCCTCCTATAAGTCTATTGAAGAATCAAAAACAACTGCATGTCTTCAACTACTCCATATGGACTTATTTGGACCTGTCAAGATTATGAGCCTTGGTAAGAAGAAGTACTGCTTAGTCATCATTGATGACTACTCAAGATTCACATGGGTATTTTTCTTATTCTCCAAGGATGAGGCTGCTGAAATCATCAAGTTCTTCATTCTACAAGTAGAGAAACAATATTCTCTATCTGTCAAAACCATTAGAAGTGATAATGGGACAGAGTTCAGGAACAAAACTCTGGATGAATTCTGTTTGTCTAAAGGGATTATTAGACAATATAGTGTTCCAAAACTCCTGAACAAAATGGTGTAGTAGAAAGGAAGAACAGAACATTAATAGAAGGAGCAAGAACAATGTTAGCTGATTCTGGACTGCCCTTGTACTTTTGGGCAGAAGCAGTTAACACATCCTGTTATGTTCAGAATAGAGTTCTTGTGGTCAAGAGACATTCCAAGACTGCCTATGAAGTTCTTCAGGGCATGAAGCCCCTTATCTCCTTTTTCAGGGCTTTTGGGTGCCAATGTTTCATCTTGAACATCAAGGAATCTATTTCAAAGTTTGCTGCCAAAGTTGACTCAGGTTACTTTCTTGGTTACTCTTCAACTAGAAAAGCCTACAAGGTTTTTAATTCTCACACCAGGATAGTAGAAGAAACATTGAATGTCAAGTTCAATGAGTCAAAACACACTCTTATTCCAGCACATCCTGCTGAACTCTTTGACCTTGACAACTTCCACTTTGGACCTGAAAAGACTGTTACTCCTTCCAAACCTACTTATTATGGTGATCAAAGGTTTGATGATGAGGATCCTACACCATGGACTCCTCAAACAGTCATTAAGTCAACTTCAACACCATCAGAAGTTTCACAAACTTCTGATCCAACAAATACTGAAGGCCAAACTCAAACATCTGCTTCAGCACCTGCAACTACTGAAGACACTAAAACTGCTGAACCAGATATTATAGAACTTAGTAGTTTGTTTGAAGAACAAGAGCCACCCACACATGTCAGTGGTTTACAACAACTGATTGAACACAAAGATCATCCACTTGATCAAATCATTGGTGATATAGCTTCAGGTGTTCTTACCAGAAACCAGCTCTCCAACTTTTGCCTATTTTCAGCCTTTATCTCTCAGTTGGAACCAAAGAAGTACCAGGAAGCCCTCAAAGACAATAATTGGGTGCAAGCTATGCAAGATGAACTGCTTCAGTTCAACAAGCAACAGGTCTGGGAAATCTGTCCCTTACCTCCAAACAAGCAACCAATTGGCACAAGATGGGTTTTCAGGAACAAACAAGATGAAGCTGGTATGATAATCAAGAACAAGGCAAGACTGGTAGTTCAAGGGTACTCTCAAGAAGAGGGAATTGACTATGATGAAACCTTTGCTCCAGTTGCAAGGCTTGAGGCCATCAGGTTATTTCTGGCCTATGTCATTTCCAACAAAATTAAAGTTTATCAAATGGATGTAAAAAGTGCATTTTTGTATGGAAAAATAAAAGAGGAGGTGTAGGTCTGTCAGCCACCTAGGTTTGAGGATCCTTCTCATCCTGAGTGGGTGTACAGACTGGACAAAGCTCTTTATGGGCTCAAACAGGCTCCAAGAGCCTGGTATGATACACTCTCCACCTTTTTACTCAAAAATAACTTTACAAGAGGTGCCATTGATAAAACTCTTTTCATAAAACATGTTGGAAATAATGTCTTACTTGTTCAGATTTATGTTGATGATATCATTTTTGGTTCAACAAACACAAAACTGTGTGATGATTTTAAGAAACTTATGCAATCAAAATTTGAGATGAGTACCATGGGAGAACTGCAGTACTTTATGGGACTGCAGATCAAGCAACAAACAAATGGAACCTATATACATCAATCAAAATATGTTAAGGAATTATTAAACAAATTTTCTTTAAAAGACTGTAAATCATGTTCCACTCCCATGACACCAATCACACAAGTTGAACCTGATGATCAAGGAAAACAGGTTGATCAAACCATGTACAGATGCATGATAGGTTCCCTTTTATACTTAACTGCTTCTAGACCAGATATTATGTTTTCAACATGTGTCTGTGCTAGATATCAATCAGCACCAAGGGAATCACACCTTATAGCAGTCAAAAGAATTTTCAGATATCTGAAAGGAACTCCAACACTTGGAATTTGGTATCCTGCTTCAAGCAATACCAAGTTATCAGCTTTTTCAGATAGTGACTATGCAGGGTGTAAGATGACAAGAAAGTCAACATCTGGTGGTTGTCAATTCCTGGGTAACTGTCTAGTGTCATGGCAATCAAAGAAGCAAACATCTGTTGCAACTTCAACTGCTGAAGCTGAATACATTGCAGCTGCAAGTTGTACATCACAGATACAATGGCTCCAATATCAACTTCTTGATTATGGAATCAAAGAAACCATGACACCTTTGTTTGTAGACAGCAACTCTGCCATTAGCATCATTCAAAATCCGGTACAGTTCTCAAAAACCAAACATATTGAGATCAGGTACCATTTTATAAGAGATTGCTATGAAAAAGGCAAGATTGAGGTGAAGCATGTAGCAACAGCTAATCAAATAGCTGACATCTTCACAAAACCCCTTGACACATCAACATTTCAGAAGTTAGTATCCATGCTTGGGATGATAAATTTGTAAGTGTTTATTTTATTATTTTTCAATTTTTCATTTTTCACTTACAAAAACTTCTGAAAAGAGAGAAACTACTGATAAACAAAACATCAGTATGGGGATAATTTCTGAAAAGTGTGTAACTTCTGATAAAATAACCTTCAGAAGTTATGAATAAAAGTATTTATAAAAACATTTCTCATCAGCTGTTAAAAGTACTGAAGAGGAAATGGGAACTACTGATGAAGTAATCCTTCATCAGCAGTTTAGTCAAAAGGGCAAATCTGACTTTTCCCATCATCAGAGGTTTGACCTAATCAGTTTAAAACTTCTGATAAAAAGATTTTTAACCAAAGGCGGTTTAAAAACTTCTAATAAAGAAGATTCAAGCGGTTAAAACTTCTGATAAATACCTTTTCTCAACACTTATCCTTTCAAACTCAAAAATATCCCTCTTTCTCTCTCAAAAACTCTCTCAATAACCTAAACCTGCAAATCAACTGTTCGATCAAAACCCAAACCACATGGCTCTCGTTCTAAAGCAGGGACACAATCAAAGGGCCTTTCTTGAAAAACAAGAAGGCTGGTCCCAATACGATGAGATCATTGATCTTGTCGTAAAATCCCAATATTTTACTGCTCTCACAATAAACCCACCAATTCACACTGAAACTCTGAATGAGTTCTGGGCAAATGCTGAGACGGTGACAACGGATGATGAAGTCATTTCCCTCAACTCAAGAATAAAAGGGAAACCACTGACCATCACACCGGCCACACTGGCAACAAGACTGGGTGTGGATGATGTAACTGCCCCTGACCATGTTGCTAATTCTGATATTCACCTAACCATGACAGAGTGTGGTTATCAAGGTACTCTCTCCCATGCTACTATCTTCAAAAAATATTTTGAACCAAAATACAAGCTTTTGTTTCATTATATTATTATGTGTTTGAGTCCTAAAACAGGGTCTTATGACCAGATGCCCTTCACTTTTCAACCAATATTTCATTCCATTGTGAATGAAACTAAATTCAGGGCATCAAAACTATTTTTCAATGAGTTGGTGTTACATCATAATAATACCAAGAAAAAGTTTTTGTTGTACCCAAGGTTCATTATGCAATGCATAATAGGGGAACTGGGTAATGAGGTGCTTGTGGGAAAAGTTTCAACTTTAAATCCATTAACCTCACAAGCATACTCTAGGCATAACAAACCGGCTTCCTGGCCAGAAGATGATCAGGGAGAACAACAACAAGTCCCCCTGAAGCCCACATCTTCCAAACTCACACCACCAAAGGCCAAACAGCCCAGGCCAACAAAGACAAAAACCCACCAACCCAAAAGAAAAGCTGTTCAGGAGGTTGAGATGCCCGAACATGCTCATGAGCATTCTGCTCTTCAAATAGGTGAGACTGAAACACCCTCTCAGTCTCATCCATCTCAAACCCCACCAAGAGCACCCATAACCATTTTATTCAAAAGAAAAAGACTTAGAAAAACTATTGAAACTCACTCTTCTTTTGAAACTGCTGACCAACCAATTTCACCTATTGCCCAAACTACTGAACCAACCCCCCAAATTTCTGAACCAGAGGCAATAGAAATTGCCAAACTTCTCTCTGGGCTAAAAGAGAAGGTCCCATCTGATTATGTCAGTCCCCTACAACCACAACAAACAGGGGACATAACCACAACATCAGACATGGATGTGGACATCTCTAGCCCTATCCCAAGAGATGAGGGTGGACCAGAGTCTTTAAGCCCAATTTTAGAGACTCTTCGGGCATCTGAGGCTGCTACTACTCAGTTACCACACAGTGGTGGATCTAAGGATAGAAGTAACATAGCTAAGACCTCAGATGTGGCAACTACTGATGAAGGCTTAATGCCTGAAGTAGGAAATCCTCAGAACAAAGAACAAGAGGTTCATGAGAGAACTGAGTTGGGCTCAGCTCATGATTTAACTAAGACAGTCCTCAATGAGGACAACATCAGGGATTCAGATGATTCCATTAATTTGGATGATGTTTCAAAAACACAAACTACTGAATTGACGGCACTTTATGAAGGTCCTGTTTCAGGGGTATCCAGGCTCAAGAAGCCAGTCACCCCTGCACAGGTTAAAGCCCACTCAATCCCTAAAACCCCTAGAGTGGCATCCTCTGTACAACATGAGGATCTACCAAAAACACACCCTTCACAAGAAATGCCTACCCAATTCCCTGGGCAAACAAGCATAGACCTGAACCAGCTATGCAGCCCAGAGGGTCCCTTGTACCACATGATGAACACTCTCATCAGGAATCACTTCCAAACATACACAGCTAACTTGGAGCTGTCTATCAAGAATCAATTTGGAGTGATCAAGACAAAGATGAATGATCTGTCCAACAAGATAGACTTCAACAGCAAACAGATTGCTCATCTTCAAAGTCAATTCTCCCAACCCTCAACCTCAAAACTTAAACTTGATGAATCCAAAAAGGGGGAGAAAATCAGGGAACCTAAGGAGTCATTCCAAGCCAGGATAAGGGCAAGAGTGGCCATCCTTGAAAGAGATCAGAAGGATCAAGCCAGGAAAGAAAAACTGGCCAAACAGTTTGGTGTCTCAGTAGAAGAGATTGAAGCCACAGAAAAAGAAGATGAGACCCAAACCTCTGAAGAATCCCTAAGGCATAATGAAGAAACTTCTGATGGCAAAAGTTCGGATGAAGAATCAGAAAGTACTGAAGACAATCCTTCAGTAGTTGACAAACCATCAGCAGTTGTCAACCCATCAAAGGTTAACACTTCCAAACCTCAAACTGCTGACCCTTCCAGAACAACTGCTCCCATTCAACCAACATCTGATCCTATCAGGCCTACTACAGTTACAACAATGACTGTACTAAACCCTTCTCCTATCTCTCAATCAGCTGAATTACTAGAGAAGAGCTTAGTTACAGCCAACAAGAAGGCCAGAGAAGATCTTATCTGGAAAACTCTGGAAGAAAGGGATGATCTAGACTTAAGCCATGAAGAAAAACTTCAGGCCTATGAAGCTGAACTACAAAGGCAGGCTAGCCTTGAAGAGATTGCTGAACAAGATAAAAGACAACAACTGGTGTCTTACATCACAAAGAACAGCAAGACTAAAGCCTACACACTCAAGGGACTCTCTATGCAAGAGCTGACAAGAAGAGCACAACTGCTTGCAGACAAACTGGCCACAAGCAAAGAAGGAAAGGCCAAGAGAGCCCAGATAATAGAAGAATTAGTAGCAGAGGGCTATGGTTCAAAAGCCTCAGTATCCAGATGGAAAGAAGAAAGACTGATGGATACTTACAGAAAATACATGGCTGCCAAGGCTGCAAATCCAGAGAAGTTTCAAACTGCTGATCCTTCAAGATCAGTAGTTAGAACTTCTGGTGCATCAACAAGAAGGCCTGCTACTCAAAGGAAGAAAGCAGAGGACAATGTCAAAACTGATTTCAAAATGGTACTACTTGAAGGAAGTTCAATAGTCCATTCAGATTTTGAAATTGAGGAAAAACCTCTGTTAACACAATTCAGGGATCCTTCCACTTTTGCCTACCAAATACAAAAGACCATCAAAGAAAAGATGCATACCAAGGTAGTGACTGAATACCATCTCCCAACTGTTCAGATGCCTGATATGCAACAACAACAAGGAAGAGACTCCCACCTGAGGTTAACTGAAACTGAAAGCATCCAACACTCAGGACCATCAACCCGAGGGACAAGTCTGGTTCCCTATTCTTCTGACTTTAACAAGTCAAAGATACCTATCATCAGATGGTCACTTACTGATAACAACTCAGTATTGTTGACAAGAAGAGACCTTTCAAGCAGGGCTTACAAGAAGATCAGTGATCTAAAGAAACTGTCAACACAAGACCTGCTCACTATTCAACCTCTGGAACCACAGAGAGGATCTCTATCTGATGGACAGTTAAACCAGCTCAAGAACACCATGTACAAAGAGATATGGAAGATTGTTCAAGAAAGAAGAAAAACATAAGGAATTAGTAAGGTTTTGGCTTCATTAATCCAGGGGGAGATTGTTAGGACAAAGAGGATTGGTGAAACCACTTTTGGAAACCTTAGTCTAATTCACTTCTGTCATTTTGGCTAAGTATAGAAGTACTGAAAAGAAAACAAGAAACTGCTGAAGACAAGATATGAGAAGTGCTGAAGAAGAAACTTCATCAGAAGTTCTGAAGTCCAAACCAGACAAGTTCACTTCAGAAGTACTGAAGACAAACTACTCATCAGTAGTTTGTCATTCATCAGCACTTAGCATCAGATATTTTCCACCGCCTTTTGCATCAGTAGTTTTATTGTTTATTATTACTTTTAGCTGTATTTGTTAGTTTCAATGTTGCAACTTGTGCAACTTGTTTCTGATGTTTCTGTACTTGCTTTTTGGGCAAGATACATGTATGTAAACGTCTATAAATAGGAGGCTTCAACCTTCTATTTTAGACATTGATTTTAATAGAAAAATCCTTCAAACACTTTCACTGTTCTATTCCATTTCAGTATTTATTGTGAATCTGTCTAAGTATCTAATTCTCATTTACTGCTTGGATTCATAATAAATACTTGTCATTATTAGTTTCAATCATCTAGGGGGAGTAATAACTCTTCCTTAGTATAAAAAGTGTTGCTTTAAGTTATACATTCCGCTGTGCTTATAATCTGATATACAAGAGCTTGCTAAACACTTAAGTGTCAAGACAGCAAGTTCTTACCTGAACAAAAGAGCAAACTGATCCAACAGATTTGCTTGTAGAATAAACCCGAAACAAAATCCATTTTAACTATGTGCGTGCCTAACCACTTATCTTTCTCTCTGTTATGGGCCTAGTTTCTTAGGCTCGCTCAATGAGTTATTAGGCTCAATGAGAAAAGTGTGTACTGTGTAAGCACATAATTTGAATGACTAGACCCAAAATAGAAACAATGTTACACACTGCACAGGCCCAAAGTTTGAGTAAACAAAACCTGAAGCATTTGATATCTTTAACGAAGCCCAACTAAATGAGGCTACTTAAGTAGGCCCACTAAACATAAAAGTTGGAGAAGGCCCTTATTCACATACCTTTAATTTCCTGTTAATAAACCGTTTTTTTTCTAAATATCAAATATCTTTTTTTTTTTTTAACCAATGTAGCCCTTATTCATCATGTGTATTACACGGATCACTAACATAGTATATGATATTTTTTTTGAAAGGTAACATAGTATATGATATAGAAATAAAAGTTTAAACTAATAATAATAATAATAATAATAATAATAATAATAATAATAATAATAATAATAATAATAATAATAATAATAATAATAATAATAATAATAATAATAATAATAAAATAGAATGGCAATGTTTTTATTGCGGCTGGCAATTTCTAATTTGTTTAAGACAAGATAAGAATATAAGAAATGTTTAATAAAAACTATACAATGTAATTTTGTACTTAAAAAAACAATTAAAATTAGGAGACTAGACTCTATAATTGCAATTTTCTTTGTACATAAAACATTAAACCGTGTTATAGACATGAAATATAAAGTAGTTAAACGAGTCGTATATATGTTTGATACTTATGATAATCGTGTTGTCTCTAACCTGTTAAACACAATAATCAAAAGCCAAAGATGTGAGGAGTTTGGTGATATTGTATATAGAATAATTATGTAGGCTTACAAATTGTCTTGGGATGAGCAGATTAGACATGATTTGATAGAATAATTATGTAGAGGGGCGGGGGAGTAGAGGCATACCCAAATTATCTTGGGATGAGCAAATTAGATATGATTTGGTAGAGTTGCACCTTTCTGAGAACATGGTTCATGATAGAAGTGTATGGAGACGTAGAATTAATGTGAAAGAGTGTTAAGGGGGGGGGGGGGGGGGGGTATAGGTAAGGATTGTATGTGGCTTAGGGGCCTAGGCACACTTTGTGTAGACTTTATTTTATTTTATTTATTATTATTGTTTATATATATTAGTATTTTTGAGCTGAGGGTCTTACTGGAAGCAGCCACTCCATCCTCATAGATAAGGGAAAAGCATGCCTACATTTTATCCTCCCCAGACTCTACTAATAACTTTTGATTATAGTAAAATTTACCGGATACGATTGTTATATGTAGGCTTACAAATATTTAACCCTTTATAAAATAATTTAGAGTTACAAATAGATTTTACAAAGACATGTTGCCATAAAAAGTCAACTTTGAAATATGTGGGTTCTATGATATTTTCTAGATACATATTTTTAATCCATTTCCGGTGGCTAGCATTTGTCAAATTAAGGGTGCTCTTAATTTAGCATGGCCTGACCATTTAGAAAATGGGTTGTTGATGCTATATATAAGGAGGTGATTTATATATTATTGATATATTTTTTAAATTCATATACATCTATGTTTGCAGGATCGGACTGGACATTAAACCGGCCTCTTTACTGGTTCATTAATCAGTCTGGTGGAACCGAATGGCGTCATAAATATTATAAAAATAAATAGGGTAACATGGGAAGAATTTAACCAATTTCCATTTCGGCTCCTCAAATTGTCAATTCAATCCGCGGTTCTCTGGTTGACCACCAGTTCTCGATCCAACGATCCACACTCAAAACACTGATTAAAATATGTAGTGTGAACCGTTTTATCTCACTTTATAATTTCAGATTGCATCTACAGATTGAGCTAAAAAAATATTGTTTATAGAGGTGTTGAAGAAATCAATCACCTTATAAAATAGGCCGGTGTTCAAAAAGGAAATGATCATAAAGATTGAGAAAAAGGTATAATTAACACAATGTTTGAGAGTATTGACATCTCCTCCTCATCCTCATCTGTTAAGATCTTGGGACCCCTCCAAGGACCGACAAAATACATATAGCTTCACTTTAAACTTAGACAGGAGCATCCATAAGAGAAGACAAAACAAACCGAAATTATGAAAAGAAGAAAATTCATTCTATTAAAATCATTACATATTACAAAATCGAAAGAGTACACATCTAATTTCTCTATCACTAAGACCCATTGTCCACACTAACAGATAATGTGGACAACCTGGACACTAAGTCCTCTCTTACTAAGAAACCTCTATGAAAAGCTTTCCTAAAAAGTCCTCTGACAAATGACACCAAAACACACATTTATACTAGGACAAACCCATAGACTTGCCTAGGCTGTGACACACGGCAAACTCAGGATAATATTTTTCGAACATATAAGTCTACCTTAGCGAAAACATTTACTTAAAATACTTGACTAGGTCAGTTGAGTCGGTTCACACTTACGTTTTGTCCAGGGTTCAATGATTTGGAGGATCAATGGGGGGTATCATACGCGCAAACGAGTCTTGAGTCACGTTGTTGGTGAACTTGCATTGTTGGATCAAGTGTCGAGCATGAAATGATCTGTATATGATATGCAATGTGTAAATACGTGTTTATGTGATTAGATATACTTAACATATGTTAGGTTTGCATGGTCATGTGTTAGAATGTGTTAACATGTGCTAAAACGAGTTTAAACAACAAAATCATAGAATTTGGGTTTCTAGGATGTTGGATTCGACCTCATGATCATTCATTCGACCCTTGATAAGGTCGAATGGACCTTGATTCGACCATGCAAGGGTGCGAACCAACATTGACTATAAATACCATACTTTGCAACTTTTTCATCATTTAACAACCGTAATTCGCCTCCAAGTGCTCTCTCTCTCTCTCTCTATCTCTCTCTCTCTCTCTCAACCCCAAACCTATAGAAAGGAGTTTTTTATCTCGTTTTTCAGATCCTAACCTACAAACACGTTTTATAAATTAAACAAGAGAAGATTCAATGTGTGTTCTTCATCCATAACCTTTTTAATCAATTTTCATTCGTTTTTATCAAACCATAGGTGTCTAGATCTGATTCAAACATGTTTTCATGGATAAAAACCTTTCTAACACCTTTCTAAACAAAACCTTTTCATTAATAATGAGTTTTCATACAAAAATCCATGTGTTAATGATGTTAAATGAGATGTTATGTGTTATATGATGATTGAATGATGAATAGATGATATGATAATGATATATGACTGTTTTAGATGATGATATATGATTATTATAGGGTGTAATTGATGCTTGATGAAGTTTTATCTATTTTGGGGGTTTTATGTTAGATCTAGTGTTTGTTCTTGTTGAATTGATGATGATATGATTGGGGGTTTTCAATACATGGTTAATCTGAGCATAATAATCTGTTTATGAGGTAATTTTGATGAGTTTCCATTTTGTGTAAAGATTACATGCATTGATGTGACATTTCCATAATTTGCTATTTTGGGTAAGATGTGATTTCTTCTTAGAATGGACGGTTTTCGGGGCATAAATAGTATGGTTTTATGGGGATAGGTTAGATGATATCAACTGCTATGATTCATGATGTTTCGTGATGTTTTCGGATTGTTTTGATGCGGTTTGGTGCATTTTATGAGTTTTGCAGCATTTGGGTCGAACGGGAAGTTGGTTCGCCCTTTCGAGGGCTCGAACCAACTGAAGAAAAGTCGAACCAAGCATCAGACAACTCATTCGACCCCTGTACAGGTCGAATCAACTGGAAACATTCCTGGTTCGACCCCACAACTTCATAAATGTGATTTTTGATGCAAACTAAGTGTTTTATGTGTGATTCTTGTGTGTAAACCATGTATACTTGATCAACTAATTTAACGGGTCATCAACGGGATGTTGAGACTGTCCGGTGTGTCGGGTTAACGTTCAAACACATTCTCAAACATACGTGGTCATGATCTGGACAATCGGGGACTAGTTAGCCTACGGGTTATTAGTCAAAACACTTATACATACATTATGATAGATCGCCAGTAGTTGGGACTATCAGTTCGTGTTGGATATCTTATTGATTTGAAGACGCAACCTAAGGTGAGTTTCACGGCCCCTCTTTCAGTGTTTATGTTTTCGGGGGAAGAAACATGCTACGTACTTGTATTCATATAGATCATGTTATACTAGTGTTATCTTGTTTATGTTATACGATTTGTGTAAGCCCAGTTCAGTTAGCCGTGGATCGGCAGTTCAGGTAAGCTGTGGATCGGCCATTCAGTTAGCTGTGGATCAAGTTCGGTTAACCGTGTGTCGGAAGTTCAGTTAGTTTATTGGGTGGCTCATACGTGGTATCGTATTAGTGAGTTCACACGCCTAGCTGGCGTCCTTATAACATAGTAGTAACATGATGGTTCTTTCAAAACTCATGAAACATTTGACTTAAAACCTGTGAACTCACCAACATTATGTGCTGACGTTTTTAGCATGCTTTCTTAGGTCGCTAAGGTAGCAGCTGTTGATAGGCGCACGGTTTCGCACGACGTCTAGGATTAATTTGCATGGTTTCAAACATTGTCAAACATATGTCATTAGTTTATGGGATGTAAAGACGTTTTTTTCTTCCGCTGTAGTCGATAATACCTTCAAACTTAATGAATGGTTTGCGTATCTTTACATTTAGTTGTCATTTTTGTGACCTTTGACTTGGATCTTGATGTGTCACGCGCCTCGCGGTAAAACCCCGCAAGTGGAATTTGAGGGGGTGACATAGGCCCATATCCACCCCTACTTAATTTATGGATATAACTATCCTTGCCTTCCTATATATCCATGCCTACCTAAGGCGCGATGTCTATCCACTCATGCACTTAGCTAAATCTTATAATTGCATATCATCAGTTACAGTTGTGGGTTACAACACCAACACTCTCCGCTTAATTGTTGATATCAATTCTAACCAAACACTGATAATCATCGGTCACTAAGCTACACCAACTGACCCCCTTGAATAATGGTATCAGGTCTTTAATTTCTTGAAAGACTTGATCTTCTTGTATGCACTAAGATCTTCAACCTGGAATCACTAAGACACGATGTAGAATAATTTTATATGGCCGCTTTGTGAAAGCCAACGAATCAAAGACTAAGCACCATAGTCTCCCCCCTTGATAGTAACCCCCTGCGTGTTAAGCTGACATTTTCAAACTTAACCGGCATGTGACACAGAAATTGAATTTCCAATGAACTCCATCAAATGAATCAGCTTTCATAAAGACAAAACCTTCCGTTCGATAAGTTAATCACAAACCGACTTTTGATATTGTGTTTTCTCGTATCTTCATGACTCAATCCTGCTTCTTCACAACTCTACCTTATATCTTAGTGTGTGTGGAAGGCTAGGAACGAGCTTATATTCTATAATAAGGAGGCGAAGAGAGTTAATGACTCGGAGGACATTAAATCTCTTGTTTTTTTTATTAAAAATCGCTCGCCATTTAGGTCTTTGTATTCGATAAATTGGTGTAATTTCTTTTTGTAAGTGTCTTATTGTTTATCTCCAGTGCCTTGCTAATTGCCTTTAATTTAATGAAATTAGCCATTAAAAATGAAAAAAAAAAGTAGAATCTTTGTCGTATCAAGTGTGACATCCATCCTCTTTCACCTTTATCATCGTATAATTTTAGTCCCGCTTATGTTCAAGAATTTTCATTTATAGCCCTCGTATTTTAAAAACTCTTATTTATCTTCATTTACTTATTGATTTATTTATTTAACCTTTCATTTAAATTTAAAATCGTATCCGAAAGCCCATTCCCGAATAAAAATATTATATTTATAGAAGAAAAAATAATAATCAAATTTCAAAATATTTATAAAGTTTGTAATTAATCTTTAACTTTAAACCATTTTCATTAAACCCATTTAACCATAACTTGATCCATTCTTAACCCCCCATCCAAGGCCTAAACCAATTTGCAGGCCCAAGCCCATCTGTAGTCCACATCATCCTCCCATTCTTTTGATCATCCACCCTGTTAGGACAAAGAGGATTGGTGAAACCACTTTTGCAAACCTTAGTCTAATTCACTTCTGTCAAAATATTCTAAGTATAGAACTGCTGAAGAAGGAAGATCAAACTGCTGAAGAAGAGATTACACAAGTACTGAAGAAGAAAAGTCATCAGAAGTTCTGAAGTCCAAACCAGACATTTCTACTGAAGAACTACTGAAGACAAACTACTCATCAGTAGTTTGTCATTCATCAGTACTTATGAGAAGATCTTTTCCACCGCCTTTTTGTATCAGTAGTTTATTAGTTTAGTATTACTTTTACTTTATGTACAAGTTCCAAGATTGCAACTTGTTGCAACTTGTCTCTGAACTTGCTTTTTGGCAAGGTTCATGTATTTGTAAAGTCTATAAATAGAAGGGTTCATCCCTCTGTTTTAAACATTGATTTTAATACAGAAATCCTTCAAAGCATATTATTGTTATTTCCATTTCATATTTATTGAGAATCTGTCTATGTGTTTCATTCTCATTCAATACTTAGATTCTCAATAAATACTTATCATTTATTAGTTTCTCAAACATCCAGGGGGAGTAATAACTCCTGTTGATAAGTGTAGCTTTAAACTCATATCATTCCGCTGTGCTATCACTCATAAAAGAGCAATACTGATCCAACAATTGGTATCAGAGCACTGGTTTATCTGATCACATATCAATCTAACACATTGAGAATCAGACACAGGCTCTTATTGATATTCAATAAAGGATTATAAGCTCAGTTTTATCAACATCCATCACTTTAAGAGATATTTGACAAATCAATACTCTTTAAAATGGATCCTCATAATACTGGTTCTGCCAATAAACCTGCTATGCTAGTAAGAAATGAATATAACATCTGGCAAAGGAGAATGGCACATACCTTATCACAGACCAACATAGGTTGCTGGAAATCTGTGATATATGGTCCTCATAAACCAATAAATATTAATCTTGAAACTAAACAAGAGATTCCAAAAGACCCAAAAGACTATACAGATGATGATTTCCTAAAACTTGAGCTTGATGCTAAAGCTTTCTCTTTGTTGGCAATGGCACTCCCAAATGAAATCTACTCTGGCCTATTACATTGTGATAGTGCCAAAGAGCTTTGGGACTGCCTCAAAGAACAGTTTGGAGGAACTGAAGAGGTGATTGCCAACACCAGAGAAATCCTGGCTCAACAATATGAAACTTTTGCTCACATTAATGGGGAAACTTTAACACAACAATTTGAAAGATTCTCCTCATTAATATCTGAGCTAAAATTAAATGGTCAGACCTACACAACTGTATCTATGCTTCATAGATTTTTAAGGTCTTTACCTGAAAAATGGGAAACATACTCTATAGTCTTAAGATCTTCACCAGACTCTAGCTCCCTCACTCTTACAAAACTTCATGGGAGATTACTTACTTTTGAAAGAGAAATTGATCAAAAGAAAAAGTTACAAAGTTCTGGCAAAACTGTTGATGACTATCTACCAGGTAGTACAACACTATTGGGACAAGACTCACCAACTTGTTCAAATAGTTTTGGATCTTTTGACCATATTGACATAACTGCTGGGATCTCATCTGAAAGATCATTCCCAGGTTATGACAATAATGATTTTGGTCAAACTGCTGATAATATGTGTTTTATCATGGATGATTTAAAAAGTTTCAGCAGTGATGACTTAGAAGAAATGGATATTCTGCACCAACTGGCCATGTTAAGTTTAAAAACAAATAAATTTTACAAAAGGTCAGGAAGGAAGTTTCTAGGACTCAACAGTTCAACAAAAAAGTTGGTTTTGACAAATCTAAACTTAGATGTCACAAGTGTCAAAAGTTGGGACACTTTGCTAGAGAGTGTAGAAGCTCTGGCTTTAACCAATCTCAGTCTGGAAATAATTTTAACCCCAATTATAACAGGAATAATGGAACACAAGGGAGTGCACATTTTGTACAGGCACAAGCTCCACAACACCAATATGTGCCACAAGTACAATATGTACAGATGCCTGCTCAACAAATGCAGAGCCAACAATCAATCCCTCCCTTTCCAGCTGCTCACCAACCTCCACAGCCTCAGCAACCTGCTCAACAAAGTTTATTTACTTCAGGGTATGTTGACTGGAGCAGTCTTCCTTTTGACACTACAGAGTGTAATCCTGATGCAGACAACAAGATGTTTGACATCAACTGGGGAGAGCCTGACAATGGCAGAAAGAACTTTGCCTTAATGGCATTTGAGGGATGCACCTCAAAATCTGCCTTGTCACAGGTATCAAAAGAATCTTTTGCTCTCATAAGAGAGACTAATGTGCACTTACAAGGGAAAGCAAATGACTCTAAGAGAAAATTCACTCAGATGAAATGTGATTTAGAAAGAAAACTTTCTGCAAAAACAAAAGAAGTTTCTAAATTAACTAACACTGCTATTGAAACCCAAGCACAAATTAAAATCATGATAAATGACCTAGGAAATGTCAGACAAGAGCTTGCTGACACCAAGGTCACATGTGAGAAATGGGTTGAATCTTGTAAGGGGTACCAACTATTGCTAAACAAACAAAGTGCTTCAAATGTTAGGTTTGGCATAGGGTACAATCACACTGAAACACCAACAGATTTTCCCCCAAAACTACTGAAGATGGGAGAAAAATTGTTTTAGGTGAAACTTCTGAAGAGAAAGAATGCACATCTTTCCATGAGAACTTTTTAAAAATTCACAAAGAAAGTTCTTCAGAAGTACTAATTAATTCTGACTTTAAGCCATCAGTAGTTTCAACTACATCAGGAGTTGAGAACCTGAAAACTACTGATGACCTAAAACCAATCAATACAGTCAGAAACTTGTCTTTGAAAGAAAAGACAAAAGAATGTGAAATCTGTGGTCTGTTCAACCACAAGACAGAATTTTGCAGATACAGAAAAGGTATTCAGTACAACAAGAAAAATCAACATCTGGTTGTGGGAAAGTAAATCAAAAATGATTTTGTAAAAACTTTTTCTCCCAGGAAACAACAACCAGTAAACACCTTTTCTCAGAAAAAGACAAAATCTCAACAAAGATCTTTTTCTCAAAATTCTCTTTCAGTAGTTAGACCTAAATCATCAGCAGTTTCACAAACTACTGAGATTAAAGATCTCATAAACATGGTACAACTACTAATGACCAAGGTTGATGGTGGTCCTCAAAAGGATACCACCATTGCTCTTAATGAAAAATCCATTGCCAAAAAGACATGGATTTCTCAACTTGGTCAAGAACAAATTGTAAATGTTCTCAAGAGCAAACCCAAAGCCAAACTGGCTTGGGTTCCTAAATCTAACTAATTTGCTATCTTGTGCAGAGAGTTTCCAGAAGCTTAAATAGCATTTGGTATGTAGACAGTGGAGGCTCAATGCACATGACAGGATGTAGATACCTGATAAATAACTTTATCAGTCAAAGAGAAGGATCTGTATCCTTTGGGAACAATGCTAAGGGATATGTGCTAGGACATGGCAATGTCTCCTCTGGCAAAATACAGTTTGACAAGGTCAATCTGGTTGAAAACCTTGAGTACAACTTGCTGAGTGTGTCACAAATGTGTGATAAAGGATATTCTTCCTTTTTTACAAAGACATCATGCAAGATCATGTCTCCAGAAGGCCAGAAGTTGATAGAGAAGATCACATTTTGTTGATAGCCAAAAGATGTGGCAATGTCTATGCAGTGGACATTGAAAAAGACAAAGTACTGAACAACACTCCTTGTTTCTTCTCAAAGGCATCAACTTCACAGACTGATCTCTGGCACAGGAGACTTGGCCATGTGAACTTTAAAACCATAAATAAAGTCACAAAAATGGGTTTGGTCAGAGGTCTACCCTTAAAAGTATACTAGTGTCAAGAACACTGTGTATCCTGTTTAAAGGGAAAACAACATAAGTCCTCCTATAAGTCTATTGAAGAATCAAAAACAACTGCATGTCTTCAACTACTCCATATGGACTTATTTGGGCCTGTAAAAATCATGAGCCTTGGTAAGAAGAAGTACTGCTTAGTCATCATTGATGACTACTCAAGATTACATGGGTATTCTTCTTATTCTCCAAGGATGAGGCTGATGAAATCATTAAGTTCTTCATTCTACAAGTAGAGAAGCAATATTCTCTACCTGTCATAACCATTAGAAGTGATAATGGGACAGAGTTCAGGAACAAAACTCTGGATGAATTCTGTTTGTCTAAAGGGATTATTAGACAATTCAGTGTTCCCAGAACTCCTGAACAAAATGGTGTAGTAGAAAGGAAGAACAGAACTTTAATTGAAGGAGCAAGAACAATGTTAGCTGATTCTGGCCTACCATTATACTTTTGGGCAGAAGCAGTTAACACATCATGTTATGTTCAAAATAGAGTCCTTGTTGTCAAGAGGCGTTCCAAGACTGCATATGAAGTTCTTCATGGCATGAAGCCCCTTATCTCCTTTTCAAGGGCTTTTGGGTGTCAATGTTTCATCTTGAACATTAAGGAATCTATTTCAAAGTTTGCTGCCAAAGTTGATTCAGGTTACTTTCTTGGTTATTCTTCAACTAGAAAAGCCTACAAGGGTTCGACCCAAGCAAATAAGCGCATTTAATCAGCAGATTGACCATTTTTTACGCGTTTAAAATTCAATTAAAACCCCCCAACTGGCTCGACTCAATCAAGTCTACCTTCCTATGATAATTCTACGCGTGATTATCCACTGAATTGTGACCAATTAAAACAAAATTAAAACCCACCATCATAACCTTCTTAATCAAATCAATTAACATTCAATCCGTGTTTATCAACCGAATTAAGAACCTTTATATTTTCAAAACTGTAGCGTAAATCAAACCCATCCAAAATCTCTCTCTCTCTCTCTCTCTCACACTCTAAATATCTTTAATTTTAAGCCCCTTCTTCGTGATCTTGGTGCTCGAGTGTCACCACCTTTCGGTACATATTAAACTTAATTGTCATAATCTTTAGATTCGGTTTTCATTAGGGATTAAAAGCCCCATGGTTCTGTTTGTTATCTGTATCAATTTCGACTTCAATTGATGGGATTGGGGATTAGGGTTTATAAGGTTTGAATTGGGGATCCTTGTTGTTTGCAGGTTATGTATAAATAGCTAATCAATTCAAAATATACCACAAATACACTCCTAGACCAGCTAGTCTGGGCTCGGTCTTTCATAAGAATGGTCACGGGTTCGAGCCTAGGGGGACCGAGTCTGGTGGGTTTTTTATGCGGCCATTCTATCTAAGTAAATAACATTTATAATTCCATTTCATTATTAAAAATAGTAAACTTAGTCCAAACTTTTTATAAAAATTATCCTAGCATTTTAAAACCCTAAAGTTTATATTCATGATCTTATTTATCTGAAAAATATTTATCTATTATTTTTAATGTATTTATTTACTTTAAACCATAATTAATTCATTAAAAATTAGTTTTTAATCATTTTAATACCAAAATTTTTGTGGAATTATTTCTAACCATATAAAACTGTTTGGTAATTTTATTTCTGAAAAAATATTTTTACCTATTTTTACAATTTAGAGTTAATTACACCATTAGTTCCTATGGTTTCCATGAAATTTCAATTTGAGGTACTAATAGTTTAAAGTAACAATTGAGGTATTAACTTTTTAATTTGCTAGAATCTCAGGTATTAAGCACTGACACCGTTAAAAACTAATGGTCATGACCCTCTCATGCCCCAAGCGTGAGGGTATTTTTGTCCATTCACATATTTAAACTTTAAACTTTTAAATAAAACTCACCAGCTCGTCAAAACCCATAGGTAACTTTACTGTCACCATCACAATCCACTGTAATAGTTTACATTCAATGTAAAATAAATGTTAGGCCAACAACAAAGTTACCTTTTCACCGGAAAAATTGTCGTTAACTCTGTCTTCCTTCGCCACCGTTACCGTGTCCAGTATCTCCTGCATAAACAACTGGTAACAGTTGAGATGACCACTGTCATCTCCGTCAGTCACTACCAACCCCATCATCGTACCACCGGCACAATCTGCATTGCGCCTAAAACCACCTTCATGATCGTCCTTGTCATTCTCGAACACTCACTAATGACAACTATCATTTCTCTATGTTGCCTCAATATTCGTACGTTGTTAAGTCCACAATGACACCACCACCAATGCTTGATTTCGTCACGTCAACCAGTGACGTCTACTATCAATGTGAAACTCACCACCATCGCCACCATCACCATCGCCTCTTCCTCTTTCTCCGTTGACGGAACCGACGGACCTTGGGGGAGGGGAGAAGAGAAAGGTTGACGGTTTTATTTAAGGGTAAAAAAATTTAATATCTATATTATCTTATTAAGGAGGAGCGATGTACCATTTAGTAATTTTGTACACCATTCAACTATTATAGCAACATGTAAAAGTGAATCAAGCTTATATAATGAGGGTATAATTGGAACTTTTTGTACAATTAAGACACTTGAAAGGATAAAATAGTAAATCTAGCTTACTTCAATATCTCACATCCTAGAATCTTATCCCAATTTTACCCTTATGTATAACTTTTAGAACACAAAACCACTCCACATTCATTGCTACTAGTGGGAGTGCCCACGCGTTGCGACGGGTGTCCCAACTGACATCAGATTCAATTATGATGCCTATTATGAACCATATGCCATTTTCGCGGTGAGAACGCGATCCATGTGTAAGTTTAAATGTCTTCATATACTAAATCATAGTCATATCTATGGTTTCCACTTTTCAATTTGGCATCATTATCTAAACCCTAAACCCAATCTATCGTTATAGAAGAAAGAATTAACAATATTCAATCCAAAGTAAACACGAAAGGAGGAAAGTTCAACTAATCGACGAACAACTTAAAAGAAGTGGAAGGGATGCACCAATCAAATTCTTCAAACAACAAAGCAACGTAACCATGAAAACATAATATTGTATATCTTATTGAAACCCACGTATGGCATTCAAGTAGGGTAGGGAAACAACTCGTGGACAAAATAGTATGCAATTGTTTTGGAGTAGTACTAATTAGAGTGAAGGGTGTACAACATTGTTCAAGCTAAAAGTATGATACTTCAATGCTTAGCGTGTGTGGAGTGGGGGCGGGGGTTTGGCGTGGGTTGCCAACTCAAGCCCCACACACCACCCCTATGGCGTGGGTTTCCGGGCGTGGCCCTTTTGGTGTGACTATGTCCACCGACGTGGGGCATTTTGGGTGATGAGGTGGGATATGTTGATTGGTTGGGTTTCATTCATATTAACGAATACTTATATTATGGTGTTGATTAGGTAACCAATGAAGGCTTGCGACAAGGTTTGTATGATACCAAGTGCAAAGCGACTTATACTTTTATACTCTTTCTTGAAAATGAATTTATCAAAGAAAGTGATGGTTTTCTTTTCTTCCTGCAATTCAGTTACATTTCACGTTGACCTTCTTAAGTATATTTACATGTAACGGGAAGCACAAACAGCAGACACAAACTTCTACGTTCTTTGCCTTCTGATGTTGATGTTCATGGCCTTAATATTTGTTGGTGTCGTATGCAAATGTTTTCTAACTAATTAATCTTCAATATTTAAATTTTTTATAATTTATCTCAAAAATCCTCAATCACTTAGAATGTTCCTTTAGATAGTTTTTTTGTTTCAATGTGCATATCATTAAGGATATTTTTACTATTAAGACTATATTATCCAATGCGATCCTCTAGATGAACAAAGGGTCAATGTTTTTTATTCATCTTTTTTATATATGTGATTGTATTTTTTTCTATTTACATTACACTTGTCATCTAATTATTTGAGGAATATATACATCGACTAGGTTGAACTGCTCGTGGAGAAGGTGCTAAAGGAAATGCCTTACCTTTCCTTATTCTCGAAGAGTTAGAGTTTCTTCGCCACCTAAAGGTGTTGTGTTGAGAAATTACAATAGTTTAATCTATGCTCTTTTTGTTTGCTCGGTTCTAACTTGTCGTTTATTTTTGGTGTGAATTATAAACTAACAAATCTTTTTTCTAATCAATATTGGCTGGTTTTTCGGTCATTAGGTTGCAAAAGTATCGGGTAAGGAGTACAAGTTTGAAGAAAAGAAGACGACTAATGTGCAATCTCACCTGATGTGTGATTTGATTTATCATCGAGGCAGACAAATGATGGGAAGAAGCATTGTCATTAGTAAAGAAAGGGATAACAACATTCAATAATGAATGGTTCCTGAACTATGCCATGAAACGAACTCTAGACTTGGATGCTCCTCAGTTGTTGAATCCCTCCAAACTTTTTTTTTATAATAAAGTTGAGAAGCTATACCTTGCTTTTATTGGGAAGTTGCACCTCTAACCTTCTTACTATTGTGCCTACTGGAATCAAGATTCAATTCCACTAGTTTCTGTGTCTTGGATTTTGTTTTGATTTATTTTTTGAAAGATAAAAGGTACTAATTACTTTTGTATTGATTCGATTATGTGTAACTACAGCCTATGGAAGCGTCGGTGTTAAGTCATTCAGACCCGATTAGTTGTGGGACATGTACGTTACTAACATGCGATGCGTCTTGACCGGGTTACGGTGTATCTCAGGTGGTGGTGTGCCTCTGGAGGCTATTATCGTGGCGAGTGGTCCGACAAGAAGTGCTCTGGTGGGCCAAGCCCAATCGCTGCAGTGATCAGAAGATGTGTAGTGTCAGGCAACTCGGCACATCGTAGATCGTTGTAGGTATTCTCCTTGTGAATTAGTGACATGCAGAGCCAAACTTATAAAATCCTTCCTGTTAATTGTTCAACAACAACAACAACCGTACCCAGGAAAATCCCACAAAATAGTGACGCTGTTAGTAGGGTTTGGGGAGGGTAAGATGTAGGCAAGCCTTACCTCTATCTTTAGAGATAGAGAGACTGCTTCCAGAGAGACCTCCGGCTCGAAAAAAACAATCGCACACTATATATTTATAAAATAAGTATACAAACACAAAACATTAAAAAAGCATTGAATGCATAACATAATATAAAATAATATAACATATATATATATATATATATATATATATATATATAGGATAAGGATAATTTAGAAACCCCCTTGAGTTGGAGAAACTCAAGAAACCCAATTGTGGCCATTGATCAACACTCATCAATGGCTGAGATTAGATCAGCTATATTATATTAATAAACTATATCTCCTTTTTATTTTTTTGATGCAAAAGGGTAATTTAGTAAAATTACAATACCATAAAAGTCTCCATCATTGTAAAGAGTTGTCCTTTTTTCTTTCTCTCACATACTTTCCCTTCTTTTCACACTTACCCACATTTCTCTTTCCTACTTTCTCTTTCTCACACACATGATTATTAAAAAGATAATTAATTTTATTAACTCATACCACAAGTTGTATGTTTTATTAAATTTATTAAATCATACCACAACATGTAATATGTAACTGCAGAAAATATGTTACATATAAAAGGTGCAAAAATCGACGAATGTAACTGCAGAAAAAAATGTTACATATATTAGTATAATGAAAAAACAAATGTTAGATATATAACTAGTGAAATGTTACATATGTAACTCGTATGTTTCAAATATTTACATACGTATCGTAGTTTATGGTGCTTATGTAACCGAGACATGTTACACTGTAAAAAGAGCAATTTTATATATTTACATACGTATCGTAGTTTATGGTGCTTATGTAACCTGTTTTGAATTCATACCCAAAAAATTTCAAACTTTGACATATATTCAACAACACATATTTTCAAACATCTTTTTCATTCAAACACAAAAAATCTAAGATCTGAAACCTAAATCCATAATAATGATAATAATAATAATAATAATAATAATAATAATAATAATAATAATAATAATAAAATGGTGGGACCTGATTACATGTGGGTTCTTGTTACAAAAAATATGTCAAATAAAAATGTACAATCTCTAATACAATTGGTACAAGTCATTATACCAAAATGGAGGCATGATGATGATGATAATAAAAAAAAAAATCCAAAAACTATGTCTAATCCTTCTCCATCCCATCTTCAATGACAAACCCACCTACAAAAATAACTCAAAAGTCAAAGATCAAAGATCTAAATCCATCTTTTTTTTTTAACACAAGATTCTTAAAAAGCCACTAAAAAATAAACATTAAAAAACAATCAAAAAAACAAAATAGAAAAAATAAAAGAAAACTATTATATAATTTTATAATACAAACAAATGGATAGAAATAACTTGCCATGAGGTTTATGGTTGTATACTTGATTCCCACCGTCACCATCACCACCAAGACAACCGTCAACCACCGCCCATCACCTCCACCCACCTATCTCCACAACCACGAAAACCACCACCATTCAAAACCCCAACGTTCGAAAACCACACCACGTTCAGATCCCACCTCCACCCCATTCAGATCTGTTTCAGATCCCAAAACCCACCACCATTCACCGTCGTCTTCTGTCGTCATCGAACCACCACCGCCGCCTGTCGTCGTCTGTTTGAAACCACCACCGTCGCCCTCTCGTCTTCTTTCTTCTTGAGCCGAAAAACCCAACACAACAAAAAACCAACCCACAAACAAAAAACCTACCTTGGTTTGAGTTTAGATTATTATGTTTGAGATAGTGAGAGAAGAGTGATTGAAACCCCCCCACCATATTCAGATCTGAATCTCTCTCGAGAGAGAGAGAGAAAGATGAGTGTGTGATAGAGAGAGAGAAAGTAGTGTTTGTTTGAGATAGTGAGAGAGGAGTGTGTGTGAGATCTTGTTTCTCTTTATTGGGGATTGGGGTGGGGTGGGGTGGGTTGAAGTTACCATCTTACCCTTCATGCCAAAAGTAAGATGGTATATGTGGAGAGATGGTGACCCTAGGATGAGTTTCAAGGGTTTCTCCAACTCAACATGGTTTCCAATGGATACATAGCCTATATATATATATATAAACATGCATAGAGAGCATCCCTAAAAAAATGCCGACACAAAAGAAGTTTGCTCCTAGTTCCTAAAAATCTTTAACTTTTATCCTAAGCCTCCACGAATTCCTATCTTGGACCATATCCTTAGAGAGGTGCAATTCTAACAAATCTTGCCTAATCCGATCAACCCAAGTCAATTTAGGTCTGCCTCTACTCTTCCTCCCCTCCACCGTGAGGTGTTCCACTCTTCTGACTGGAGCTGTCACGTGTCTCCGCTTCACATGTCCAAACCATCTTAATCTCCCCTCCTTTATCTTATCTGATATATTAACCACTTCTACCCTCTTCCTAAGAATCTCATTTCTAATCTGGTCTAACCTACACTACTAGAAAAATACCTCTTTCTTGACGCGCATTGCGCGTCATAAAAGGGTGTTTATGACGCGCAACAAAGTGTCAAGGAAGAACATGTCAAGAAAGTTTTATGACATGCAGGCGCGTGTCATCTTTTAATGACACGCGTTTATGACACTCCTTTATGACATGCTTTTTTGACACGCATTTATGACACACTCTTTAATGACAAACATTCTTGACACTCATTTACGAATTTTTTTACAGCATTTATGACACACATGAATTTATGACACACCTTTGTGACACTCATCTTGCGTGTCATGGTTTTTTTTACCTAAAAAAAAATTCTGCAAAATGACTAATATCCTTGGATTTATATTTAAATTAATAATTACAAAATTAATAAATTACATAATAAAACTGCATTTATTATATATATCACCAAAAAATCAATTACAATATAAGCATTTATCAAATCGTACCACAAATATTAACGGTTACAAAAATATTGTGTCAATACATTACGTTAGTCTATACCTAAACATACGGATCACTTGAAAATGAAGGTTGCGGCATAACTTGACCATTCTTCACGACTGACATCAATATCCGCATCCGTGTAAGCATCTACTCTTCCCCCTAGAAACAACAAAAAGCCGGAACGACGTCGTAATAATAATAATAATAATAATAATAATAATAATAATATTAATAATAATAATAATAATAATAATAACAGATCGAAATACAGGACGAAAGAATGAAAAAAGGGAAGGATTTTACCAGAGTGATTACTGATCTTGTTGAGCTTCAACGGAGAGACGGCGAGGCGAGAGGTGGAGACGGTTATCATCAGAAATCACCATCGGCTATAAAGTCTTGATCTGAACCATAATCAAAACCCTGCATCACCGCCGCCACTGTCATAAGTCAATAGGGCCGCCTGTTATCATCAGAAATCATCACCACGGGTCAAAATAAGAATGATCCATAGCAGCTTTTGCGAAGATCCTTTCGGCCGGTTCTCAACATTTTCTGAAACAACAAATATTGATATCAGTATTTTATCGAATATGAGTATTGGACAATCAAAAGCATTATGTTTACCAATGGAAAGCCAACCCCGCCAGGTCCCATTGATGAGACAACGCTCGCCAAATTCCGAGGTTCCCACCTTGGATAGGCATGCAGTTATTTAGAGACCTCACCCCTGACCAATGCTCTTCAGTTGGTGTCCCAAGCAACCTGCAAGTTGATTAACCTATTTATTCAAAATGTTGACCCACCAACCCGTTCACAACCCATTTATTACAATCCTAACTCAACCATCCAGCCTGTTCACAAATTCAATACAACATGTCTATAGTTTACAGGATGTCAAATTATTATGCACAATGTGACAGACTATAAGAAACACAGATAGAACACCAAAGATTGCATATAGTCTGATACAATTTAGAGATAAAGGTCATGTTTTCAAAACAGTGGATTTTTTGACAAAAAAAAAAGGTTTTAAAGGTTCAGATGTTGCCGCATTAGCATCTCACATGGCCGGTTTGGTTCGGGCACAATCCTACTCCGTCTAAATTGGAACAAATCCTTATAAAAACACTGAAATTTCATTGAGGCATATGATCGAGCAGCTTATGTGCACTTCAGTGTAATCAGTTTCAACATGTAAATCGGAATATCATTATGCCCAAACACAACCAGCATCCACAAATCATTGAGTATACAAAAATCCAAACAACCCTCCCTCGCTTTGTGTCTGAGAAGAAACACCTAGAAGAAAAAAGTAGGTAGAAAAGGTAGATAGGAGTGCATCAATTGTTTGTACTTCAAAGTACAATAAAAGATGCATAATGTATATATATATATATATATATAACTAGTATTAAGCACCCGCGCTACGCCGCGGGGCACAAATATGCAGTACTTGTCATAATGTACTCCTCCTAAAGGGCCGGTCACGTATTACACAATCTACACAGCCACACTATCCATTAATTTAGAAAAAACCTTAGTATGTTGCAAGTAGATTTAAGAGCCCATTAAGTCTCTGCAACCACTGTGCTACTTGATGTCATAAAGGACTCCACAATCTACACAGCCACACTATCCTTTATAAATTCAAATTTGCATCAATCACAACAAAATGTATATCTTAGAAAACCAATCATTAAAGTGTAAAAATGAAGGGTCATAAAGTTTTTCAATAATATTGTTGCTCATTAGGGATCCAGAATATGTCCACACAATATACAAATGAATGTATGTGTTGTCCTTAAGTTTAAAGATTCAACACGTCAACCCATCATGATTAACACCCCTACCTCATCCGTTGAGCCTTTTTTTTTTTTTTTTGCTGATATAACTATAGATAATATAGTGGTTTAGCACTACTTTAGCTCCTGCCAATTTTAGAAAACCTGTTAAGGAATAAGAATATTATCAAACAAAGGTTTTACCTACTTTTATCTTTCCTTGTATCTGGTTGTTTCAACTTCAAAACTTTTCTTACAGATGCAAAAATTCATAATTAAAACTTAATGGTTAACAATATGATACTCACCTAATCTGATCTCCAAGAGCAGCGATTTTCTAGAAAATACCACATATAGGTTGAACAATGCTTGCCGGAACCTCACCGGTCCATCGCCTTTTTGCATCCCATAGTGCTGTCGCACTAAGCGACTACCATTCCAGAGTCGTACAACGAAGTGATTAGCATACCAGAGTGAAGCAATAACAAAGTCACAAATGAAATAGTAGAACCTTGCTGCAATCAAGCAAAACTATGGTGGAAAAGTGTGTGTGCATAAGTGTTTTCTTAAAGTAATAATATGCAAAAAAAGATAAAAAAAATCCGGTTAGACAGGTCATGTTCGTGTCAGCACGTGAATATTCGTAGCGTGCTCGGGTTCATATGCTTGTGATGATCTTCTATGACCGGCTTATGGGTTCACCCGTGTCAACATGTAAGTATTTGCGGCGTGCTCGGGTTCATATGTTTAAGATGTTTTTTATGACCGGCTCATGGGTTGACCCGTGAGAAATGAATTGACCGAAGAAAGTTTTTGTTTGTGTCAAGTACGTTTTCATATGTAGTGTTCCTTCAACATACAATAGATTAAACATCACAGATTACACATCACGATACTAATGCAAACATCTAATATCCTAACATTTGGTATGTCTGTATGTATCAAAGCAGCGGGATAATGATTGGAAATCAACTTCAAATGGTCAGACAATGAATATCATACACATATTCAGATGCACATCTGAAGTTCATAAACAATTAGATATAAGAAGCATGTTCTATTTAGTTATTCACATCCAGTATCATAAAATTTGTTGTAAGAAATAATGGCTAAATTCATTTGAATATTTTAACAAACGCATTGAATTGCAATTCAGATAATCTAATTCAACCCATAAAGTCAACAAAACTCCAAAATCAAGAAAACCTAAATATGGATTTACTAATAAATATCGAACATGATTCAGGATAAAGAAGGGAAACTGATGATGATACCATATGTGTAAAAAATTCCACTAATCCCACTTGGTTAGAAAGAACCGCACCTAATCCCATCCCTAACACATGCTCCCATAGATCTGCTAACAACAATGGATCGACTTGAGAAAAAAAAAAGAGTTAGGGGTTAAAGAGGGGAAGACTTACGGCGCAAAGAAGACCGTTGGAGTACATATGTGTCCCTAAACCATTAGATCCTCGATCATCGTCATTATCAGAGCCTCTGTATAGGGTTGTATTGTCAGACGACGGCGGTTGATGTTGATCAATGGCGCACACAATAGATTTTAAGGGTTAAATGGATCGACAGAGAAGAAGTAGAAGATGAAATGCAGAAAGAGTTAAGAGGGAGAGAGCAAGAGGAACGCCTGATTTCAATTTTTTTTGAAAAGCGTGCGAACCTTGCAATAGTGCTTTTTGTGAGAGCACAGACCTTGATATTAATTTGACAATAAACATGACACTCAATTCTTATAGTGTCATGTTTTTTAAAATCTTGACATTAGATTGTGACACGAAAAAAAGAGTGTCATTGTTTGACCATTTTTTTTAAAAGACGACGATTTTTTAATGACACGCGCTTTTGCGTGTCATGAATTCTCGCGTGTCATTAAATGTGTGTCAAGATAGGGGTATTTTTCTAGTAGTGCTAGTGTGACCACACATCCACCTCAACATTCTCATCTCTGCCACTTTCATCTTTCGTAACTGTGTCTTTCTGATGGCCCAACAGTCTGTCCCATAAAGCATAGCAGCTCGAACTGCAACCCTATAAAATTTTCCCTTTAATTTAGTTGGGAACCTCTTATCGCACAAAACTCTAGCGGCTGCTCTCCACTTACACCATCCAGCCTGAATGCGATATGCAACGTCACTATCAATCTCCCAGTCCCTTTGAACAAACGATCCTAAGTACTTAAACTTAGTTACTTGCAGGGCCACATGACCTTCAATGGTGATCTGGATGTGATCTTCGTTGTTTGCCCCGCTGAAATCGCAGTGCATGTACTCCGTCTTAGAGCGGCTAATCCTTAAACCTTTTCCCTCTAAAGCTAATCGCCATTCTTCTAACCTCATATTCAGACTTTGCTTAGTTTCCGCGATTAATACAATGTCATCAGCAAAAAGCATGCACCACGGTAATGTCTCCTGAATGGACTTAGACACCTCATCTAGGTTAACCGCAAAAAGAAACGGGCTCAACGCGGACCCTTGGTCAGTATCCCCTACAGGTGCACGGACACTAGTTTCAGTCCTATCATACATATCTCTAGTGGTGTCAACCTACTTTCTTGGGATCCATCTAGCCTCCAAACTATCCCAAATCATTTTACGAGATACACTATCATAGGCCTTTTCCAGATCGATGAACACCATATGGAGGTCTCGTTTCTTCTCCCTATACCTTTCCATCAGGCTCCTCAGAATGTATATCGCTTCCGTAGTTGACCTCCCTGGCATGAAGCCAAATTGGTTTACACTAAAGTGAGTTTCTCTTATAATCCTAGTCTCAATTACTCTCTCCCATAATTTCATCGTATGACTCAGCAACTTAATTCCTCTGTAATTCCCACAACATTGTGCATCTCCTTTGTTCTTATATATAGGCACTGCAACACCACTCCTCCACTGATCTGCCATTCTTCCAGATTTAAATATAAGGTTGAAGAACATAGTTAGCCACTGCACTCCTTCCTCTCCCAAACACTTCCAAACCTCAATCGGGATGTTGTCCGAGCCAACTGCCTTAGCCTTTCCCATCTTCCTTAGTGCTGACCTCACCTCTTCCTGTGTGATACGACGACAGTAACAGTGATTCCTGTTAATTGTTCATAGGCCCTATATACATTTCGAATTAGTGAAATGCCTAATTATTTAGTAAAAGAGAATGCATCTCTTAAAAGAATGGAATTTGTAATTTGTTAATAAATACCGAATCTTGCGTTGGTACCAGTTAATACTTATCCAAATGCATCGAAACAGTTCGGGTTAAAACGGTTCGGGTCGAAACGGTTTAGGTCGAAAGGGTGCGCGTCAAAAAGGTGTGTGTCGAAACTGTACCGGTCGAAACTGGTACAGTCCAAAACGGTACCGGATGAAACGGTACTTGGTGAAACGGTACCGATCGAAATGGATACGGTCTAAAACGGTACCGGTCGATACTGGTATAGTCCAAAACGGTTCTACTCGAAACTGGTACAGTTCAAAACAGTTCGGGTCAAAACGGTACTGGGTGAATCGATACCGGTTGAAACTGGTACGGTCCAAAATGGTTCAGGTCAAAACTGGTACAGTCCAAAATGGTTCGGGTCAAAATGATATGAGTTGAAAGCGGTACGAATCTTAACAATTCGTGTCGAAACGGTATGGTCTGAATCTGTTTGGCTCGAAACGACGTCAACCAATTGAAGATTCCAATAAATTGACTTCAATTCTTTCTAATGTTGGAAGGATTTTGAATTCCCTTACTTAAAGGAATTCATACCAAATTCCAATTCCAATTTCTTTTTAACCAAACACATCAAGATTTGGAATTCAAATTTCAATTCCTTTGAATTCCATTCAATTTATGCGAACCAAATGCACCTAAATGTTAACTTGTAATGGAAATGAAATCTCCTATAGAAGACTGGTTTAGTATAGTTTTGTTTTCTTAAGGCTAAAATAGACACATATTATTTAAGGATTAAAAATTTAATTAGTTTCACATCTTTTACCGGCAGATTACATGGATTGCAAGTAAGTCAAACATCATGCACCCCTCTATGGGAAGGAAAACAAACATTGTTGAACCACTTGTTACCGGCTTAATAGAATGAATAAGAGAACATATAAAGAGGAGCCTTGAAGTTACTTCTTTAGGGTTTAGATGTTTAAGAGAGGTTTGGTTATTAACGCTATCATTTTTTGTTGGCAAACGGAGGCCACTTGTCTATGTAAACATTATTTTATGCGTGTTTTTGTAATAAATACCTATTGTTATTAAGCAATCGAGTTTGCACTAAGTTGTTGTTTTCTGCATACTTCACGTCACCACAACGAATCATTCGCAAATGCAAAAACGCTATACATACATCATAAGCACCAACAAGAACTACGAAACAACAAAACAAATGTACCCGCAGCAACGCGCGGGCATTCCCACTAGTGTTAATGCAAGAAAATACCCTCACGTTTGGGGCACATGAGGTTATGACCGTTAGTTTTTAATGGTGTTAGTGGTTAATACCTGAGATTGTAAAAGATTAGAAAGTTAATACCTTGACCTTTTACTTTAAACTCTTAGTACCTAACATCGAAATTTCATGGAAACCATAGGGACTAATGGTGTAATTAACTCTACAATTTAATTCCATTTAATTGATTATATTCAAGTAAAATCCTGTTTAAAATGAAAAATAATTTTTAAAATTACTTTTCACTTATATCAAATATTAGCTTATGTTTAAGATAAAAATAATATTTTTATACTTTATTTGTATTTAATTGCTAATTATTGCATTATTAATAATTATAAATTAATTTAAAATATAAGAATATCAAAATTATGAGTTTTAAAAATTCTGAAATATTTTTATCTCATAATAAAATGTACTTATAATTTTTATATATATTTTATTTGTTATTTATTTATACTTTTATTTCATTTTTAATTTACATAAATCAATTATTTCAAATTCAAGTCGTTTCATTATTTACACATTTAATTATTTCACGTCTTCATAATTTAAAATTATTGTTAAAAGACAATTGAGCTATGAAATTTTATTTAAATATTAAAATTATTTTAAACCAATTAGGGTTTAATTCAAAAACCTTAGAATCCCCAAATCTAGTCTGTAAAACCCTAAGTGCCCAATCTTCGATACCTTAGACTTTATGATTCATTCTCTTACAAATTCTTATCCTTTTAGGTTAATTCTTTGGGTTCAATATCATTAAACTCTCACTATTCGGCAGAATCAAATCTCTACGCAAACTGTGAGTATACTCTCCTATTTTTCTTTTTCACACTTTTGGGGTGATTCATGTACACTTATTTACTCATTCACTTAATTATGTTTAAACTCAATATTCACAAATGCTATTCATATATGTGCCTTACGTGTTTGCCTTATGTTTATTTGTGTGTACTTATACCTTGTCAAAATCATTAACTTATTTTAAGCCAAACATAACAATGAGTAGTACTATGATATATATCCCTTGTTATACCAGTCCTTACAATCTTACATATATAGTTGCCAAAGTTATTACATAGCCACACTTGGTACAAAAGTTTCGTAACCACATATTCATCTAACATTAAACGCTAGTTTAAAATTAGCAAGAGCGATATTGTCTCTTGTTTCACAGCTTCTACTTTTTATGTTGCTTACATTTGTCTGTGACTTCAGTTTCATTTACATCTTCAATATATGTTATAATGAAGTTAATGTAACCTAATTTTAAACAAATTAGAAAATACCAAGTGAGACCATCAAAGACCTCGTCGTAGCAGTCGCAAGCCGAGTTTTTGGCTCTAGTGTCGACGGCTATGTAGTAGAAGATGTTGCTTTTTCATTCTTAACTTTAGGGTGACATACTCTGTTAACGATGTAATGTGTCACACCCTCAAATTCCACATGTAGGGTTTTACCGCGAGGCGCGTGATACACCATGATCCAAGTAAACGGTCACAACAAATGACAACTAAATGATGTGAAAACAACGTAAACTACCCATTAAGTTTTCAAAATATATCCACCACAGCGGAAGCATAAAACATTATTACAATCCAAATGTAAAACTTAAAACTCTGATAATACTCATAAACATGCACGTGAATCCTAGACGCCGTGAGACTCCGTGCACTTGTCGACTGCTGCTACTTCAGCGACCTGAGACAAACATGCTAAAAACATCAGAGTTCACAGATTTTTATGAAAAATGACTCCAAAAGTTCCAAAGAATATCCTTGACCAAACCATACCATATGTATACTAACTAGATGATTACCTGTCACTACTACGATTGGAAAACCATTACTGGACTCGAATACATGAATACACCTGCCCGAATACATGAATACAAGAATACAAGAATACCTAAAGAGACAACATGCACCCGTCCGACCTCCACTCAACGGGTGGGGCCGGTCACGCCCAAATAGATCTATCCACATTTCCCCCGTTGTGCAACCATCGCACATTCATGGTTTCCCCCAGGACATTAACAAATCGTATAGCAACCCAAACGAATACCCCAATACATAAAGAATTCAAGAATACCAGTATGTGAAATCATATAGTAACTAACGACTACCTTTTAAGCTTTACCAATACGAGTAATTAGCAAATTATAGTTTTTACGAATACCAAAACGTAGTTTGACACATCTTTTATGAAAACGTATTTTGACACACGTTTAAAGAATACATCATGTTTTCTCCCCCGAAAGCAAAACCAGTAACGAGTGGGGCCGTGAACTCACCTTAGATTGCGTTCTTCTTAATAAATCACAGACAATGCAAATGACAGTCCCTAGTATCGGCAACCTATCATTATACGTTTGAAAACGTGTTTGACTGTAGACCAGACCATACAAGGCAAGACCAAACATCCCATTGGTGATCCGACATCCTACGTGTTAGCTAAGAACAAGAGATCAAGTATTCATATGCAACTATGCACTAAACACGTATAAAAGTTCACCGAGTCTAGCACACAGTTCAATTAACGCATACACGAGTCCGAACACGTGTTATCAGGTTATTAGACATGTCACAGGGTTCCTATCATCTTCCTAGGTGTCCAACCATGTTTCGGGATGTCAAAATACACTTACAGTAGCAAAACATGCGATTAGGAATCAATTAGGCATTTAGGAAAGTCAACAGGCAATTAGGAAAGTCAAACAGGCAATTAGGAGTTGTAATCGCCTGAAGTGCATGTGAGTAGGGGCTAATCGCTCCTGTTTATAGGTGAATAGGGTTAATCGCCTGACATATAGGCGATTACACCACCCTAATCGCCCACTGCAGCAACGAGCCTCATTTCGCACGTTTAATCTTCCAAATCAGATCCGAAACATGTACAATCACCTAACATCAAACCCAAATCATTAAACAACCCATCCCAAGTAAAAAACCCCAATTTATCATCCATCTAATAGCCCTAATTGCAAACATTTTCTAAAATGGCATATTATCATGAAAACATCACATCAACATGCAAAACTTACCCTAAATGGCAATTATCCATATTTCAACACATAACGACGTTTCACAACAACATCCTATTGCTCCTACATGCTCCTAGAACAAACCCTAACCTCATACAATCAACAAAACACATCATATCATCCTTAATCCTTCTAAATCATTCAAACGGGTCAAAATGCCTATCATTAACAATACTCAACCATGAACCTCCAAACTCATCAAAAAACATGCTAGCAACCTATTTATATCAGAAACACCTTAAATACACAAGAATCCTCATGTTTTAACCATAAAAATCCTATCTTGCATGAATACACCATATAAAACACATAATGAAGGATTAGACTTGTTTAACAACTGATTTTAAAGGTTTTAAAAGACACAAACATAGCAAAACCAGGTCTGGACCTTTAGGAATCAATATAATAACATAACAAAGGTTTAGGAACGATGACACACCTTAGGTTTTGCTAAAGGATGATGTGTAAGGCTTGAAAGGATGGATTTCAAGGCATATACATGTTCCAGAGGTTGGTTATGGTGTGGGATAGCTTTGGGGGGAGTTAGGACTTCACAAACGATATTTTAAAACATAAGGGTGGTATTTATAGGTATTTCTAGTCGTCAGGCATGTTTTAGGCGAGTAGGGGCTGTTATAGGCAATTAGGGCTTCTAATCGCCTATAAACACATGCGATTAGGGCCTAAATGCATGCTGTAATCGCTTATAAACCATGCAATCGCCTATAAAGCCCTCTAATCGCATACAACATGTTATTTTGGGTTTTTGGCGCGTTAACACTATTTTAACACATATAAACACGTATTCACATACCGACAACTCATATAATGATTATCAACACATAATGCACGATAACTAACACGTTCACCTTCGTTCACCAATCCTCGGGACTCGAGACTTGCGTGTGTGCATTAACCCGGTGATTCTACAAATCACCAATCCTTATACACATGGTTATTGACCGACTCCCAATGATCATGTGGATCATTGTAATGACTCCCGATGATTCCCCGAACCATCATAACGACTCAACCGACCCGTTAAGTATGTAATATGCATGACTCGCTAAGGTAGACTTACTAATTTGACAAAGGCTATTAACCGGAGTTTACCGGGTTTCACATAATGAATATCCTTGTCCTTTTTTAATGCGCGCATTGTGCGATTTCCACATGGTGCGTTAACGACTAATTCTTCTAAACTCAATATTTCCAGGCTAAAAAAAAGAGGGTCAACTTGACTGGAAAACATACCTATGTATGACCCGCCTCTTAACATGTGTTGCTAGTTTCACAATGCTTAGCAAGTGGACTCAAACCTTGCCTTGTTTTGTTGCAGGATGAACTAACCTAGATGACCCATTAGCCACAAACTCTATGTTCCCTCTAGCTGATGTTCCCTGGCATTATTACAACACATAATATATACCCATTGGCTGCATTTAATATATGTGTGTGTGTGTGTGTATGTGCGCGCGCGCCTACTTATTGTTTACATTAAATGTTTTCAGATTGACTGCAATATGTGACTTCACAATGGGAAATTTCATAAGTTTTTTATTCCTGCATGATGAATCCTTGCAAGAAGAAGATGATAATAATTTCAAAAACGGTTGCGCTCATGACAATTTCATTTTCAAAAGTGACTTTGTCACGCACCCACGCCATGCTCATTTAATATTTACATTACAAATTTCAAAGGTGGCTCTGCGCCATGCTCATCACTATTATGCGAATATTTTCACCTCGTTATAAGCAATAGGCACTACCAAAATAGCACCATCAAGTATCTTAAAATGAGAAAAAAATCAAATCACCTGGAGTCAAAACATGACAACTTATATAAAATAAACGGAGTGAAAAAGTTAAAAGAAGTCAAACTAAAACAACTCGTAAGAATAATATCAAACTAACCTTAGAATTAATAATATAATCAACAAAGGAACAAACAACTTCAAGAACATTCTTAAGCTGCAACCGCAACAACGAATTCGGCGGCAGCTTCGGATACCTAACCTAATAATGTCCCACCATTGTCCCTTCATCCGGATTCGATATTGTGACACCCGGCAAATTCTGGTTAACAACGTTGTCTAGATAAAAGTCTACCTTAGCGAGTCACGCGTATAGTATACTTAACTGGGTTAGTTAAGTCGTGTTATGGTTCGGGAACTATCGGTTTAGTCTAGAAGATCATTGGATGTTGGTCTAGAGGTTCATTAGATGTCAGTCCTTAACCAAGTGTACAAACGGTGACGATTTGTAGGATCGTCAGGGCATACGGAACATACAAGTCTCGAGTCCCGGGAATTGGTGAACGAGTGTGAATATGTGTATTTACAAGTGTTATGTGTTTACAATCATTATGTGACTTGTCGGTATGTGAATATGTGTTAACATATGTTAAAACGGGGTTTAACGCGCAAAATATCAGGAACCAGCCCCTATAGGCGATTAGGGGTGGCTAATCGCCTATAGGAGGGGCGATTGGGCAGGGTTATAGGCGATTGGGGGCTAAATGCATGATGTTTAATGCGATTAGGCCCCAAATGCATGAAGTTACATGCGATTAGGACTCCTAATCGCGTGTAAATGCTGCACAATCGCTAGTTACGGGCTGGACGACTAAAAACGACTATAAATACCATACTTGACCTCCTAAACTTCATAATACAAACCCTAGTCGTCCCATAACCCGCCTCAACACACACACAACCTCTGGAACGCGATTTTTGATCAAAACACAAGGTTTCAAGCTTAATCCATCATTCTTTCACAAATCTAAGGTTTGGTTTCCATCCATGCAATCTTTATAAACGTTTTTATTCAATCCCTAATGGTCCAGACCTGTTCTAAAACGAAAAAGCTTTCTGAAAATCGTTAATAAGTGTTGTTAATCGGATTCTAACAATCATACATGTGTTATGTGTGTTTATGATTAATATCTAGGGTTTTTATGGTTAAAGATGAGTGATTAACATGTTGTTAGGTTAGTTTAGAATAATATTGATGTCATGATTAATGAAATCTGAGTAATTGATTATTAGGGTTATAGTTATGCATGTTAATGTGGTGTTCATGCTATGTGTATTGTGTTTGGATTACGTGGTTGCAATGCAGGGCTGATAATACGAGGCAAAACGAAGGATTTTAGTTTAAACATGTTTAGAATAGTTGTTGGGATGATATTGGATGGTTACACACGTTCTTGATCTGATTTGGAGCGTTAAACGCGCGAAAAACCGGAACAACAAGGTTACAGGCGATTAGCAACCCTAATCGCCTATGTTAGAGGCGATTAGGAGGCCAATCGCCCATGTTTCATGCGATTAGCCCTAATTGCTAGTAGATACATGTGGTATAGCCCTAAATGCTAGTAGTTACATGTGGTATAGCCCTAAATGCTAGTAGTTATGTAACACCCCAACCGATGGCGGAAACATCGGGGTGCCACGTATTGATGATTGTTCAGTAGCTCATGGTGAATAATAGATTCCATTAAATGATTTAAATGAATTACATACAATAGTTCTAGAATTGGTACATCAAATTGAATAAATCTATACACATATCTTCAAGCATCAATTCATATCTTCAAGCAAATAGAACCTGAAACATGTTAAGTTGAAAAGATTTTGGGTCAACAAAAGTTGGTGAGAATTACATAGGTTTTTGAGAAATAGTTGATAACAATAGTTTGTACAACACTCAGGGTTGTATGATGATAGAGTATGATACCGACATGCAACAATGCGTCTATGTACAACCAAACCTTGTGTCGACTGATGACTAACTCGCAAGTTAGTTAAATGTTATTACTGTTATCGATCATCCCTGAGTCTATGCGGGGGGGATGGGTTTGTCAGACCTATAGCGCTATAATCTAAACAGGCGGCTTGATCATTGTTAATGATTGTACTGTGTCTTTTTGTTACAGTCAAATGATAGAATGATGTTGTAATTGAATCACAAGTAAATATGAGTAAATGATAGTATAAAATGTTTAAACATGTTTCACCCAAAAAAATAGTGAAAATAGAGTAAAGGGGCTATGTAAACTCACCTTAGCAAATGTTATGCTTCTTGAAAAGATTGAATAATGGGGTTGCCCAAATAATGCCAAATATCACCCTATAATATATTGTGATAAATAAGTCTATCTATTCTACAAATGTAAAAATTTCTAGGGCTTCGGATTGGGGATAAATGCTTGTTTGATTAATATTGAAAATATTCGACAATTGAGAGAAATTTAGTAAATAAATAACCAAAAATCTTTTTATGAAATTAAATCTTAAGATGGTTACAAGAATGTGTTTAAAGTGTAAAAATAATTTTTATAAAATTATTTTCTTTAAAATAGATTATTAAATCTATTTATTACAAATTGTCAAACTTTAACTTTAATAATTAAAAATACTAAAATTAAAGAATTATTATTTTAAAAATCATATTTCTGTTCTAAATGATCAGAAATAATTTGTATAAAATTTTGGTGCAAAAATATTAAAAGTTGGATTTATTATGATTTAATTACGATTAAATCTAACAAAAATTGATTAAAAATATTAAATAAATGATTTTTCAGAAATAAAAATCATTTCTGACTAGCTTAATGTTATAAAAACTTAGGATAATTTTTGTGGAAATTTATAAGATCGTTTTGATATTTTTATAGATTTTTATAAATAAAATAGAATAATCTTGATTTATTTATTATATATAATAAATAAATAAATTTTTGAAAATTAAAAATTGTAAGTTTAAACCTTTTTATCAGTTTAACTAAAAATAATTTTTGTACAATTATTAAAATTGTTTTAGTATTTTAAAATGAATTTATAAGATATAAATAATATATATATAATTGATTTTAATTATTTTTGATTAAAAACAAATCAAGAAAAACGTTTGCTGATCACAGGACTCGAACCCGCGTGCTTCATGGGCATGGCACCAGACACAACCACTTGGTCTAGACCTGTGGTTGTGTTGATTTTAGTTTGATTAAAAATAAATATATTATGCAAAACTATGTTTATCCCCAAATCATATTCTTATAAACCCTAGTTTCTTAATCCATCAATTGAACTCGAATTTGACACAGAATCAGAACGAGACCATAGGGCTTTTAATACCCATCAATAAGCGATCCTAAAACATGTAAGAATCTGAATTATTACGTACCGAAGGATGGTGAAAACTGAGCACGAGTCGCGTCCCCTAGAGGCTTTAAATTACGAATTTGCAGCGATTGATAGATGGGTATGATGTAGGGGTTTTGTTAATCGCATATGCAGGAGTGTGTATGCAGATTTAATCGAGCAAAAAGCCTCTTTTATACACGAATTGGATAATTGGCAAGTTTGACCCACATTGAATTATATACGCGTTTAATGTTAATTTTGGTATCAATTGACTGGAATTAATCATATTGCTGTATCATAGGTGGCCGAAAATCGTGTAATGTTACCATCTATAGCCTAATTACGGGTTGGAATTGATGTTGATTGGCAATCGCGTGGAACAGTTGACTTTCAAGTCAACTGTGAGGGTTGAATGCTAAGGATATAAGAAAAGTGTATTGGATACAAATCAAATGTGAAGGCTAGAGCAGATGGTAATTGTGTGTGGGTGTGATGGCTGAGGACTCGGGTTCGAACCCCGGCCTCAGCACCTATTTTTTTTAAATCAAACAAGGGGTTGGGCCAGTGGGCTGGGTACTGATGTTGGGCCAGGCTGGGATGGGCTCAAGAGGTAGATGGTGGGTTTGGGTAGACTTAGAGGTGTTGGGTTAAATTAACTAACTAGTTTATTGTTTCTACATTATAGTTATTTTTTATTATTATTATTATTATTATTATTATTATAAATCTATATATGTATATATATATATGTGAATAATTATCATTGTATTGGGGTTCAAAGTATCACCAAAAATAAAACTTGTCGTTATAATCCGTAACGTACAAATATTTAACGTGAAGTGTTACAAGTTACATGTGGTATAGCCCTAAATGCTAGTAGTTACATGTGGTATAGCCCTAATCGCCTATAAAGTCAAGGTTTACATGTCTTATGACCCTAAATGCCTATATTACATGCGATTAGCCTTCCTAAATGCCAGTTGACCAACCTAAATGCTAGTTGACTTTTCCTAATCGCATGTACTGCTGCTGTAAGTGTAAATTAGCATTCCGAGACCCGATTTGACATGTAGGAACATGCTAGGAACCCCGTAACATATCTAATAACTTGGTAACATATGTTTGGATGTAATTCGGTGATACGTGAGCTGTGTGCTATAACTTGTTGTGCGTTAACATATGTTAAGTGTGATTGCATGATTGCATGTTTGAGAGCGTAAACATAACACGGGGAGTCTCGGGTCACCAATGGGATGTCGAGTCTTGTACTTTGGGTCAGTTAAACAGTCACGGTGTTTTCAAACGAATTTGATTATGGTCTGGACATCTAGGGACTAACTAACCTGCGGGTTATTAGTCTAAGTACTTGTAACTGTCATATGTTAGGTCGCCGCTTTACGGGACTAGCATAGCTGCTGAGTTATTCGTATTACGAAGTAACGCAACTTAAGGTGAGTTTACGGCCCCTCTTTTAAACTGGTTTCACATTTTCGGGGGAGAAAACATGTGTTAAAACGATTATTTGGTAACTACTGTCATACTATGGGTTTCTATTGTGTACTACACGATCTTTGGAAGTCCCGGGGGGAACCATGAATGTGCGGGTTTGCACAACGGGGAAATGTGAATAGCGCTATTGGGAGTGACCAACCCCGCTCGTCGACTTGGAGGGTCGGCGGGTGCATATTGTCTCAAACAGGAACAACAGGAACAACAGGGTTACTACATCGGGCACATATTTGGTTTACGAGTTAGTAATGGTTTTCCAATCGTGGTAGTAACAAAACATACGCCTAGCTAGCGTACACTGGTTTTCGATTTGTTATAGTATGGACAGGTTGACTTGGTACTTGGATTACAAAACCTGTAAACTCACCAGCATTTTTGTGCTGACGTAAACTTTTACATGTTTTCTCAGGTCGCTAAGGTAGCACGACTGGACTAGGGCGCACGCGTCTGCACGGCGTCTAGTTAGGGTTGCATGGTTTTACAAACGTTGAACATCGGTTTACTATTGAATAATTGTTTTGAATAAGCTTCCGCTGTAAACGGGGATTTTAAACATTGTTTTGAAATTGCAATATGTTCATGTTAGAATTGTTTATTGTGATCGTTGGTTTGGATCCTGGTTTGTCATGCGCCTCGCGGTAAAACTCCGCAAGTGGATTTTGAGGGTGTGACAGATTGGTATCAGAGCCAATGGTTATAGTGAACTAGGACTGCATGTAGAGTCTAGTCTATAGCCGAGTCGCACACACTAGACGATCACATGGTACTAAACATTATGGTGGTTTACGTATGGTTTTGTCGGGGTGTCTCTAAATCATTCGGTCTTTCTACGTTACATCATCCGTTCTATCTTAGGTCGGGTTACTTACTTTCTAGGCAGTGTAGTATATTGGAGTGAATCGTGTACTCTTGAGATTTGTCCAAGGCTCGGACTTCTCCCTTTCATACTCCAATAGAAACACTTGCCACAAACTACCGTAGTATTACGGTGTATAGCTAAGAGTCTATGTTCGGTGATTTGAACTTTGAACTAGGAGAACACTTGGAGGACCATGTAGAGCGGTTTATCATTTTGGGTGCACACAAAATCATAAACCGAAATGCATGGAAGCCCTGGTGAGCTCTGGGTTTGGAGTGATAGTCCTGGATTGGATCTAGCTTTGATCTTGTAAACATTAGTGGTTATCTTTATCAGCGAAACTAAATTTTCTCGTTCTTTCTGCCAGAATCATGTCTGGAGTACGAGGAGGACGTGGAGGTGGTCGCAATGGTGGACGTGGTGGTGGTCGCGGTGGTGCTGGTGGTCGTGGAGGTATTAACCTATCGCAGGCTGATCTGAACAACTTGCTTCAAGCTGCCTTCCAGTTAGGGCACAATGGTGGTGGTAAGTTGATTTATCCATTTTCTTTGCCTCATTAGTGAACCTTGTTTACATTCGTCGTGATTCCTCACGCATTTCATTTCAGGTGGTCCTGTTAACCCACCCCCACCCATGTGTACCTACAAGATGTTTCGGGACTGTAAGCCCCAGGAATTCTCTGGCACTGAGGGTGCGGTGAGCTTACTCAGGTGGTTGGAAAAAGTGGAGTCAGTGTTTTTGATGTGTAACTGTCTCCCAGAAGATCGGGTTAAGTATGCTGCTGCATTATTCCAGGATGTTGCTTTGACTTGGTGGAATAACATCACCCAGAATATGGGTATTGGGGAGGCGTATGCTATGCCTTGGGAAAACTTTGTTCAGTTGTTGAAGCGAGAGTACTGTCCGAGGGAAGAGGTGCAGAAGTTAGAGCACGAAGTGTGGAACCTCAAGATGTCTGGGTCTGAAATTGAGAAGTATACTGTGAGGCGTAACGAGTTGGCAGTGCTGTGTCCCGATCTGCATGTGCCAGAATACAGGAGGATCGAGCATTATATCTCAGGGTTAGTACCAGAAATCGCAGGGTTGGTGGCTGCGGGAAATCATCCTACATACTCAGAGGTGGTCCGATCGGCTCATAGGATGACCAACTTAAAGGTGAATGAGGGTATTTTGCCTGCTAAGGGTTCGACTGTCAAGGCCCCAGAGAACAACAAGCGCATGTGGGATAATGAAGGGAAAGGAACTGGGCCAGCACAGCAGGGTAAGAGGTTCGATAATGGGGGTTCTTCTTCTTCGGGTAACAAACAGGGGGGTTATGCGGGGAAACTGCCTAAATGCAACAAGTGTGGACGCCATCATCAAGGGAACTGCGACAGTAACCGTTGTCATCGCTGCCAGCGAACTGGGCATTTTGCCAAAGATTGTCGGGCTACACTTCCATCGACCCAGGCCCCGACTACTAACTCAGCTCCTACTACTCAAGGGACTACGGGAAGACAAGGATGTTATAACTGTGGTGAGACTGGGCATTACAAGAAGGATTGCCCAAAACTGAAGCAGGGTGGAAACAACGGTAATGGGAACAACGGGGGCGGTGGCAGGAATGCACGCGCCTTCGTCATTGGAGCCGCTGAGGCTAGACAGGATCCTGACACAGTTACCGGTACGTTCCTTCTCAATAATCGTTCTGTTAGTGTGTTATTTGATTCTGGTGCCGACAAGAGTTTTGTATCCATGGAAGTTAGTCGACTGCTAGATGTAGTACCCGTACCATTAGAGACTAAGTATATTATTGAGTTGGCTGACGGTAAAAAGATTGAAGCTACTAGTATCCTTCGGGAGTGTCAATTAGAGTTGTCAGGTTTGTCGTTCCCCATCGACCTTATGCCGGTACCTTTGGGTAGTTTTGACGTGGTGGTAGGCATGGATTGGTTGTCCTTGTATCGCGCGGAGATTGTCTGTTACGACAAGATTATTCGGATTCCTCTCCCTGATGGAGAATTCCTTTCTATGTACGGTATCAAGGGTGGTGTTCCGCTGAATATCATCTCTAGCATGAAGGCCCTTAAGTGTCTTCGAAAGGGTTATCCGGCCGTTTTGGCACTTTTATCTGTTTCCTCTGGTGATGAGAAGAGGATCGAAGATATTCCAGTTGTACGCGAGTTTCCTGATGTTTTTCCCGATGATTTATCTGGTCTTCCTCCCCATCGTCAAGTCGAGTTCGGTATTGATCTTGTACCAGGGGCTGCTCCTATTGCTCGGGCCCCCTACCGTCTTGCACCTCCCGAGATGCAGGAATTGTCTAGTCAGTTACAGGAACTCTTGGACAAGGGTTTCATCAGACCAAGTTCTTCCCCTTGGGGAGCCCCGATTCTATTTGTTAAGAAGAAGGATGGAAGTTTCCGATTGTGTGTGGACTACAGAGAACTTAACAAATTGACCGTCAAGAACCGTTATCCTCTTCCACGTATTGATGATCTATTCGACCAACTTCAGGGTTCTAGTTACTACTCCAAGATTGATTTGAGGTCCGGTTATCACCAGTTGCGCGTAAGGGAAGCTGACGTCGCAAAGACTGCCTTTCGTACACGTTATGGCCATTTCGAATTCTTGGTCATGCCTTTCGGTCTCACGAATGCACCGGCGGTTTTCATGGACTTGATGAACCGCGTTTGCAAACCATATCTGGACAAGTTCGTCATTGTGTTTATTGATGACATTCTGATCTACTCCAAGAACAAGACCGAACACGAGGAACACCTGCGTTTGGTTTTGGAACTCTTGCGACGGGAACAACTTTACGCTAAGTTCTCAAAGTGTGACTTTTGGTTACGCGAAGTTCAGTTCCTTGGACATGTGGTTAATGAACTAGGGATTCATGTCGATCCAGCTAAGATCGAAGCGATCAAGGACTGGGGAGCACCTAAGACGCCAACTGAGGTGCGGCAATTCCTAGGCCTTGCGAGCTACTATCGTCGTTTCATTCAGGGGTTCTCGAAGATCGCTCAACCCCTGACCACTCTCACGCAGAAGGATAGGAAATTCGACTGGGGGGAACCACAAGAGTCAGCGTTTGAAGAACTAAAATCCAAACTGTGTTCTGCTCCTATTTTGTCCTTACCTGAAGGCCCTGATGATTTCGTTGTTTACTGTGATGCTTCTATTCATGGTCTCGGTTGTGTGTTGATGCAACGCGAGAAAGTGATTGCGTATGCTTCTCGTCAACTAAAGGTGCACGAGAAGAACTACACCACCCATGACTTGGAATTGGGTGCAGTGGTTTTCGCGTTGAAAATTTGGAGACATTACTTGTACGGTACCAAATGCACCATCTACACCGATCACAAGAGTCTCCAACATATTTTCGACCAACAACATTTGAACATACGGCAGCGTCGTTGGATTGAACTCCTGAACGACTATGATTGTGCCATCAAGTACCATCCTGGCAAGGCGAATGTTGTAGCAGACGCCTTGAGCAGGAAGGAATCAACTAAACCTCGTCGCGTTCGGGCGTTGCAACTCACCATTCATTCATCTCTACCTGATCAACTCCGTTCTGCCCAGTTAGAAGCTTTGAAGGAGGAAAACCTTAAAGCTGAGACTATGCACGGTGCCGACAAGCACCTCGAGCGAAGGCCTGATGGCCTGCACTATTTCGCAGAACGCATATGGGTTCCTTTATTCGGGGGACTACGGGAGCTTGTCCTAGATGAGGCTCACAAGTCCCGGTATTCTATTCATCCTGGTTCGGATAAGATGTACCAAGATTTGAAAGTGCTGTACTGGTGGCCAAACATGAGGTCAGATATAGCCTCATACGTGAGCAAATGCTTGACCTGTGCTAAGGTCAAGGTGGAATATCAGAAACCGTCGGGTCTCTTGCAACAACCTGAAATTCCGGAATGGAAATGGGAACGGATTACAATGGATTTTGTCACGCAACTTCCTAAATCACCAAGCGGGAATGACAAGATATGGGTGATTGTCGATCGGTTGACGAAATCAGCCCATTTTCTCGCTATTAAAGAGACTGGCACCATGGATCGTTTGGCTCGTCTTTATCTGAAGGAAGTTGTTTCTAAGCACGGGGTGCCAGTTTCTATTATCTCGGATCGTGACTCCCATTTTACTTCTCACTTCTGGAAGTCTTTGCACAAGGCTTTGGGTACCCAACTAGACATGAGTACAGCTTACCATCCACAGACTGACGGTCAGAGTGAGCGCACGATTCAAACTTTAGAAGACATGCTGCGGGCATGTGTGATCGATTTTGGCAAGGGTTGGGAAGCTCATCTACCGTTAGTAGAATTCTCGTACAACAACAATTATCACACGAGCATCAAGGCGGCTCCGTTCGAGGCACTGTACGGACGGAAATGCCGTTCTCCTCTTTGTTGGGCTGAAGTGGGTGAGAGTCAACTCACTGGACCTGAGCTAGTGTACGAAACTTCGGAAAAGATCGTACAGATTCGTAACCGGTTGGCAGCGGCACGGGACCGGCAAAAGAGTTATGCCGATCAGCGTCGCAAACCATTGGAATTCCAAGTTAATGACAAAGTACTTCTAAAAGTCTCACCGTGGAAGGGCGTCATACGCTTTGGGAAGCGTGGCAAACTCAACCCTCGATATGTCGGTCCATTTACGATCCTGGAACAGATTGGACCGGTGGCGTATCGTCTTGATTTACCGACGGAGCTCGGTAACGTACATAACGTCTTCCATGTGTCCAACTTGAAGAAGTGTCTGGCTGACGAGTCTCTCATTGCTCCACTGGAAGAGATCAAGGTTGATGATCGTCTTCGGATTGTGGAGGAACCTGTGGAGATTCTGGATTACAAGATTCGTAGCCTACGTCATAGCAAGATTCGCATCGTAAAGGTTCGCTGGAACTCGAACCGGGGACCAGAGTACACGTGGGAACGGGAGGATCAGATGAAGTCTAAGTATCCTCATCTCTTTCCTAAGGAAGCGTTCGAGTCGAGATATGTCTCTTCTGCAGCTGAATGAATCTCGGGGCGAGATTCCTTTTAACGTGGGGATGATGTGACAACTCGGGTAAATCTCACTTTTTGGTTTCTATTTTTTGGTTTCTATCTTTTGTTGTTTCCTTCGTTATTCCTTTTGGTACTTGTGCAATTTTCGGGACGAAAATTCTTTTAACGTGGGGATGATGTGACACCCGGCAAATTCTGGTTAACAACGTTGTATAGATAAAAGTCTACCTTAGCGAGTCACGCGTATAGTATACTTAACTGGGTTAGTTAAGTCGTGTTATGGTTCGGGAACTATCGGTTTAGTCTAGAAGATCATTGGATGTTGGTCTAGAGGTTCATTAGATGTTAGTCCTTAGCCAAGTGTACAAACGGTGACGATTTGTAGGATCGTCAGGGCATACGGAACATACAAGTCTCGATTCCTGGGAATTGGTGAACGAGTGTGAATATGTGTATTTACAAGTGTTATGTGTTTACAATCATTATGTGACTTGTCGGTATGTGAATATGTGTTAACATATGTTAAAACGGGGTTTAACGCGCAAAATATCAGGAACCAGCCCCTATAGGCGATTAGGGGTGGCTAATCGCCTATAGGAGGGGCGATTGGGCAGGGTTATAGGCGATTGGGGGCTAAATGCATGATGTTTCATGCGATTAGGCCCCAAATGCATGAAGTTGCATGCGATTAGGACTCCTAATCGCGTGTAAATGCTGCACAATCGCTAGTTACGGGCTGGACGACTAAAAACGACTATAAATACCATACTTGACCTCCTAAACTTCATAATACAAACCCTAGTCGTCCCATAACCCGCCTCAACACACACACAACCTCTGGAACACGATTTTTGATCAAAACACAAGGTTTCAAGCTTAATTCATCATTCTTTCACAAATCTAAGGTTTGGTTTCCATCCATGCAATCTTTATAAACGTTTTTATTCAATCCCTAATGGTCCAGACCTGTTCTAAAACGAAAAAGCTTTCTGAAAATCGTTAATAAGTGTTGTTAATCGGATTCTAACAATCATACATGTGTTATGTGTGTTTATGATTAATATCTAGGGTTTTTATGGTTAAAGATGAGTGATTAACATGTTGTTAGGTTAGTTCAGAATAATATTGATGTCATGATTAATGAAATCTGAGTAATTGATTATTAGGGTTATAGTTATGCATGTTAATGTGGTGTTCATGCTATGTGTATTGTGTTTGGATTACGTGGTTGCAATGCAGGGCTGATAATACGAGGCAAAACGAAGGATTTTAGTTTAAACATGTTTAGAATAGTTGTTGGGATGATATTGGATGGTTACACACGTTCTGGATCTGATTTGGAGCGTTAAACGCGCGAAAAACCAGAACAGCAAGGTTACGGGCGATTAGCAACCCTAATCGACTATGTTAGAGGCGATTAGGAGGCCAATCGCCCATGTTTCATGCGATTAGCCCTAATTGCTAGTAGATACATGTGGTATAGCCCTAAATGCTAGTAGTTACATGTGGTATAGCCCTAAATGCTAGTAGTTACATGTGGTATAGCCCTAAATGCTAGTAGTTACATGTGGTATAGCCCTAATCGCCTATAAAGTCAAGGTTTACATGTCTTATGACCCTAAATGCCTATATTACATGCGATTAGCCTTCCTAAATGCCAGTTGACCAACCTAAATGCTAGTTGACTTTTCCTAATCGCATGTACTGCTGCTGTAAGTGTAAATTAGCATTCCGAGACCCGATTTGACATGTAGGAACATGCTAGGAACCCCGTAACATATCTAATAACTTGGTAACATATGTTTGGATGTAATTCGGTGATACGTGAGCTATGTGCTATAACTTGTTGTGCGTTAACATATGTTAAGTGTGATTGCATGATTGCATGTTTGAGAGCGTAAACATAACACGGGGAGTCTCGGGTCACCAATGGGATGTCGAGTCTTGTACTTTGGGTCAGTTAAACAGTCACGGTGTTTTCAAACGAATTTGATTATGGTCTGGACATCTAGGGACTAACTAACCTGCGGGTTATTAGTCTAAGTACTTGTAACTGTCATATGTTAGGTCGCCGCTTTACGGGACTAGCATAGCTGCTGAGTTATTCGTATTACGAAGTAACGCAACTTAAGGTGAGTTTACGGCCCCTCTTTTAAACTGGTTTCACATTTTCGGGGGAGAAAACATGTGTTAAAACGATTATTTGGTAACTACTGTCATACTATGGGTTTCTATTGTGTACTACACGATCTTTGGAAGTCCCGGGGGGAACCATGAATGTGCGGGTTTGCACAACGGGGAAATGTGAATAGCGCTATTGGGAGTGACCAACCCCGCTCGTCGACTTGGAGGGTCGGCGGGTGCATATTGTCTCAAACAGGAACAACAGGAACAACAGGGTTACTACATCGGGCACATATTTGGTTTACGAGTTAGTAATGGTTTTCCAATCGTGGTAGTAACAAAACATACGCCTAGCTAGCGTACACTGGTTTTCGATTTGTTATAGTATGGACAGGTTGACTTGGTACTTGGATTACAAAACCTGTAAACTCACCAGCATTTTTGTGCTGACGTAAACTTTTACATGTTTTCTCAGGTCGCTAAGGTAGCACGACTGGACTAGGGCGCACGCGTCTGCACGGCGTCTAGTTAGGGTTGCATGGTTTTACAAACGTTGAACATCGGTTTACTATTGAATAATTGTTTTGAATAAGCTTCCGCTGTAAACGGGGATTTTAAACATTGTTTTGAAATTGCAATATGTTCATGTTAGAATTGTTTATTGTGATCGTTGGTTTGGATCCTGGTTTGTCATGCGCCTCGCGGTAAAACTCCGCAAGTGGATTTTGAGGGTGTGACAGATATCGCCACGTTTTCAGTTCCTCCGTCGCTTTAAACGCCTTCAAAAATCTATCCTCCATCGCATTCACAAACTCTAATGAATCAGTAATCTTTATCAAAAACTGGAAAGAACTTGAGTACCTTCAATACCAGAATGGAATATCCCAAAGCCTACCAGTAGAAGTAATCATCAACAGGGGTCAGATCATATACATTGAGATACACTAAAACTTCTTCTTTCCTCCATTGCTGAACTCTCTATATGAATTAACGGGAAAAAGCCGCATTGTAATCTGTTCAAGCAAATAAACACACCTCTTTGTCCGTCTTTAGAGCTTCAATTGTTTCTATGGTGAATATTGTTGTTGTAAACCCTAGATTGAACCTTAGAAACATGCGAAACAAATATATTAAGATACAAAAGTATGGAAGAAGTTTAAAGGAAAATCATTATATAATAATTGTTATATACACACTTACATCAGTTTGAGCTATAAGTTGAATGTCAAGTGTGTGTGTGTGTGTCTGAAGATGAGAAAAAAATATTACTCTTACAGTACTTATCAAAATAAATTTCAAATCCAAATTATATATAAACATAATTCAAATTCTAAATAATAAAAATAAAGTTGTATGAACATGCCTCATGTCAATCTTTGAACAACGGATACTATCATTTGCAGGTGCCACCTGGAAAAATCGAATTAAGGATAGAACAGAGCCGATCTAAACAAAAACTGAACATGCAATAGAAAAGCGCTTACTGAAAACATGTTGGAACCTATCGATGATCCTAGTAGGACACTCTCAAACGATGACTGTGTGACGAAGCTTTGGTAGGTTGACGATGACCGTGTGACGATAGGGTTGTGGTGTGATATGATGGTGGCGGTCTTGTCTCTGTAGCATCAAAATGAAGTTGAAGACAATAAAGGGAGGTGGATACCCGTGTTGGAGCCATAAAAGTACAACACAACTAATCCCAGATGACTAAAGCACTTCCACAATATTCCGTTAGATGTAACGGAGTACTACAAATTGATTCAATATCGTGTTCTTCCGGCGATCCTTCATATTCCATGTAACACCCAAACCGATGGCGAAAACATCGGGATGTCACGTATTGACGATTGTTCAGTAGCTCATGGTACATAATAAATTTCAATAATTGATTAAATAAATTACATACAATTGTTCTAAAAGAATTTGTACATCAACTAAGAAATATTAAATATGCATCTTCAAGCATTAACTCTAATCTTCAAGCAAGCTATAACTTGAAACATGTTAAGTTTGAAAATATTTTGGGTCAACAAAAGCTGGTGAGAATTACATAGGTTTGAATATTGAATAAAACTTGTACAATTCGAGTGTCATGGCAAGTCTAGTCCATATGTGAAAACAAAACTACTAGGTAAATCGTGTGCATAATCAAACGTTGTGACTAGAATATTGTGGTCCATCCCATACGCATATCGTTCACTCGTTTTTGTTATATGATCGATAACAATCACCCACGCTACCCATACTGGAGGTAAACGTATCCAGGTGGGATTGTCAGTCCAATAGATCTATCATTGTGTATCGTTGGCTTGTACAGAGTTAATGATTATGCTAGTCTAATTGTGCTTACCATAGTAATGTTTAAGACATAATGCAACATAGAATAACACATAGACACTTACGTTGAATTGCAATTGAAAATGTAACATGTTTCACCCCAAAATAGTGAAAAAGCTAGGCTATGTAAACTCACCTTAGGTGCTTAATGAGTTCGTGCGTTTTCTTGAGCGTGCGGACACTTAGCAATAATTCCTTAAAGTAATAAGAAGTGTTGATTAAAGGTCTAGAGTTCTTATACGGTTAGGATAATCGAAAGAATAATAGGTGGAGTGTTAGTTAGGTTAGATTTGTTAAAATCACGTTTTGGACAGATTGCAGCAAATGTTTTAAATTACAATTTAAAAATACCAAACGACCTTGAAAAATTCTGAAATTTCAAAGTAAACTAAATCAAAGTATTTTGAATAACTTTTGTTTAGAAAATATTTTCGTTTGAGCCCTACAAATAGGTCGAAAACGTAAGATAAAACAGCTCGTCCAGATTTGAACTCCTGTTTTGTTTGGGCTCGTTAAAGGTCAAACGGATGAGTTTTTCGACAAATAATATACCATCGGAACCGTAATTCGAAGATCTTGATCATAACATCTGAGTTTACTTTAAAAAGTTTTGTAAAAATAGAGTTATGGTGGTTTTAAGTTCGGTTTTGCTTGCTGTCCAAATCAAGGGTTGCACTTATATGCACCTTTGAATATTTTAAAAATTGTTTTTAGCTAAAATATAATAAAATAAGTTTATGAACATCTTACTACAGGTTAAGAAGCATTACAGATCTAGTTTTAAGAGGGAATAAGTAATAGAATAATAAAACATTAAGGGAACGAAATTGAATGAATTATGATACTTACTTGGAAAACTCGAAACTAGCTAGAGGAGTTAATGATGGATGAAAACTTTAGTATATGGGAGATGCGATAATAATGTTTTTTTATTGAATGGTATAAAGAGTTGAATGGTAGGCTATTGTATTTATAGTGTAGAAATTGAAGTTGTAATTAGGGACTACTTTGACTAGGTTAGAATTTAGGAACAACTTTGACTTGACTAGGAGACCATATAAAAAAAATAATTTATGGGATGTTACATTCCACATCAAAAGCCAACATTGCTGCACAGGTAGTGAACAATGGCCCAATTGTGGTAAGTTTATCTTATGCTAAAATTCCCCATTATAAATATGGTTACCCAAAGTTTGTTGCAATGAACATCATTTGATCTATTTTAGAAATTTGAGAATGTTACTGTGTCCACTATATCTGCAACTTCTATCCTCTCCAGCTTGTGCAGATTGTCTACTTTTTTATGTTAAGGTGCATGTCATCCAGGTACTTGTTAAAATATCAATCAATATAAACCTAAAAACAAAATGAATTCATTATACCTAATTAGCAAATCCTGAAAAGGAATCGAAAACCATCACACAACAAACGAAAACTCCAAGTTCTCATAATCGCAAGCGGTCCAAGCACCAAGGTCCCTGAAAAGAAAGAAGCTTATTAGTAAGTCAGCCACTCAGCCATGGGAAGCACAATAATGAAGAATTACATTATAGAAAAGGATATTAAAATCATTAACTCTTGCCATTAGCAAATTTACCAAAGTTATAAAAAACGGCATAACTTGAGAAGTTGAACCAGTGGCGTAGCTTAGTTTGGGCGGGAGGGGGCGCCCCCCCCCCCCGAATTTTCACTCAGAAATTTCGATTATATAGTATTTGTATAGAAAATTTTAGAAATATAGGGTTTCGACCCCCCCCCCCCATGAAACTGGTTTTCGATCCCCCTGAAACTAGTGACTTCCGACCCCCGAACCTTCGGGTCAAGCTTCGCCACTGAGTTGAACCCTTTGATCCAGTAATGAAATGACAAATCAGTAAAGAATATATGAAGCTAAAAATATATCAAAACCATAAATTCACCTCAATTCTGCATTTATGATTTAGCTTAGATCTGTGTATTGGATCATTATTGCTGTAGCAGAGGTTGCGAGTGGCGAACCTCACACAGTCACATTTGTCATCCTCCAACTGGAATTACACTTCTCACAGTTTAAGAAAATCCTTCTCCTCAATGCATCTATTTTCACACCAAACAGGAATCAACAATCAAAACACTTGACAATAATACAATGCTAAATTAGTTGGATATAATATCATTTACCTCTGGTGAAGAAGTCAAAAGTTGACAACATACTCGGTGCCGTGTATGTGGAAGATAGACAGCCGTACGTTATTTGAGAAAATATCTCCATACACATTTTTCTAGCATCGGTATCGCTATTTCCATCGGCGTCTCTATCCTTGGTGCCGCTTGGTTCAAACCCTTTACCTAAAAAAAGATGTAAACACTTAAAATTCAAATTTTATACAAACTATAAACAACAAATAAAAACACACACAAATACACCAAACATTTTTGTCTTGACCACATAAAGAGCAACATACAACACACAATCAACAAAACCAAAAAAGTATAAAAAAACGATAGCAAACCCCGTCTTCAATAGCTTCTTTTTTTGGCACCATCTCTCCGTCAAAATCCTAGAAAACAGAACATATAAAAACAAATCAAATCCTGATACCACAACTCTACAAGCACAGCTTACCAGTTCTGAACAACTAAAATACGTACGGATCAAAATACATAAACAAAAATTAAACAGTGTTTGATTGATGAAATTAGAGGATATTGTAAGGTCTAGCTACGGTGATTATTTGTGTAGGAGAGGTGGGTGGGAGGGGTTCCTGGAGAAATGGAGAGTTGAATATAGGGGATTATTTTTATTATATTGACTCCCGCACCGATGTTTATTCCGGCTATGACATCGGAGATCCGATGTCGGGTTATGTTAGGGTTTTGGTGTTGGGAGTTAGAGGTGGTGGTGATTGATGTGGTGGAACGAAGGTGGTTGGATATTGTTGTTGGAATCAAAGATGATGAGGATGGATAGCGATCAACGACTCTTCTGATGGTGGTTGTGGTGGCGGTGTTGACTGATGAGAGAAGGAGACGAAGAAGATTAAAATGACATTATTGGCAGGGAATGGTTTGTTAGGTAGAAGATGAAGCAGGTGTAAGACACGTATAGAAACACATGGTGGCAAATGGAGAAGATGTGTGCAAATTGACGAAAATGCCACACAAATTGACGAAAATGCCAATGCCAATGACTGTTCAATTAGCATGTGTATAAATATATTTATAATTATAATACCAAATACAAATCAAATACAAAAATAAAATGTTCAAAAAAAAGGTTCTAAGTTGAACCGGTCTAACCCAACAAACCGTAGACAAAAGGTTGAACCCTGACCGGTCCAAAGCAAGAAAGAATCCTTAACTTCGAAAGTATCTTGGTCGTTGTTAAAGTGGGCCCCACGAATTTCATTTATGTGAATTAAAAGTTGTAAAGCGATAAAACTACTCAACCCACTTCACCACCCTGTCACCACCCGTACCTGTCCCCCCACCCGGTCCGCCCGAACCGGTCCACCTTCTCACGTGCCAAGCCCACCCCCTCCACACGTGCCAAACTTTTCTAGTTGTGTGGTGCAACAAATAAAAGCTAGAGAGAGAAAACATCAACACACAAGTGCAACACCAACAACACATATGTTTCTCTAGTTCTTCATCTCTATATACCAATTCAATTCATTCACATGAGGATCAGGAAGCGTTTCCTATCTCTATATGGCTCTCTTACCGCACCGCTATCGTCCGATCTTTACGACGATAACCGCAACCACAACCAGCAGCCACCATGGGTGCAACATCAAGAACTGCACCCAAATGATAATATTAGCCTTCCACAGTCTTCCTCCGATCAAACCATGCAGATCGGAGCTCAACCCGATACCCCGGCTTCATCGGGTGATCATATCGACCAAAACAAGACCAAGGTACTTCATATTATTATAAAGAAACTGCACCGTAAAGTGTTACATACATGTAACAGTCATACACCTATAGATCTTGCATCTTGTTATATATTATTATGTTTGTTTGATTTCCTTTTGTTAGATCTTTAATAAGTTGGAGACTGAGAAGATAAAAGAGCCAATCAAGACTGACTGCAGGTTAGTTGTTTAAGTCGGAATTAATGTTAAATAACCGGAAAATTAACAAATTACGAATCTTTTTAGGGAGAAATAATATTATTTGGTATGTAAATTATTATTTGTTAATACCCACAAGGAAATAATTAGTTTTAATTTATTCGGTAATTGTAGAAATAATATAAAGAAAAATAATAGTAGGCTGGAAGTGCAAAAACACTGTAGAATGGTGTTTTTATATCAGGTTATTGAGCCACCCATATGTACGACCCTAATCCTAAAAATTGCACCATGTGGTGCATGTTAGCATGAAAGCTTACTGGTCCCCATATACAATGTTCATATATAACATCCGTCTTAATCTACACTACTATTATCTAGCTCATAATTCTCATCTACTTTTTCTTTGTTTTTCCTTTCATTTTTGGCAATCCATATATGATATATACATACACGCATACACACTAATATAGTAGTGGATCTTTTTCTTTTTGTTATTGCTTGTTTGTAGGAAAGAAAGCATCTTGTGTGCAGAAGAAAAGAATCATGATCTTGGTATGTTATGTTATGTTAAGTTCACTATGTGTGTTTTTGGGTGTATATATTAGGACCTTACTAATCCTACACCACTGTTCGATGCAATGTCAAACAGTTGTTTTTGAAAACGTTGCGGGATTAGATTATCAGTGGCGTGTGTATAAATGATCTCTTTATATATTGTCGTATCATATTATTGATCAGTTGTTTTTGAAAACAGTGTGGGATTAGATTATCAGTGGCGTGTGTCTAGCAGACCACATTATATATTATCATATCATTGATCAGTTATTTTTGAAAACGGTGTGGGATTAGATTAACAGTGGCGTGTGTCAAGCAGACCACATTATATATTATCATATTATTGATCAGTTATTTTTGATAACGGTGCGGGATTAGATTATCAGTGGCGTGTGTATAGCAGACCTCATTATATATTATCATATTATTGATCAGTTGTTTTTGAAAATAGTGCGGGATTAGATTATCAGTGGCGTGTGTCTAGCAGACCACATTATGTATTATCATATTATTGATCAGTTATTTTTGAAAACGGTGTGGGATTAGATTATCAGTGGCGTGTGTATAGAAGACCTCATTATATATTATCATAGTATTGTTAAGATGTTTTTGTGTGACTATATATAGTTATGAAAGGGTGGCTTCAAGGAGATAAGTTGGTTCCAACAAAAAAGAAAAGAGGAAGCTATGGGAAAAGATTGAACAATGAGGTTGTGCAAGATGATGAGATGGTTGAAAGGGAGATGAAACTAAAGGACATGAAGAAGAACAACAAGAAGGAAAAGAAAGAGGGTGTAATAATGGAAGGATCGAGGTGTAGCCGTGTAAATGGAAGGGGATGGAGGTGCAGCCAGCAGACTCTTGTTGGGTACTCTTTGTGCGAGCATCATTTAGGCAAAGGAAGGGTTAGAAATATGAGTACTAGTCATGCTCGGACACAAAATAATGCACGAAAAGGTAAATCGCCTTCGATAGACCATGATGATGAGGTTAAAGATGATGATAATGAGGATGATGATGAGGAGGAGGAGGATGAGGACGAGTCCAAAGATTGGGATGTGGAGTCAATGTCGTCGATGGAGGGTACAAAGGTATTCGGTAAAAAGAAGAAGATAGGGGTGGTAAAGGCCAGATCTTTGAGTAGCTTGTTGAGCCAAATAAGCAATTGAAGCATAGAGTTTAGAAAGAGAAAGAAAGTGGTGATAGCATGCATGTTGGATTACAATTTGAAGAGATCGATATGATACCAAATCCGATAGGTGAGGGAATTCGCTTATTATTATTCAAAGAGACAGTGTACGTTTTAGTTTGTTTAAAGGCTCGTAGTTATGATTATAACTATCAACTAGTGCAACTTTTGTATTCACTCATGTTCTTTTTCTTTCATTAATTATATCTATGAAATCTGAACTATGTAATATTCTGTTAGTTTCATATGCTAGAATGTCTCATGATTGGCATGTCTATTAACAATAACAAAAGGGAAAATCATCAAATAGATATGTTTGACCAAACATATTAGCAAAATAGACATGATTTTTACCTAGGAAATTTAAAACAATGAATCAAAGTAGGACAAATAAGCACAGACGACACCTTCATAGCACACACAAAGATAATGTGGAACCTTCATAGCCTACACTCAGATAAGCGTGCACCTCCATAGCCCACACTCTGGTAAGTCAACACACCTATATAGCCGACGGTTGACCAAACATAATAGCAAAAGGATAATCATCAAATAGACATGTTGACCAAACATATTAGAAAAATAGACACTGATTTTTACGTGTGCAATCTAAAACAGTCAATTAGAGTAGGACAAATAAGAAGAGACGACACCTTCATAGCGCATACTATGATAATGCGGCAGCTTCATAGCCAACACTCACATAAGCAGGCACCTCCATAACCCACACTCCAATAAGTCGACACCTCAATAGTCTACGGCTCCTACTTAGCCCACACTCCAATAATCAAACACTCAAAGTCGCTGGCATCTCCGTAACACACGCGCGCTTCGATATTCAGATCTTCATAGCTCATGCTTAGAGCTTTCGACACCTCAATCTCTATTTTAAAAAATACATATAATTCAACTGACTATTTTGCTAATATGTTTAGTCAACATGTCCATTCTCATGATTTTCCCGAATAAAAATTACATCGGAATTTGAATCAAGTTATTGAGATCGATGAAGTCCAGTTTGTGAATGGTCACAATGTCTGACTGAAACAAGCGAAGTAAGCTTCCATTTACAGTTGGAAAATGGACCAGAGTGCACCCATGCAGGTCAACCAAAAATACATGATAGATTCCATGAGAGCGTCTGTCTAATTTGGAGTTATATGTGAACGAATCTTGTCCTTTCATATAGAACATTCTTTTAAATATCTTGTTTTTGAATCGAAAATTTTCGTGGAGGGAATTGGGTTAGCTGTTCAAAATCCGCCACTACCTCAAACAATGATCAAATAACATGCAAATGTATTCTTATAGAATACATTCCACTTTACATTTGTTTGTTGAGTGTTTCATAGTTTATATTCTATCAATTACGCCCCTGTATGTTTATCTTTTCTACTACCCAAATTATGTTAGGTGCAAAACCTTTGTATAAATTTGTATATGAAAAAAACATTTATACTTCCTCATGTTTATTTGTATTCATATACATCGAACCAAAGAACATGGGAATGTAAATGATCTTTAATTATTTTAATTTATTCATCACATCAAATGTTTATATGTAAATTGAACGGTAGAATGTAAGGAGGACTCGTGAAGATAAGGCATATAAATATTAAAGAGATATAAGAGAGATTAAATCATTAATCCAATACGAAGATGGTTATTGCAAATACAAACCTCCTATGTTCATATTTATTGGTAATGCCTTCAAAAGAAAACGAATACGTGATACATCACATATTGAAAGAGTCCCTTTAATTACGTAATAAATTCCTAATGTGTTCTACATTTCAAAATTATTTCTCTATGTTTGTGGTTTATCCAATAACAAGATCTCTTTGTATATTATAAAAGAACGTAAACTTTTCTTGTTTATGATATATTTCTTACAAAACTTCCTAATAATATTACAAGTTTAAAATTAAAGAGTAATAATAATAATAATAATAATAATAATAATAATAATAATAATAATAATAATAATAATAATAATAATAATAATAATAATAATAATAATAATAATAATAATAATAATAATAATAATAATAATACAAACATTTAAGCTATTTGGATGAGTTATAACTAACCCATCCTATATTCCATTTACAGTTTGAAACCAAAACAAAAATAGACAAACTGAACCGAAATCAACTAAAAACTAAATTAACAAAAAAACAATTAACCGAAAATCAAAGTAACCAAAAATCGGTTATTGGTTTCTTTTTACCTTCGTTTATCCAAAAATAATCGAACTGAACCAATCATATTTTCATATATTTTTAGTTTTTATGCCTCTATTACATGAATTTCATATTTATATCTCCATTTCATGTATTTATATATACATCCATTTGATGTATTCTAAGCAAATGTTTTAGCCCAAGTTTACTTATGGTTATTACCAAAATTAAAGGAACCGGATAAAAAATTGTATTTATATATACATTTCATGTATTTATATATACATCCATTTGATGTATTCTAAGCACATGTTTTAGCCCAAGTTTACTTCTGGTTATTACCAAAATTAAAGGAACGGGACAAAAACTGTCAATCTAGCCGAATAAATTAAACTGGATAACCAAACACTAATTGGTTAATAAAATAGGCTAACCGATTACTACGGATTTCATTTCGGTTAAAGATAATAACCTAACCGACTAAACCATACACACCTTAACAATGTTTGTGTTTCACGCTACATCATGCGGACCCCAATTAATATAATAAAATACAAGACCTTGAAGTTTTATCATGGGTGATTAATGAATTGGTCACAGATGACGTATGAATACAAATTTAAACAAATGTTAATTTTGATAATTAAATTAATAAACAAATAAAGGTTTCAAATACAAATCTATACTACTATATAGTGTATTCTGAACGGGTAAAATCGTCATTTCATATTCTTTTACATGAACAAAAATGTAATTTCATTAGATTGGCAAGACAAGCTTAATACAAAATTTAATAAAAGTCAAATTTTATTTATAATAAAAATAGAAGGTTGTTATTAAATATCACTAAATGTGATAATTAACCATCTAAGACTATCCGTTGTCGCTCACCTCTAGCCAGTGGCGAAGCTTGACCCGAAGGTTCGGGGGGTCGGAAGTCACCGGGGGTTCGGAAGTCACTGGTTTCGGGGGATCGAAAAGCAGTTTCGGGGGGTCGAAACCCTATATTTTCAAAATTTTCTATACGGATACTATATAATCGGAACTTCTGCGCGAAAATCCGGGGGGGTCGGCCGCCCCGCCCCGCCCCTACAAACCTTCGCCACTGCCTCTAGCGAAGACTTTATCCTAGCAAAACAAGACAACTGGGCGCTGACATGGCACTGGCTAAAGTGTCAATCCTGCTCACTTGATCCTGTTGTGGCTCAAGGTGAGCGAGAACTTTATCATGTTTTTTTTATGTTTTTTATTTTTTTTATAAAACACTACATTGCATAAATATTAAAATAAATGTAACATAAATAATAAAAACCATAAAATAACATTAAAATCAAACCATAATTTAAAAAAATAAATAAATAGTAGAAACACGACTATTGTTGAAATCGTGCTCTCATGGCTCTCCAAACCTCAACCCTCGGGTAGTTATCATTGTGTATGTTTCGGTATTGGTTACGGGCCTCTTCAATCGCTTCATTTACGGGCCACAACGGATAGTCTAATAACACTAGAAGAACTACCAAAAGTTATAATGAAGATCAAGAGTTTTGCATTATGCTTCTCCATTTTTTAACCACATAAATTTAGTTCAAAACAAAAAGAAGATATAAATTTAGAGTTCATAATATTAATATTAATATGAAGTTGAATTAACTAAATGCCATCTCATTTTCTTCTACTCCCTTTCTGCGATCAACCAAATAATTTGTTCAGTTATTAGTGAGACTTCAATGGCACATTAATTTTCATTATTCATTTCAAATTCCTATCTTCCAGTACTTGATTTCTCCAAGGATAAAAAGAGAACAATGTTAATTATATGTTTCATATTCAAAGAACCAATAACCAAATAATCACTAGGTTGTCCACAGTTTGGCTCAAACAGAAATAATTTGTTTAGCCAGTTTGGGCAATTGCTATTAGGATAACATATTTGTCAAAACCTTCAAAGCCCTCAAATCTATTGTCGCTTTCCCTTGTGTTTGTAGTATTTTTCGAAGCCGATGACAATCAAGGCCATCAACTGTTGTTGTTGGTTTGTTACCCTCGTACAACACCAACACCACCCCTAGAAACCACTAAAACCATAACCACCACTGTCGTCGTTGTCGCACACAACCACAATTTGTTAACCGTGATGTTTCATATTTACCACTGTTATTAGAGTATTCGTAGGAGTCGTGACCATCGCAGTCTACTACCTATCTTTAGTATATATTGATGCTAATCTAGGTTTAAGGTAAGAATGACTGTGTATTTTTGATTTACAAAGTGTGTACATTAGATGTAATGTGTGTCTCGATGTGAAGGTGTGTGTGTGTAAATTGTGTGTGTATGTATGAATGTGTGTGTTGTGCGTTTGTGTGTATGTGGGTGAGTGTTTTTCTGTATGAATGTGTTTGTCTTTTAGGTGTGTATGTGTGTGTTGGGTGTATGCATGTACGTGTGTGTGTTGAATTGAATTGGGGGTATATGCATGTATGCGTGTGTTGAATTAAATTGGGGTGGAACTTGAAGGTAATGTGTTGCTATTGTTTAAAGTGATTGTGATTAATAAAATGTATTTGCTTTTTGTTTGTTTGAAATTTGTCAAGTATAAAATTTCAGAACTAAAACATGATTATGATAAATACAAATGCGTCTTCCTAAAAAATGTTGAACAAGACCCAATGGAGGTACTTGGACTAAACACCAAATAAAAATAGTATTTTAAATTAGCCTTCTCAATCTGAAATCTTTAAGTCAACTATTTTATATTTATATTTATATCATGTATTATTTAAGTTTCCATTTCCCCCTCATTTTAGTTTGGTTTTTCTATGTAACATGTTAATCGGTTATTCTTTGATTGACTTGGTTTGTTTACATTCTTTGATTTTAAGTAGTGAAATTGATGTTTGATAATGGTAGAATTTTGATCCATTTTAGTGCTATTGTAAACAGGAACTCAAAAATGGACAAAGAGGGTAATAAAAGGGAGGTATAATTGTCATTGGACATGAAAGATGCTTGAAATTGATCCACAAAAGACCAGTGTCAGCGAAGGTGCAATGGCCATTGGACAATCTTTTGGCTATATATTATGCTAGAATGCATATATAACGCAGCATGTCATCATTTAACATTCAACTGTAGTCGTTAAAAAGTTACCACAATGCGAAGTGTGTGTGCTCTATACACAACTTATATATGATCTTGTTTATTGTTTTAAGGTTTGAAATATGTTCCCACCACGTGTTGTTAACTCCGCTGCAACGCGTGGATTCCCCACTATTTTATTAAATAAATAATATATACTACTATATAATGAGTTCGTAACATTGTCATATCATATTCATTTAATTGGGTAAAATTGTAATTTCATTTAATTGTTAAGACAAATCTAATACAACAATTAATCAACTTGTTCAACCTATTAAAAGTAATTAGTAGTGGTAATAAAACCATTGAAGCATTTGAAAAGTTTAACATCATGGTACAGAAGATTTAAGAGAATTTCATAATATAAGATGGTATAAAAAAGCATTGTTAAATGTAGATGTTATATGCAATTCGTAAAAACCATGAAATTACACAAATGTTATTCAAAACTATAAGTCAACGTTATAATTTCTTTAAAATTTATGCTACCAGCTCATCAGAAAATCTATAGTAGTAGTAATAATAATAACAATAATATTACACACACACGCGCACGCACATACACACACACATATATACATATATATATATATATATATATATATATATATATCCTATTGTTATCTCTATAATTTTCGAATAAAACAAGTCTTAAAACTAAAAGTACAAGTCTTAAAGCTAAAAATATCAATTATATACATACCAAATTATATATAATCAAACATCATACAATTCCGCGTGCAACGTGCGGGTTCCTGCTAGTATTAAATAGAGCAAAATATAATTTGAGTCCCAGTTAGTGGTTGGAAAAGGTACCCTAAGCCCTTAGTTCCAAATGTTTGCTCCCTGAACCCCTATGGTTTATTTGTTGTTCGATCAGAGTCCTTGATCCTAACAGACGTTAAGCAAAGGTTACAAATGAGGTAAAATGACTATATTACCCTTAGGTATGCATTGTGTACTTTTTGTCCCTTGTATCATTTTCTTCCCTATCCATCCTCCCCAACTCATTTCGCTACCACTCAACCACCAATCCTACCACTAGTGAACCATAATCTGTTACCACCGGCATCTAAACTCCAGAATCACCTCTAAGGAAACCAACTCCACCATCAACACCCACCCATTCGCAACCCCACTCACAATCCCTAACCAAACTTCCTATCTGCAATACTAACCATCTTCACACAACATCTGCCACCTAAACGCATGCACCATCACCTTTTCACTACCTGTTAACTACCAGTCCACACTTACCAACAAAAATACCACCGTTTACTACTCCCTACAAACCTCCATCTCCTTTCACATCAGAACCTGCATTTTTGACTAAAAACCTAAACATCCACCAATTAACCACCAACGTTAACCACGATAGGACACTCCATGTGTTATCAATCTATTAAAGGGGAAACCGATTTTGGTGGTGGGCCATTAGTTTGTCACCACAATAATAACCACCTTCTTTCGCTGCCCCACCTTCCCCTTCTCTCTCGTCGCACCACCACAATCCTCTACTTGCTATCATAACCCACCTTCTTTACTTACATCGCCTCCGCCCTGTTTAAAACACCCACACCATCAAACATCCTTTGATGTTGTCACACCCCTCTTAGGCGGAAACACAGGATGTAACGTCAAAAGGTTTTCAAGCACAATGTTCGAACGAACACGTAAAAACCACTACTAAAATAGATACCCATATGTTGAAGTTTTACATAACAAAAGTAAATTGTCTTAAAATTGGGGTAAAGTACCCATAAAACACATATCAATGTTTGAAATTTAGTAGTTCCCCCGCAAAAGAAGGTATCAAAAGGTGCGTGCTCAAACGTTTCTCAACTCCCATGGAGTGCAAATCAATTACGTGAAAAACATGCATAAAAGATTTGTCAATATAAAGCTAGTAAGTTCACAGGTGTAAATGTTCACAAGGTAAAATTAGTGAAATTTGTGTGTGACCAATCAAAGCCTAGCTAAGACAATGATTAATGTGCCAACATGAGCCCATAACTATACTCTGACGGTTGTGCCTCGCGCATTGTACAATAAAGACAATGTAAGAATCATAGAATACTAGCACTCTCTTGTATGTAACAGATTAGCGCGACTAACCAAGAGTGGGAGTGTCAACCCTAATAGATCTATTTAAGTCTTCCATGACTAAGTCCATAGCTAATGGTTACGGTGAAACGTATCTACGAGGACTATATTGAGATCTCTTGAACCAATTGTCTCATGTTTCACATGGTAGTCATGATAGAACTCACTCCAAACAAATTGTAACTTGAATAAAGTAGCAACCAGTAAAAAAACTAAAAACTGACCTTGTGTCCATGCAAGAATGCTAGCAAATGGTAAGCCTGAATGAAAACTAGAACCTGGCCTAATGTGCCCTAAAAATTAAAGGGTAGCTTGGGTGTTGTACGCAATCATTTACAATGCTAGTTCTTTACCCGATTTGTATGTCTTTAGGATACATGTTCTCGTTTTTACGTATGTTGTATTATTGTCCAAATACGTGGTGATTATTGTATTAAATCACTTATCCTTCCAAAAATATATAGTTTTGCTTCTAACTTGCAAACCTTATATCTCCTTGTTAGATCTATCCTTTTTTAGTTGTTTCAAAAAACTATTTTTGTTAGATCTAGGCTTGTACATGTCTTTTAGTAGGGCTGGCAAATCGTGTCCCTAACAGGTTAACAGGTCTCTAACGCGCGCTGTAACACCCCAACCGATGGCGGAAACATCGGGATGTCACGTAGTGATGATTGTTCAGTAGCTCATGGTGAATAATAATTTCATTAAATGATTTAAATAATTTACATACAATGGTTCTACAAGAATTCGTACATCAAATTGAATAAAACTATGCACATATCTTCAAGCAAATCTTCAAGCAAGTAGAACCTGAAACATGTTAAGTTGAAAATATTTTGGGTCAACAATTGTTGGTGAGATTTACATAGGTTTACGAAAAATAATTGATAACAATAGTTTGTACAACACTCAGAGTTGTATAATGATAGAGTATGATACCGACATGTAACAATGCGTCTTTGTACAACCAAACCTTGTGTCGACTGTTGACTAACTCGCAAGTTAGTTAAATGTTGTTACTGTTATCGATCATCCCTGAATTTATGCGGGGGATGGGTTTGTCAGACCTATAGCGCTATAATCTAAACAGGCGGCTTGATCATTGTTAATGATTGTACTGTGTCTTTTTGTTACAGTCAAATGATAGAATGATGATGTAATTGAATCACAAGTAAGTATGAGTAAATGATAGTATAAAATGTTTAAACATGTTTCACCCCAAAAATAGTGAAAATAGAGAAAAGGGGCTATGTAAACTCACCTTGGTAAAATGTTATATCTGTTGAAAAATTGAAATATGGTGTTGCCCAGATGTATCAAGTATCACCCTATAATAAGGCAATAAATATGTCTAAGTCTATCAAGTCTACAAATGTATAAGTTTCTAGGGCTTCGAATTGAGGATAAATGCTTGTTTGATTAATATCAAAAACGTTTGATAATTGAGGGAATATTAATAAATAAATAACTAAAAATCTTTTTAGGAGATTTAAAGTTAAGATGGTCACAATAATGTATTTAAAGTGTGAAAATAATTTTTACATAATTATTTTCTTTAAAATAGAATATTAATTCTATTTATAACAAATTGTCAAAATTTAACTTTAATATTTAAAAATATTAAAATTAAAGAATTATAGATTTAAAATTTATATTTTTGTTCTAAATAATCAGAAATAATTTGTATAAAATTTTGGTGCAAAAATATTAAAAATTGGATTTATTATGATTTAATTATGATAAAAACTAACAAAAATTGATTAAAAATATTAAATAAATGATTTTTCCGAAATAAAAATCATTTCAGAAAAGTTTATTGTTATAAAAACTTAGAATAATTTTTGTGGAAATTTATAAGATCGTTTTGATATTTTTATAGAATTTTATAAATAAAATAGAATAAAATTGAATTATTTATTATATATATTAAATAATTAAATTTTTGGAAATAAAAATCTGAATAACGATATTTAGGGTATGAACATCATTATGTAAAATTTTGGAAATTTTTGAAGGCTTGAAAGTATTTTAAATAATTAAAATGAATAAATATATAATTTAAACTTATACTTGAAAAGCCAAAAAAAAAGTAATGTATGGGGTGGGATTCGAACCCCTGTGGTCCGGTTCACAAGGCACCAGTCACAACCACTTGGTCCAGACCAGTGGTTGTGTTTTGTTTCAGCCCGTTTAATTTATATATCAAGTTAATAATCGTGTTCTTCCCCAATTTAATAAGAACAAGCCCTAGATTTTCAATTGATCAGATTACACAACAATAACCCAATTAACCTTAGGGTTATTGTTGTGTACATGCCGAAGATTAAAACCCACCAAAAATTACAAACTTACAAACTCGTTTCGTATACGAACAAATGGTCAAAGCCTCGAAGTCAAACACGAACAATGATCCAAGAACAGTAGATTATAAGTAGAAATTGAAGGTGTAGAAAGAATTAGTGGCGAGTTGTGATGGTTCAGAAGGATTCAATTTATAGGGACGGGGTCTGGTTCGATGATTTGGAAGGTTTGACCCGTATGTTAATGTATACGCGTAAAATTGATGATGATTGACTAACTTTGATGATGTTCGACGTGTAATGGACGTGAATCATCTATAAAAATGCTAATTACATTTTACTTACCATGTTTATTTGATTGATTGATCAATCAAAGGGGATTTGGTCTTCTTGGCTGAAATCACGCTGATCATCAGCAGAGGAAAGAAAATTCAGTTTGGTTTAGGAGCCCATAAAAGAATTATTGTCTGGTTTAAATCAGAACATGATAAGTGGTTCAAGTGGTGAGACGCGTGTGGGTGTTCGGGATTGACTCGGGTTCGAGTCTACGAGTCAGCATGTTTTTTTTTATTAAACCGGAAAGGGAGGAGAAAGGAAGGAGTTGGGCCTGGTAGTTTGGGCCCTTGATGGTCTCTTTTGGGCCAGAGCTGTGGTGGGCTCAGGGAAGGGTAGTGGGTTTGGTCAATTGTTTGGGTTTAAACCAAATACCCAATACTTTGAATATTATCATTATTATTATTTTTATTATTATTTTTATTATTAATATTATGATAAACCTTTATATATATATATATATATATATATATATATATATACAAAAATATATAATTAGATGTAAACTATAATAATAGCACTTGTCGTTTAAATCCAAATTATTAGTAACATATAATTATTAAATGCAAATGTTACACGCGCGAACAAATAAGTTCTAAACATGAACACGACTCGTTTAACTCATTTATATCTCATGTTTATAACACAGTTTTATGTTTTATGTACCAAAAAAGGGAAATGAAAGATTTTTGCCTCTTAATTCTAAGTATTAAAAAAAGTCAAAAAATCAAATAGTGTACTTTTCAGTCAAACAGGTCTTATCGTGTCTTAACAGGTTACCCATTGCCAGCCCTATCTTTTAGTAACATGCATTACTATAAATCACACATATTTATAGTATGTATGTTTCATGAACTTGTTTACACATGTTTTTGCTTATTTTAACACATGTTACCTCATAATAATGAACTTATGTGTGTTTTTATTAACTAGGTTCCATTGTCATGTTGGTGTACAATACTTAACAATACACACATACATATATATATATACACACACACACACTCATACGTGCATATGTGGGTGTATATACATACACTTGCATGTATGTATATAGCACACACATACATACGCGAGTATGTATATACATATATATGTTTATATTTTAGTTAACCTACCATTTTTTTACTTGTTAGATTTGCGAGGCTATGTGTTTTATCTTTCGGGTGAACATCAAAATTTATAAAAGATAGAACATGTAACAAGTTTGGTTAGGTACATACCACTTGAATAGAAATCGAAAACAAGAGAGTATGGTGTGTTCTTGATGATCACCTCCAATCCACGACTACCTAGCTCCTTGGATCGCCTAGTCCATTTCATCGGAATCTGAGGAAATCCAGGATTCGACTAATTGTTCCCGGATGTATCACAGGTTTAAAGACCCGAAGTCTCAGATTTTGGCAACCCATCAATTGAGATTTTGATACTAAGACTATATGCCAATGAGGCGGGATAACCAATCGACCTTAAGTTGTTAATGTTTATATCACCGTGCCAACTTTGAAATGATTTTCAGGCCTACCGGTAGATATTGGTAAGAAAGATTATCATTTGCAGTTTAAGTTTGGGGAAATTCGACAGTCCACTGATGTACTATCGTATACTTTTTTTTTCTTATAGCAAAAATTCATTTTTGATTTTATGTTATTTTTATTTGTATTTTTTGGGAATTTGCTTATCATTTGCAGTTTAAGTTTGGGGAAATCAAACAGTCCACTGATGTCCTATCATTTTCCCTTTTTCTTACAGAAAAAACTCATTTTTGATTTTCTGATTTTTTTATTTATGTTTTTCTGGAATTTTCTCCCCCTAAAATTCAAAAAATTAAAGAAATTGTAATCTTTTTGGAATTTAGATAGAAAAACTTAAAACAAAAACTGATTTTCCAATGTGGTTTACTCAGATTTTCCCAAAATGTCGTTTACCTTTCAAGGATAGTCAAATTTGGATTTGTTAAATGATTTGGTAAAATTTTTGGCAATTTGGTAGTCAGTGTAGACTATAGGAATCACTGGATCCTTAGTGATTGCTATGGAAGTTACATTATAAACAGAAAAATAAAATGTGATAAGAAAATGCAAACCATAGTCATGTATGTGTTTTGACGTATCCAAAGAACCTAGAAACAAAACCTTGGTGCAGCTACCTGATTTGGCTTCGCAGGTTGCAATGATGACACACAATATGCACACTCAATATAATATTATTCCCACACACAAATTATGATACAAATGAAGGCTTATATAGCCTTGGTTTTTGGGCAATTAAATAACCGCCAATATACTAACTGACATAACTAAATCTAACCGGCATGCCGGTTCCTAAAACATACATTTTGACTTTCTAATTTAACCCGATTTATGATTTAAGATTTACACTGTAATGTTGGAACTTGGCCGGAAAACGATTTCTTCATTTATGTTTAGTATTCAGTAATTGGATTCTTCTTCTTAATCGAATCACTCGATTTCTCTTGGTTCTTCACGAACGATTTGACATGTATCTTTCTTCTTATGATCTAATTACTCGATCTTCTTCGTTGAGACACCGACTCACTTGGTTTTCTTCTTCTCTGGTGCTTCTTTAGATCGCTCGCTCTGCTGCCATGTTCATATTTGGAGTCATCACCAAATCATATAAACTAACATGTTTAAGGATCAATTATGGATGAGATTAAAGTCTTTGAGTATGCACATGTTTGTGCAGGGACTCGGATGAAGAACAGGGTGGGGAAACACAATATGCACACTCAATATAATATTATTCCCACACACGAATTATGATACAAAAGAAGGCTTATATAGCCTTGGTTTTTGGGTAGTTAAATAACTACCAACATACTAACCGACACAACTGAATATAACTGGCATACCGGTTCCTAAAACATACATTTTGGCTTTCTAATTTGACCCAGTTTGACTTCTAAATTCCTTGAATATTTTCTTCTAACAATTGAAGGGTGTGGGGGACGGCCCTGGGTCGGCCACGCCGCCCGCAAGGTCCCCCCGCCCGTCCTTGGAGGCAATCCAACTATGAAGGCGATGTGACTATGTGACCGTTTGAGATATGGGGGGGGGGGGGGGGGGGATGCCAACGCTGACGTTGAGACATGCCTCCACACCCTATGACCATCTATTGGGTGATGGCCATACCCCACGTTGACGTGACGGCTGATATGAAGGATCATTTCAAAAGGATGGGCCTCCTCCACACCCACTAGCCTAACACGTTCATGTTACTAGATTATCATTTATAAAGTTGTTTTATCACATTAGAAACTTTACAAAAGCAAGAAAAAGATATCCTAGTGTACATGTAAAATAGCCATCATTTCACCTAGACATAGGTGTTATGTGGAATTAGTACAATGAAATTGTTGACAACACTTCTTTCTTGCATCTCTCTAGAACCTCTCTGGATAAAGGATTTTATTGAATGAGAACCTCTATGTCTATGTAATGGCTTATGTTTTTGCAAGAGGCTTAAGGAAATGTTTGGAGAAGAACTTGCTAAGATAGCAAAAGGAGAGAGAAACTAAAATCTGTTTAGTACTAGTACAACAGTTCCATGATGATACCGGGCAGGCGATGTACTTGTCACGGTCGGTCCAAGTTCGGACCATGAACAAAATATAGATATGTTTTCTTCATAGAACTTGAAACTTGTAATGATGAAAAAGTGTACGTGTACAACATTATTATATTTGTTGAATTGTTTCTTTCAAGTATTTCAAGTAAAGGGTTTAAGACCACCCGTACTCAGGCATAAATTGCAGCGTGAATTTGTAGATAGCGCCCCCAACATTATTATATGGGGGCGCTATCTTTCCAAAACAACCCCAAGCGTTATAGTTATAGCGTTGTGCAACACAAACAAAAACCAATTGAATCTTGACACCTCAGCCTCTTTCAACGTTCATTTTCTCTAAACGGTCGATTTTTTTTAAAGCATTACATGGGCGCTATCTTTCACCTCACCACTACACCCCATTTTCACTTCAAGCCTTATGCTGACTCAGCTGCCGTATGGACCAATAAAAAATAGGGGTCTTATCATAATCAAGCCCCACTACACATGGTCTAAGAAAATAAGAGATTTTAGATATTTGATCACTTAGGCATCAAATAGTACTTTACTGAATTATTAGTTTTTTTTATTTAACTGATTTTAACCAATCCTGCTTTGTCACATCACTTCACTGATTACTTCACAGGGACATTTTTTTAGAGACAACACTCTACTGATTCTTTTATTTATTTTCATTTAAATACCCAAACTTTAAAAAAAAAAATTCACACGGTTTCAACTTTTAAACCGGTTTTAACATTTAATTCATACTATTACAACCATCCTACCAAACGGTCAACAAAATTAAGTTTTAATTTTTGGAAACCGTTGACTCAATTAAATTGAGGTCAACTAAATGGTCAGTAAACTTTAATTTTAACAGTGCACCGTTCGTTCAAAATTTTGTATATAAATAGAAGAAACCGTGGGTTAAAAGCCACATAAACAAACCGTAAAAAAAAATCCACCCATCGAAATAAATCCGTGGACCGAAAAAGAAGAAATGACACTAGTATTGTGCCACAATGACGCCACAAACGATCTGGAGATTCAACAACTACCCAGGGACGTCGGCCTACCCCCCCCCCCCCCCCCCCGGATGGGTTTTGGGCTCGCGTATTTAGCGACTTCATCCAACACGTGGGCACCAACACCACCAAGACCCTCCGAGACCTCCAGTTCAAGTGAGTCGATCTCAATATCAAGTGTGAGAGATGGACCACCCTCTACGAGCAAACGGTGAGGCACGATCCGAACCTCGATGACGAGTTGGCTATCGGCTTCACAAACTATGAGTATGAGGCTCGATATGGCAACGAATTCAACCATGTCGAGGCATGGCGATTGTTGCGCCAACCTTAAGTTTATTTTTCTTTGTTTTTATGTATTTTTATTTTATGTTTAATTTTATGTTTTTAATGAAATATTCTTATTTATATTTTTTCCATTTAATTAGATTTTTAAAACGAACGGTTAATGTTTGGTACAAAATTATAAAACAAACGGTTAAAAATAAAGTAATACAAAAACAAACGGTTCGAACAGAAAAAAATAAAGTTAAAAATAAAACGGTTACCAGCATGATAAACAGAACAAGCAAAACGGTTCACGGGACCACTATCAGCATAGATGACGGCGGTGTTACCGTGCTGATAGTTGGTACCCGTGAGCAATTCGGGTGGCGCCCCGTCCCTCCTTATGAATGTAAGTAGAAAAAACATTACAAATGATAAATAAATACCTAATAAGCAGTGGCGGACCTAAGAAATTTTTTCATGGGGTGTGGAATGTCTAAACCCTTGGGTCGTTTATATATCAGGTAGCCCGGGTTAGGGTTGTACAGAAAGCCCGCGACTCGAGGCTCGCTCGAAAAGGCTCGTTTTGTTTTCGAGACGAGCCGAGCTGGCTTGTTTTGTAATCGAGCCGAGCTCGAGCCAGGGGTGTTCAGCTCGTGGCTCGACTCGATGGCTCGACATATGTCTCAACTCAGGCTTGTGTATGTGTAATTAATATACAGATGACAGTAATATATTTTGGCTCCAAATCTAGTTCTAAAATTCAAATTTTGAAAATCCCACTCATACTACCTATCAACCTCACCTCTTTATAATCAAATAAACCCTAATTTAGAAAAATAAAAAATATACATGTATATGTGTAATTTTATTTATTTATTTTTGTTTTTTATTTTATAAATATTTGCAAAAAAATTAAAAAAATTAAAAAAAAATAACGAGCTGGCTCGAGCCAGCTCGAGCTCAGGCTCGAACATTTACGATCCGAGCTCGAGCTCGACCAGAAAAACGAGCCGAGCCGAGCTGGCTCGTTTTGTAATCAAGCTCGAGCTCAGCCTGGCTCAGCTCGGCTCGTGTACAGCCCTAGCCCTGGTTGGGTCGGGTCAACTCGTATACCAAAAATGATAATACTAAAATTATTTAATCAATAAAAGGAAACCAAAAGGCAAAAGTAATTTAAACGCCGTTAAATATGCATAACAGAATTTTAAAATCTAAAGTTGTGGATACATCTCGGCTAATCGTAGTAGTTTTGGAACATTAAATGCACCAAAATTATCACATGGGCTAAAGCTATTAATACAAACAAGTAACTCATATTTCATCTCGTTAAAACGGTTTTCGAATTCTTGGATTTACATATCTCGAATCAAACTGAAGAGTTATGAATTTGACTTACCAACACTAAACTATAGTCTCACTCATTGTACTTGAACTTATCTTTCTAGAATCTTATTAAACATAAAAAAGGACAAATAAAATAAAGTAAAAACAAAATTAAATAAAAAGAAAAGCATATTAAAAGTTAATGCGATTTTGCCTGTCACCATACTTTTACATATTTAACTTCTTGCACATAAAAAAAACAAATACCTCATCTTCTTTACATCAAATTAAGAGAGACCTGCAACCTTTCCATAAATCCTTGCTCGCCAGAAAAAAAAGGAAAATATATACACACCAGCATTCTACGAAGCATATGGATCGCAGATTTAGCTCCAAAGCTTATAAAAGGGAAAAGGAAGGCTTGTTTCATTGGTTTTCCTTGGTTTAAAAAATCCAACGGTAAGATAGAAAATTTTTATAGGGTGCAAATGGGATAAACGTGTATATATAAACACTAAATTTTTTTCTTTAAAATGGGCGCCCGAACCCATTGGAGTGGGTGTGGGTCCGCCAATGCTGATAAGCTAGTGAGTTCAGCAACCGCAACAGAGACGAAAGACAACACTTTGTCAGTATGGTTGTGTTCCTTTTAAGGTGTATCGATTTGATAGGATTATTATAGAGCGAACGACCACAAGCTAGCCAACAAGCCACGTGGCTCGTGAACACGGCAACCACCACGCGTGAACGCACACACGAGCGAGCAGATGCGATAGAGCTTGCGGCCGCTAACGGCATTGTGACCGTTTGAAATTTAAAAGAAAATCAATTTTCTTTTAATATAAATATACACACACACTTAACCTTCCATTTTTACTATTTTAACCATATTTTATCTTCTTCTTCAACATTCAATCTCCACTTTCTTCTATAATCACATTCAAAACTTCAGTTTCTTCTTCTCCAACTCAATCAAAACGATAGTGCAGTGGACGGGAGAGGAAGAACTTGTGTTAATCATCGCGTACAACATGTAATGTTTTTTTTTATTGTAACTTTTTTTCATTTATTGTAATGTTTTTATTTTTATCTAATGTTATGTTTATTTATTTTGTTTAATGTATGTTTTTTTTTAATTTTTTTTTTGTTATAATGTTTTTATTATATTTAATCTAACATTTTATTAAACAAAAATTTTTTGATAAAGCTTGTGCTCACTTTGAGCCATAGGAGAATCAAGTGAGTGAGCTCAAATTTTATCCTATAATCATGTCAGCGCCCTGTTAACGTAATATGAAAGGTTAAAGGTTGTGCTCAACTTAAACCGTAACACATAATGGTAAACATGTAAATTATACATTGCTTGACGGTGAATGGTGTTATTTCAACTCATACGTAGTAACCATAGGCTCTTGACGCTCCTCTATTGCTAGTCCAAGTCAAACGAGCTAGTTGAATCATCATGACATTTTGATATGTGAGGCGACTTGCAAGATCTTATGACCATAAAAATATTATAGTATCTGTTAAAAGAAAGATATTTTTTACGGTGTCTTTCTTTTAATATATATTGAGCATTAACTTTTAGGTTAACTTTATTTTCTATTATTCTTTTAAGTTAATTTTATTTTCTTTTGATTTGATAACTAAACTTAGACCATCAAACTTTTAGCTTTTATGATTTAAAACTTTGGTCATTAACTTTTAGCTTAACTTTATTTTCTTTTAATTTGACCACCAAACTTTGATCATCAAACTTTTAGTTTTTAGAATTTAAAACTTTGACCACCCAACTTTTAACTTTTAGGATTTCAAACTTTGACCACTAACTTTATTACTAAATTATGTACTTTATTTTCTTTCAATTTAACCGCCAAACTTTTAGCTTTTAGGATTTCAAACTTTCACCACCCAACTTTGGCCACTAACTTTCTTACTAACTTATGTATTTTCTTTTCTTCTAATTTGACCACCAAACTTTTAGCTTTTAGCCGCGGGTATTTTTTTGAAGCCCACGCGAGAATAACAGTTACTTAATATTATGTTTTATGTCCACAAAACCCTCCACGCAACAGGAGCTCCCACAGCGACGCGCGATCTTTAACGTCTACCGAACCCTCAATGCAACAGGAGCTCTCGCCGCAAAGCACGGGTAATAAAATCGAAGTTAAATATTATAATTGTGTTCTTATCTCAATTTCTTTTTTTTTCCTTGAGGTTTTTGTAAGGGTAACATGATAAAAGGTCAATAGTTTGACGGTATACGACTCACATTCAGTATGAGATCAGTTTGGTTTACAATATGATACACAAAAGACAAGGGAGTACATGCATCAATTGGACTTGTCTTGATTGTTGACTGTTATGTGCCTTATATCCAAGGCTTGATACAATACCACTATCGAGCTGAAAGTCTCACTGGAAGCAATCTCTGTATTCCCACGGGGTAGAGGTAAGGTTGTATAATTTATATGGTATCAAGAGCCTAAAAGCTCCCTTGAGCCATCTTTGATTCCAACCTACTCGACAGACACCTTCTGTCCGCATTCTGCCTTTTTTTTTTCTTTCGATTCACCATGGCCAAACAAATCACCCACATTACCGTCGCCACAACCCGAAACCATGGGCCACCTCGAACTACCAATACCAACATTTCCGGACATGACACTAAAGATTATTGCAAACTTAGTCCCTTCCTACGAGAATACAATGCCTTGCCTCAAAATACCAACACCCCGGTGGTTAACTACACCACCCCTCACCCAACGGCTACAACCCCATCTTGGATGTGGGACCGGTGCATCCAACAACACCGCGAACAACAACCAACAATTTCCCATTCATTCTGAATACGGGGGACCCGATAAGATCGTGCTAGGTGATGGTAAAACTCTCCCTATAACTCATATTGCTCAAACAACTATTCCAACAAAATATCGCCCACTTCTTTAATAATATTTTAATTGCTCCTAATCTTCGAAATAATCATATTTCAGTTGCCAAAGTTTGTCGTACTAATCGTATTTCCATTGAATTTTTCCCTATCATTTTTTTGTCAAGGATCTACGCACGGGGGTGCGCTTATGCGGGGAGTGAAAGTCAATTATGTTTACTATAGACCAATCTCCTTGTCTCCTCAAGTTAACAACACCCAAACAAACTCTCTTCTCATGTGGCACCACATACTTAGACATCCATCGCTTCAAGTGTTCAAGTCTTTAATTTCTAGATTGAGACTTCGTTTTAATAAGGTGACCCATGAGTCATTTCATTGTACTTCATGTTCCCTAAATAAAAGCCACAAACTACCTTTTGGCAAAAACTCTTTTGTTGCCAATCAACCTCTACAACTTCTCTACTCCGACGTATGGATCCCGTAAAAACGTCAACTAGATGTTAATAATGCGTTTCTTCATGGGACTCTTCACGAAGATGTCTTTATGGTGCAACCTCCCGGGTTCACCAATACAGAATTCCCACGTCACATTTGCAAACTCAAAAAAATCCCTCTATAGGCTTAAGCAAGCACTGCGTGCTTGGTACATCAAACTAACCAGCTTTCTCACTCCTTTTAGCTTTAAAAAATGCATTTCTAACCCCTCTCTCTTTGTATACAATCTCAACAACATCACTTGCTACCTCCTTGTGTATGTTGACGGCATTGTCCTAACCGGAAATCACAATCCATTTATGGATTCCTTTGTTCAAGCCCTAAGCAACCAATTCTCTATCAAAACTTAGGCCCTCTCCATCATTTTCTAGGAATCGAAGTCATTCCTACGCCTCATGGTCTATTTCTTTCCCAACATCGCCACATTCAAGATTTTCTTACCACCTTTAAAATGGATGGTGCAAAAGAGGTTCTCACTCCTTTAAGCACTTCCGACTCTCTTTCTTCCTTTGACTCCACTCCCCAGTCGATCCCACTCCCTACAGCCAACTTGTAGGCACTTTGCAGTATCTTGCCTTCACACGTCCCGACATCTCCTTTGCCGTCAAAAAATTATCTCAATTCATGCACTCACCTAAACAAGCACACTGGCAAGCTCTCAAACGGGTACTCCGCTATTTGAAAGGAACGGTCCATCATGGGTTGTTCTTGAAACGCAATACTAGCCTAAACTTCCAGGCTTTTCGGACTTGGACTGGAGTGGTATTAATGATGGGGGACGGTCCACTACAGCATATCTCATATATCTTGGGTCCAATATCATCTCTTGAAAATCTGCTAGACAAAAAACTGTCTCTAGATAATCTACCGAAGCTGAGTACAAAGCACTCGTTAATGATGCGCCTGAACTCTCATGGGTTAAAAATTTACTTGGTAAACTCGGGCTCCCAATTAAGAGCACCCCATCGCTTTACGGTGACAACACGGGAGCTACTTATGTATGTGCAAATCCTGTTTACCATTCTCGCATGAAACACATCGCTCTGGACTAACACTTTGTGCGGGAACAAGTCAATTCCGGGAAACTCAAAGTTCTGCATGTCAGCTCCAAAGATCAATTCGCGGATCAAGTCGCGGATGTACTCACCAAACCGCTTGCACGTGCACCCTTCCTATATTTTCGGTCGAAGATTGGAGTCTCCAACGGATCCTCCATCTTGCCGGGCGTATTAACAACATAAATCAAGTCAAGTCTCTTAGTCAACCATTGACTCCATGATTTTAGTCATTGTATTATATTGTACATTATACTTAGTCAACCATTGACTCCATAATCTTAGCTAGAGTTAGTCATATGTAAGCCGATATAAAGGCCTTAATGTATTGTTGATAGACACACATAAACATTACATAATACAATTATTCAATACAAATCCTATTGTTTATAACCCTACCTTAACTTTACTATTGATAAAAACTGAATTGATATGCAATTGAGCTTGTACGACAGATAAGATTGTATTGGAGGGAGTTTTGAAAGTTAGTTATTATAAACCAAACTTTAAACATATACAATTGAACCATTAGATCCCTTTATACACTATATGAACTTGTGTGTCTATATCATCACAACCGTTCTTAACTATACAACTGTTATTTATGAAATGGTGCGTCACATAACTATTTCTTAACTACCTAGACTTAGGATATAACATATTTACAATATGATAATATATGACTTAGTTTAATGTTAAGATTAGAGTTTAACGGGGTGAAATTAGCTGAGTACGATAATGATTTAATATTGTTCATGTTTAGTAGGTTTTTGGATCTTTAACTAAATAACATTTATTTTAAATTATTTGCTAATATATAATTAATTAAGGTTACAGAGAAAGATATTATTCACGAGATGAATACTACAAATATCGGAAGCTAGGCCCAATCAATCCATGGATCCTAGTGATGAGTTATCACAATCAGGTTATGTGCAACACATGAGATTCTTGAGATCTTACCATGATGTCAGATTCCCGGATATCCACATAACAAGATGCAGGGCTGTTTGGTAGCCTCTTAATCAGCCTCTTAATCATTCAGGTCTGAATCATTCAGCATTCAGACTGTTTGTTTCAGCATCTGAATGGAATGATTAAGTGCTGAACCATTAAGCTAATAAGAGATGCTGAATGATTCAGCTCTTAACCATTCAGAGCCTCTTAACCATTCAGATCATCTTAATGATGCAGCACTTAATCAACCAAACAGCCCCGCAAGTATTTTCGATGTAATTCTTGGCAATCTTTTGGTAACATTTGTCGGAAAGCTGTTGCTAACAAAATTATTCGGCTATTTCCCTCGGTGATATTAATTTATTATGTAGTGAAAATTTCAGATGTTCCTTCTACTAACCACAATATATGATTAGATTTTCTATTATACAGTAAAAGATCACATGTTTCATGCTAAGACTACAAGGTGTGAGGGGTGTGGAAGGGGATGTGAAGCCCTTCCACGCTTATCAATACCACTTCCTGTGGGGTGTGGAAGCTGGCGTGGGGCAGGCTGGGTGAAGATTTTCACGAGCGTGAGGCAAAAGGTGAGGTTCTAGTTGGTTGTTGTTGGACTATTGATAATTATGATTTGTTCGTTGATTATAACAAATTAAAAAAAAAAAAACCCTTCCACGCCACCATCACCCTGTAGCTTTCCGGGGGTTGGAGAGAAATTGAAATGGTTGTTACATGTCGTCACATGCCCCCTTCACCCATGACCACACCGTGTAGTCTAAGAGTCCGAAGAACAATTCTAATCATGTCATTGTTTTAACTTACCATAAATCTTTAACATCTCTAATCATGTCATTGTTTTAACTTACCATAAATCTTTAACATCTTTTTTTTTTTTTTTTTTTTTTTAGAAAACTTGTTGTAGTTCAATAGAAAACATAGATAATACACAACATACCTACATGATAAAGTTAATGGTTTGATACTATAGGGTTTTGGTTTTACCATACTGTTAGTCAGGGTCGGCTCAACCTTTGTGGAGGCCTAAAACAAATACCAAAATGGGGGCGTTTTTCTAAAATAAAAAAACATCATAAACGTGAGGATAAACACTAATTGCAGAAATATAACTATTTTCATGCTATATACAATAAAGAAAAATAATACTTGTAGACTATTAAGCTAAAGTTTGTCATCATATTACAAATAAATACCATATATATTAAAAAATTATTTTAAAATTTAGGGCCTTATTGGATTGGGGGTCTAAAACGATAACTTTAAAATACTCCCTCTTAAGTTGGCCCTGCTGTTAATTTCCGTGCATTGTTAAGATTGTAAAGATTATACGAAATCAGTATAAACTTTTTCTTAATCTTTAATTACTTAAAAAGAAAAAGTGTATTCTGTCCTCCTTTACACAAAACAATAAAACAACTAATTAACTAACCTTTTGTTTTTTTATGGCTATTAGAAGCCAGGACATGACAAATCAACGAGGAAACATGGATAGTCGACCTCAATACCAACTTTTATCGTTATCCCCTAGCATATAAATCATTTTTGGAAGTAGTGAAAAAAAGGCTTTGACCTTGTTTTGTGACCGTTTCTCCCAAAATGAGTTAGTTTTCTAAAAGCGGTTTCTGCTGTTTCATAAACCGCTTCAAAAATTATTGTGACTGGTCGTGTCATAAAATCAACCCTTCAAAGGCCTTACCACTTCAAAAATGAGATTGTGATCGCTTCATGTTGCTACAACAAATATATGACCGACGATAATAAGGAGTCTCGGAGAGGTAAAAGGGTTAAAGGGTTTAGATTCACCAAACGCAGGTCATAAAGTCCCTCTACGTTGCAAACGAAGATGGGAGATTCGAGAGTTTGTAGTTTTAGTTTTTGTTGTTATGATTTTGATTTGAGATTAACTCAAATTCAGAATGTTGGTATTAGTGTTGTTGATTTGTGAGATGTGAAGTAAAGAAAAGATCACACGTAAAGTATGATTTTGAAGAAGGAGAATAGAAGTGTCTAAGGTGTGTCGTGGATAGTGATCAGGGCCAGCTTTTATAGACAAGGAATCATCGATAAGAAGAATGGCAGAACTCTCGATCCTATGTTACAACAAAGGACTTTCCACTTTAGCCTGTGGAAGGCTTGAAACCTACGGATAATGGTGTGTGTTCCCACATGTGGTGGTTGTGGCCAGTTGTGGAGGGTCAACCGAGAAAGTAGTGGCAAGACATGTCACTGATCTTGTTCTTTTTGCTGATGACAGTTGTCACCTTTTGATCCTTTTTAGCCTTTAACCTCTTAAGCAAGTTGTGTCTTACAATTAGCTTTTTAGCCTTAAACTACCCATGTCATCAGCCCCCAAAGTCAGAGGTGTTTGTGGCATAGCTCAAATGCTTCTGACTTATTGCACAGCTTAGAATAACTAAAAAGCTTCAATCGTTTAAGGTTTCATTTGGTTAAGGCGGTGAAGCCTCTGTATTTGAATTAGACATTTGATGTGACAAGTGGCAGGTTTTCAAGTGACAGTTATTAATTTCCTAGGCATCATTATACCTAGCGGTTATTATTTTATAATAACCTTTCAAATACCTAATCATTTTCTTTGTAATTTTCATATTATTTCTCCCCATTTCAAGTTTCATTCTCTGGTTTTTTCATCTTCCATCATCAGGTCAGTCTGTCTTTTTATTGTTTTTCGTCTGATCATCCCTTCAAGCAAAATGGGAGCTAAGAAGGATCTTGCCGTTAGTTATTTCACAATGCCTCAAGAAGAGGTTGAGTCCTTGTGTTTGAATGGGGGATCAATTTATCCTTTGATCTGGCAGCACCGAGTCTGGATAAATCAATCGATCAATGTCCCCAGGGTTCGATTCCTTTATATTGTCGTCAATGTGAGTTTTCCAACCTTCGATACCCTTTTTCAATCTGTGTTTTAAATGTCTTTGAGTACTACCGAGTTTCTTTTGGGCAATTACAGCCGCACAGACTGTCTAGGGTTCTTCACTTTTGAAGTCCTTTGTCGTGCATTGGGTTATGATCCCAGTTTATTAATGTTCCATCGGCTTTTTCGTTTAGCAAAGCATGGTGACTGGTTTACCTTCAAGACATCCCAGATTGATGTCGGTTTAATTTCTTCACATGTTACTGTTGGTGATGAAAATCCTCAGGATGATTTTACATCATATCCTTAGTATAGCATCCTCAGGATACTGTAGGACTTAACAGGGTTCAAGATGTAACTGTATTTTTGCATGTGTACATCCTGAGGATAGACTAACGAATTATCTTTCTATGATATAATTACAGGTACAATTAAGCTATAATATGGACTTATAATCTCTTTATAACGTCTATATTATCACATTCGGTCAAAGAAGTCAAAGATGGAAGAGTTACACTTGCAAGCCAAAGTCCAAGCTTGAAGAAGGAGTCATACTTGTAACCGATGTGCATTAAATATCGGCGAAGAACCAGGAAACTGTTGCTACAACGACTAGCTGAGATTAAACAGCCACAACGGTCACCTGAAGCTTTCAAAGAACTTAACTAAACAGTGGATTACACGGGATACCTTACTTTCGTGTAAATATATATAAGGGAATGATTGACGAGTATAGGACACAATAGACTCACTTGAATAACACTCACACTCTCATCATAGAATAATCTGATAACTCAATCACACTTAGCACAATCATTGTAATCATAGAACACTCGTCATTCATTCATCCAAAGTTGTAACCTTTTTACCCATCTTTAATATTGACAAACAAGGCAGGGGCTTAGAGTCCTCCCGAGGTTTTGTGCTGGCCATCAACAACTGATCAAGGGCTTTCCTCATACATCGAGTGTTGAACTTTGTGTACTTGTGCTTATATTACTTATTTCTTCGATTTACCTTACAATTACATCCTCAGGATAAAACTGTCCATCCTCAATTTTACCTTAGCCATCCTGAGCATAGTTGTCTCATATTTATTTCTTTTACATCTTGATCCACCATTTTCAGAATACAACTGAGTTTTTAACATATTCCACACATTTAACACTCTACCTCACTTTTACTAATTTGGAATACAGAATTATTTCTAGTAGGTAATTTTTGACCAAAACAATTTGGCGCCCACCGTGGGGCAAGTTGTGCTATTTTAACAAAATACTTTGTTAAAACTTTTTCTCAATTAACTCATTTTACAAATCTTGACAACTATGTCTTCCTCATCCATGCCATCTTCAACCTCTACCAGAAATGCAACATTGCCACCCCCACATGCATTCTCAAAAGGTTCTACTTCTCAAATTCCATCTAGACCAGTATTGGGGGCATCTGGATCCACTCCTCCTGTTTTCGTGTCAAATGATGAACTCCTTTCCATGTTTGCAATGGTGAAGGATCAAATACAGCAACAGCAGGACACAAACTGAATGCTAATGAGAGAAATACAATCTCTCAAAACATCCTCAAAAAGACCAACTGAAGACATGGGGACACCATTACAACCCAGAGTGTTGGATTTCAATTCTGGCATCTCTGGGGGCGTTCATCAAGGAGATTTCATCCCCATGAGCACTGGATTCTCTGCTCCTGAAACTACCACAGCACCCAGGATGACAACAATCAGGGATCCAGGATATACACCTGGGCCATCCCGAGGAAGTATGCTTGTGTAAAGGATTCGGCTCCACCCTCACTAGTCCAGCCTTAAAATGGCTCCTAAGTGTTCCTCCCTATTCTATTACTTCTTTTGCACATTTGATTAATATGTTTAAAAATCAATTTTCTTGTAGTCGAACGTTTGAACGTTTGACAAGTGACTTGTATAGGGTAACTCAGCCACAGGGAGAATCGCTAAGAGAATATATCACTAGGTTCGGAAAGGAAGCACTTGACATCCCTAACTTGGATGTCACAACAGCAGTGCAAGTATTCAAGATGGGACTACAAAGGGATTCACCTTTCTACTAAGAATTGGTGATGAATCCTTGTAGAAACTTGGATGAAGTTAGAAACAGGGCTCTAAGGTTCATCCGACTTTAGGATGACAAGAAGATACAAGAGAGGATAGAAGCATCCTCAAGATATAACCATCCTAATCGAAAATCCACTCCCACATATGAACCTTATAAGCATAAACCATATGCTAGACCTGATAATAAAAAAGGTTAATGTGGTTGAGGATGATGACGAAGATGACTGTTCTAAATTATCAGATTATTGTTTTTCTGTGGATGTAATAGGATTAATGTACGCCATGAAGGATCTTGGAGACAAAGCGAGATGGCCAAAGAAGGAAGGCAAGTCAGGATGGAAGGACAAATCAAAATGGTGTGCCTTCCATGAAGATTTTGGTCACATTACCGAAGATTGCATTGCCTTAAGAAAGGAAATAGCATATCTTCTGAGCAAGGGTCATCTTAAGGATCCCCTAGGCAAAAAGAAGCCGAAGATTCAGGATAGAACTAACATCCCAGAAAGAGCAGCATCACTACCTAAGGATGCTGGCATAATTATCTTTATTTCAGGTGGTTCAGACATTTGTGGAACAACTTACTCAGCTGCTAAAAGGCATGCAAGAGAGACGAAATCAGAAAAAGGAGAAAGACCCACAAAGACTACCATCCTAACAACTTCAAAAGTGATCAGCTTTGAAAAAGAAGATTGAGAGAATATCTTTGACCCTCACCATGATGGTTTAGTTATAACTTTATATATTGTTAATCATGTTGTTCGCAGGATACTTGTAGATGGTAGGAGCTCAGTCAACATAATCTAGCTAGAAGCTCTTAAGAGGATGAATATCCCGAAAACTGAAATAGTTTCCAGGTCATCAGTCTCGGTTGGCTTTAGTGGAGAGACCAAAAGCAAAGTAGGTAATATCAAACTACCAGTATATGTAGAGGGGGTAAACTCTATCCAAAGATTCTATGTGATAGATTCGTTATCTTGCTACAATGTAATCCTGGGAAGACCTTGGATATATGACATGAAGGCAGTCCTTTCAACATATCACCAATGTGTGAAGCTACCAACGCCATGGGGAGTCGTAAAAGTAAACAGTGATCAACAAGAAGCCAAAGATTTCTATACAACATCGATGAAGGCTTCATCAAGACAAGCATAGCAATTACAGAATGATGTACAGTGCCATCCTCAGGATGTCAAAGCACATCCTGACCAGGATGTAAAGGCTGTTTGCCTCGATGACAATAACAAGGATATCACTATGCAGATCGGTAAGAACATCCCTAATGACATTGAACAATCTATAATTTCATTTTTAAAATGCAGACTGTCGACATTTGCATGGAAGCATGAAGATATGTCTGGCATCTCCAAATATGTCATCACTTATAAACTTGGAATTGGCAAACACTTCAAGCCTATCCAGCAGAAACGAAGGAAATTTGCACCAGAAAGGAATACCATCATACAAGAAGAGGTGGATAGACTACTAAAATCCAAGATGATAAGAGAAATCAAATTCCCAAGATGGATGGCAAACGTGGTGGTGGTACAGAAGGAAAATTGGAAATGGGAAATGGAGAGTATGTGTAGACTACACAGACCTCAACAAAGCTTGTCCTAAAGACCCATTTCAACTACCACACATAGACTCGATGGTGGATGCCACGACTGGCCATGAGATGTTAACATTCATGGATGCATCCTCAGGATTTCAACAAATCCAAATGGAACCGGATAACCAAGAGGATACTGCATTCATGACCCCATCAGGTATTTATTGTTATATAGCTATGCCATTTGGACTAAAGAATGCAGGTGCAACTTACCAAAGGCTAGGGAATATGATGTTCAAAGAAAAAATTGGGGACACCATGGAGGTTCACATCGATGATGTGGTGGTTAAATCCAAGAGAGCAGAGAACCATCTTCAAGATCTCAAAGAAGCCTTTGACATCCTGGATGCCTACAATATGAAGCTAAACCCAGACAAATGTCATTTTGGAGCTGGTGCTGGAAAGTTTCTTGGATATCTAGTAACTAAAAGAGGGACAGAAGCCAGTCCTGAACAAATAAGAGTCATCCTTGACCTCAAATCCCCAACAAATGTCAAGGATGTACAAAGATTAACTGGCAGGATAGCAGCTCTGAACAGATTCATCTCAAAGTCCTCAGAAAAATGCAAGAAGTTCTATGACATCCTGAAAAAGAACAACAAATTTGATAGGGGACAGAAGCATGAGGATGCACTGATGAAGCTGAAGGAGTATCTTGCAACAGCTCCACTCCTGATGAAACCTGAGGATGGTGAACCTCTCAAGTTATACCTTGCAGTTTCTGGAAATGCAATAAGTGCAGTTTTGGTGAAAGACTTTGAAGGGCAACAACATCTTGTCTACTATGTAAGTAAAACTCTATTAGATGTTGAAACCAGGTATTCACATCTTGAAAAACTCATTTTAGCTTTGATAATGGCATCCACCAAGTTAAGCCATTATTTTGAAACACATAGGATACATGTTCAAACTAATTACCCTATTAAAAAATGTACTTAGAAAACCAGAAATGTCAGCAAGAATGGCAAAATGGTCAGTAAAATTGAGTGCCTTTGACTTGGTATATGAACCTAGAAATGCAATCAAATCACAGGCTCCAGCAGATTTTGTGGCTGATTTCAGTAGTGCATCCTAAGTGAAGTAGAGTCTGAAGTTCAACAATTGAATGAAAATTTAGAAAAATGGACTCTATACACTGATGGTGCTTCAAATGCAAGAGGTACAGGGTTAGGATTACAACTAAAATTGCCAAAAGGGGACATAATACCCCAGGCTTTTAGATTTACATTTCAAACAACCAATAATGAGGCAAAACATGAAGCTCTCATTGTTGGTTTACAACTTGCTAAGGAAATGCATGTTTCAAATTTAGAAGTATTTGTTGATTCCTTATTGATTACTAATCATTTTAATGGATCTTATGCAGTAAAAGGTCAAAAGTTAGCTATTTATCTTGAAATAGTAAAAAAAATTATCAACTTCTTTTGTAGAATTCACACTAACACAGGTACCCAGGGAAGAAAATGCTGAAGCCGATGCCTTGGCAAATCTAGGATCCTCTTTAAAATTACCTGAAGGATCTAAGATTCCCATTATCCACATCCTGAAGCCAGCAATTGAAGAGTGGCGTCCTGAGGATAGCAAAGCACATCCTGAGGATAACACTGAACAGCCTGAGGATAAGACGGTGCATCCTAAGGATAACACTGTTCTAACCACTTGGGTTCAAGATGATTCATCCTGGATGACTCCTATAATAAAATATTTACAAGAAGATGTCATCCCTGTTGGGGAAAATGCAAAAGCTTTCAGGATGAAGGTATCGAAATTTACTATTATAGACAATATTTTGTATAGAAAATCCCTTGCAGGTCCATATTTGAGGTGTCTCAACAAGGAAGAAGCAAATGAAGTTCTCAAGGAGATCCACGAAATAGATTGAGGAAACCACACAGGAGGAAGATCTATTTATTCAAAGACTCTAAGGACGGGGTACTACTGGCCAACCATGAAGAAGGAGGCCATGTCATATTCCCAAAAGTGTGATCCATGTCAAAGCCATAGTAACATCCTTCACCAGCCTGCTGAACCCTTGCACCCTATTATTTCACCATGGCCCTTCATAAAATGGGGAATGGATATAGTAGGGAAACTACCCAAAGCTCCTGGTGGAAAGTTGTTCATGTTAGTAATGACCGATTACTTCTCAAAATGGATCGAAGCTAAAGCATTCGTACAGGTCAGAGATAAAGAAGTGGTGTCATTCATCAAGAGGAACATCCTAACAAGATTTGGAGTACTAGCTGAAATCATTTGTGACAAGTTCATTTGAAAAAGGATGACTAACTTTTGTGAGAGCTGGAGAATCAAGATGATAACTTCAACACCTTTCCATCCTCAGGCTAATGGACAAGCATAATCCTCAAATAAGATCATTGTCAACAACTTGAAGAAGAAGCTTGGAGAAAAGAAAGGGAAATGGGCAAAAGAACTTCCATTTGTACTTTGGGCTGATAGAACTACCTCCAAGAATGCAACTGGTCAGACACCTTTCTCCTTGGTCTTTGGAACAGAAGCAATGCTGCCAACAGAGATGGTCATGCCTACAGCTAGAAGACATCTTCAGGATGCAACTACAAACTCAGAGGCATTACTACAAGATTTGGAGACTGTGAATGAACTCAGGGATGCTGCTAAGTTAAGGATGGCAGCCTATCAACAAAGGATTGCTAAAGAATACAACAAAAACATAAGGGTAAGAAGATTTCAAGTGGGAGATTTGATACTAAGGAAAGCCTTCCAAAAAACCCCTAAGCCAAGTGATGGTAAGTTAGCTCCTAAATGGAAAGGACCATATTTAATCGATTCCGAGGCCGGTAAAGGAGCATATTGGTTATCAACGATGGAAGGAGAAATTCTACCAAGATCTTGGAATGCAATTCATTTGAAATACTACCATATGTAAAGATTCTTGTAACCGATCTCTTTGGAAGAGAAACCATGGTTCGGATTACTAGTGAGATGAAGGTGAAGGCTGACAGAGATGAATCATCTCCATATACCGGTATCTACCCTTAACTTATTTCAATCATTCCTATTTTTGCTAAACATGGTCTGGAAATAGTCTATCCTGAGAATTTTGTAGTACCATCCTGAAGATGGAAAACTTTGAAGACTAGAGGGTTGGCCACCCTCAACTACGTTAAGGTGTCTTGACCTATCACATTGGGTTAGCAACCCCGCCTGGAGCGCACGTTATTCATGTATATTTCCAGGATGGTGGGACGGTCCATGTAAAAGTGGCTGACAATTTCATCATTTTTGGAGTATACATTGAATCCCTAAGGTTTAGACATTTTTCAATGTCTCTTTCTCGTATTTGCCTAGTCGCCAGTGGCTTTGTCGCTAGTTATTCCTAACAGGCTACAATAGGCCTTGTCGCCAATTATCCTTAAGATGCTACGTTTTGGTTTTGTTACCAAGTTATCCTAAAGATTACACATGGGATTGACCCTAGTTTATTTAAGGCCTGGCCGCCAGAATAATAACAATGTTTGCCTTTATACAGGTTATTATTAAAATTTATTAATCCTTTCTTGAAAAAGGATAAAAACTCAAAATCTATCTTGAAGATATTGTGACATCCGGGAACCAAGCGCACACTTTTTCTAGCTAGCCTTACTGTTTACTTGCTGAATTTCGGGACGAAATTCTTTTCAACTTGGGGATGATGTGATACCCCGCAAATTCAGGTTCTCACTTTAACTAAACTCTAGTTACGTTCCTTGCATTATACTTAACTAGGGTTAGTTAGATAGGACACACGTTGCATTATTGTGAGTTAATAACTGAATACATGATTAGTGAACCTCGGACGTTGGTGAATATTGAACTAATTTGGATTGATTGCGATTATGTGTCTCTGTGATATTCGATGAACTTATGTAAAAACCATACGTGATTGTGTGAACCTAAACCGAATACGTTAATAAAATCACTAAAGGTGGATCATTAGGTTGATTAGGGTCTTAACGCATGGGGTTGCACTTGTTACGGTCCGAAATAACGAAAATGTCGAAGGAAAACGCGTCGGGAGACAAAACGGACCACCGGCGCGCGCCGAGGGCCTGTGAGCGGCCGCTCACAGAGCCCGAGCGGCCGCTCGCCGGGGTCTGACGATTCTAAACCGCCTCAATCTCCTATTTAAGCATCCTTAAGCCCCATGCAACCTCTAAACTCAACCCTAATCGCCCCCTTTCTGCCCCACATGAATTATTAACCCTAAAGCACCTGCTAAAGCTCAAGATCATCAATTGGGAAGCTCCAAAGGCGTACGGTTGATCAAATCGAAGAGCTAAGGGTATAACCTTTGATCCTTTACGCTTTAATCTTATGTTTATGTTATAAAAATCATATAACAAAGTTTGTCCAGGTCTGAAACATTTTTATAAATATTAAAACTTGTTGTCCATAAAGATTAATGGGGTTAAAACATGATGTTATGCGATGATTATTGTATGTATAGCATGAGCTTGTATGTTCTTGATGTTTTAGACTTCTAGGGTTTATGATGGATGATGTTTGACATGTATCTTGCTAGGTTTGATCAGGTTATGTGTTATTAATGTTATATGATGTTTGTTGAGTGATGATGATCGTTTATGTGCAAAGATAGTGATTAAAACTAGGGTTTATGCGTGATTTAGAATCTGGACCGAATGATTAGATGAACTTGTAGGAGCTGTAACACGACTTTAACATGGTGATTTTTGTATTTTCTTTGCATGATTAAATCACACCTGGTCTTAGCTTTTCATAATAGGTAAAATCAAGTGATTTGGACGTCGGTTGAGTCGTTTTTGGAATTTTCTTTGAAAATAGGTCATATCAGAATTTCGGGTTAATAAACTGAGTCGACTTTGAGTCATCATAACTCGAGTTTTGTAAAGAGTTGGGTTATGAAATTTTTACAGAAGGTTAACATTGAAGTAATTTGAGTTTTCCAAGTAGATTCATCCCGTTTGGATGAATACACAATTTTTGGTAATTTTTCTACCAAACTGGTCTGTTATGAAAGTTTTCTGAACATAGCTGTGTTAAACGAATTTTAATTATTTTTGTGTTTGGATTTAAGAAAAAAAATAGGGATTTTTAAGTGAATCCCAAAGAAAATTCAGTAAAAATTTGGGAGATTAACTCACTGATTTACTATTTTAAATAAATTGGTTTTGATGGCGCACAATCTGTCCTGAAAACACAGATTGTGTATTATGTGCTTATGTGATTAATTGAGGTCTTAAGTGGTATATAATTGACGTGTAACTGAATGTAAACTTGTTTGAGACACATATGGAATGTAAAAACTTATTGTAACCAATACATTCACCAACGAGTCCGTAGGGTTCACTATTGCATGTAGAATCACTAGGCGTCACCTACACACTTTTGGAACGTTTAAAACGCCTTGGACAAACGAGTTATATGGTGTAATGATATTACGCCTATACTCACTTTGTGACACTTATGTTAGGGTGTCGGTAGCATACTTTACTTGCGGTTCGGATTTCTTTTGCTTGCACATTAAGGTGAGTTTCACTACTCTTTTCTCAAAAGCATGCGTCTCAGGTATGAGACAACTTACTTAACATTTTCTAGTCCGGTTTGGGACTACTTACACATCCCGGGTTGGGATGCTATGGACCCTTGTGTGGTTCGGTTGCTTTGCTAGTTCGCAATTGTGTCCTTGATGAACTAAACCATCTCTATCATCTGTAAGTCCTCACGTACCGAATGAGTTGCCAGGGTTGGCAAGTGGGTTATTAGTTGATAGCGCTATTAGGTCTTACAAACCTCACACCGGCTCGGGGAGCGCGGGCGTGAACTATAACTTAACGAAACTTTATCATTGTGGATAGACAATGATGTCAGGCATGCGGCACACTTTTGTGGCTACACGTACATAGCAGTTCGGTATATTCGGTGTTAGTTATCATGAATGGGCTAGCTACCCTTGACATGCGATGAACTAGTGGTTACACGGTTCTAGGAACCAACTTACTTTACTTATTTACGTGGTTTTGGAAACCAGCGCATTTGCATACTAAATTACTTTACTTTGTGAACTCACCAGCTTTATGTTGACACACGATAGCATGCTTTTGCAGGTAACTAGGAAAGGAGCACAGTTAGGGCATGCATCATGTCATGGGTCTCAAACATTAAACTATCTTTAAAACTTTTAACTACTTTCTTTTGGTTTTGGGCGCGGTGTTTTGCGCAGACTTTATTTAACTGTTTTTCATTCGCTTCCGCTATACTTATTCTTGGTTTGGTTAAACATTAAATTTGGTTTTGCAAATAACGAACTAAATGGTTGTGCATTTAGAGTCGTTCATGTGACTTATGGCAGCTATGGGATCCTGGTTTGTCATGCGCCTCGCGGTATAAACCCCGCAGTGGAAATTTGAGGGTGTGACAGATATTACACTGGGGATATCCTCATAATGATAAAGACCATCCTAAGGATGACAAAAGAAGAAGAACTAGGGACATCCTTAAGATGTCAAGAATGACTGCATCACACTTTGAAGACTAATTTATGAAAGGAGATAAAGGTATCATTTGTATTATTCTTTTATACTTAATATTTGGTAATGTTTGCAGGACATCAAAGGAATAAAAAAAAGGAACACAAGGATGTAGCGTCAAAAGCAGTTACCATATTATTTATACATTATAATCAAAATTGATGTCAACCCCTGGCTTCATCCAAAACCAGGATGTAGATGCAAAAGTGCGACTAATGCTTCAGATTGAATAATACATATGTTTTGGTGAATGTCGTTGGTGCGAAGGAGAGAATTCGTTGGTGCGAAGGAGCAATTTTGTAGGTACGAAGGAAGATAAAAGGTGCGAAGGAAGACACTGTGATCGAATGTGATTTTAGTTTATTGTATAACTTGGTTCGACCAGATGATTTGGGCGAACCTGCACATTCGCACAATCAATTTGGGCGAATGTGCAGTCTATAAATAGACAAGTTTGATTTTTGAATGTAACTTTTGATCATTATTATTCCCTCCACTTTCAGAAACTCTCTCTAGTGTTTTGTTTAACTCGTTTATCGTTCATACCTTGATTGTAACTATATTTCAACGTGTAATCGAGTGATTAATTAATGAAAACCTTTGAAAATGATGATCTGTGTGTTTTAATCTGTTTGACTATTATTTTGTGATAGTTTTAGGGTTTCCGCACCTAAAACTAACTTGTTTGATCATTCTTTGTTGTTATACGATCCTTTCTCGCACATACAAAGTGGTATCAGAGCCATTCTGGATCAAACAACCACAAATTAATAGTTTCTCAGTTGATTTGGACCCAATTTTGGTCAAAAAGTTTCTGTTTTCAATGAACAAACTGATGTTCTAAGATTTTGATTGATTACAACTTGATTTCGAGGTTAAATTGGATAATTCTCTTCATTAAAGTTGTTCCAAATCAATTCCGATTCAAAACCTGATTTAGATCATCAAAATCCATCAACATTTGATAAACATGATCAAAATTAACTGATTTTCAAAGAATATCCGTTTTTGAAATCTCAGGGGTCGAAAGAGAGAGTTTGGTCGAAAGTGGAAATCTTTTGGGTCGAAGGAGGTGTTATAGTGGTCGAAAGTAGACTTTGATTGCTTATTTTGTTCATTCGCCCAGTTGCATCACCTTCGTCTGATCGAACGGTCGAAGGAGCAGGAGAACGGTCGAAAGAGAGACAAAAGCGGTCGAAGGAGATTTTGTTATTTCAGTTCACATTCGTATCAATAAAAAACGGTCGAAGGAGAACTTTATTTCTCATTCGCACGTTCGACTGTACGAAGGAAAATCCTGTTTTAAAACATTTTTAATCTTTTCGTGTTTAATCGTTTGCATGACAAGATGTGGAACTTCCTAACAACGCCTAGACCTACTCAAGCACCACAACAGCAGACAACACAAGATCCGTGGTCCGTTGCAGCCCAGAAGACTAGTCAACCATCACAGCCAATCAATTATATGGCGATGACTAGTTCGGCTCCTCAACAAGTTGTTCAATCATTACAACAACCGATTGACAACTATTGGGGAGTAGCAGCAGCAGCAGTCCATTCACAGACGACCAACGCCATATCCACTCTTATTCATGATCATTTATCTGGAAGCGGCAATCGTCCACCAAAGCTAATGGACATGAAAGAGTACAATACTTGGAAGACGAAGTTTAAGATCCATGTTGAGGGACAAGGACTTGAGGGAGCCGAGGCATGGCAAATGATAGTGAAGGGTTACGTTGCTCCTATTCTGGAGAATACTGGAGAACCGATACCTTTGGAGAATTTGGCGGATAATGAGAAGAAAAGGTTTGCGATAGAGAAGAAGGCATTCTCTCAGCTATCCCAGGCGATCAACACTGATCTATTGCATCAGTTTGGATCGTGTACAACATCCAAACAACTATGGGATATGCTGAGAAATCGACATGATGGAAATGAGAAGACAAGGAAGCTGAGGATGGAAGAGCTTCGGAAGGAATTTGAAAACTTCAGTTACATGGGTAATGAGACCCTAAAAGAGTTGGTTCCACGGTATTGCCATTTGCTCACTGAATTGTCGAGCTATGAGATCAGCATACCAATGTCAGAGTTAGTAGATAAATTTGCTGATGCTTTACCACCCTACTGGAACCAACACATCGAAGTGTTAAAGGAGAAGGATGCATACCAGTGTTGGACTATTAACGAGTTCATTCAAAAGCTGGAAAACAAAGAGATGGAGGAAAAGAGAAAAGCTAAGAGAGCTCAGATTCCACAGAATCCTGATCTATATGTGAGTGGTACATCTAACTCTCTTTCTGCTTCAAGCACCACTTCTAATGTTGCTCCTCACATAGCATGTGTATCTAACGTTGTTGAACCAACAAAAGCACCCATCAACTACCTTGCCCAAACTTCATCCTACACACCATCATACACACAACAAACTTATCAAACACCAAACTTTATTCCACCTTTTTCACCATTACAACAAGCCGCATGCTACACATCAAGTCAACCTCAACAACAACAACAATATCCTCCTCACATGAATCAGATGCAGATTACTCAAGCACAATCAAGTCAAAACCCAATTGTGTTAGAGACCTCGAATCTTAACAATGTGACTGTTGAAATTGCTCAACAGCATGTTGCTCTTGTATCTGCTATGGTTGCTTCTTACAACGGTTTGGTTGCGAGTCAAATTGGAAATAACAATCTCACCAATGAGGACTACGCTCAAATCGACAAAGAGGAGATGGAGCTTATGGACATTCAGTGGGCTTTTGCAAGCATTATGAGGAGAGCCACTGACTTTATTCAGAAGACTGGCAGAACTGATCTCTCAACCTCTCCCAACACCACATACGGAGCACACAGCCAGCACAGCAAGGTAATCGAAACCCATTCAATTCAACATACCAAAACAGACAAAACCAAAACCAAAACCAAAATCAAGTGTCATACAACAGTCCTAACATCTCAAGCTTTCAACCCCAAAACAATTATCAGAACCGTCAACAAAATACCAACACAAGACAATCCACAACTCAAAACCAACCTCAACAAAATCCAAACCGAACTATTGTTCCTATCTCTACACCTAACACACAAAACCAAAACCAAACTGATAATCAAAACCAAGCACTTGTGATCCAAAAGGATGAAGGTTTTGATTGGACGGGTATGCAATTGGGGGTGGAGGAGATTACTGCTGGGAACGTGGCATGTGTGGCACAGCAGATGAGTTTGGATGAGAATGAGGAGATTGAAGAGGAGGTTGTGATTGAAAAAGTGTCAGAGTTGAAAATTGAGGAAGTGAATGAGGATGTGATTGTTGAGAGTGAAGACAAGAAATCAGGGATGATTCTTGATTCTGTCACGGATGTTGGAGACCAATACGATTCAGCTTACTCGGATATGGAGAGTGAATCTGATTCAGAGGCTAGTGTGAATTCACTAGATGATGACATTGACCAACTGCTAGCTGAAGCTGATTTCCTGATGACCCGCAAGTCATGTATGGTGGATGATGCGTGCACCAAGATTGACTACTCCAAATTCTTCGCAGGGAAGGAAGCTCACTTCGCTTTGATGGTAATGACAGAACCTCCTAAACCGGTAAGTTCTGAAACTCAATCTCAAGCGTGTGTTAAATGTGATAAATGTGCTGATTTTGAAAAACTAACAGATGAGAACAAGCTTCTCAAGGTCCAACTTGAGAGTGCCAAACTCAATTGTCAGATTTATCAAAAAGATTTAAAAGATTTCAACAAAGTTCTTGATGGTTATAAAAAGGATGTGTCTGAACTTAAAAAGACATTGTTAATTAAACAACTTGCCATTAATAACTACATCAATGAAATGGAAAACACTAAATTGGAAATGGCAACCATCAAGTGCTTTGCGGAAAAAGTAATCAAGAAGTTAGAGAGTTACAAGCATATAGCATATGTAGTTGACCATATCATAGAAGAACCCTCCCAGTCGAATAGTGCAAACTATAAGTCGGTCCCATCTCCGGTATTGTTTGAGAATCACACCTTACATGCAATACCACCGGAGACTTTAGTCTATTCTGACTCCACATCAGAAAACGAGCCTAACATTTCTAGTGTCGGGGATCCGTATTCTGATGTGAGACCAGTACTGGGAAATAATGAGGGTGTGGTCGCTGCTGATGATTCAGATGAAGAAGATGAACCATCTGAGACGGTTAAAAATGAAAGTGATATCCCAGATGAAAATCACATAATCACTACTGAGCCTGTCTCACCGTCTCAGATCATTCATCCAATGGCAAATGCTCATCGTAAGAATGTGGTAAAGAAAAATGAAAAGTCTGTTGGTAAGTGTTTTGAAAAGAAGGAGGTAAAGAAAATTGAGAAACATGTTGTTAAACCGGTAGAAAAGAAAAATGAAACTAAATCTGAGAAAAATGTGGTGAAACCGGTTGAAAAGAAAAATGAGCTTAAATCTGAAAAATCTAATGATATGAGCAACGAATCGTGTGACAAACCTGTCAAAATCTTCTATCGGATGCAAGGCTCCGATAAGATTTTGTCCGATGATGAATATCCGATTAAGTTTGTCAATTATTCAAAAATCGAAAAGATCTGGCAGGAAAGTACGATTTGGTTTCCAAAATTTGAAAGAACCAATGACATTCCTCAAGAAATTTTAGATAAAATTTATTCGGATAAAGATGCCAAGGTCAATGTCACACAATTTGTTTTGCCTGTTGATAAAGCAAACAGTTTTATTGAACCGACTTACTCGAAAGATCCAGCTCCTGAGAGTTTAAGGAAACAATGCATGGTCGATCGATATCCCATTGCTAGCTTTTCCAAGTCGCCGATCAAAGAAAACTATGAGGAATACCGTGTGTGTTATAAGTGCGGGGAACGGGGACATTTACTTGCCGCCTGCCCGTACGTACGACACAAAAGGCACGAGGTGGAGATGAGGCAACATCATGATTATCCGGTTGACAACTACGGTTATTCACAGAGACGGTATTACCCTCAGCAAGAACCATATTTTAATCAAAACAATTTTTACAACAAGAGGGAAAACCGTCCGATGACGTATGATAAACGCAACCGGATAACCACTGATAAATCTGCTAAGAAACCTGTGATGAACTCAACTACTGATAACAAAAAGGTTGCTCCTAAACCTAATGGAAAACAAGCAGTTGGACCTGTCTCTGTTAAATCAGAGAAGGTAACCAAAAAGGTTGCATTTAAAGATGAAGCTAAGAAACCGACTGAGACTTCAAAATCTCAGATCAGGATCTTGAAAAGATCTGAGCAATCTTGGTCATCTAAGGAATCTGAAGGAGCCTCTACTTCACAGAATGAGAAGAGTGAGAAAAAGAAAATTGTGAGTGAGAAGAAAGGGGTTGAGTTAACCCAAGATGTTTGTGAATTGAAAGACTCTTTGAAACAACCCGTTCAAAGACCCAAGACCAAACAGGCTTGGGTCCCCCGAAAGATCTAACTGCTTTACTTTATATGTGCAGGGAGCTCCAGCTGGCCCTGTTAGCAGCCTATAGATTGTTGACAGTGGAGCTTCTAGTCACATGACAGGGGACCTCACGCTACTCTTTGATATCAAAAACATTAACGGAGGTTATGTGGCATTTGCTGGTAATAAGGGAGGCTACATTACGATGGAGGGTAGTGTAAGCAATGGGGTCGTAACATTTGAGCGGATATCATACGTGAAACAGATAGATTACAATCTGCTCAGTGTTAGTCAAATTTGTGATAAACAATTTTCTGTGTATTTTGATGACAAATCCTGCTACATCTTGAAACCTGGGTTTGAGCTTCCGAAAGAGTGGGTGATGCTGAAGGCACCGAGAGTAAACAACTTGTATATTCTCAATATGTCCAAAGCAATGACCACCCATGGCCAAGTCACGTGTTTCCTCTCTAAGGCTACAGAAAAAGAATCAATTGTGTGGCACAGGAGAATGGGACACATCCATTTGAGAAAGATGAACCGGTTAGTGAAGAATGAACTTGTCACGGGAGTTAATGTAAAACACTTCCATTTGAATGACAAGTGTGTTAGTTGCAAAAAGGGAAAGCAGCACAAACAATCCCATAGACCAAAGAAAGTCAATTCCGTTGAGCTGCCACTTGAACGTTTGCATATGGACTTATTCGGTCCAGTCAGATGTAAAAGTCATGCAGGGGAGTTGTACTGTCTTGTGGTGACTGATGATTATTGTGAGCGTTGGATTTTAGCTAAAACAGGATTATACGATCATACAAGTCACAAATCTAGGTGCGGAAACCCTAGATCTGAACAAATTGATAAAACACAAATCACGACACAATCAAGATCATTTTCAATATCATTTTCATAGATTAACTTTCATTCAAAAAGCATTTACAATGAGTTTATGTTAATCTAGATCACACAGACAATCTCTCAAAAACACTTCTAAACCTGATCTGAACCTGGACACAAATGACAACTCTCTTACATTATCAAAAACTCAAAATCTATATATAGGCACTGCACATTCGCCCCTTACAACAGGTCGAATGTGAGTATTTTCCACATTCGCCCACTACAAGTGGTCGAATGTGTCTTCTTGTACATATACATTCTTCCTTCGTCCAGTTCATATCTACCTTCGCCCATTCTTGTTACCTTCGCCCATATTATACTACATTCGCCCCATCCTGATACACCTTCGGCCATCCACTAACATATGTTAATCAAGTATATCCAATCCTTAGTCGCAAAATGCATCAACAAACTCCCCCTCGACTATTGATTGGATAGTTTTCTCTGATAGTCCATCGTCTTGTTCAACAGTTTGATTCTGAGCTGCTTCTTTTGCTCAGAAGTCATTGGCGGCTCGAATGTTTTCTTCACAGGCTTTGACACATTGGTCATCTTCACAGTCTTGCCAAGTTTACCCTCCAAGTTGCTTCCAGCATTTATGTCATATGCAAAACAAACTCCCACAACTTGAGTATACTTTCTCGCTTGAGCAAAGTCATTGGGTTCATAGTAGATCGGATTGTAGAACAACATGATGATGTCTTCGAATGTGCAATTAATCAGCCACATAGGATCAAATACATGAACATGCTTGTATTTATCCTTTCCATCCCTCAACACAATCACTGCTTCTGCCTTCCTCCAATCGTAATACCAAAAGATGAAATCAACACTGAAATGCTGTGGCATTGGCATCAACGGTATCTTCCTCATCACATTAGGTGCTTTGTAGATTAAAGTAACACGCTTCATATTGGTTTGTGGATCAATATCCCTATGCTCTTTTCTTCTGGGATATTGAGGCATGAACCTGTTCCATCTTGTACGACTTTCCCAAACCAATTTGTCTGCGCACCAACCGACATGTGATCCATTTACCTCGGCACCTAACATTGGGAATCTGCATAAGTCTCTCACCGCCCAGTACGGTAGAGTAAGCAAGTCACAGAATCTGTTGAAATACAGAATTCCGGTTTCCCATTTTGCAGCAATACACTTCAGTCTGCCTAAGTAAGTCCACCCGAGAGCTCTGCCTTTGAACTTGGCATTATGAAATCGATAGAAATTACCTTGAGCTTCAGGCTTAGGTCGGTTCTCATCCATTTCCTTCAACTTCTTCATATAATTCTTCAACTCATCAGACTGGTTAGAAGAATCTTTCTTTTCAGTACCAAATACCTTCTCAACAAACTCTTCACTTCTTTTCTTTGCTTTCTGTTTCGCTGACTTATTTGGTATCTCAGTGAAGTCAGGAAATACTTCATTCTCTTCTTCTTGTCGGAAATACTGGGGAAACTCTTCATGAGTAATATCTTCTATTTCCACTTCATTGTTTTCTGGAGTATGCACATCATCTGAATGACTTCCCATATCCTTTTCAGGAATATCAGGAATCGATTCATCCATCATAAACTCCTCAAACGTCTTTCCTACCCTCTATGCGAGACCATCTAGTATTTCTTTCGCCACAGATGCAGGTAATTCCCCTTCCTCAAGATCTGGATCTTCATATTCCAGCTCATATCTCAAATCATCAGTCTGGAATATTTCAGCAAAGCATCCAGTGAACTCAATGGTCCACTCTCTCTTTTCCAACATATTCTTATATAACTGTTTAGCATTATCAGACAAAGATCTCACCTTCTCGTTCCAGAAAATACTTTCATTCGAATCAACATTCCCACCTTTCTTCTTGGAACTCGATTCTCCAGTATCTTTCTTCTTCTGTGGTGTTCTCTTCTCATAACTAAATCTAGAAGTATCATCTCCTCCATCATGATCACTTCCACTGCTAAACTCATCACCTTTCTTTTTCCCTGTACCTTCAGCATCATCATCATCATCATTATTATTATTATCATCATCATCATCATTGTCATCATCACTTTTATCCGATCCATCATCATCCTCATCATCATCTTCTTCTTTCTCAGATTCAGAATACTCATAATCTACTTTCTGTTCATCTTCTTCTTCATCTTCTTCACCCTCTTTCAACTGGGGTGCTCTGCTATAAAGCTCTTCAATCAAACCACAAAGGCGTTTGTTTTCCTTCTTTAATTCTTTGTTATCAGCCTTAATTAGTTTGATCTTGTTCTTGTTTCTTTCACATTTCCTTTCAAGCTTCTCATTCTTTGCTTCAATCAACTGAATCTTATCATTTATCTCATCCTGATTCGATTTTGAAGCAACCACAATCTGGAGCATCTTCTCCTCATTCTGCTTGAACTTAGTAATCTCAGCTTGTTGAGCAACCAACATCTTCATCATGTCCTCCATCTTCTTATTAACTTGTTTCATGACATCGTCATCCACAGTCATTTTTCTTCGATTTAGATCTGGATGGCTCAACTTCAACAACTTTCTCTTTCTGAGGCTTTCTAAACATATCGAGCACTTTATCCATATCGATATTGAACTGATCGATTGGTAAAGTCTCTGCCTCTTTCGCTTTCTTCTGCTTCTTGGCAACTGGAGAAGATAGCTTAGAAGGTGTTCCAGCATCAGGTAATCTCTTTCCCTTCAACAACTGAGCCAATTCTTTCTCTCTCAGTTCTTTTACACTTGATTTCTTGGCCATAGTCTTTTGTTTCTTTGTCTTCTTGGGCAAATTCACAACTACAGTATCTCCAACACTCAGTTCAGCTAGGTCAACACCTAAACCTTCATCTTCAACTGATTTCTTTCTTCTTTCAGCTTCTTCTATCGACTGATTCAAGGATTCAGACTCACCAACCATAGTGGCCTTACGTTTGGTGGTCCTCACATTCTCATCATCAGAATCCCACTGTTCATCAACCTCAGTCTCTTCTGAATCTACAGACTCTTCATCCACCAAACCCGATCCTTTCTTCGCCGTCGATTTCTTTCTAGCTACCTGTTGCTTAGTGCTTCCCTGATCTATAGCCTTTCCCTTGCCCTTCCCTTTGGCTCCAGGATTGACTACTTGACGTTTCCGCTTAGTGCTTGAATCAACATACACTAAGGGATCATCGTTATCTGAGTCACTCTCATCATGTCTTGCTTTGTTCTTGCCAGGATCAATGTAATCCGGACGAGCCAAAGCGCCAAACAATCTCCTGTTAGGTGGCTTCTCACTATCAGGCACACCTTTGTAACCTTTCATCCTCATCAAGGTTCTAATATTCATGTGATCTTGACCTAGGATCATAGTCGGATCCTTTTTCAGCATTGGATACTTATAATCAAAGATCATCATCAGAAACCTCGGATACAACATAAACTTCTTGTTCTTCATTCCCTTATGCATCTCCAGCATATGGTCAAGAATCATCCCAGAAACATTAAATGGTTTGTTGAGTGTCAACGCAACCATTAATGAACTCAAACTCCTTCTCATCACTTCATAACCACCACTCACACATCCAAAGACATGAATCAGAACATGTGCAAAATACTTGTACTGCACTCCCAGCTTCCCCTTATACATAGATCCGTCAGTGATTGGACCTTTGTATTTCATTCTTAAGAAGCACGCCTTCTGTTCTGTCCACGATAACTCCCTGGGATCTTCACTGTCTTCGAACTTAATCTGTAACGCCTCCCGAATGTCAGCTTCAGTCAAGAACATCTCCATCTCCTGAATCTTGCTCTTGATGATCGTCTGATTCTCCCAGTAGTCATACTTCGCATTCTGGTAAAAGTCTTCAATGATGTCTTTATATATGATGGTTGGTGTGGCTAAGGCATGTACAATCCTGCTCCTCTTCAGAAACTCAATAATTCCTGTAAACTCCGTGTTCTTTTCAACGTCTCCTAGATAAGCGCAACAGTTGTGCGATCGTTCAAAAGGCCAACTGCTAGGAACAGATGTTTCAGCTACTGGTACTGGATCTTGAACTGTGATCTCAGCTGGAGTTTCAACATTCACTGCTGGTGATTCAATATTCTCGGGTTGTTCAGCCATCTGCACATGAAAATCAATAAAAAACACGTCAAAACACAAAAACGACAAAAATATAAAATTCTGGTCAAAACTAATCTGCACGTTCGCCCGTTTTAGAAATGGCCGAATGTGAGATCATATGGTCGAATGTGAAAATATATGGACGAAAGTGAAAAAGTTTTGATTAAAAATCACATTCGTCCGTTTTTATGTTCATTCGCCCAATTATTTTCACCTTCGCCCGGTTTTTGAACCGAAGGTGAAAACTGATTTCCCCCAAAATTTAAATTTTTACCATTGATGATTTTAACTTGTAATTTTGATTCTAATGTATGCTAACATGTCCGACTAACATTCATTTATTACCAATTTTGTCAAATAATCAGTTTTCATTGGTTTTTAAGTGGAATTAGGGTTCATCTTAGTTTAATCGATCAAAATCATATTCAGATTTGTTATTAACCTAATTCCTTCCATATTCTCCCCCTAAAACCTATGATAACTGATCGGCTATCAAAAACAAACATCAAACATCAACAAAAATCCCTAGAATTGAAACCCTAGGTCGTGTTCTTAAAACAATCAATTCTGGTCTGATTTGAAGTCCAATACCTGCAATATGAGTCTTAAAATGATGAGTAATGAACATGGAACAAATCAGTGAAACAATGAAAACACAAGCAACAAGGTCTGGTACTTATGAAATTTTTGAAAAAATTTTTTGAATGAGGGGCTCGAACCTGAATGACATATATAAAGAGGTCTACATTTGCCCGTTTGAAGTGGACGAATGTGGGTTAAGACCACATTCGCCCCAATTTAATGGCACGAATGTGAAACTGCTCCACCTTCGCCCCTAATTAAAGACCCGAAGGTGGAATTTGATACCCGGAAGTGGAATTTTCACCCGGAAGTGAAAATATCCACATTCGCCCAAAAGCAAAACGGTCGAGTGTAATGATTTTTCCACATTCGACCCATTTAAGGGGCGAATGTGAAATGGAAAAATCTGAAAATTTCGCCAAATCACGAATTCGAATCCCGTTCAACATTTTTCAATCCGTTAAACTTTCAAAACTCAAATTTTCACATTTTGAATGTTACAAAGTCCAGATGGTGTTATCAAATCTCAGAAATTGACCATCAAGCATCCCCGGATATCAAAAATAAAGCAGAAATGCAAATAACACACCTAAAATCTTTTTGGATTTTGTATCTTTTTGACAATAAAAGTAAAATGCGACAAAGTAAAATGCATCAAAGTAAATGAAAACAGTAAACATTTTGTGATTTCCGGTAAGAGGATCATATCAGTTTTCTGAGAAATCTGAACACAGCGTTGATCTGTTTCAATATTATCATTAGAAACAATATGTGATACGGCAATTGCTGATATTGTTGTCCACATAAGCTCACATGCAGACAATTACGCAATGCTTTAAAATGATACGAATTAGATGTATTAGACTAACACATTGTGGTTCCCACACACACGACATACTCCCGTATCAAGAAGTAATTTGCACAAAGACTCATTGTAAAGCGTGATTATGCTTTCGTTGTCTGTAATTGTACAAGATATAATGCATAGAGGTATACAGGTCAGCAAATTAATGCAGCAAAGTAACATATGCACCATACCAGGTTGAGGACTGATATTAATCATGATTTGCATCAATGATCAATACGATATTATAGATAATCTTTGATCATCATATAACATGGAAAGTTCCTCAATTCGGTAACTTTAGGATTTGGCATAAAGCTCTTTTATAAAGACATCCTGTCTGATCTAGGTCCGTAATGACTTACAGCAGAAGATCAGATAGGCTATCCCCAGACAACTAATAACATAACGACCCTAAACCTCCGAGTTTTGTACAAACACCCTATCAAACGAAATTACGGTACTAAGACCATATGCCCATGAGGTGTTCATCCACAAACGCGTAGTTTGTTATGTTTGTATCACTAATACACGCAATATATAGTCTACGAAGCCTATCAGCATATCATACGTAATCAACATACGTCTCATTAAAACTATACAATTCTTTAGCCTGTGTCAGATCCCCACTGATGTACTATCATTTCCTCATTTTATCCAGGAAATCATTTTGGGTTTTTCTAATTTTTAGGTATTTTGAAAATTTTTCAATGTTTTTGGTTTTTCTGATAAAATGACTCCCCCTAAAATAAAGAACATATTTTTGGGTTTTTTAATTTTTCTGAAAAACAAAACAAAAATTTGAAAGAAACAATCCACTTGAAAGCATCAACTTCTTTGAGGATTAAACAACCCCCTCGAAAGCATCAACTTCTTTGAGGATTATGATAGTAAAGAGAAATTCCCAATTAGCAAAGAGAAATTCCCAATTAGCAAAGATTTAAAACTAAAACTAAAAATGAAAAATGATAAACCGAGGAGCCGATTAGTCTTGTTTTTCCTTTATATTGTTTACTTTCAAAAGATATTCAAAGCGGGATCTGTCAAAGCCTTTGTAAACAAATCTGCACGTTGATAGTCAGTATGGATTTTGACCATGTCAATCAATTCCTTAGCATAACAATCACGGATAAAATGATATTTAATCCGGATATGTTTAGCTTTAGAATGATTTTCAGTATTTTTAGTTAAAGCAATTGCGGCTTCGTTGTCACAGTGTATAGGGGTTTTAAGAAACTGCAAACCGTAATCGACCATCTGTTGTTGAATCCAGAGCACTTGCGAACAGCAACTCGAGGCTGAAATGTACTCGGCTTCACATGTAGACAGTGCGACGGAAGTCTGTTTCTTGCATTGCCAGGTAATTAACCTGCTCCCTAAAAACTGGCAACCGGCTGTTGTTGATTTGCTGTCTTTGTCACATCCGCCCCAATCTGCATCACTAAAAGCAATAAAATCAAAATCATCATCATTAGGGTACCAAAGTCCTTTTGATGGACAACCCTTCAGATATCGAAGGATACGCTTGACCGCCGTCAGATGACTTTGTTTCGGCTTCGATTGATAGCGAGCACAGAGACACGTTGCATACATAATATCTGGTCGAGACGCTGTCAAATACATCAGAGATCCGATGATTGCTCTGTATGTAAATGGGTCTGTCAGCTCCCCCTTAGCGTCCACTCCAATCCCGTGATTGGGTTGAATCAGGGTATCCATCGGCTTAGAGTCCTCCATCTGGAATCGGCTCAAGATGTCGGCTACGTATTTTGTCTGGTGAATGAAGATCCCGTCGGGTCTTTGATCCACCTGTAAGCCGAGGAAAAACTGCATCTCCCCCATAGCGCTCATTTCGAACTTCTCCTGCATAACAGTTTCAAATTCCCTGCACAAGAGTTCGTTAGTTGAACCAAATATAATATCATCAACGTAAATCTGTACTAGAAGCAAGTCATTTCCCGTCTTCTTCGTAAAGAGGGTGCAATCGACGAGGCCGCGCTTGAATCCTTTGGAGATGAGGTATGTACTTAGCTCCTCGTACCACTGTCTTGGAGCCTGGTGCAAACCATATAAAGCTTTGTTCAGCACGTAGACCTTGTCCCGGTGGATTGGGTCCTCAAAGCCTGGTGGCTGCCCGACATAAACCTCCTCCTTGACTTTACCGTACAGAAATGCGCTCTTGACGTCCATTTGATAGACTTTGAATTTCTTATACGAAGCAAACGCAAGGAACATCCGAATAGCTTCGATTCGTGCTACTGGTGCATAGATTTCATTGTAATCAATTCCTTCGATTTGATGGAAACCCTGCACAACCAATCTGGCTTTGTTCCGTACAATAACTCCACGATCATCCTTTTTGCACTTAAACACCCACTTAGTGCCTATTTTCTTTCTTCCCGGCGGCAAATCTGTGAGCGTCCAGACTCCCAATTTCTGGAATTGCAATAACTCTTCCTGCATTGCCTCAACCCAGGCATCTTCATTCAAAGCGTCTTTGTATGTCCTTGGCTCTACCTGCGACACATAACATGCAAACGACCAATCATTTTGGCTACCAGATTTCTGAATTTTGGCATACAATGCTAAAGCACCAAAACTCTCTGGTGAATTAACGCTCTTAAGCTGCCCTCTGGTCATCACTCCACTACCAGGATCACCGATCACTTGCTCCAGCGGGTGAATACGATGAATCCGAGATTCCGGATTAACAGGTACAATCACTCCCGTCTGAGCAGTCAAGTTCTCTATAGCATCCTGATCATGACCCGTGTTAGATGATGAAGCAACATCTGGATTTGAAGTTGGGTTCACAGTTTGCTCTTCTAAGTCTTCTGCATTTTCAAGAACGGCTTCTTCAAATTGTTCATCTTCAGATTCTGAAGTGTCTAATGAAGTTGAAGCTTCTTGAAACAACTCTTCTTCCTGTGTAGGAGCACTGGTATCATTAGATGCTGGTGGGGGGTTTACGGTGATTGGACGCATCAACGGTGAAGTTGCCGCGTTTTCACACTCGTAAAGTAATCTGATCACAGCTTCTTCAACCAGGCTATCTAGGTTGAATGATTCAAAGAAATCTTTGTAATCAAACATCCAATCAGGGCCCGTGCCTTGCAAATTTTGAGTGTAACGTTGAACTTCCACGTTAGCCCAATCCTCCACTTGACGAGTTCGCTTGTTGAAAACCCGTTTGAGCGGGGTTGCATATCCAACAAAATATCCCTCTTCAGCTTTAGGACTAAACTTCTCGCTTGGATTCAACATCGTACATGGCGCCCCAAATGGTTCTAGATACTCTAAATTGGGCTTTCGTCGGTGTAACAGCTCATAAGATGTTTTTCCAAACTTCTTCACTGTCAAAACCCGATTTAATGTATAGTTTGCTGCATAAATCGCCTCATTCCAGAACATTACTGGAAGATTTGAGTCAGCGAGCATTGTTCTAGCAGCCTCAATCAGAGTCCTATTCTTTCTTTCAGCAACACCGTTCTGTTGCGGGGTATACGGAGCCGAATATTCATGATGAATCCCTTTGCTTTCACAAAGTTCATCCATCTTTGCATTTTTGAACTCCGTCCCGTTGTCACTCCTGATTCTTTTTATCTTCAAGTTGTAGATATTCTCCAGTCGAGTGAACAGAACTTGTAAGTTGGTAAAGGTGTCGCTTTTGTTCTTCAAACACATCACCCATGAGAATCGTGAATAGTCATCAGTGACGACTAAACAATAAAGCTCTCCAAGATGACTTTTGCGTTTGACCGGTCCAAAAAGGTCCATGTGCAATCGCTCAAGCGGCATCTCAACAGAGTTAACTTTCTTCACTTTATGGGACTGTTTGTGTTGTTTGCCTTTCATGCAGCTTACACACTTGTCATTAAGATGGAAATGTTTCACGTTTACTCCATCGACAAGTCCATTTCTCACTAACTGATTCATTTTCCTCAGATGAATGTGCCCCATTCTTCGGTGCCACATTATCGATTCTTTTTCGGTCGCCTTGGATAGAAAGCATGTTATCTGTCCCTGTGATGTCATTGCCTTAGACATATCAAGAATATAAAGATTGTTGACTCGAGGTGCCATCAACATAACCCACTCCTTTGGAATCTTGAAGCCCGGTTTGAGAATATAGCAGGATTTGTCATCAAAATGCACAGAAAATTGTTTATCGCATATTTGACTGACGCTCAACAGATTATAGTCTATCTGCTTGACATAAGAAATCCGCTCGAAAGTCACAATCCCGTTACTCACGCTTCCTTCCATCGTGATATAACCTCCTTTATTACCCGCGAACGCAACATATCCTCCATTAATATTCTTCACATCAAACAGCAATGCCAAATCCCCCGTCATGTGGCCTAAAGCTCCACTATCAACAATCCAGAGACTGCTAATAGGGCCAACTGAAGCTCCCTGCACACAAAAAGTAAACATTTAGTTCTTTCGGGGGACCCAAGCCTGAGTCTTGGGCCTTTGAACATTTGATTTCAAAGAAACATTCTCAATGACTTTTTCAACAACTTTTTGTTTTGAATCAACCGTTTTCTGATTTTTCAAAACAGTGTCATTTTTCTCACTCACCTTCGAAGTAGAAGCTCCTGAAGTACCATTAGGTGTCCAAGATTGTTGACCTTTTGAGAATACGAATTTGAGATTTTGGTTTCTCAATTGGTTTCTGAACATTGTTACTAAAAGTAACTTTCTTAGCAACCTTATCTGAATTAACAGACTTAGGTCCAACATTTGACTTGACAATTGGTTTTTGTGGAACCTTTTGTCTATCAGCTGTTGTGTTCACCACTGGTTTTCTCCAAGATTGTTCCATTGAAATCCGATTCCTTCGATCATATTGAAATGGACGGTTGTTCCTCATTTGAAAATTGTTTTGATTATGAAAATGTTGTTGTTGAGGAACAGTCCGTCTATGCGGTGGGACATAATGATCGATCGGCTTTTTCATGGAATTCTTAACCTCAACCTCATGTCTTTTGTGCCTTATATATGGACACTGAGCAAGTAAATGCCCGCGTTCTCCACATTTAAAGCATTTTCTATATTCCTCAAACACATAATGAGCATTTGGTGAAGCAAATGATCTGACAGGAAATTGATCATTATACTGTTGATTTCTCAAACTCTCAGGAAGTGGTCCTTTCGAGTAAGAGGGCTCATGAAAACCATTTGCTTTATCATTTGGACGAATGAACTCAGTGACATGGATTTTTGGTTCTTGAGGAACTTCTGAAAACAGTTTCTTTAAGATTTCTGGTGGAATTTCATTGGTTCTTTCATGTTTTGGAAACCATATTGTGCTTTCTTGCCAGATTTTATCAAGTTTAGAATAGTTAACATTTTTAATCGGAAATTCCTCATCAGAAATGATTTTATCGGATCCTTCCATCCGATAAAACACTTTAACTGGTTTGTCACTTGGTTCATTCAGCTCATTCTTTTTGACCTCATTCTTAACAACATTATCTTTCTTAACATCAATCTTTTCAGACTTTTTATCACGATTAGCATTTGCCATCGGATGAACATGATCAGATGGTGACACTGGTTCAGTAGTAATGATGTGATTTTCTTTTGGAATCTCACATTCATTAACAGATTGATCACTACCAGTATCATCATTTTCTGAGTCTGAACTATCACTCTCAGCATAAACACCCTCATTGTTCAAGCCCAAAATCGGTCTCACATCGGAATATGGATCACCAATACTCGAGGTATTCGATTCCTTTTCCGATGACGAGTCTGATTTTACCGAACTCTCCGGTATAACTTGATGATAGTTATGGTTTTCAAAAAGAACCGGAGATGGTACAGACTTGTAATTGGTGGTGTTATCATCAATAATATGATCTACCACATAAGCAACATTCTTATAACTTTCTAACTTCTTGTTAACCTTTTCAGCAAAGCATTTAATGGCTGCAATTTCCAACTTGGTGTTTTCAATTTCATTGATGTAGTTGTTTATGGCCAATTGTTTCAATGACAAAGTGTTTTTCAAGTCGGAAATGTCCTTTTTATAGCCATCTAATACTTTGTTAAAAGCATTCAACTCTTTGCGAGTAGATTGACAATTTTGAATAGCACTATCACGTGAAATTCGGAGTTGTTTATTCTCCTCAGTCAATCTATCACAAGTTCCACAGTATTTATCACTCATAACATCAGTGCTAGATTCAGAACTTACAGGTTTTGGCGGTTCGGTCATGCCATCAACGCAAAATGAGCTTCCTTTCCAGTGAAAAACTTTGAGTAGTCGATCTTGGTGAAAGCATCATCAGCTATGCATGACTTCCTCGTCATCAAAAAGTCAGCTTCTGCCAGCAACTAGTCAATATCATCATCTAAAGAATCAACACTTCCCTCTGTGTCTGATTCGCTCTCAGAATCTGAATACACCGATCTACACTCTTCGGGAACATCAGAAACTGAATCAATCACCATCCCAGAACTCTTCTCCTCAGCCTTAACCTCAACAGGTTCACTTTCCACTTCCATCTCAGTCTCAGAATCATCACTTTCACTCTCCTCAGTTTCTTTCTTCTCATCAACTGCCACCGACTCTTCCATATCAACCTGATAAGCAACACATGCCACATTCCCACCAGTAGTCACTTCCTCAACTCCTATTTGCATACCCGACCAGTCAAACCTCTCATCCTGTTGAGTCACCAAAGCTTGGTTCTGACTCGCATTCTGTTGAGTCTCAGTAGGTGTAGTGATAGGTACAACTGTTCGGTTTGGGTGATTAGGAGATTGGTTTTGAATCTGGTGTTGAGTGTTTGGTTGTCTGTTTTGGTTGTTAAAGTTTCGGTTCTGGTAGTTGTTGTTGTTTTGGTAAGAAACTTGGTTCTGTTGACGGTTCTGGTAATTTGCATTGAAAGGGTTTCGATTACCTTGTTTAGGTGGCTGGGTGCATTCCCTTTTGAAGTGTCCTTTCTCTCCACAATTAAAACACGTAACCTTCTCCTTGTTGAAACCATAGGTTGTGTTGGGAGAAGTTGCCAAGTCAGTCCTTCCAGTTTTCTCGATGAACTCTGTTGCTCTCCTCATTATACTCGCAAAAGCCCATTGAATGTCAATGAGTTCCATCTCTTCCTTGTCTATTTGTGCGTAGTCTTTGTTGGTTAAGTTGTTGTTCCCAATCTGACTAGCAACCAAACCATTGTAGGATGAAACCATTGCTGAGACTAATGCAATGTGTTGCTGAGCAACCTCCACAGTCACATTTCCCAAGTTGGATGTATCTAAAACCACTGGTTGTTGTTTATGTTGAGTAACTTGGTTTGCTGGTTGTTGTGTTTGGTTAGCAGTGTAAAAACTTGCTTGTTGCATTGGAGAGATTGGTGAAATGTAGGAAGTATATTGTGGTGGTGTGTATGATGGTTGTGAGTAGGAGTTGTATTGTGGTGGTGTGTAGTTGGTGGTTGGTTTTGATGAATCCATGACATTGGAAATACATGCAACATGTGGTGCAACGCTTCCAGAGCTCGAATTTCCAGCTGGAACTGAAGTACCTCCAAAATACAGACTGGGATTCTGAGGAATCTGTGACCTTCTAGCTTTCCTCCTGTCCTCCAACTCTTTGTTCTCCAGCTTTTCAATAAACTCTGAAATGGTCCAGAATTGATAAGCATCCTTCTCTCTGAGTACCTCCACATGCTGATCCCATTGTGGTGGTAAAGCATCTGCAAACTTATCCACCTGCTTAGTCATTGGAATCTGTACACCATAACTAGACAATTCAGACAATAAATGCATATATCTCGGAGTTAGTTCTTTCAAAGTTTCATTATTAATAAAAGAAAAATTCTCAAACTCTTTGACCAATTCCTCCATTCTCAGACTCCTGGTCTTCTCGTTACCATCATGCTTCCTCTTCAGCTTATCCCAAAGCTGCTTTGATGTAGTACATGTCCCAAACTGATGCAACAAGTCACTTGTGATTGCCTGCGTCAGTTGAGAAAACGCCTTCTTCTCTACCACATATTTCTTCTTTTCGTCCTCAGTTAGGCTTTCCAGAGGAATCAACTCACCTGTGTTCTCTAGAATTGGTGCTGTATATCCTTTGACAATCATGCTCCATGCCTCTGCTCCTTCAACTCCCATGCCTTCCAGATGGATCTTGAACATGGTATGCCACTGGTTATACTCTTGCATATCCATGAGCTTCGGTGGCCGAGTTCCACTACCTGTAGACAAATCCTTAATCAAGGTAGAAATAGCATTAGTGGTTTGAGTATTTACCGCCGCTGCAGCTACTCCCCAGTAATCTGATTGTAAAGCCGGATGTGCTACACTTTGAGGCATCGTGTTTGTCGTTGTCATGTAGTTAAGTGGTTGTGAGGATTGCGTGTTCGTCTTTTGCACTGCCACTGTCCATGGGTCCATTGTCTGCTGTTGTGGTTGTGTTGGTGCTGATCCCGAAGTAGTTTGAAAACGCCACATGATCACAATCTGAAAATCTCAACACTTAGAAAAATTTTTCAGCAAAAATCTTAGGTTCGCCCGAAAAATAGTACGTTCGTCCAAATTTTCACACTCTCGTCCAAACTATCTCACTTTCGTCCAATCTGATCCTACGTTCGACCACATAGTAACACCCGAAGGTAGATTTGACCAGAATGTAAATCAAACTAAAAGACTTTCCACTTTCGCCCGAACCAGAACGGTCGAATGTGGAATTTTATACCCGAATGTGAAAACTTCTAAACAGATTTTCAGATTCGTCCACTCAAAAACTCAGGTTCGCCCACTTTTCTGCACTTTCGACCACAACACTCAGTCCAGGTTCCAGGTTCGCCCAAAACTAGCAGATCTCATTTTTGAAAAACGGTTATTGTTTGAAAAACGGTTATTTTGATCTCAGATTTTCAAAAGTTCATGGATTTGAATGATCTCAATCAGGTTATGTTTCGGAATTGATTTGGAACAACTTTAAGTCTTGGAAAACTTGAATTCGACCACAAATTCACCTTTAAATCGATCAAAAACACTTAGAAACAATGTTTATGTAAAAACAGATGATTTTATGTCAAAAACATGTCCAAATCAGTTCTGATCTTATCAAATTTGTTGTTGTATGATCCTCTAGGCTCTGATACCACTTTGTGAGCGTTGGATTTTAGCTAAAACAGGATTATACGATCATACAAGTCACAAATCTAGGTGCGGAAACCCTAGATCTGAACAAATTGATAAAACACAAATCACGACACAATCAAGATCATTTTCAATATCATTTTCATAGATTAACTTTCATTCAAAAAGCATTTACAATGAGTTTATGTTAATCTAGATCACACAGACAATCTCTCAAAAACACTTCTAAACCTGATCTGAACCTGGACACAAATGACAACTCTCTTACATTATCAAAAACTCAAAATCTATATATAGGCACTGCACATTCGCCCCTTACAACAGGTCGAATGTGAGTATTTTCCACATTCGCCCACTACAAGTGGTCGAATGTGTCTTCTTGTACATATCCATTCTTCCTTCGTCCAGTTCATATCTACCTTCGCCCATTCTTGTTACCTTCGCCCATATTATACTACATTCGCCCCATCCTGATACACCTTCGGCCATCCACTAACATATGTTAATCAAGTATATCCAATCCTTAGTCGCAAAATGCATCAACAATTATTCAAGATTTTCATGGGTAATGTGCTTGCATCAGAAAAGCGACACTTTTGATAACCTGAAAGTTCTGTTTACACGTCTGGAAAATATATATGGTCTGAAGATCAAACGAATCCGGAGTGACAATGGGACGGAGTTCAAAAATGCTCAGATGGAGGATCTTTGTGCAAACAAGGGAATTCATCATGAATATAGCGCTCCGTATACACCCCAGCAGAACGGTGTCGTAGAGAGAAAGAACAGGACTCTAATAGAGACGGCGAGAACTATGCTTGCGGATTCAAATCTTCCAGTCATGTTCTGGAACGAAGCTATTTACGCGGCATGTTATACTCTTAACCGTGTTTTGACAGTAAAGAAGTTTGGCAAGACTTCTTATGAGCTGTTGAACCGACGTAAGCCGAATCTGGAGTATCTAGAACCATTTGGTGCCCCGTGTACAATGCTGAATCCTTCGGAGAAGTTCGCACCAAAGGCTGAAGAAGGTTATTTTGTTGGATATGCAACCCCATTAAAACGGGTATTCAACAAAAGAACTAGAAAAGTCGAGGAGTGGGCTAATGTCGAAGTTCAAAGATATACACAAAATGTACAGGGTGGAGGACCAGATTGGATGTTTGATTACAAAGACTTCTTTGAATCATTCAATCTAGATAGCATGGTTGAAGAAGTTGTACTTCGCTTATATTACGAGGTCGAAAACGCCGTGACTTCACCGTTAGTGCGTCCGATCACGGTAAACCCCCAAGCAGCTTCTAATGATACCACTGCTCCTGTGATGGAAGAAGAGGTGTTCCAAGAAGCTTCTACAACGCTTAATTCATCCGATTCAGAAGAAGAAGAAGACGATGATGCAACAAGTGAAGCTATTCTGGACAATGCTACAGTGACACCACCAGTGAACCCAACTAATACTGATGCTTCAACATCGAATGTGGGTAATGATCTGGTTTCTACAGAGAATTTGACAACTCAAACGGGGGTACAAGTACCTGATTATCCGGAATCTCGGATACATCGGATACACCCGCTTGAACAGGTTATTGGTGATCCTGGTAGCAGTGTGATGACAAGAGGGCAGCTGAGAAATGCTCAAGCACCAGAAAATATTGGCAACCTTGCTTTATATGCCAAAATACAGAAATCTGGTTTTCAAAATGACTAGTCGTTTGCTTGTTATGTTTCGCAGGTCGAGCCGTGGACTTACAAGGATGCTCTTTTGGATGATGCCTGGGTGGAAGCAATGCAGGAGGAGTTATTACAATTCCAGAAACTTGGTGTATGGACACTGACAGATTTGCCCCCTGGAAGAAAGAAAATTGGAACCAAAACGGTATTTAAGTGCAAGAAGGATGACAGAGGAGTCATAGTGCGAAACAAAGCTCGTTTGGTCGTTCAAGGTTTTCATCAGGTTGACGGAATCGACTACAATGAAATCTATGCACCGGTTGCACGCTTGGAAGCTATCCGAATGTTCCTAGCGTTTGCATCATGGAAGAAATTTAAGGTGTATCAGATGGATGTAAAGAGCGCTTTTCTTTACGGTGTGGTCAAAGAGGAAGTTTACGTAGGTCAACCGCCAGGCTTTGAGGACCCTATTCACCGGGATAAGGTTTATGTGTTAAACAAAGCTCTCTACGGGTTGCACCAGGCTCCGAGACAATGGTATGAGGAGCTGAGCACGTATCTTCTCTCGAAAGGATTCAAACGCGGACTGGTAGACTGCACACTGTTCACGAAACGAGCAGGAGATGATTTGCTTCTTGTACAAATTTATGTTGATGATATTATTTTCGGGTCTACTAACGAACTTCTGTGCAGAGAATTTGAACAAGTTATGCAGGAAAAGTTCGAAATGAGTGCAATGGGAGAAATGCAGTTTTTCCTAGGCTTGCAGGTGGAGCAAAGACCAACGGGGATCTTTATTCACCAGACGAAATACGTTTCTGAAGTCTTGAGCCGATTCCAGATGGATGATTCGAAGCCGATGGATACCCCGATACAGCCCAATCACGGAATTGGAGTTGACCTTAAGGGGGAGCTGACTGATCCATTTACATACAGAGCAATCGTCGGATCTCTGATGTATCTCACAGCGTCTAGACCCGATATAATGTTTGCGACATGTCTTTGTACGCGATATCAATCGAAGCCGAAACAGAGTCATCTTGCAGCTGTCAAGCGTATCCTTAGATATCTGAAGGGTTGTCCATCGAAAGGACTTTGGTACCCTCATGATGATAATTTTGACCTAATCGCTTTTAGTGATACAGATTGGGGCGGCTGTGACAAAGACAGCAAATCCACAACGGCTGGATGTCAGTTTATGGGGAGCAGGCTCGTGACCTGGCAATGCAAGAAACAAACCGCAGTTGCACTATCCACATGTGAAGCAGAATACGTTTCAGCATCGAGCTGCTGCTCACAGGTTCTTTGGATCCAATAACAGATGGTGGATTACGGTTTGTAATTTCTTAAAACTCCTATTTACTGTGATAATGAGGCCGCAATCGCATTAACAAAAGACTTAGTAAATCACTCAAAGGCTAAACATATCCGGATTAAATATCATTTTATCCGTGATTGTTATGCTAAAGAGTTGATCGATATGGTCAAAATCCACACTGATTACCAACGCGCAGATCTTTTTACCAAAGCTTTTGACAAATCCAGATTTGATTATCTTTTAAAAGCTAATGGTATTAAAGAAAAACCGGACTGATCACCACCTCAGTCTATTACTTTTTAGTTTAAATTTTTACTGCTTTTCAGAAAAATTTCGAAAATCCAAAAACATTGAAAAATTTCAAAATCCATAAGTATTAGAAAATTTCTTTGCTGACTGCTATATCTTCTTCCCTTAGATTAATGCCGTCAGATTTCTGTGAACAAACGATATCTTGGCAGTCACATATTTGAAATGCTCCAGCTTATCCTTGGGAACAGTAAATTCGAAAATCTATAAAAATCAGAAAATTCTAAAATGATTTCCTGGAGTATAAAGGGAAATGATAGTACATCAGTGGGGATCTGACACATTCTAAGTAATATACTGCTATATAGGGCGTGTGTCTGAGTCTGTGCGATGTGCTGATAGGCTTCGTAGACCTATTACTGCGCATCTGATACATACATATCAAACGAATTGTTGTGTGGATGAACTCCTCATGGGCATATGGTCTTAGTACCGTAATTTCGTTTGATAGGGTATCTGTACAAAACTCGAAGGTTTAGGGTTGTTATGTTATTAGTTGTCTGGGGATAGCCTCTCTGATCTTCTGTTGTAAGTCATTACGGACCTAGATCAAACAGGGTGTCTTTATAAAAGAGCTATATGCCAAATCCTAAAGTTACCGAATTGAGGAACTTTCCATGTTATATGATGATCAAAGATTATCTATTACATCGTATTAATCACTGATTCAAATCATGATTAATATCAGTCCTCAACCTGGTATAGTGCATATGTTACTTTGCTGCATTAATTTGCTGACCTGTATACCTCTATGTATTATATCTTGTACAATTACAGACGACGAAAGCATAATCACGCTTTACAATGAGTCTTTGTGCATTTACTTCTTGATACGGGAGTATGTCGTGTGCGTGGGAACCACAGACAATTTCGTTTATACTATAAATATCAGTATCAGTATAAAGCACTGCACAAAAGTCTGCATGTGAGTTTATGTGGATCACAATATCAGCAATTGCCAGATCACACATTGTCTTTAATGATAATAATTTCAAAAAGATCAACGGTGTGATCAGATTTCTCAAAAACTGATATGATCCCTTTACCGGAAATCCCAAAAATATTTACAGTTTTTCATTTACATTTCTGCATTTTATTTTATCGTCAAAAATTACAAAACTCAAAAAGATTTTAGGTGTGTTTTAGCATAAACTTTAGAAAATCCAAAAAGATTTTTCTTTTTCATCTTATTTTTGATAACTGATGGTGGTTGATGTCGATTTTCTAAACCTTGATACACCATTTGAGCTTTGTAACTTTCAAAATGTGAAAACATGATTGTTGGATGCTTAAAAGTTGGAAAATAATTGGACCGGGACTCGTTTTTGAGATTTGGAAAATTTTCAAAAATCCCATTTCTCATTCACCCATTCGGTTGGTCGAATGTGGGATTTTACATGTTCCTTCGTATGTTTTATATGGGCGAAGGAGAGTGTTCATGAACATTATCTCATTCGAACCCTTTTGCCTCATTCGTACCCTTTCACTAGGGTCGAGGGAGACAAAAGTTTCTCCTTCGTATGTATAGAATGGGCGAAGGAGTATGCTTATATAAACCCATCTGCTCATTCGAACCCATTCCATATTTTTTCCAGATTTTTCATCATAAACTCACCTTGTTGCTTGTTTCTTTTAAACCATTTCATTGTGTTCGCCACATCATACTGATCATTTTGCCATCTAATTCACAGGTTATCATCAAGGATTAAAGGCTTTAATCTATGTTTTCTAATCCGAGCCCTAACTGTCCAAAACCGTTTAAAATCAATATAATTGTATCAATTGATGCTTAGGGTTTATTGTATGTGTGTTTTAGGGGGAGATATAACAAAAACCATGGTTTAAAACTCAACTGTTTGATCAATCTGTGTTTAAACCCTAGTTTTTGAGTGAAAACACAAATACAATACACAATTGATGAATCTGTTAGTTTAGGATTGTTAATCGGCATCATTAGGTTTTGTTTCAATCAAATGGACATGTTCAGAATCACTCAATTTCAAAATTGAAATTTCAAAATTATGAACAGACTCCTTCGACCAGTACGAATGGGTGAAGGAGAAGTTAAAACGATCGAATGAAGAATAAGTGGGCGAATGAAACTTTTATTCAAAATTAATACATTCGTACCATTTATATTTCACATTCGCACCTTGTACATTCTCTTTCGTACCCCCGTTTGGGCGAAAGAGAAGGTTTGTTACCAAAACTTTTCAATTTGAAATTTTGTCGATTTTTAACATGTGTTTTTGTTTGTTTTGCAGATTTAACGATGTCTGAATAAGAGAAGACGACGGAACAAGCAGGATCATCATCACAGCCTGCCAAACAGTTAGACTTTGAAAATGCGCATAACTGCTATGCGTATCTCGGAGACGTAAAGAAGCATACAGAGTTCGTTGGCATTATTGATTTTGTGAAGAGATGCAGGGTGATAGATGCCATTGCTACTCCGACAGTTATTTACAGGGATATGATACAAGAATTTTGGTCGAATGCTAAGCTTGATTTCTGGAAGTGCGAATCGTGTTTGACGAGCAAGATTCAAGGACAAAGAGTCATTGTTTGCGAAGAAGATCTGAGAGAAGCGTTGAACTTGAATGATGAGCCGACAGATCCAAAGGAGTTTACATTTATGGATCAGCGAAAGTGCTTCCTCAGGATGAAAAAAAATGGACCAATCACTGACGGTTCATTGCATAAGGGAAAACTGTGCCCCCAATTCAAATATCTGGCACATGTTTTGATTCATGTATTCGGATATGCAGCTGGAGGGTATGATTTGATGAGGAAGAGCATCAGTTCTATGATAGTTGCTTTAGTATTGAACAAACCGTTCAATGTCTCAGGCATGCTGATGTCTCATTTACTGGAGCCTGTGAACGGCACGAGGAATCTTAAGTTTCTACTTTATCATCGTTTCCTCCAAATGATATTTGATCACAAGTATAAGGAGCTGAAAAGAGATCCTAAGCACATTGTTGTTCAGGAACATATGTCGCTGAATACACTCGCTAGGATGAAAGCGTATAAGGGATTGTCTGTTGATGAACGTCCTCCAGTAAGACGTTTATTTGGACACCTAGCTAGAGTGGATTATACAGATCCGGGTGAAGGGCTTGTGAGGAATGTAAACAGTGATTCTGATCCTGATAATCCGTTACATCATGTTGATCCTGATGCTAAACGCAAAAGACAAGTTGTGAATGTCGGAGCAAAGAGTGGGAAGACAAAGAAACAGGAGATAAGGATAGAGGTTTCTGAACCTGAGAAGAAGAAAAGCACGCAAAGAAGAAACAAGACGATGGCGAAAAAGGGATTACATTTAGTTGATGAAGCATCTATTGATTCAGAAGAGACGTTAGAGGATGAACGTTGGAATTCAGATGCTGAAACGGTAGAGACAACCATGCCCAAGGCCACTGAGGCTGGTGCGTCTGCTAACCAGAACGTTGAGGATCAAGGGAACAAAAGTCTTATTCCTGTTGATGAAGAAGAGTTGGGTTTAAATGTAGATGAGACGTTTATTGGTTCTCCTGTGCAAGCTGCTAGGAAAGAAAAGAAGAAACAGGAGAAGCCGAGTATCAAGAGGAAGAAAGAGATTGAATCTTAGATAGCTGGTAAGAAACTACCACCGGCTTCTAGTTCTAAATCACCGGTTATTGCACCAGCTCAAAAGAAGCAAAAGACTGCGACAACATCGAGCACACCACAGACTGAAGAAATGCCTATGGATGAGGTTAATGAGGCATTGGATAACGTGCTCAAAAAGATCAGAAAAGGCAAACTGCCTGATGTTGTTGAACCACCAAAGAAGACGAAAGTTTCGGTGGACAGTGACATTATGAGTGCTGTGAATCAGAGATTGTCTGAAATGATGAATCTAATCAACAAACAACAAACTAAGATCGAGCAGTTAAAGTAGAATGATAAGAAGATGTTGGAGGTCGTAGTCACATCAGCAGATGATAATGAAACTTTGAAGAAAAACAATCAAGAGGTTGAAGAGAGAAAATAAGAAGTTGCTGAAGCACGAGCAACGAAATACCAGGAGAATCATAGTCTTGAAGGAGGAGAACAAACAGTTGAAGAAGAGTAACAAGCATATGGATGATTTGATTAAGAGCTTGTACTCTCAAGCTCCTCAACTTCAAGCTGGTGAAGTAGAAAAGGAAAGAGAAGAAGAACAGGTTGATTACGAACTATCTGATGAAGAAGAAGATGATGAACTTGATGAAGATGCAGGAAACGATAGGAAAAAGAAGAAGAAAGATGATAAGGATGATGGAGGTTCAGATGATGGTTCTAGTGATGGAAACGGCTCTTCTTTTGATGATGATAGTGATGATGATGATGATGATGACGCTGACAAGTTTACATACGAGAAGTGTGACTCAAGTAAGGGTGGTGAATCGAGCTCTAAGGCTCCTGGAGAGAATGTGGATGATGATATCTTCTGGAACGAGAAATTGCAGTCATTGTCTGAAGACGATAAGAACAAGTATCGCCAGATGCTCACTGATCGAGTCTGGACGATCGACATGACTAGCAGATTTCCAGAGATATTTGAATCAAACAATAAACTATTCGAGTTGGAGTTTGATGACCCTGATCTTGAAGATGGTGAAGTTTCTGCGGCAATTTCAAAAGAAATCCTTGAGGGTTTAGCAAAGCAAGTAGGAAAGACTTTGGAAGAATTACTTGCAGACAATTTTATTCCAAAGATACCTGAAAAAGAAGCTGAAAATCATTCTGATGATCATGATGTTCATGCGTTTGAGGAAGTTGAAATGGAAGATATTACGAGTGAGGAGTATCCACAATACTTCAAGACTAATCAAGATTGTGGATTTTCCTTCTCAGATGAATTGCTAAACCATGCCGAGAAACTAGCGAAAGAGAAGAGCAAAGCGTTTGAAGACGAAATCTTTAAAGGGCATGACAAACCACGGTTCGAGCAGTCGGAGAGTTTGAAAGAATTTTTGAAGAAGTTGAAAGAAAAAGAAAACAATCGTCCGTAAGCTGATATTCAAGGAAGCTTTTACAAACTTCATAATGGTATTTTCAAAGGTCGTGCATTGGCCTGGAAGTTTGTTAAAGAATTGAGATGCTTCGCAGTAAAGTGGGAGAAGGGGATCTTGTATTTCGACAAGTTTCATCACTTGAAGACTCTTCCCTATTGGGCAATCCGTGATATTTGTCGTCACCGTTTAACGGGAGCGTCAAATAGTCAGATTATCTACTTTGCTGAGAAAATGACTAGAGAAAGCCGAACCAAGTGGGACTTGTTTAAACCACAATATCCTAAGCGAATTGTTCACAAGAAGGATATTGATCAGATTACTGGTATGCCCAAGGTGACGTTAAAGTACAAACCACCGCGAGTGTTGAAAAAGATTCCTTTGTTGCCTATCCCACAACACTTCGCCAAAGATTTCATCTGGTGGTATTATGATTGGAAGATTGCAGAGGCCGTGATTGTATTGAAAGACGGAGAGACGAACTACAAGAAAGTACACATCTTTGATCCCATGTGGTTAATAAACTGTTCACATGAGGATATTATCATGTTGTTCTACAATCCGATCTATTCAGATGCGAAAGATGCTGAGCAAGCAGGAAAGTACCAACGTGTGGTATTTCTATGCTTTGCATATGATATCAATGCTGGGTGTGACTATGGAGAGAAGCTGGGAAAGTTTGTTGAAAAGCAAAAGGTGCCTGAACTGAAAACGAAGAAGCAAAAGCAATTTCAGGAACCGGTGTTGACAAAAGAACAGAAGATTCAACGACACGTCAGACTGATGAACATTAGAATGGACGAACAACGACGACAACAATCCAAGCAATAGTCGAGGGGGAGTTTGTAGATGCAAAAGTGCGACTAATGCTTCGGATTGAATAATACATATGTTTTGGTGAATGTCGTTGGTGCGAAGGAGAGAATTCGTTGGTGCGAAGGAGCAATTTTGAAGGTACGAAAGAAGATAAAAGGTGCGAAGGAAGACACTGTGATCGAGTGTGATTTTAGTTTATTGTATAACTTGGTTCGACCAGATGATTCGGGCGAACCTGCACATTCGCACAATCAATTTGGGCGAATGTGCAGTCTATAAATAGACAAGTTTGATTTTTGAATGTAACTTTTGATCATTATTATTCCCTCCACTTTCAGAAACTCTCTCTAGTGTTTTATTTAACTCGTTTATCGTTCATACCTTGATTGTAACTATATTTCAACGTGTAATCGAGTGATTAATTAATGAAAACCTTTGAAAATGATGATCTGTGTGTTTTAATCTGTTTGACTATTATTTTGTGATAGTTTTAGGGTTTTCGCACCTAAAACTAACTTGTTTGATCATTCTTTGTTGTTATACGATCCTTTCTCGCACATACATAGGACCCATCCACCAGGGGTCAACATCTATGGTCCAAGTCAGAAAAAGATTTGGGGCTTCGTCTTGAAACCAAGATCCCTCCACCCCAAACCTTACATTGTCTTAAACTATTACATGCCAAAATAGAATTGTTTGGAAATGTTCAACCACAGACTACTACCATAATCACTACCACAAAAGATTTAAAAAAAGTGGGCTCTGGCCTAGTCATTATATCCTTCATCGCCCACTTGAAGATTCTTCACCACCTCGGCCACCTTAGCTTCTACCTCCTTCACCCCAACATCTTCAGGATCCTTTGGTGCATCTTCAGGATGTGTAACAGGGGCAGGCTCATAAACCACATCTTTTCCACCAAGGCTCTTGATTTTTTTCCTTCCAAGCTTCAACATCCCAATCATCCTGCTTAAAACCAGGATCCTTAGCTTGGAGAGCCATTTTCACTCTAGCCTGTATGACAGAAATGGTGGAAGATTTCATAAGCCCATCCCTGTATTCCTCCACTTCCTTCTCCTGATTCAGCACCACCTGGGCATGCTCAGACTTCACTTGCTTCAGTTCAGTCTCCACCTGGTCCAACTTCTTCTCAAGATATTTTCTCTTGTCATGAGCAATCTTCTGAACATCATCAAGTTTGGACTGGGCATCATGAAGTTCTTTGGCAACTCCATCCAAAGATTTCAGTAAATACTCATGACCCTGTCAAAGAAAGGAAAAAAGTAAGTATTTCATCTTAGAAATTTTAACTAAATATTTCAATGTCATCCTCAGGATAGCATTATACCTGAAGTGTGAACTGGGAAATCTTGTTCAAGACGTCCTCAAAGCTAAGCCCTTCGAAAGGAGTGACTTCCTGGGCAATAGCAGAAGCAATAGTGGTCTTCCTCTTTTTTAAGGAAGCTGCAGCCCTAGACTTAGGAAGACTGGAAGGAGGACAGGCCATCTTGGAATTTGATGGGGAGGTGAGCTTGGTTGCCTTCACTTCCAAACTGTCAATGTCATCCAAGTCGAAAGAGGCAAGCTTTTTTGCTGGAAAAAGACAAACACGGGACTAGTCAATAACTAACATAGAAGACATCCTAAGGATGTATTAAAAGATTATTACCAGACATCTCGGTAGCTTGACTAGCGGTATGACTTTCTTCTATTCCAAAGGTTCTTGCAGAAACAGGTAAGTCAAATGCTGCTTTACACCTCGAATAATCGTCGTTCAGAGGAGAAGCAAGCTTTGCAAATGAAGCACCTGTTAAACATAAATTTTTAGAACATCAACAATATCCTCAGGATGTAACTAATTTTTTTTTCATAAAACATCCTGAAAAAACTTTACCACTCTTTAACCAAGAAAGAGGAATCTCATCCCCAAAAGGAATGGAACTTCTCTTTACAAAGAAAAATTTTGATTTCCAAGATTTCTCGGACTTGATAACATTAACCAGAAAAGGTGGATCTTTGTTTATAAGTTGAAGAATATAGCGATGTGAACCATGTGTTCTCAGCTTATATATATGAGACAGGTCTCCTATCTGAAGATGGATGTCGTGGTTTTCGATGATCCTGTTACAAACCATCAGGATTCTCCAGATTTCAGGCATGGCCTGGGCATAAGCCATCCCTGTTACATCAAAGAAATCTTTGATGAACGGAGGGAAAGGATACCTCAAACCTAGAGAAAAAGGCAAGTACAGGAAGCAAACCCATGTAGAAGAGGCAGAATCAGATTTTGCATCAGGGTCGTAGAGGCGGAACTCGGGAAGGCCCCTGAGTCCTTTAGAGCCTGGATATCCCTATCATCGAAGGAATAGACTTCTTGACCAGGATAGCTCAACAAATTTTGGAGTATAAAGTCCTTTGGGACTCCTACATTCCCAGAAGCTCTGGTTGCTCTTTTGCCCATCTTTAGAATTTTATGAATATTTTTACAGGTTTGAGAGAAGATAAGAAAGAAAAGAGAAAGAGATTACCTTCTTTAAAAAATCAAATATGATTATAAAGAAAGGAAGAAGCTCTAGATATAGAGGGCAGAGCATGACCTTGTGTAACGGTCATCACTTGATTATAGCCGAAAAAGTAGTCGTTGTTATCCTGACTGACGTCCCATAAGATCATCAGATAAGATTTGCGGTTAAAAAATATTATAACCTTATAAGATATTAACGGTAACATATTTTTTGGGGACAATTGTTGGTGGTGAAAATCCTCAGGATGATTTTACCTCATATCCTTAGTATAGCATCCTCAGGATGCTATAGAACTTAACAGGGTTCAAGATGTAACTGTATTTTAGCATGTGTACATCCTGAGGATAGACTAACGAATTATCTTTCTATGATATAATTACAGGTACAATTAAGCTATAATATGGACTTATAATCTCTTTATAACGTCTATATTATCACATTCGGTCAAAGAAGTCAAAGATGGAAGAGTTACACTTGGAAGCCAAAGTCCAAGCTCGAAGAACGAGTCAAACTTGTAACCGATGTGCATTAAATATCGGCGAAGAACTAGGAAACCGTTGCTACAACGACTAGCTGAGATGAAACAGCCACAACGGTCACCTGAAGCTTTCAAAGAACTTAACTAAACAGCGGATTACACGGGATACCTTACTTTCGTGTAACTATATATATAGGAATGATTGACGAGTATATGACACATTAGACTCACTTGAATAACACTCACACTCTGTTGCTCATCATAGAATACTCTCATTTAGGGCTGAGCAATAAACGGTTCCGAACCGCGAAAACCGTGAAACCGACCCGGAACCGCTAGAACCGAACCAAATTAATGTTATAGGTTCCGGTTCCGGTTCTCATATTTTGGCACAATCGGTTCCCGGTTCGGTTCCGGTTAGAACCGACGGGTTCGGTTAAGAACCGTTAGAACCGTTTTGAATTAAATTAAATATTTAAATATTCTATTATTAGTTTGAAATAGAATGTGTTGTTTCTATCTTTATAGTTATTAACACTTTTAAATTGTTTTACTTGGTAGGAATGTAGAGTATTGCCTTATGTGATGGTCAGCAGTCAGCACAACTTGTTCTGACCCGTTTAATCTGTATAAAAAGAATGATCTGATCCGAACAAAACATATTTTGATACGTAAACTGCTATACTTTTAGTAACCATGTTTAACCCAAACTGTTGATAATTTTTTTAAGAAAAATCATTGTTTTTGTTTATTTTTTTATTTAATTGTTAATGTTAATTTTAGGATTTTATTGACAACCGGTTCCGGTCTAGAACCGTTTCATGAGAACCGTTTCACCCGGTTCTGGAACCGAACCATTTAGTAATTATCGGTTCCGGTTCCGGTTCTCATATTTTGGAATAAACGGTTCGCGGTTCGGTCCGGTTCGGTTCGGTTCGGTCTGGTTCTGAACCGTTGCACAGCCCTACTCTCATTACTAACACACACTTAGCACAATCATTGTAATCAAAGAACACTCGTCATTCATTCATCCAAAGTTGTAACCTTTTTACCCATCTTTAATATTAACAAACAAGGCAGGGGACTTAGACTCCTCTCGAGGTTTTGTGCTGGCGATCAACAACTTATCAAGGGCTTTCCTTGTACATCGAGTGTTGTTCTTTGTGTACTTGTGCTTATATTACTTATTTCTTTGATTTACCTTACAATTACATCCTCAGGATATAACTGTCCATCCTCAATTTTACCTTAGCCATCCTGAGCATAGTTGTCTCATATTTATTTCTTTTACATCTTGATCCACCATTTTCAGAATACAACTGAGTTTTTAACATATTCCACACATTTAGAACTCTACCTCACTTTTACTAATTTGGAATACAGAATTATTTCTAGTAGGTAATTTTTGACCAAAACAGTTACTACTTTGTGTTCGTGGAAAAATAGGTTCTTTTGGGTTTCAGAGTCTATTGTCCCGTTCAAGCTTGTTTGGAGGCGGCCTGATGCCATTCTAAATGAACTTGAACCATAAGAATCTGAGTTATATAAGCGTTTTCTTGATGCCCTTTGTGAATGTCCTTCAAGGATTCGGCATTTTCCTGAACCCTTCTTGGTTTTATCTGGTATTAGCATCTGTTGGGATAAACTGGACCGGGATCTGGCTCCTATGAGGGATGATCAGGGTACGGATCTTCTTCTTTGCCTTTGTCATTTTTTATCATTGTTTAGTTCTTACATTTTTTGCTTTGTTTATTTTGCATTCATGTCTGCCCTTGATTTCATTAAAAGTGATGATGCTTCGGATATGGTGTTCGATGATGTTGAAGTGACACCTGGTGAGGATGCGGTGACTAAGTACCAGTAGTATAGGTATGATGGAGTCAACTATTCAAGTGTTCCCAATGTGAAGGGTTTTACAAAGCAAGATCCCTCGAAGCCTTCAACTAGGTGGTCAAGCCGTCGTTGGCTGAAGAATGCTAGTCAACCAAGTAGTTTCGAACCTGTGGAGGTTAGTAATGACATCAAAGTTTAAGAGAATCATGAGGGTCAGGAAGGTGATCATGTGGATGTGGTTGAGAAGTTGCCAAGTGTTTCAGGCAAGAAGGTCAAGGGGAAGGGCAAGAAGGTTGTTGTGCCTGTTCCCAAAGTTGCAGTGTTGAAAACTGTTGAAGGTTCTATGAGTACCGAAGGTGAGGATGTGTATGTCTCAGGCTGAGGTGTGAAGGTGAGTGACAACTTTAAGTCCTCTGCTGTGTGTGAAGATGTATTAGCCCATTTTGCTCCTCCAACTGTTAGGGATTCCTTGGAGGCAATGGATCATGATCTTTTGTTATCCAAGATGATGATGGGAGCTTGCAGCTTTACCTCTATGCTTCCAGAGGGGGTTGCAAGGTTCCGAAAGAGAATGTTGAAATATCAAGAGTTTTCAAAGAAGAAAGAGAAGAGGAAAGCATAAATCTCTGCCCTGAAGAAGGAGGTTCGGGGCTTTGCTGAGAAGGAGAAGACATTTGTGACTTTGATTGATGAGCTGAAGAGGGAGCAGGAGGTTGAGAGAAAGAGACATGAATCTGAGAGGGCAAAGGTTGAGGTGAACAAGGTTGCAATTGAAGTCTAGCAGAAAGCCTTTTAAGAAGAAAAAGGTGGGTTGAAGGTTTCACTGGCCCAGGCTTCCAAGGACAACCAGTGGTTGATTAAGCATGGCTTCCAATAGGTTGTGACTTATCTCCTTCATTCTTCTGAATTTAACTCAGCTTTAGGAGATGTTTACACGAAGCTACTTAATTATGGAAAACATTCGGGGTATGTGGCTGGTCATAAGGCTCATGAAGCTCGGCAACCCTTGGAACAGTCTCCCCTCTATCAGCCCAAGGCAATGGATGTCTTCAAGGAGTCGGTTCTGAAGATGGAGCGCCTGTCCTATCCTTATGTTGCGGAAGTTTCTAATTGTTTTGGTAAGCCATTGTTTGTGTTGTAGGCATCGAAACCTCCTGGTCTTAATGAAGCTGTTTATGGTGAAATCCTCAAGTCCCTTTCCAAGAAGAGGTCTTATTCGGGAGATAGTGAGGAAACACTAGATGATTGTGAGGAGGGTTCAAAAGACGCAAGCTTGGAGGCTTCCGAGGTTATAAGGGATGTTGGTGGAAAGAAGGTTAAGAAGCTGAAGAAGGCCAAGAAATCAAAGGTTGATGATGTGGCTAGAAAGGAAGCTGAGGCCTCGATGCCTTCCTCTTCAAATGCCACAATCTAAAATATTTGTGCCTTCTATATTCGTAGCTTTCTTAGCACTTTGTCTGTAAACAATTTAAATCTTTTGGTCTGTGAACAATGCTTTAAGTGGGTGGAACTTTTTAAGGTTCCATAGGTGGTGGTTTGCTTGTGAAAGCCTTTGAACAATTTTAGGATTGTGGCCCTTAAGGCCTTTTAATGATGTGTAGGATGGTGGCCCCTAAGGCCTTTTTATGCATGTATATGATGTTTGCTTTGTGCTAACTTTTAATGGTTTTATCTTTTTTGTGTATGTTATCTTTGTTTTTGTTGGGCATGTTTTACCAGTAGCTCCTTTGAAGGTTGAGTGCTGTGGTCACCTAACCTTAAGGTAGTCTAGGCAAACAATACACCATCTGCCCTATGCACACTACTTAGTGTTTTTCTTAGTTCGTAAGCCTTTTTGAACGACTTAAGGAGCACTTGGTGTAGGCTGCTCGGACCCGTCTATGAGAGATGTTTTCTTCATAAGTTAAGTCACATGGAGTAGGATTGATTTAGGAACTCACCCCTTATATAGGTTCATTTAACCCTTGAACCTATTGAGCGATGTTGTAACATCACGTATTTTTTTCCCAAATTTTTGTTCTTAATAAAATCACCACTTTACCCACCATATACTCCTTATATGATTTCAAAAACAATATATATATATATATATTTACCACTTTATAATAATAATAATAATAATAATAATAATAATAATAATAATAATAATCATAATAATAATAAAACCAACATTATAACTAAACCTTTATACAAATCCTACAACATAACCCAACCCAACCTCCTCCTGAGCCCATCTTATGCGGCCCGACCACCCAGCCCAAGAGCCCAACCCAAGAGCCCAACCCAAGAAACCGGCCCACACCTCTAATCCCCTTCCTCCTTTACCCGGTTAACCTGCACAACCCGACCCACGACCCGACGCGTCTACGCGTTTTGGACCAAAAATTGGAAACCATTTTGACTATTTTTGAACCGACACAATCAGAAATTAATGCTGCAACAACTAATCATCCTAATCATGCCTTATTTAAGGATCTTGACGCGTATTATGGTCAAACGTTCGTGACCTTCCTAAATAACAAGAGCCCTATAAATTAAACCCGTTTCCTCAGTCTATTCTCGCCAATAACAAAACCCTCACCCTCAATTTCTTCTAAAAACCTCCTTATAATCTGCATTGAGTTCGCGTTTGACTTTCATGGTTGACCGAGCATTGTACACGAATTCGTTCTTGTAAGTTGATTTTTTTAAGGGTTATGTTCATCGGCCCTTACACAACAATAACCCTATGATCAATTGGGTTATTGTTGTGTAAATCTGTGAATTGCAAAGTTAGGGCACGAATTTTGAATTTGGGGAAGAACACCTTGCAGAACTGATGTATTTATTTAAAATAAAAACAAACCAAACACAACCACTGATCTAGATCAAGTGGTTGTGTCTATCTGTTCGTCAACCAAGGGACACGGGTTCGAGTCCCACTTTAAACGATTTTTAATCTTTTCTTTTAAAAGGTTTATAAATCAGATTTATCTTGACTACATAATTATTTTAAACTAGGATTAATCATTCTCAGGGTCTAGCCCAGTTGGTGGCTAGGCTTGTGATTAAAACCCGAACCGGTCCCAGACCCGGGTTCAAGTCTCGGCATCATCAAACATTTTTTTTACCATTTAAGCTTTATATACATTCACTTGTATATTTTTTTAAAAATTAGTTTTAAAATACTAAAACTCCTTTATAAATTCCACAAAAATTATTTTATGTTATTCTAGTAGAAACGTTTAACATACAATTTTTAGTTTTCCAAAAATTATTTATTTAATATATATAATAAATATTTCAACTTTATTCTATTTTATTTATAAATTTCTATAAAAATATCAAAATGATTATATAAATTTCCACAAAAATTATTTTGAGTTTATATAACATTAAACTTTTCTGAAATGATTTTTATTTCTGAAAAATCATTTATCTTATATTTTAAATCAATTTTTGTTAATTTTAATCATAAATAAATCATAATAAATTCATTTTTCAATATTTTTGCACCAAAATTTTATATAAATTATTTCTATTTATTTGGAACAGAAATACAATTTTTAATTTAATAATTCTTTAATTTAATATTTTTAAATATTAAAGTTATATTTTGACAATTTGAAATAAATAGATTTAATATTCTATTTTTTAAGAAAATAATTTTATAAAAATTATTTTCATACTTAAAACTTTATATTGTGACCATCTTTAATTTAAAATTTACAAAAAAGACTTTTGTTTATTTATTTATCAAATTTCTCTTATTTATTAAACATTTTATTTATTAATCAAACGAACACTTATCCCCAATTCGAAACCCTAGAAAATATTTGTAGACTAGAAAGACTTAGATATATTTATTACCTTAATTATAGGGTAATACTTGGCATCGTTGGGCAACACATATTTTATTTTCACGAGACATAACATTTTGCTAAGGTGAGTTTTACATAGCCCCTTTTCTATTTCACTATTTTTGGGGTGAAACATGTTACAACATTCTATCTACAATTCAATCATAAAGTGTCTATGTGTTATTCTATGTTGAATTATGTCTTAAACATGACTAGGGTAAGCACAATATTCTAGCATAATCATTAACATTGATCAGCCGACGGTATACAATGATAGATCTATTGGACTGACAATCCCACCCGGATACGTACCTCCTACATAGGTAGCGTGGGTGATTGTTATCGCATAACATAATCGAGTGAACCATGAGCGTATGGGATGGACCACAATATTCTTGTCACAAGGGTTGATTATGCACTCGATTTACTGCTAGTATGTTTTCACATATGGAATAGACTTGCCATGACACTTGAATTGTACAAGCTTTATTCGATTATCAAAACCTATGTAATTCTCACCAACTTTTGTTGACCCAAAAATATTTTCAAAATTAACATGTTTCAGGTAACAATGAAGCTGAGGCTTATAGTATGCATGAGGAAATACTATGAAGTTTTTTTTTTTTTTTTTTTTTTGAAGTTATTTGCTTTATTTGATATCATGTATTTGGGATTTCTAGACATCATTTCATTTTGGATATTTATGTTATGAATAAATTATTTAAAATTTCAATATATATATACCATGTGCTACTGAACAATCATCAATATGTGACATCCCGATGTTTCCGCCATCGGTTGGGGTGTTACAGATGTGGCCTGGGAGCTCATCTCCTTACATGGCCCATGCCATGGAGTTTCTTGCAAGGTTCTCAACCTGATAATAGGATAGAAAGACAAGTTTTAAAAAGAATCATGTGATTCATTCATTCATCATTTCAAAGTTACAAAAGATAGAACAGATTACAAAAGCTAAGACTTTGTTCTAAGTCATTTGAGTTACATGAAGAACCTTTTAAGGTTTTTGCCATTCTAGTGGCGAGGGAGCTTCTTTCCTTCAGTGTTGACAAATTTGTATGATCATCCTTTGTGAGCTTCGAGGATGGTGTATGGACCTTCCCACTTTGGTCCGAGCTTCCTTTGATCTTCTTTTCGGCTAGCTTCGTTGTTCCTTAGGACTAGGTCCCCGGGATTGAAGCGTTCATGCTTGACTTGGGCATTGTAGTAGGATTCCATTTTTTGCTTGTATTGGGCTTCTCTGATGGCTGCCGAGTCTCGAGCTTCTTCTAAGAGGTCCAAATTTATCAATGTTTCGCTTTCATTGGCCTTGACATCCACATTAAGGCTTCGAAGTGTGGCAACCCTAATTTTAGTAGGAATAACAGCTTCAGAACCGAAGACTAGGCTGTAGGGGGTCTTTTTATGGCTCATTTTGTCGGTAGTTTGGATGGCCCATAGGACGTTAGGAAGCTCTTCAATCCACATTCCTTCCTACCAGCCTAATATAGCTTTTATCCCTTCAACGATGCTATGATTCATTCTCTTAAGTTGACCGTTGGATTGTGGGTAGGCAACTAAGCTAAACACTTGTGTGATTCTATACTCTTTGCACCATGAGCTAAAAAGCTTATCAGCAAATTGCTTGCCATTATCGGTGACTAATACTCTGGGAAGGCCAAAACAACATATGATGTTTTCCCATACGATTTCGATGATCTTTTTCCCCAACATCTTTCCCAAAGGTTTTACTTCAGACTATTTTGTAAAGTAATCTACGGCCACAAACAAGAACTTGGCTCCTCCCTTGGCGGGTGGGAATGGTCCAACTATGTCCATTCCCCATTTGTGGAATGGCTAAGCTTAGTTGATGGGGACCAAATAGTGCTTTGGGCTTTTGGGGACAGGAGCATGTATTTGGCAAGCTTCATACTTTTTTAGTTGCTCGGTGGTGTCTCGGTGCAAGGATGGCCAAAAGTATCCAAGGTTCATGAGCTTGGCCACCACCATCCTTGGACCAGAATGAGCCCCACATATTCCTTCATGAATTTCCTTGATCAAATACTGACTTTGTTTTGGACCTACACAACAAAGCAGTGGAGCTAGATAGCCCATTTTGTAGAGAATATCATCTTGCAACACATATTGTCTAGATTTGATCCGAACCCTTTCAGCTTCAGTGTGATCATCAGGAAACTTACCATTCTTTAGGAACTTTATGATGGGAGTCATCCAACTTGGTCCTCCTTCGGTGATTACATCTTGCACTTCAAGCTCTTGGATGGAAGGGGATTTGAGCACTTCAACTAATACCTTCTTGGTGAGGTGAGCAAAGTTGAGGGAAGCAAGTTTGCTCAGTGCATCCGCCTTCTTATTTTGTGAACGAGGAACCTGATTGATTGTATAAGTTTTAAATTGTTCATGACTTCTTTTACCTTTTCATGATACTTCTTCATGTTGGGTTCCTTGGCAATGTAACTGACATTCACTTGGTTTGAAACCAGCAATGAATCTGTGAAGAATTGAAGCCTTTGAACATCCATCTTTTGGCAAGCTTTAATCCTTCTATTAAGTCTTCGTACTCGGCTTCATTGTTAATGGTCTGAAATTCAAGTCGAAGAGCATATGTGAATTCCAACCCATCAGGGTTAATCAAAACGAGGCTAGCTCCTCAGCCTTCAATGCTGGAAGCTCCATCAGTGAAGAGCTTCCAGGCTTCGGGATCAGGTGGTTCATCAGTTGTAATGTTGACTTCGGCCACTTCTTCCTTTGGAATTTCTACAATTAAGTCAGCAAGTATTTGTGCCTTGATTTCTTTTCTTGGGACGTAGGTGATTTTGTGTTCACCTAATTCGACAGTCCATTTGGTTAATTGTCTTGAGGTTTCAGGTCTTTCAAGCATGCTTTTGATAGGTTGATCAGTTACTACCTGTATTGGGTGTGCTTGAAAGTACCTTCGAAGCCTCCTAGCCGTTTAAACTAAGGCTAGGGCCACTTTTTCTAAAGGAAGGTACTTGACCTCTGCTAACTTTAGAGATTTACTGAAGAAGTCGACAGGTACCTAGGCCTTGTCTCGTTCTATTGTGAGAACAGCGCTAAGGGCTTCTTCAGCGACCGAGAGGTAGACATAGATCGTTCCCCTAGTTCGGGAACAGCAATGGCTGGGAGGGAAGCTAAGTGCTACTTCATTTGGTTGAAGGCTTCCTCCACTTCTTCAGTCCGTCTGAAATATTTCTTATCAGTGCATCTCTTAAGGGTTTTGAAGAAGGATAGGTATTTCTCAGCTAGTTTGGACATGAAACGTTTCAAGGCTGCAAGCTTTCCATTCAGGCTTTCCACCTCTTTCTTCGTTTGAGAGGACTTTGTATCCAAGACGGCCTTAACCTTGTTGGGATTGGCCTTGATGCTTTGTTTTCCTACAATGTGGCCAAAGAATTTGCCTTCTTCAAAACCAAACGAGCATTTGACAGGGTTAAGCTTCATGTTGATTCTTTTGAGATTGTTAAAGGTCTCTTGAAAGCCTTCAAGCATTTGATCTTCAGTTTTGCTTTTTATGACAAGGTCGTCAACATAAGCTTCCATGTTCTTGCCAATTTGGTTTGCAAAAGCTTTGTCTACCAACCTTTGATAAGTGGCACCTGCATTTTTCAAACCAAAAGGCATTTTTTGGTAACAGAAAATACCCTTGTCAGTGTGGAATGCGGTTTTTTCTTCATCTTCTTCTTTCATTTGAATCTGATGGTAACCCTTGTAGGCGTCCAGGAAGCATTTGAAGGGGAATCCTGTAAGAGATTCGACCTTGCGGTCAATTTCGGGCATAGGGTAACAATCCTTGGGACATGCTTTGTTGAGATCTTTGAAATCTATTCACATTCTCCAAGAGTTGTCAGGCTTTCGGACCATCACGGGATTAGCAACCCATGATTGGTACTTGACTTCCCGAAGGATCCCAGCTTGTACAAGCTTTTCTATTTTGGCAAGCCACCAAGCTTCTTTCTGGTGCAAGGCTTCATTTTTTCTGGACTACAGGATTGAAATCAGGGAAATTCTGAAATCATGCTCGGCAATGTCTCGTGGGATACCAGTCACATCCCCGGGACACCATGCAAAAACATCAACAATGTTTTGAAGCAACTTTTCAAGCTTTGAGAGGATATTTTTAGGAAGCTTGGTATTTACCCTTATCCTTTGTTCAGGATATTTGTGGTTAATACTCAGGCCTTGTTCATCCATTTTAGGCTCATCATCTTCTACCATGAGTGCTTCCATGGTAGGTTGTAGGGTTACTACCCTATTTTCAGTGGGGAATATCACACTTCATTGACCGATGGAGACTGTCACACCCTCAAATTTCCAATGCAGAGTTTACACCGCGAGGCGCGTGACATACCAGGATCTCCATAGCCATTAGTTACAAGAATGACTCTAAAAGCCCAAACCATTTAGTTCGTTTTCAAAAATCAAGTTTAATGTTTAACCAAAAAGTTTAGATAAGTTGCGGAAGCGTAAACCAAACATAATCATTTTAAAACCATGCTCAAAACAAGGCGCCCAAGATGAAACCAAATGATTGAAAAGATATATATAAAGTTAACAGTTATCAATTAACCCATGACTCAATGATGCATGCCCTAACGTGCTCCGTACCTAGCGACCTGCAAAAGCATGCTAGCGTGTGCCAACATTAAATTGGTGAGTTCACAAAGTAAGGTAAGTAAGAGTTTAAGTTTCCAAAACGAGGAACCACTAGTTCAGCGTATGCTAAGGGTAGCTAACCCATTCATGATAACTAAATAATAAAGTACCGAACTACTATTTAAATGGTGCACTTGTCCTGCGAGCTGGTTTTTGCCTCCCATCATTGCCTATCAACAATGATAAAATCTAAGGTTGTAGTTCATGCCCGGCTCCCAGCACGGTGTGAGGTTTGTCAAACCTAATAAAGCTATCAACTAGTAACCCGATTTCCATAACCCGGAAACTCATTCGGTAATTAGTGAAGGACTTCCGTGATATTATGCAGTTTAGATTATCAAGGACAAAAGGTGTGAAAGTAGCAAAACCCGATTCCTCCCATGAATCAACCGATCCCAAAAACCCGGGATAAAACAGTAGCCCCAACCTGGACTAGAAAAAGATCAGTAAGAAATTCCCAACCAGGATTTAAGATGTCTCCAAACCCGAGACGCATGCTTTTGAGAAAAGAGTAGTGAAACTCACCTTAGGTTGCAAAGCTAAATCCAAAATCCACAAGTAATAAGGACGTGCTACCGACTTCCTATTACATGTGCCACTATGTGAGTATATGTGTACACACAATACCCTACATAACTTGTTTGTCTAAGACGTTAATTTATGTGAAAACGTTAAAGTGACACCTAATGTAACTATGTGCACAAGTAGACCCTACGAACCCGTTGGTGAACATTATGTTTAATATCAATTATACACGTCATTTACATCTCATACAAGTGTACATGCAAGTTCAAGTCAAAATTAAATCATACAAGACTCCAAATAAGCACATATACACCAATGACATAATCTGCGTGTTTAGGACAGATTATGTACCACAAAAACAATTTTATTAAAATAATACTTACACAACGAATTAGACTCCCAAAATTTTACTTAATATTCCTGGGAGTACAGTGGCCAAGCCCATTTTTTTTCGTGACAAAACCATGTAGAAAAATTATGAAAATCAAATACTATAGTTAGGTTCTGAAAACATTCACATCAGGTCAGTTAACAAGCAAAATTCCCAAAAATCATGTGTTCATCCAAACAGGATGAATCCACTCGGAAAAGCCGAGTTATTCTTATATAAACCTACTGACCAAATTTAGTGACCTAACTCTTTGTAAAACTCGAGTTATGGTCGTTTAAATTTGACCCAAAATATTAATCCGAAAATCAGTTTTAACCTTTGAATGAATATAATTCCAAAAACACATCAATCGATAACCAAATCGCACAATCTTACCCATTACAGAAAGCTAAGATCACATACGACATCTTCATACCAAGAGACAATCAAAACGACTAGTTTAAGGTCTCATTACAGAGCCTACAAGTCGACCTATGTATTCTGTCCGTTTTAAAACATGTGATAATCTTAATTATAACAAACCCTAGATGCGTATTATCAATCAAGATCATCAAATAAACATCATACAAGACCCATCATACATTAACATGATCAAACCATGCAGATTCATCATAAATAATATCATCTATAAACCCTAGATGTTCAATAATCATCAACATACAATAATATGCAAGCATATCAAATAACAATCATAAAACTCCATGTTTAACATGTTAATCCTTTAGAAAACTCATGTTTTAATCTTTATAAACTTATATCACATTTGGACAAACTTGTTTATGGTGCTTTAAAACATAAAAGATAAGATTAAAACACAAGGTATCAAGTATTATACCTAAAGCTCTTCAATAGCACAACCGAAAACCTTCCAAGTCACCCAAATGATGTTCTTGAGCCTTAGGAGATGTTTAGGATTTGTATTTTTCATATGGGGGCAGTAGGGGACGATTAGGGTTGAGTTTATGAGAAAGATGGGGTTAAAAATTGATTTTATAACGTGTTAAGTCGGTTTCCCCGAACTATGCCCGCCGAACGACCGTTCACATAGCCCGAATGGCCGTTCACATAGACAAAGCCCATTTCAGGCGGGCTGATTCAGCGTATTGCACGTTTTCTTTGATTTAATTGTTATTTTGGACCTTACCAAGGCGCAACCCCCTGTTTTTAGACCTGAACTATCCTATCGGTTCATTTGTTACGAGTTTGATAACACGTTCGGTTTAAATAATATAATCGCACAACAGTTTACACATAGTTTCACATAAACACGTAATTGCAAATAATATCAAACAATTTATTCATAGTTATCTATTTTCTTGATTCACCAACGTTTAGGGTTCAATACTCATGTACGTAGTCGGGTAATTCCTCAAATTACCTTCTTATGTAGTTACTTATCTATAACTGTGCAACATGTGACACGACTAACTAACCCTAGTCAAGAAATATGTTATGAATGTAAGTGAAAGTTAACTAGAGTTAGGTTAAACTGTTAACCCGAAAATGCGGGGTGTCACAGAGACGGCCATGTCAAATGTGGCCAAATATGGTCTTCCAATGATAACATCATAGTTGCAAGGCAGGTTGAGAACCACAAATGTGAGAGGTTCAGTTCTCTTCATTTTTCCATCAGAAAAACAAACATCAAGTGTTATCCGACCCAAAGGCTTAATAGGTATATCGGCAATACCTTTGATGGAAGATTCAACATGTTGAAGCTTTGAACGCTCGCCTTGGCTGAGCAGGTTGAAATATTTTTCAAACATGATTTCTGTGGTAGCTCCAGTGTCAATGTAGGCTTTTTGTGTTTTAATCAAACCTACCAGGACTTCTATCACCAAAGGGTTGTGGCATTTTCCCCCTTAGGTGGGGGGAAGCAAACACATTGGCGTTCCCAAGCCTCCAACCGAGGATGTTTGTTGGGAGTTTCCTACTCAAAGAGTACAATGTTGACTTCTTTCTTCTTTCCATCAGCCATATTATCTTTAACTCCTTTGACCAGATAAGCAAGTTCCCGGGATTTAACAGCTTCCTCAATTCTTTTCTTGAGTTGGAAGCAATAATTGGTGTGGTGTCCTTTTTCTTCATGGAACTCACAATATTGATTGGAACTTTCATTTCTTTTGCTCTTGGGCAGAGGACGGGGAGGTCTGAAGTTGTGCTTTACATCTTCGGTTGCAAGGATCTCTTGAGGGGTTGTGGTTAGAGCAGTGAAGTTCACCGTTCTTTCTCAGCTTGAAGGGTTCCTCCCCTCAGACCTTCGAGAGTCAGATCCCTTGGAATGCTTGTCGTAGGACCCAAAGTTACCCCTTTTTCGGTTTGGACTAGAGCTTCTCCGGTTGGCAAACTTTTTCTTTGTTCTTTAATATCTACAGCTTCCTCCCATCGGATGTTAGCTTCAGCTCTTTCAAGAGTTCATGGGAGACTCTTGTTGATGTCCCTGGTTAGGTATTTAGAGTTTATAGCATTCATGAACCCTGCAACCTTCATCTTCTCATCAGCACCAACAAAGGTGAGGGCTTCCTTTTTGTATCTTTCTATGAAATATCGGAGGCTTTCGTCATCTTTTTGCTTGATCTGAAAGATGACACTAGCATCATTAACATACCGTCGTTGCTGGGAGAAGTTGGCCAAGAATCCTTTGCCTAAGTCCTCAAAGGACCGGATACTCCTAGCGAGGAGGTCATTGAACCAGATTCAAGCTAAGCCAACGAGTGTTTGCATGAACATGAGGCAACACTCGAGGTTTCCCCACTTTTCAAGCCTAGCAACCCGGGAAAAGATTTGCAAGTGATCCTCGGGGTCATGTGTGTCATCATATGTTTTTATGTGGGAGAACATCTTCAACTTGGTAGGGAACTCATAGTCAGCGATTTGTGGAGAGAAGCATGAAAGGCTATTAGGCTTGTAAGATTTGTTCACGTAATTTTTGGTTCTAGTGTTGGTGTTACCATTCGAGTTGCCTTGATGTGTGGCTAGTGCTTGGTTGATAAGTTGCTGCCAAGGGAAGTGTGCCATCATTTAAGCCATCATTTAAGGCAAGAAGTTAAAGCCTTGAAGGCTTTCAGGTGTCATCATGTAGTTGGTTCCCATAGGCATGCTAATGGCTACACAAGCCATAGCCAAGGAGGTCATGGCTTGTTCCTAAGAAGTAGGGACAGGGGTTGGAACACTCGAGACCGGTGATTGTAAGAGTTGGTCTAGAGTGACCTCGTGCCCTATGGGTGCACTTGGGACCAAAGGTTGTGAAGTGAACAAAGGGAAAGTAGTCAGGCTCGGTCTTCCAGGCTGATAAGGGCTGGGGTTGAAAAGAGTAAATGCTGAGCTTAGACTAGCTCCTAGGTAAAAAGGTGTAGCTTGGGAGGTTGAGGGAGGAATGTGAGGAGGAGGTGGTCCTGGTGAAAGTGAAGGTTCCTCCTCATCATAGTCCAGTTTGATTCTCACTCCCTTTTATCTTTCTTTGTTCACATGTTAGTTGAGAAGAGATCTCAGTTGTAAGAAGCTTCTTGCAACTCCCTTGGGTGTTAAGTCTATGCGTTCGGGTGTACGCATAGGGCCGAGTTGATGAGATGCAACCCCTGATCGAGAGGGAGTTGGAGTTTGGAAGAGGGAGAACTCCAGAGATCTGATCCCCGTGAGAGTACTTCCTGGTGTAGAGAAAGGAGTAGACCTGTTTAAAGGGGCTTGGTCAGTGTTTGGTGTCTCACCGGTGTTGTGAGGCACTTGATTTACTTCTTCCGGAAACTCTTGGTCGGACATTCTGAGGAGTTTGAGCTACACAACTGATTTATGAAGGAATTCAATGGCGTAGCCCCACGGTGGGCGCCAACTTGTTGCTACAACAAATATATGACCACCGATAATAAGGAGTCTCACAGAGGTAAAATGGTTTAGATTCATCAAAAGCAGGTCGTGGAGTCCCTCTACGTTGCAAACGTAGATGGGAGATTCAAGAGTGTGTAGTTTTAGCTTTTGTTGTTATGATTCTGATTTGAGATTGACTCAAAGTCAGAATGTTGGTTTTAGTGTTGTTGATTTGTGAGATTTGAAGTAGAGAAAAGATCATACGTAAAGTATGATTTTGAAGAAGGAGAATTGAAGTGTCTAAGGTGTGTCCTGGATAGTGATCAGGGTCAGCTTTTATAAACAATGAATCGTCTATAAGAAGAATGGCAGAACTCTCGATCCTATGTTGCAAAAAAGGACTTTCCACTTTAGGCTGTGGAAGGCTTGAAACCTACAGATAATAGTGTGTTCTCCACACGTGGTGGCTGTGGCCAGTAGTGGAGAGTCTACCGAGAAAGTAGTGACAAGACATGTCACTGATCTCGTTCTTTTTGTTGATGACAGTTGTCACCTTTTGATCGTTTTTAGCCTTTAACCTTTTAAGCAAGTTATGTCTTATAATCAGTTTTTTAGCCTTACACTACCCACGTCATCACTTCATAAAATGGCCTCCACCTACACGATGCATGGTGTTTCTTAACTTTTTTTCGAAGATTCTTCCATGGTGAAGAATAAGAATTGATGGTAAAAGAAATGGAATTTAAAATATAAGTTAACCATAACAATTAGAGAGATGATTGTAATGAAAGTTGAAATAAACTGATGAATCCGATTAAAGAGCTCACACCTTTTAAGTCCCCACTACTTTCTTATGGAGAGTTCATACTATAAACTCTTGTGGGATTTCAGACTCATACCTACAAACGCTTGTTCCTTTTATTTCCCTTAAGACCCAAATAAACCTTTTCAGTTCGTTTGTCTATTTTTTTTTTTTTTAACGGCCAATAAATCAAACACGAACACTCTCGAGGTACACTTTCGACAAATTCAAGTATTCCGAGAGTACCCGAGTTGTCAAACACCAATTCTGGCTAAAACCCGGTAACCCACCCGCCCCTAGGCACGATGATGAAATTACCGGTAAAACCCGTCTGGCTCAAGAATCGAACCTAGGATCTCCCGGGTCTTTTATCATCGCCCACCAGTGTCTACCACTACACAGTAACGGTATTGACAAACTTACTAACAAGGACAAGGGATTATATGCGTGGTAAGTTTTTGAAAGGAGTACCAACAATATTGGTTGAACTCAACAAGAGTTAATAGCATGCTAAAGACATTAATCTTAGGGCGATGTGTGAAGCAACCCATTGATTACAAGTGATTTTTGTTTATGTGTTTTGACTATTTATTATGCTACTGAAGAAACCACTTTAAACGTGTTTTGGCAACTTAGAGATTTCATTTAGACTAAAGGGAGTGGAGGGGGGGGAGGAGGGGGTGAAGCGTCTTGTGGCACTTGTAGGACTCATGTGAGGGGGGGGGGGGGGAGGGGGTGAAAGGAATAATATTATATTGTGTTAAAGTTAAAAAAAAAAAAATCGGCCAATCGCACTTCGACACGTGGCTTCCCCCCTCCCCCCACGCCAAGCTTCCCCCCCCCCCCCCCCCCCCTTTCCCGCCCAGCCCTCCACGCCCCTAAGGGGCGGTGTTCCCGCCGGCGGAGGCCAATCCCGCCCCTCCTTCCCGCCCCACTCCCTCCACACTTAGAATAATGAAACAGAAGTTTAGAAACATGTAATTTTATAATTAATTGTCGTGGCATAAGAGCATTCACAACTCATCCCCCATTCCCCTCTCTTATTCTTAAAATTTAAGAAAATCCCACAAAAACTCACTCCATCCCAACAGCTTTTCCCATACCCCGTTTCTAAAATTTACAAAAAAAAAAAAAAAAAAAAACATATGTTGAGCCCCATATATAGGGTCTTCCCCATTGGCAGATTTTGAACCAAACACCTGATAGGGTCGGGCTCAATCTGGGCGGACCGGACTCAATACATATACAAATTTTTGGAAATTTTTGGTAAAATTTACACTACGAAATGAAAAAAGAGACCGGGCCAAGGTCCGGTTTTCGCGCACAAAGATCCACCCATGGTCTTCCATACTTTCCCCATATCATTTAATAATAATAAAATAATACCAATGAAAGGTGGAGTGGATTGATGTTTGTTGTTCTTTGCTGATTGCGGTTGTATGTTTGCTGTCACTATCTTGGCGGGCCTTTATATTTATATATAAAGTCGTTTGTTGTCCAAAAAAAAAAGTTGTAAAGAAAGAAAATAATAATAAAAAAAAAGCTTATAGAGATATGAATGGGGAATGAGATGTGAGAGAATTTTAAAAAATAAGACAAATTTAGAAAACTATGATTTTTACTTAAATTATATAGTTGAGGATGGGATGTGAATGCTCTAAGACAAGAAAATATAACATGTCATTGTATTACTGGATGAATTTTTTTATAAAGTTCGAACTCTAGTGTTATTTTCTTAAAGTTTGTTAGTCAAATGCGAGATCTAGTGAATTTCCTAATTAATTATTTTTTACATTATCACTCTTCCATCTCTTGAATCTTCACACTCACTCATACACCACATTGATTGCTTTTGTTCTGAAACTTGCACAACTACTAGTACTAGGTGCCAAGATCCTTCAACCACCATAGCCAAATCGTTCGATCTTTAGGTTTGTGGTCAAGATGAAAAAGCATTGTGATGAACCTTCATGAACAAAATGTAAAAACTAACTAAAAAATTAAAAATTAGGTAGAACTAACATAAATTGTTAATTAAAAAATAAAGATAATTGTAAAAACTTCAATTTCATTCAAGTTGGTCAAATCGATATAAAATCCTTACCAAATGTTTAATAAGGTTTTATATTCCACCAAACTATATTAATGATTCTCTGTACAATTAGAAGTTAGTATTATCCAACGAAATTGAAAATATTCCTCATCAAATTCCTTGTCAATTTTGATATTTTTATTTTCAGTTTCAATGGCCAATTTGTTATAAACAAATATAGAGTAAAGTTCACGTACATATAGCTTTATCGTACGAACAGTACGAACTGAAGTAAAAAACACGCGGTGGCATTTCTGTAAATATTGGAAACTTTATATAACTAGAGTAATTATATAATTACTCTAGTTATATAACTAGCGTAATTACTCTAGCGTAATTATATAACTAGAGTAATTGTATAATTACTCTAGGGTAATTACTCTAGAGTAATTATATACACTAGAGTAATTATACAAACAAGAGTGGTGGTCATTATTTACGAAAATGTCACCGCCACTTTTTTACTCTAGAGTAATTATATACACTAGAGTAATTATACAAACAAAAAGTGGTGGTCATTATTTAAGAAAATGCCACCGCCACTTTTATTTTGTTCCCTTCAGTTCGTATGTTCGCACGATAAACTTTGTTTGTATTTGATCTTTTGTCAACAAATATAAATAAAAATTAATCATTTACAATAATGTCTAATTTTCCATAAAACACAACCAAAAGTCTCCCCATCACATTCTCCAAATCTCAAGTCTCCCGTCAAAAAGTCAATAGTCTTTACCAAAATAAACATCCAACTTCCAAGCACTAGCGTTGACTTTAAATTTATGATCCAAATACAGATAAACATTGACTTAGTCAACTTCCTTTTAATCTATTTATGCTCAATCCTCCATAATAATAACAACCATATAATCGGTGATACCTAGTCAAAAATCATGGAATACAAGCACTTCAGCCACCCCCACAACCTAACCATTCATCGCGCCTACGAGCTAGGCAAACAAGTCAACTGCTCGGGCTGCGAATTCCCATGCGACAACACCACCACCGCGGTCCACGCATGCCACGCATGCAACTTTTTTCTCCATGACCATTGCGCTAACGCCCCGCGCTATGTCAAACACCCATGCCACAAACCCCACCCCCTCATTCTCCTCCCTTACCCTACCTACGCGGGTAACACCTTCATTTGTAACGCATGTAACCGTCCAGGAAAATCCTTTTCCTATTGTTGCGCCCTATGCGAATTAGACCTCCATGTGGGCTGCGCTTTCTTGCCCTTCTCAGTAACGCATCGAGGCCACGAACATGAACTTCATATTGACTACGGGGTCCAGATGGTGCCTCGAAGGGGGAGTAACATTGATCAGGAGTATTGTAACATATGTAAAAATGTTTTGGAAAGAAGGAATTGGGCTTATTGTTGTAACAGGTGTGAGTTTAATGTGCATACTGCTTGTGCCACCAATGAGGTGTTGCCCGGGTTGTATCAAGATGATGGTGGAGCGGTCGAGGGACCAGGAACCGCAGGGCAGGCGGGTGGAGACGGTGGGGATCAGGTGGATTTGGAGTTGACTGAAGAGCAGCTTGCTATGTTGTTTGAGTTGAAGCTTCAGATGATGGCTCAAAGCATTGCTACAATGGGCAAGATAGGATAAAGTGTGGTTATGTTGTATTTTGGTTGAGGTTTTGTTGTTTAAGTTATTGGTTTCTTCTATGTTTGTTTCGGAATTTTTACTTGTCGACTCAATGTGTCGAAACTTGAAAGTTAGGTTCTAATTTATGTGGCGAGGATTTGTTTTCTCTAGATTAGGATTCTCTATTCAGAAGGGGGTGGTGGCGCAGCTTGTTGCCCGCCTACCTGCTATTCTTATGTAATTTGTCCCTTTTGTTGAAATTAAATATATTTAATGGACTTTTCGAGCCAAAAAAAAAATGTTATATGGATAAATTTATGTGGCTAAATGCTTATAGATGAACTTTATATTATAAATAAAGTATGAGGGCCTAGTGCTCTTATTTTTATTTTTTTTAAAGTTTTGTAGCTTATTTAAGTGACACGATATATTTATACATCTAAAAAATTTATTCTCAAATTGATGGTTTTGTAAAAAAATGACAATCAGAATTGTCACCATAAGTGACCCTAGGAGATGTCGGATGGATTTTTTCGGTGGCTGTGTGCAGAAACATGCTGCAGATTCACACAGCCCCTTTCTACCCTTTTCAGTCGGTTAAAGGGGTTCCAAAAAAGGTAGCCGTATTCATGTGGCGGGCCAAACAAAATCGATTGCCTCCTAAAAGGGACTCCTGAAAAGAAACGTCAAACACGGCTCGACAGAATGCAAGTTGTGCGGAGAAGCTAAAGAAGACGCTGACCATTTACTCAGCTCCTGTTATGTAGCCTCTTGGCTTTGGCACAAGGTCGGTACGTGGTGCAAAATTCCTCCTCTATTCGCTTTTACGGTTCGTGATCTATTGAAACTACATACCAATCGAGACATTGTGACAAACAAAAGAAAGTGGTTACGCGTAATCATTTATATTACATGGACAATATGGAAGGCACGAAACGCTGCAATTTTTCAAGGAAAGAACGCAAATCTGGATGGCTTATTCGGTGAAATACAAGCACTATCGTTCAGCTGGATAAACTACAAGATCAAATCAGCCGGTTGGTCATGGGAGAAATGGAAAGCCTTTGATGTACCGATCACTTGAGAAACAGTTGGGGTTGTTTTAAACTCGTGTGTTTATAGATGTTTTGGTGTTCCTTTAGGTTGCGACTAGTGACTCATTAGTTTTGTAACGTTGTACATATTATTGGGTGAAATGAAGTGATAAAAAAAAAAAAAAAAAAAAAAAAAAAAAAAAAAAAAAAAAAACTAAATCCTTATGTGCAAATATGTGTTGGACACTTGGACCTAAACTCATTGGGCTTGATATATTCGGTTGGGCCTAGTTAAAAGAATCCTATCCAAATAACAATTTTAGATTAGAAGCTAGCAAGAAAATCTAAAAATTGAAGTTTTGACGATGGCAATTCAATAATATTCAACAAACAAATGAAAAGGTATGTAAATACTTACAAAGTATGAGTATGATTATATACATATACGTTGAAATCAAAGATTGAAGAAGATGCATTACAGGGTTGTACCGTGTGAAGCAAAATTTGTAAATGTGAGATGCACCTAGTTTGGTGGTACACCACATGGATACTTGTAGCAGGTGGAAGCAAAATCTGTATGTGTGAGATGCACCTGTAATTTTTATTTTTATTCTTATGAATCAAACGGTAATGAAAAATCAAACATGGCAACCTAACAACTCTTTTCTTTATTTGTTTTTTTTTCTTATAACTTTAAAAATAAAATGTTTTATAAAATTCTGAATATAACTGTGAGATTCTCATATTTATCTACATATAGATATTAATTTAATTAAAAATGAATTGTGTATAAAAATGTACAAGTTAACGAAGAATAAACGTAAAAACATCAAGCTATTTAGGGCATGTTTGGGTATCCATCTCTTTATCTCCATATCTCCATATCTCATTCTTCACCTCTTTTTCTTTCTTAATCCAAAAGTTACAATTTCTAACTTATGACTTTTCTCTTTTTCAAAACATAAAAACTTTTAAAAGCTTATTTTCAAATCATTGCCCAAAAACATTTTTTTTTAACTTTTGACTTTTTAAAAAAAGTTATAAGTTAAAAATAGATAAAAAAAAATAAAGAGCCAAACATGCTCTTAAAGGTTTCAATTTTTTTAACTTTTTATTTTTTTTCTCTCACATCCTTTAAAATATAATGTTCTATAAAATTTCGATTTTTAAGTTGCAATGTGTTTATTTTTAACAAAATTTCAATGTGATTTTTTTCCCACGAGGTGAATCCAATTAAGTTATGAGTCATCGAAACTGAGCATATACTTTCCACACCTCGTCGTTACGCGTTTTTCAAGCACTAATCTCAATATAAACTGACGTTTGATCTATGGTTTGGATTTTTGCTTAAAAATTTGATAAAATGTTTTAACAAACTCTTTAATTCTTAAATGTCTAACTCGTGTGATATTCCAATACCTTGCGGTTATTATTATATTAATCATTAGTTGAGTAAAGATCAAATACATATAGTTTTTTTGTAAGAACTGTGAGAATCAAAAGGGGTAAAAAAAATTATTTTTTTTTTAGAATTTTTTTTTCCCATGTGCTTAAACATTCTTTCTAGATGAATAATACAAAAAAAAATTTAAAAAAAAAATTTTTTTTAGTGTAATTACGTTATTAAGGTAAATACATTAGTTTACACTAGAGTAATTATGTAATTACTCTACACGTAATTACTCTACACCAATTTTTTTTTTTTTTTTTTTTTTTTTTTAGTTTTCAATACTATAATACTTGTTTAACAATATGGGAAAAAAAATTTTGAAAAAAAAAATAAAAAAAAATACCCTCCTTTGATTCTCACAGTTCTTACCAAAAAAGCTATTTGTACCGGATCTTTACTCATCATTAGTTAATTAGTCATTTATCATGTAGGGTTTTCAGTTTTTTTTATAACTTTATTAAATAGTAATCTAGTTTCTTAGTATTTCAATCAGGTCATTCATAAAAAAAATTGTTTTAATTCATGTCACTAAGTTAATAACCTGATTAAAACAAAACTTTCCATTATTAACCTAATTGGAACACTCTTAAAACTTGATTACTATTTTATAACATATTCCCTTTTTTTATCACATGAATGATCGATATGAAATGTTTTTTATTATTTTTATATACATAGTAGTTGAAATAAAAATATATTGATATTTATTTACTTTCTATGGTTTATACAAAACCAAAATTTGTGATATACAATACAACATACCGAATTGATCAAAGCTTGTTAAATTTTATGAGTTTATTATCTAACAACCGAAGAGTTTAGATTATCCATCTTTTGATATGTTTATGTTGGGGAGGGTTATAATAAAAACCCTTCAAAATGAGTAAACCTTGCAAACTAAATCCTAGCCATCCATCCATTTAATCTATGGTCACCATTTTTTCTATAATATTAATTTAATTAAATATGTGATAAAGGACAAGAAAGGGTAGTAGGGTAATTTGGTTTTTCTGAAAAAGAGGCTGACAAAAGCTGATATGACACCCCCATCACATCATCTCTCTCTTACTTTTTTCACATTGTTATATAAATTGTCAGATGCCCGAGTTACATATGTAACATACGCAGTGTTACGTACGTAAAATCCGTCACGATAGTTTTATATTAATTTAGAAAAATCCTAACCTGTTAATTTTTTATTACAACATGTTTGTTTTGGTTTTACTGTACCAGCACCAGAGTTGTTGCATACGTAACGAAAGGTCCATATGGTTATTTTTTGATATTCACTACTTTTAAGATTCATGTGAAATTAGTACTACATTGCATTACATTACAAAAACCTTGCAGAAAACATACTACTAAAAAAAGCGATACATCATATTGTTCATCCGCCTAAAACATACTAGTCAAGAAATATATTACAATGAAACTATATCAACAACAAAACATACAATTAAAGATTCATACACCACCATGCATGCAATAACCCCAGCATCCCGCACTGCAACCAACAGTAGCTGACGGCATCCGATAACCATACTTTGCATAAAAAGCCCACTGTTCCTCAGTATAACCTATACCCTCCCATTCAGCCCTAATACGCCCACCTCCCGGATACGTGAACGGCAGCACGGGTTTGTTAAGTTTAGGTTCATATGGTTCTTCATATTCAGCCCCTAGGTCTGATTCATAACCAACCGCCCATTCAGGTGTGTGATTTACATCATGCACATCATCCTCCGGTGTCATATAGTCTTCTGGTGGCGGATATTCTTCGGGGAAGACGTAATCAAAGGCCGCATTCCAATCAAAATTTTCGTCACTTTCAAACCCATCGTCCGCCTGCACTACGGATATAACAGGTTCTAATGGCGGAATGTCCGGGGCAACGGGGGGGGGGGGGGGGGGGGGGGGGGGGGGCGGGTTCATGTTCGGCTGCGACAGGAGGGATGACCAAATCAACCGGTGGGGGTGGTTCAGGTACAATTGCAATGTCCGGTTCATATTCAGGTGGCTCGTGTACAATTGGGATGAGATGGTCACGGCCCTCAAAAACCTCCCAAGGTGGAGTGTTGGGCTTGGAATCCATGCTTTGACAAAAACAGGACCTGTAACGTATGTTATAGCAGATTAAGTGTTGACAATGGAAATATGAAACAGGGGAAAAAAACTACTCTCTATTAAAAACATATAGGTAACAGAGAAAAACTAATGCTGCAAAAAACAAAAAAAAAAATCTATGACTAAAGGTAGAAAAAACACGATTGTTACATGTGTAACAGGGTTTTTTCTGGAAACACATACAAACTGCTGTAGTCTGCACCCAGCATCCATTTTTTGCTGGTATAGAAAGCAAACTTTGACTACAAAACAGATACGCTACACACGTAACACCCGAGTATTACATGTGTAACAGGAAAACACAGACAACACTTAACTAATCTGCAATGAACAGAGAACAGAGTTTGATATGGTAAAACACAGAAAACATAATATCTTTTTGAAAAAAAGATATGCTACACACGTAACAGTCTAACTAAACACAAAAATTATACAAAGATATGTCTTCGATTACACTAAGAAAATTTACTATTATTTTACTATTATGTTCTAAACCTAAATGACTCCATAATCAATCATCCAAAAAAAAAATCTTTTTCGATGGTTTCAATTACAAAAAAAGATTAATAAAAAGTCTAAACTTGATTATTATAATATATCAGAAAAAGAATTTAACAAACAGGCGGCATTTTTCAAACAGGGGGCATTTTTCTTGTAAATAAAACATAGGTAACATAAAAAAACTCATACATGATAAAAGAAAAAAAATAGACAGGCATGGTGTAAGAACACACGAGTATTACATGTGTAACAGGAAAAACACAGACAGCACTTATCTTCTCTGGAGTGAACAGAGAACAGAGTTTGATATGCTAAAACACAGAAACCATAATATATTTTTGAAAAAAAGATATGCTACACACGTAACAGTCTAACTAAACACAAAGATATGTCTTCGATGATTTCAATTACAAAAACAGCCACATCAAACGTCTAAACTTGATTATTATAATATATCAGAAAAAAAATTAACAAACAGGGGGCATTTTTCAAACAGGGGGCATTTTTCAAACAGGGGGCATTTCTTCTGTAAATAAGACATAGGTAACATAAAAAAACTCATACATGATAAAAAGAAAAAAAAATAGACAGGCATGGTGCAAGAACACACGAGTATTACATGTGTAACAGGAAAAACACAGACAACACTTGTCTAATCTGCAGTGAACAAAGAACAGAGTTTGATATGCTAAAACACAGAAACCATAATATATTTTTGAAAAAAAGATATGCTACACACGTAACAGTCTAACTAAACACAGAAACCATAATATATTTTCGATGGTTTTTATTATGTTCTAAACCTAAATGACTTTATATTATATTAGTGGTTTTCCATAATCAATCATCCAAAAAAAAAATCTTTTTTGATGGTTTCAATTACAAAAAATGAAGATATTTTAGTAAGAAGTTTGGTTGAGACATATCATCGAATACCTGGTCTACATCCACAAACGCAGAAACTTGCAAAAGAATTTTAACAGTAATTCTAGCATCAAATGAGCAAACTCAACTACAGTATGACAATTCAAACGTGACCACAATCATTAAAAGATGTTTACATATCATAAATTACTATCCCTCAACCAACCCTCTAACCCTCTGTTTTATGAAAACATATCAAAACTCCTTATTTTGATAATAATATTATTCTATTAATCTTCTTTTTTTTATTCAAAATCACTATCCCCTCAACCAACCCTCTAACCCTCTGTTTTATGAAAACATTGAAAAAAAAAAAAAAAAAAAGTGTGATTAATTACATACCTGGTAATTCAGAAGCTGTTCGAGCTCAAGCAGTGGATTGGGACGATTTCGGCTCCGGTTCGCCACCTGAAATCTCGGTCGAATCTGTTTGTTTAACGTAGGAAACCGGATTAATTACATATGGCGTAGGAACAAGGACAGCGATCACTTTGGAATGGTGATGCAAAACATTAAAGCTTCATCCTGGATTGTTAGAGAGAGAGAAGAGAGAGAGAGTGTGTGTGTGAGAGAGAGAGAGAGAGATGAGTTGTTTATATAGGAGGGAGAATAAAGAATTCAAACTTTTAAATGGGGGGAAAAGCAAAATTACTAATATAGCCCTCAAGGCATAAAATAATACAATTATTAATGGGTGATGTGGAGCATTATGGTCCACTAGTTAGGGTTTTATGAGTTTTCTCATTTTGGAAGGTTTCTCTTTTCCCTTTCCCCTGTTTATGTTTATACACTTATCCAACATGTTTGACCATGATTAGCTTCGTTATTAACTAGTACTAGTATTGTAGAACGTGTTGGTTTTAAGAATTGAGTCATCTGAAGGGTTACAATTACAACTTGTAATACAAAATATAAAAGAAAGGAAAGTCAAAATCTAAAACAACAATATTGGCACATTATTAATTAAAAAGGCATCCGTACCTTCTGAATGTAAGTTTATTAATTAAAACTCATTCTTAAAGTTGGTTGATTTCGTAATACTTTTGTTTTAATTAATTTTCGGTTGTTTGATTAGAATCAAGTAGCAATTGCATAAAGTAAACACACCATAGATGCCAAAATTTAAAAAAAAAAAAAAAAAACATAGATTTTGACTTCAAGGCTTTTCATATTATAAACTCAACTCCTAATGAAAATGATTAAGATTCTTGGAATTAAATTTTGTAAATTTTGTATTAACGATGGAGTAGACCCTATTAATAAACTAATTAGAAAATATTCAAATAACAACTTATGGGTTATTGAGTTATTGTTGGATAAAAGCAACATAATTTTAAAATGGTCAATATGATATTCCAATGTTTGTTTTCTATACGTATGTGGTCACAATGTTACAACTTAACATATTATGATATAGAATTAGCATACATACATTTACCAACCTAATAGATAGTGGCACAACCAACAAGATTTGTTTAACAATATTTCATTTGTCATTTAGGTTAGATGTGCACTTCTTTCCTAAGGTTTTACCAAAACAAAAAAGAATGAAAGAAATTATTAAAATTCCGAAAGCACATGAGTTGTAAATCAAAAAAATTTCTGACGTGTTTGAAAAACTATCTTAGGTGCTGTTTGTTTTTAAAGAGGTGAAAAACCTGCAGTCTGCGGACAACATCTGCAGACATTTGCAGGAGAAGAGGTGGATCAAAGATCTGCAGTCTGCAAGAAGAAGACTGTTTGTTTGTCACGGTCTGCAGCATAACTTAAACCATAACCCACCATAACCAACCCAACCCACCATAACCATAACTCAGCACAAACCCATATGATATTTAACATAAAATATTCAATCAGCTCTAATTTATGGTAAACAACAACCACAACCACAACCAGATCTTTCAACCATCTCTGCATTCTTTATCACCATTACCCCATCATCCTCTATTCTCCATCACCATTACCCCCATAATCCTCCATTCTCCATCACCATTACCTTAACCACCACTACCACCCAGACCTACCCAACTTAATCCTCCCAATCATCACAGCCAACTTCGACTTAACCCTCCCAATCATCGCAGCTGAGTTCCTTTTCCTCATGTTCACCCTAAACAAGGAAGAAGGTGGAGGCGGAGCTACAATATGAAGAAAGAGACGACGACGGAGGTGGTGGTGGACGCTAAGCTGGCGAAAGGAAGGAAGGAAGAAGGTGGAAGTAGTGTTGCAAGATGCGTTACAGAGGAGGCGACGGAGGGAGGGAGGGAGGGAGGAGGGCGGGGGAGAGAGGAGGTGACGGGGTTTGGGAGGGGAGGAGGGTGACAGGGAGGAGGAGCGGGCGCGGCGGAGTGGGGAAGGGGAGGGAGGAAGAGAAGGAGGAGGAGGAGGAGAAGGAGAAGAAGAAGGAGAAGGGAAGAAGAAGAAGAAGGAGGAGAAGAAGGAGAAGGAGGAGGAGGAGGAGGAGGAGGAGGAGAAGAAGGAGGTGATGTGTTGCCAAATGCACCACATTTATATAGTAGTTTTGTATAGTTTTTAATCATTTAACGTTCGTAAATATCGTGTCTTAGATACTTATTTGTGTCTTGGTGTTAAGCAGGTGTTCGTGGGCTAAAACGAGAGAAAAAGAGTCTAATTGGAGGTGAAACGAGTGCACGGATGAATAAGGAATAAAAAGAAAATAAAATATGTCAGATCACTTATTCATGCCCCATGAATAACCTCAGGAGTTATTCATGCCCCGCGAACAACTGAATTGGGTTGAAAAATGACTATACTGCCCTTAATGAATCCAGCTATTTACCCTTGTTACCCTCGCGAAGTTATGACTTATTCATGCCACGCGAATAAGTCAGGAAGTTATTCATGGGGTCGCGAATAACTCTTCAGCCCATAAAAAGCCCATTTTCGCAATAAAAACCTAATCAACCATTTGGGGATGCTATCTTCGACTTCCAGAGCTTCTAAGGGACGATTTTGAAGACTTTTTGCAGTTCCATTCATTCCGGTTGATGCCAGAGCAATCCAGAACATGTTTTGAAGCCGAAATCATGAAGATGCAAGGCTAATCATCTTGCGGTTTCTCCGGGTGAACGATTTGGTTATTCTATCAATTGTTTTATGTTTGATACTCATTATTTGGATTAGATTTTGTGAACACCTTAACGGTCTTTGCGTCTAATTGTATGTTTGACTGATCTAGACAGTTTGGTTGATTAGTATTATTGCATTATGTTATCGTATCTTGGTTTTCTTGCACTAGGATTAATTTAACTTTGCAATTAATGTTATGATAGCTGAATTGGGTCGAACAACTTAAACAAAGTCATGTCTATGTGATTTCCTAGATAGGGTATTAACATAATTCAGTTGATAATTACCGAATCAGAAACCCGGAGCGACCGTTTTCTTCCATATTATTGTTTTTTTCTAAAAAATCAATCATCAAACCGTTTTGCAACACTACAGCACTTTTACATTAAACTTCATAAAATTACTTTAGTTGATCATAATTTAATTAGGAATTAGTAACTTAGCACTTTCCACAAACTCCCTGAGGTTCGACAACCCTACTTCCTATACTGCAGTCAGTTGTAGCTAAGGAGTAGTTTTTTATTAAGTTTTTGATTAGCACTTCGACACGCGATCAAAATGGCGCCGTTGCCGGGGAGTTCGTGCGCTAAGTGTTTTTAGTTTAATTATTATTTTTTTAATTTAAAAAAAAACCAAAAAAAAAAATTTCTTTTTCTCTTGTCTTGTATTTTTCTCCATTTTGTTCAGTATTACGCTGGGTATGTTAGTTTTGCAGGAAAATTGAATTCAAGATGAATTGGGTGGATTATGATGCATGTGGGTGTTGCGAGAGCCCATATCATGTGATGCAAGATTGTCCAATTGCCCGTCAGAGAGTTAAAGCATATAATGCACGAAAAGATCGTATTATCTTTGGGCTAGAAAAAGATGAAGACTCATACTTATCATCCTCTTATTATTGGCCACAATATCAGAACTGTCAACAAAGATACTACAAGCCAAACATTTATCAATCTAGGGAACAAACTGCAGATTACTATATGAATACTGATCCGATTGTTCATGGAGGCCAGAGTGTTGACTACGGTTATCAACAACAACAAAACAATGAGGAGGGAAGCAATGATCAGCTGAGTGAGATCTTAGAGGCCATAAAGGCTGTCCATGAAGATGTAAAGGCGATCCGAGAAGATTTTAAGAGAATTCGGAAGGATAATGAAGTTCGGGACCACACCGTTGAGGCATTGTTTAAGCAAGTTGGTCAACTGGCAGCAGATTTAGAACTTGAAGATTTGATTGTTGAGCCGGATATGGTTAACGTTGACGTGGCTGAAAAAGTTGAAGAGGCACATGTGGACCAGGTTGTGATGGAGGAAGCCTTAGAAGAGGAAGCTACAAGTTTTAAAGTAGACGTGACTTCGTGCGTACAACCACTTGTAGACGCACTTGCTGAAGAACCTGTGAACCGGGTAACCTTGGTGTATCCTAATCTTCCTCCCATATTTATGAGGAAAATAGACAAAGTTGAAGATGATGGCTTGAGTGGGCAAAAGAGGAAGGTGAGCATTGAAGACCTTGGACAAAGTATAGTGAAGTGGCCCAACAATGATCCTGCAGACATGTCAAAGATAAGAAAGAAGATAAAGATTCGACATGTCAACTACCGAACATACATTGGGAATTCGGTAGGCAAATGTTCTTTGAGACCACCATGAATGAACATCAGGTATGATTCTTGTATATTTTGTATATTTATTTGTTTTTATGTTGTTTTATTTTAGTTTATTTTTATTTTGAGTGTGTTTGATTCAGTTTTGTTTTTATTTGAGTCATGGGATTGCTTGATATGATTTGAATAATCGATTGCCCTGCCCGTACTCAATCTCCATTCGGGCGGGGACGATCCGGAAACCACTAATGTTTGCAGGCATCCCAATTTGTTTGTTTGTTTTTTTTTTCCTTTTTTGTTTCTTTGTTATAGGCTACGCAGTTTATCGACCGCGAATGAAATGCTATACGGTCGTAGTGGGAGGAACTGAATGAGACTCATACGCGCACTGCATATATCCAGGGGAGTCTATTCTTTTTTATTATTGTTGTACATTATTTTTATTTCTGCTTTATTTTATTCCTTAGCTCACATTGAGGACAATGTGCCGTTCAAGTGTGGGGGTGGGGAAATTTTGATTTTATTTGTTTTTAAGTCTTTTAAAAAATCAAAAAAAAAAAATTAAAACTTAAAATTAAAAATGTCCTAAAAGCGGTCTGATCGGGCATAAAAGCGATTGTTTCAATGCTTTCATTCTATCTCTGCTTGTGGTGTGTGGGTCCTTAATCATGGTCCAATTCTTTAGAACAGACATATGAATCGTTTTTAGCAGGTATTTTAGAGAAAATGTTTAGAATTTACCCGATTAGGTGTAACGAGCTGTCGGTAATAAATACATACACACATCAGTAACCCATTTCCACACTTTGGTGAGATCTTGAGCCTACTAGATGATAGATTGATACATATATATTTTCATTTGTTGAGTGTAGGCCAGATGTTTCTCTATTGCAGAACTTGTGTGATTTGATACATGCCGAGGTTGTAGACTAGATATGCACATAGAAGATAAAGGCAATTTAGGTTTCCCCATTTTCTTTTGATACCCACTTATTTGTTATGTGTTGACCTGTTTACCTAAAATCACCCTTAGTAGCCCATGTTGAGCCTATACCCTTTCATTTGATTAAACCTATTACCCAAATTGACCTGTTTACCTTTGTGTAATAAATTGATGACATCCATTGTGTTTATGTTTTGTTCAAGTGATTGAGTTATGTTTAAGTTGTGAAAGAAAAGAAAAAAAAAAGAAAAAAATATATGAAAGAAAAAAAGTGAAAAAAAAGAGAAAAAGAAAAGAAAAAAAAATAGAAGTATGTGTTATGGGTCAAATATGCCCAAAGTTGTGTGATTATTGTATTATGGTGCTTAGTGAATAAGGATGGTTATTCAAGCGTGTTGAAACCCCTGTTTTTAAACCAATTGTTAGCCAAATCTATCCTACCTTTACCCGAAACCCAAAACCCGTAAGTCCTTTAGATATGTGCATTGTCTACAGTTGAGGTGTGATTGTTATACAAGCCTATGATAACAGAGTTACATGTTTGGTTTTGAGTGAATAATACTAGCGCATTACATGCTAGTCCAGATAATAAACCGAGTGGAGTGAAAAATTGTGAGGGGTGTGTTGCATGAGAATAAAAACCGGAAGCACGTTAGACTTAGTTGGGTGAGTTCTGTTTTTAAAATTGTGCATCATGGTTGCCTGTTGAATTAACACATCTAATGATGATCTATGATTGGGGTATGACTTTGGACCCTAACTAGTGCATGGCGGGGACGTTTGAGGTATTTGTTACTTGCTCGTGGTAAGGTTCTGAGCAGATTTTCTTGAGGGCAAGCAAAAGGTAAGTGTGGGGATGTGATGTGTTGCCAAATGCACCACATTTATATAGTAGTTTTGTATAGTTTTTAATCATTTAACGTTCGTAAATATCGTGTCTTAGATACTTATTTGTGTCTTGGTGTTAAGCAGGTGTTCGTGGGCTAAAACGAGAGAAAAAGAGTCTAATTGGAGGTGAAACGAGTGCACGGATGAATAAGGAATAAAAAGAAAATAAAATATGTCAGATCACTTATTCATGCCCCATGAATAACCTCAGGAGTTATTCATGCCCCGCGAACAACTGAATTGGGTTGAAAAATGACTATACTGCCCTTAATGAATCCAGCTATTTACCCTTGTTACCCTCGCGAAGTTATGACTTATTCATGCCACGCGAATAAGTCAGGAAGTTATTCATGGGGTCGCGAATAACTCTTCAGCCCATAAAAAGCCCATTTTCGCAATAAAAACCTAATCAACCATTTGGGGATGCTATCTTCGACTTCCAGAGCTTCTAAGGGACGATTTTGAAGACTTTTTGTAGTTCCATTCATTCCGGTTGATGCCAGAGCAATCCAGAACATGTTTTGAAGCCGAAATCATGAAGATGCAAGGCTAATCATCTTGCGGTTTCTCCGGGTGAACGATTTGGTTATTCTATCAATTGTTTTATGTTTGATACTCATTATTTGGATTAGATTTTGTGAACACCTTAACGGTCTTTGCGTCTAATTGTATGTTTGACTGATCTAGACAGTTTGGTTGATTAGTATTATTGCATTATGTTATCGTATCTTGGTTTTCTTGCACTAGGATTAATTTAACTTTGCAATTAATGTTATGATAGCTGAATTGGGTCGAACAACTTAAACAAAGTCATGTCTATGTGATTTCCTAGATAGGGTATTAACATAATTCAGTTGATAATTACCGAATCAGAAACCCGGAGCGACCGTTTTCTTCCATATTATTGTTTTTTCTAAAAAATCAATCATCAAACCGTTTTGCAACACTACAGCACTTTTACATTAAACTTCATAAAATTACTTTAGTTGATCATAATTTAATTAGGAATTAGTAACTTAGCACTTTCCACAAACTCCCTGAGGTTCGACAACCCTACTTCCTATACTGCAGTCAGTTGTAGCTAAGGAGTAGTTTTTTATTAAGTTTTTGATTAGCACTTCGACACGCGATCAGGAGGAGAAGGAGGAGAAGGAGAAGAAGAAGCAGGAGAAGGAGAAGAAGGAGAAGAAGAAGCAGGAGGAGGAGAAGAAGGAGAAGAAGGAGGAGAAGTAGGAGAAGAAGGAGAAGGAAGAGGAGGAGGAGGAGGAGAAGAAAGAAGAAGAAGAAGAAGAAGAAGAAGGGGGTGATCTGATGATGATGTTGAGAAGAAGAAGAAGAAGAAGAAGAAGAAGAAGAAGAAGAAGAAGAAAAAGAAGAAAAAAAAGGGAGAAGAGGTAGGAAGATGTTAGAAGACATGTGTCCATGTCTGTACCAATAAGAGATCAGGATGACCTTTTTTATTGAAAAGTCTTCAAAAAATCAAACAATCTGCAGACCTCAAACGCTTGTACCTGTCTGCGCGGTGCAGACAAAAGAGATCAGAAGTACTTTTAGGGAAAAAAACAAACAACACCTTAGTGTTTACCTAACAGTGGGACCCCACACTTATATCATTATGATAGTTATATAAATACAAAAATAGAACACTTATTGCCACTCTTAACAATATTTAGGGTAACATGCTCCAATGGTTCACTTAAGCTGTGTGTTGTGGTATGCGAGCGTGCCACGAGTCACGTGGCTCGCTAACACGACTACGGAGTGACGCGAGGGAGGCCGTGAGCGAGCTGGTGTGAGTGTGCTCGCGTGGGCTAAGTGAACCATTCACAACACATAGTCTTACGGTGTTGACAACTCCCCCTCTCATTGCCTCTTGTTTGTGTAGTGAATCTTCTCAAAGTCCGGACTTGATCATTGGTGAGAGTTTTGAACACCTTATGCCTTTTCTTTTGTTTTACTTCTTAACTTTAATTCAATTGGATCATTGGTAAGAGTTGTTAACAAACTTGTATGTAAGCCGCAACAAAGAGTACATAAACATAAATACCATTTTAGCCAAGCTAAAAAAATACAAGCCTTTTTCAAACCTTAATACATTTGAAACACCTGTTGTAAAGGTTGATGAGATTGTAACCATTGACTTACGAGTTACGATTAAGGTACACTAAGGCTATGGTACCCCCTAAACACCTAGAAGTATTGTATTGGTAGAATGGTGTTGTATAATTTGTGAAATCATAGCTTAGACTATTGGATACTCGAACCACCATAAACCTATGGTGCTCGTAGCTAGGGTAATACATAAGCGTTGGATACAACAAGCTGGGCTAGTAGCTAGTTGTGATAAACTAGTGATCGTCAAATTCATTAAAAAAAAAAAAACACTTTCGTTTCAAACATTGGTTTGTAAATGTGGTAAGCAATTAGAAAAAAAATACCAAAGTTGAAATTGAAATCACCTTCAAAATGTCATAAGAACCAAATCCTATCGAAAATCATATATTTACACTAAAAACCTAAAATATTCTATTTAGCTGACTTAATTCAGAAAAAAAAAAAAACAAAAAAAAAAAACAAATATTTGCGATTGACGTGGTAAAGTATCACTCTTGATATACAAATATGAATACCTAAAAACTGTGACCACGTTTTAAAAAAATTAATTGGTGTCCGTCACACTGAGCATAAATTAGCTAGGTGAACAAAATTAGACCAAACCACCCTGTTATTATCATCTCTAGTGTTTTTCAGCTAATGGGTTTCATATTTTATAAGGTCCACTCAAGATTTTCATAACTTGGCTTTATAAAACACACACTTTAAAAAAAAAAAAAGTGATTTGTTTACAATTTGTTGCATCTTCGCTGCTTATTCTTGTAAAAAACTAACCATAGATGCTCAAGTTCCACTTCAGTTTTCGGTTTTCTCCTTGCTTTCTCTTTGGTGGCCAAATACATCTTTCAAGACTACCAAGAGAAGTTAAATAAATGGACCTTGGTATTTTATTTGTTCGATCATTTAAAAATAGTGGGTTATTCTCATTTATAATAATTTCTTGACTTTTGTTTCTTTCTTAACATATTATTATAACGCGGAATGATTGTTTTTAATTCACCCATTTTAAAATATAAGTTAAATATCCTCTTCATTAAAATAATTAACTAATAATTTCCGATAATACATAGTAATTGTATGTGTTACATATGTCCACATTTCGGGGAGACCTATTAAATTTAATGTGGAAATGAAATCAACATAGTCAATGTCATATGCATAAAGCTAGAGGTGTTCATCGGATCAGATATTGTTTTATTTGATTTGTTTGGATTTGGAACTTTAAACTGATCCGAAATCCAAATTCACAATGCTCATCGGTTTTTTTTTTAGTTTTGCATATTATCGGTTTTTTTTTTTTTTTTTCACACCCTTATAATCCACCTTAAATAATATATCAAATCAAGAATTACAGACCAAAAGAAACCAAATAGGTCACAAACAAATGGAAGGCCAAAACATATATACAACTAACGAATGTGTGGAATCCGGCACAAGGAGGCGATCACTCACAACAAATGACTGACATACAAATCGGCTGTAACTGACACTGACATATATACACATCCACTTTAATTACATTTGACTTGATCACAACAATCTTTACATCAAGTTTGACTTTAAATATCGTATCAAAGTCTTGTAAACGATGATCTCTCATATCCATAACATAAAACAGAAGTTCAAATAATATATTTCAGTTCTTAATAATATATCATGACTGATTTACTAATGTTCAACAAAAATTAAAATTCTGGATATTATTTACACTACATTACTTGTATGACTATCCGCAGCGCGTCTGCCTACACAGGTTAATTTATCCCCCTCTCTCCTTCACATCCGTCACATCGGCACCCTTCATGAAGGGTGTGTTGGACAAGGTATAAGGGTAACAAATGGAGCTTGATAGATTCACTCGGTTATACAACTATTACAAAAATTAGTTTGAGAAAAAAAATAACCTAAGCTTTTATAGATTCACTCGGTTAGCATATATGTATCCATAAATCCAGAAAGAGTGAATGATCTATAGTTTATACACATCTTGTTTAGATTAAACATCTTATGAACCGATAAATTAGTGGTTTAAAATACCAGTTTTTGCTATACATCAGTTGATCATCCAAAGGGTACATAGAGATTTAGTCAACTAAAGATAAATTAATAACACCAAACATAAATAATTAATCAAATCAATTAGCCATGAATCAAGACTAGATATAACTAATAAACCTAATTAGTAATTAAAACCACAATAAAATTTTGAAAGATATTAATCAGCTGTAGGTAGGAAAAGTTAGTGATCTTTCCCCAAAACCATACTCCAAATGAGAGTTAACCAAAGTAGGTGCATCAAGACTTGGTATAATAGTTGCAAACCCATGGTTATGTTGATGAGTAAACTCCTGCATGAACCCATCAAGATCACCAAACCCACCCAAGAACCCGCCACCCGAATTCGCTCCAACCCATATGTCCTCTTCCCCTTTGATCTTCTCCCTCACCTCCAACCCTGGCGGTGAAAAATTTAATCTTTTGTGGGATTCTTTTCTTGTTTTCGGTTTCTTCTTTTCGGTTGGTTTTCCGGTGAGCCTTTGAACAAGTTCCCGGAAATTTGCTACGTCGGTTTTGATGATCTCGGGTGCAAAGATGTGAATTATGCGGATCTTGGGCTTGGTTTTGGAGATGATGTGAGAGTCTTTGTGCATGGTGAGTGGTTTTGATGTTGAAGAGCATGTGTGGTTGATCTTATTGCTCATCATGTCTTCCATGGTACACATTTTGTGTGAGTTGTTAGAGAGTGGTGGGAAGGTGGGGAAGATGTTAGTTGTTTAGAGGAAGAATATGTAAGGTTTTATAGGGTTTTCTATTTTAAAGAATTGGTGAATTGAGGGATTTGTTTAATACAAGAAAAAGGACAATTGGGAAGATTTATAAAGCAAAACAAGCTGTATAGAGAGTGACCGGCAAACAAAATCCACAAGGACATCAAATTATGGTTTTATCCTAAATGTATTATTTGATAATAAAATTTACATATGTTATACATAATTATAAATATATATATTTATATGTATGTATGTATGTATGTATATATAGGGCCCGTATCTGGTACAAATATAATTAACCTACTAAACGTACAAATAACTAAAGTAGTCACTAAAATGAAGTGAAGTACGTAATAATAATTAATCTAGTTATTTGTACATTTAGCACGTTAAATATAGTTTTATTTGATCTCAACCCTGTATATATTCGTAGGTATTAGATTGGCTAAAAATGAAGTTTTTCCTAAATACCCTACTTTTAGTATAACCCAATATATAAATATACGTATTTATATATAAGAAAAGGGAAATGGTCCTTGGTAAATTGCATGTATGGCATCATTGAAGATTTTCTCCGTGTGTGAAACAGGATTTTTGAAGGTACACTAGCATCGCATTCCACAGTGTTTGTTACCATATGATCTCCAAATTTACACTTTTCTCCCCAAAATGCATTTAAACAATATTCTAATTTAACTGCCGAAATATCTTTGAGTTAAGCTAATAATGGAGATGGTAATGTGGAAAAAAATGAGAAAAAACAATAATAATAATAATTAATGATAAATAGTTGCCCACTTGCGTGTAATTAATGGAGATTGACATTACTTGCTAATGTTATATTATTGGAAAAGAATAGTTTAAATACCTACCCTTTTTCAGGGAATTCTGCACATAAGGCGTGGTGTAAATTAGTTATGATAGATATTCGTGTTTATTAATTGTTAGAACTAAATTGAAGTAAGTCATGCGGTTTATCATTTAAACGAGGGTTGTAAACAAACAAAACATTCAACGAATAATTCATAAACGGTTTGATGAGAAGTTTGTTTGTGTTTATTCGTTATAAACAAACACAAACAAAATATTTTGTTTGTTTAGTTAAACAGCGAACATTAACAAATGTCACGTTCGTTCATTTATGATCGTGAACGTTCGGTAACATGCTTGTTTGTGCCCATTAGTTCATTAGGGGTTTTAACTTTTTTATTTTTAATTTAAGTACTTTAAGTTTCATATTGGTAGATTATTAATACGGTCAAGTTATTATACACAGTGTAACAAAAATGAGAAGGGTGAGAAGGATACAAAAAACACAATAAATCATGAAATATGATACAATGAGTCACAAAATATTACATAGTGTCAAAAAAATATAACACAATGCTGAACAAAAAAAGACACAATGATGAAAATAAGAAAAAGACACAATGCTACATAAAAGACACAATGATATAACGTATATTCTAAAAACTACAAGCTAAAAGCCCAAAAAAAGAAACCTAAAAACTAAAATCGGAGGGTTTGATAAGACGGTTCCAATGCAGCTTGAATGAGTTCAATCGGAGTCCGTTTGATACCTTTCCTACGACTTCCTATTTTTCTTTCACTATGTATTTGATCCTAACCCTTAATATATATATATATATATATATATATATATATATATATATATATATATTTTAGTGTATCACATATTAATACTACTTCACCTATTTTGATAAACTATTATTTTGGGTGGATTAACCGAGGATTTCAAGTTTAATATGATAATTCTGTGTTTTTAGACACTATGTTATGGTATTTATGTGATCAAGATTATGTAATGTATGCTTGCGTAATTGGATTAGTATATTTTTGGTGGACATTGTGATGAAAAGTACTGATTATATTAGAAATGAATGCTTGTTTTTGTCCGTTTACATTCATTAGTGTTTGTTTATGTTCGTTTTTGTCCGACCCCTAAATTTAACAAATAAACACAAACAAACACGAATACGAACACGTTCATTTCCTTAAAAAAAAAGAACATGAACGAAAAATCTCGTTTGGTAAGTGTTCATGCACAGTTCGTGAACACGTTATTTCCTTAACAAACAAACACGAATAGAAAATCTCATTTTGTAAGTGTTCATGCACAGTTCGTGAACACGTTATTTCCTTAACAAACAAACACGAATAGAAAATCTCATTTTGTAAGTGTTCATGTACAGTTCGTGAACACATTATTTGCTTAACAAACGTACACGATTCGTTTACAGCCCTAATCTAAACAGTTAGCTTGCAAAATTGATGGTTTAATTCGATTCAGAAGTTGGAACCAACCGTAAAAATGTAGTTGTTTAATATTCTATGATTTTTAAATTTTTATTTTCATTTTGAAATATTTGGTTAAGCATTTGTATTATAATAATTAGGTAGAGGTTCGTGTATAAAAGATGGAATTTATGAGAAGGGTAAGAAGAATTCTAATGTTGACACGTGCCAAACATTGAATTTAAAGATTGAGCGTATTAAGGTAATTTGATAAGACACAACTGATATATATGATGTTGATTATATTTCATAAGAATATAAAGTATAACATGAGAATTTAATCAAGTGTACCTGATTTGCTTAACCGTTCAGAAACTTCAGTAATGGAAGACACCATCATCTTGATTGGGTTCCCTTTAGGGTATGCAGTTCTGATGGTTTGTGTGTTCTTGAGTTATGAACACATTGAGAGAGAGAGATAGGGGATGGCTAATGGTGTTATGAATGTGTCAACCCTAATCTCATAATATCTCTTCATATTTATACATACCCAGGGGACACCCTAATAAGGCCCATATCTAATGATAGTCCTCCCATCAAAGACATATCTGTTATTTGGCTTAGAATAATATTAATAATTGATCATTATAATATAAATGATTATAATGGCTATCGATAAATATACAAACGTTACGTATATTTATTCCAACATTCTTCCACTTAGCCGAGTAATCATTTATTATGAGTATTACGTAAGTCTGCAGTGATTAATACTCATTTTAGTTCTAAACCCAAAATGTAGCAAAGAAATGCAGCCGTTAAGTCTTTATTCGACTTAGGACCCCCATTAATCATAGTACACCCAAATTTAAAACTTAACATTAGGATCAATTAACGTTATGCCCTTAGTTGATTTGTTATATTATTGTCTTTATGCCATTATGCTAGCTTAGCATACTAATAGACAAACAAATCATAATGAGATAAATTAATCATTAGTCATAAGTAATTCATAGTACGATATGCAGCTGTACATGGTCATTAGTAATACCCTTTTCTCTTAGTTGGCCCTTAGTGAGACCTTATGGGTAATAGACCTTTAGTTATTGGATCCATAAGCATATCATGAATGCATTCGATACAAAATTCTAATTTCCTCTATTTGTTCTTAATCATAAGCGAACAATAATTTCATATCGAACTCTAGTGCAGCTCCTCTCAAACTGTTACTGTTCGAGAAATTAGGGCAGCTGACTTTATCACAGTAAGTCTTCAACTTAGTATTTATATGGAGTTAATAAGTTATAAGTCAACTGATAAATTTACCAACAACATTTAATGACCATTCTGTTGTGATCAGCAACACATTATGTCATGATAACTTAGGTGGTTGTTAACAGTTCCTTATGACTCCTCCATGAGATAGTTATGTCTGCTGATGTTATAATATACCCTGAAATTGACACTTGATTTCCTTGGAGTAAGAGTAGTCAATCACTTTAGGTTCTCACTTCTTCTTTAGATTATAGTCTCTTGTTTCTTAAAGATATTGTAATGTTCCATTAGATGCTTTTCATCAATCTAGACAAGTCTAGTATCAAGCAATACGAACAATATCATAAACAAGCATACACTTAAATTTACATCAGTCTTCTAATTAATGAAGCATAAGGTGATAATCTCAAATTATCCTATTATCCTCTAAAAGTGAGCAATGTTGTATGTTACATACTTAAGGACCCACTTAGAGTAAAACTTATGGGATGAAACTAATATCCCGTTGGGTCTATCTCGGTATATTCCGATTCCTATCATGTAAGAGGAATCCCCGATGTTCATCATGTCAAAATTATGCATGAACAATGCTTTGACTTAGGTAACATATACTTGTCAAGAGAAACGTCATCTATGTAAGGACAAGTTTTCATTAGTTGCTCCCACTCATCTTGAGGTAGGTTCTTTAATCCACTTATTTCTTGATGAAGAGAATTTCATAATGATTCCAACACATTTTATGCTTGCATCAACCCATACATGGATCTTATTGACTTACAGACTAAGTGTTCTTACCCTTCAGTTTAGAACTTTCAGGTTGCTTAATGAACATGTAGGTCATCGTTATGGAAAGTTGTCTTAATGTCCATCTAATGTGGCTCTTAGTTATTATGAGCTACTAGGACGGTAATGATCCTCAAAGAAATCTCTTGAAACATAAGTAAGAAGATTCTTTGATAATCTAATCCCTTCTTGAGTATAATCTTTTACAATCAATCTTATCTTACAACGTTCCCATTCGGATCTGGTTTAATTATGAATACCTTTAGGTTATTCAACCAAATCCCAAACGTTATTCTAAATTATGGAATGAGTTATGCTAATAATAGCTTTATTCCATTTAGAAGATTGATTGATACTAATGATTTAATTAGAATAGGTAGGATCAGTAAACTTTCCAAACATCCATTTTGTGTTAGTCAGGCAGGTTACATAATCATCAAAGTTAGTGGGGTTTTAGACCCAGATGACCTCCTGAGTTGAACATTGGGTTTATTATGATACAAACTTAACTTTAGTTAAGTGTTTTTATTTTCAGGTATATAAGGAGCAACATTAGTTTCTAAGTGTGTAAGAGTTGGTGCAGTAAGGCGTACAAGAGGAATAATCGAAGTTAAATTTGGAGTTAAACTTAATGAGTCTCGAATTTTAATGAGTCTCTCCCCCTGTACTTCCGAAAAGTCATAATAAGGACTTTTACTGCTCCCACTTACCTTAGAGATCTTAATGAATTCAGCATGCTTAAGATCTAACATTTGGAAGATCCATAGATTTTAATAGAGAAAACAACCTAATGATGTTTATTGTCGTTTCTCTTGATGAGGATTACTTTAGTAAGAAATCTAAGTTCGCCCATATTTAAACATCCACAAAACTTTGTTAGGAGTACGTTAAGTGCTAAGGAGACAAGTTGTGATAGAGCGTTGTCCAGTGCAAGAGGTGTAATTTGAGGATAGATCAAATTGTCGTTCCCCCCACCTCTGTAACTTTTGCAAGTCATAAGTAGGACATCTTATGCTCCCACTAATCTTTTAGGTCTCTTAGTACCTCCACATAATAAGTTTTAACGATGCGTGTGAACAAGAATATTTCATATATTTTATACTTGATTTCCCTTATCGTCCAGATTTCATAAGAAATTTTAAGAACATACTTAGAGGGAATCTTATTAAGTATATATGAATTGATTTCTTTAATACTTTTGGTCTGTAGGAAACGGAATAGATACAATTAGATATTTATAGGCTCCACTGATGTCAATTAGTTATGACTTATGATGGAAACCCATTTATTCCTTTCGCCATTTAATGTTTAGGGCGTTTAACACATGCTTTAAAGTCACTGAGAATGAGATTTGATAGCCAAGCATCCTTTAGTGACCTGGTCATGATTTCTCATGAAATTTTGGTCTTAGTGGATGAATTTCATGGGTCTCATTTTCCTTTGTTAAATTCTCATTTTCATGATAACAAAGTTGTGAAAACGTTATTGGATCATCTAGTTTTAATTCATAAGATTTCTATTCAGATAATGACAACAAACAATATAAGAGTTTAACTTAATAGTGGCTTTGGTTTGGTCATTAAAACCTTGTAACTATCAAAAAATTGTAGCTTTTAGTATTGATACTAAATTCTGAGTAATCTCAAGAATATCATAAGGTATCATAAAGCTTCAACACTAAGATCAGTTATTAATGGTTAATAGACCCTTAATTTAGCCACCAACTCTCATCTTAAGTATTTGTTGAATTATAGTAAGGAAACGTATAAAACTAGACTCAACCATCATGTGTTAATTGGAATTCATTAGGATTTGTGGAGTTAAATATCTTTAATTAGCCACTACATATCTTAGCCAGCTGTTCTCTTTTCTTATGGGTAATCTCATTGCTTATGCCTATTCTTAATGGAACAATTTTGCTTAGTAAGACTTTCCCGTTGGAGAAACTTATAGCTGAAAGTAGTACTTGTATTTTGTTTCCAGACCTTATAATTATCCTCTCTATGGTAATTATTCTTCCTCTTTTAGGTTTAATGGTAGTAAGGTGAATAACATAAACTTTTCTAGTTTAATGCGTTCCTTTTCCTGTACATAATTCGCTATCAACACACTCATTTTACTTTGATGTTTCTGAGTGTTATAGTTGATTCATAATGCATCTAATCGTACTGATGGAAAAGTTATTATGCACTAGAAATTTATTGATTTCCATGGGTAACCCCTTAGCTTTATGGGTCATGTTATTCAATATTAGGATGTATTCACAGATGCCATTTAACCATAAAGTTAGATTTATTTATTTCATGCTTCTTAGGAATTCGTTATATTCTTTCATTCCATAGATAATACATTAGTCTTAGGAATTTCAGAATCTTTAATAGCTCACCTGATTGGAATCAGTAAAAGAAGTTATTAATTACCATAAGAGACATTTTATTCCACTTCTTATGCTCATATGTTATTCTGTAATACTTTATCAGATAGAGCGTAGGAATGTCATGTCTTAAGAGGTAACTTAATAAGAACTAAAAGTTGAGAAAACTCTTCTTAGTTTTGATAATAAGAGTGGATTATTTAGTTGAGATAGTAATTTATAGAAGAATGTGAGATTAGTTTCAAGTTACGAGTATTAATGTAAGGCAGAATTAGATTATGATCATTATATTAATGAAGGATCATTAATTGTGAGGATCAATTTTGTAATGAAGACATGATAATATCATAACACCAACATAAGCTACTTAAATAACATGCTCTAGCTTTGGCTATACGCTATTTATTTAAGTATTAATTTGCTAACAGTGAATGTAACACATCACCTTTGGGCAGAAGTGAGACACTCAAAGTTCTAATGCAATACACTCAGTTCACCAACATAATCTGTTACACATCACCTTTGGGCAGAAGTGAAACCTTATGGCACTTATGTGAACGAGCTACAATGCTTAACGAGATCTTTATAACGAACTAATGTGACACATCACCTTTGGGCAGAAGTGACACCTCAAAATGTTATTGCAAGTTAAGCAAGGTTTTATAATGTTTTGAATAAACTTGATACATTAGGTTTTATCAAAACTGTAATTTTCTTAGAGATCCCAAAAATAAAGAGTTCTCGAATTAGCTTATGAGTTCTCGAAATAATGGGTTCTCAAAGAATTGAGTTCTCAAAAAAATTATATGAGTTCTCGAATAGCATAAGGGGTTCTCGGAAAAATAATGAGTTCCCGAAAAACCTATGAGATCTCGAATAACATAAGGGGTTCTCGAAATTATGAGTTCTCGAAGACTTAATGAGTTCTCGAAAATGATGAGTTCCCGGAAGACTTATGAGATCTCGAATAAATCATGAGTACTCGAAGACTTAATGAGTTCTCAAATATCATAATGAGTTCTCGAATGCCATGATGAGTTCTCGAATATCAGAATTAGTTCTCGATGTACTGATGAGTTCTCGAATATATTATGAGTACTCGAATAACTTATGTTTTCGGTTAACTTTAACAGTTCTCGGATTCTTTAATAGTTCTCGAAAAATAATGGTTCTCGAATACATGATAGTTCTCGATAAATAAGATGGGTTCTTGGAAACATTATGGGTTCTCGAAAATGAAGACCTTGACCGAGAACTCCTGTCCGCAAACCTGATCAAAAGCTTTAAAACCGAGAACTTATACACCGAGGACTATTATCCGGAAGTTAACTAATAATCCGAGAACTAAATTCGTTAACTTTTAAAAAAACCGAAAACTTATTATTAATATCGAAAACAGATAATTATAATAATAAATTGGTTCGAAATTTTAGGGATTTACATAATATCTATTTCCAATTTTAAATAATGACTATCTCCAAAGATATCATAAGATTTCGAAATCTTTGACTTAAGCATAATTGATTTCGAAAATTCCTTGGAGATAAAGTTATGTCCTAAATTATCGGAAACAGAATTTCAATCCAATTTTAAACCAAAATCATAATAATTTCGGTTTTCTTATGATGTTTTGAAGAACATCAACCGAAAACATAAATTTAACCCAAATTCAAAAGCATAATGTAATAATTTGGGTTATAACATGAGAATTAAAAAAATATATATGTATGTACTTTGATTTTTTTTCTCTCGAGATTTTCATTCAGAATCTTAAATCATAAATCATACACTTTATGAAATTTTAAATCTTACACTTTGATTTTTTTTTTCTCGAGATTTTCACTCATGGGCTGAAATCAACATAATTATTTTTTCAATATGAAATTTTTTTTCGTGAGTTTCAATTTTATTCTCATCTTATTATAAAATCAAAGTGCAGTAGCCTTTTGCCAAATTAATTAATATTGCAAAACGAATTAGAATTGATATAATCAACATAGCTCTGATACCACATCGTGATTATATTTCATAAGAATATAAAGTATAAACATGAGAATTTAATCAAGTGTACCTGATTTGCTTAACCGTTCAGAAACTTCAGTAATGGAAGACACCATCATCTTGATTGGGTTCCCTTTAGGGTATGCAGTTCTGATGGTTTGTGTGTTCTTGAGTTATGAACACATTGAGAGAGAGAGATAGGGGATGGCTAATGGTGTTATGAATGTGTCAACCCTAATCTCATAATATCTCTTCATATTTATACATACCCAGGGGACACCCTAATAAGGCCCATATCAAATGATAGTCCTCCCATCAAAGACATATCTATTATTGGGCTTAGGATAATATTAATAATTGATCATTATAATATAAATGATTATAATGGCTATCGATAAATATACAAACGTTACGTATATTTATTCCAACATATGATTGATATAAAACACCTATCATGACAACGAATTTGATTCATATAAAACATACTACAATTAATCCACCTAACAAATTGAGAAGTGATTGTTATAGAACACTCTAGCTTGTTTTTGTTCAGTTAGATGTGTTTTAAATGAATCAGGGTAGTTTAATGTGTTTTAAATTAATCTGACTAATTTTACTGTGTTATAAAACAAAACTCATCCACCATGTTTAAACACAATTTCTTTTATCTGTGTATATAACAATATAGTACTCATATTAAAGATAAAATTTTTTTGTTATTATGATGTATTTTTTTAAAATTATAATTAGGTATATAAAGTTAATGACGTTTAAAAAGACGGGAGGAAATTACATGTGTCATGCATGTTGGTTTTTAAATTTAGAACACACCAAATTACTGTTATACCCACATCTAGTCAAATTAGTCAATAGAGAAAATTACAATTTTTGTCCTTTATAAAAGCCAAAACTATGGACTGGGTCTTTTAAAACTTTTAGTTTCAGTCTTTGACCTTTATATGAAAAGTTGTTACGCCTTTTGTCCTTTTCACTAACTGGGTTAGAAAATCTCAGTTAAGTTAAGTCATGTACAATGCACATGAGGGCAAACTGGTCTTTTTACTTCTAAAGGAAATTCTTGTAATTTAATATAAAAATATTAACTGTTGACTGCTCCATTGACCTCTGTTGACCCATCATCTACACCCAACTTCTAACAATCACCCTAACTATCTAATAATGTTAACAATGAAAAAGGGGTGTCTTGGGGTTTAGTGTTGAACCACCATCAGACCACTATATAACCACACTATCACCATCACCTTCGGTCATCGGATCACTAGCGCCGTCACCGTCTTTCTTCTGTCACGACCTTCAACTCCAACAGCCAACAACCATCACCCACTATCGAGCCATCATCAGCATCATTCCCGTCACTTGCAACCACCGTAACCCCTACCACCATCACCGTCGGCTTCAATCACCACCACAACCAGCATCTTCCATCCAACACCATTGACAACAACCATAGCCAATCACCACTATAATTATTAGAAAGGAGGGGGTTTTACCTTTGATAACAGATATGACCCGACCGGAACCTCACCCGAACCACCCCCACTGTCACCGTCGTCTTCTTCCTCTCTCTCTCTCTCTATCTATCTCTCTCTCTCTCTCTCTCTCTCTCTCTCTCTCTCTCTCTCTCTGTCTGTCTGTCTCTCTCTCTCTATACAATAGCAACAGTTAGTAGAATGGGTGAGGGTGTGGTGGTGTTGTGGACTGCCCGGCCGGAGCTCCACCTTGGGTGGCGGAGACCCGCCGGTCTCCTCCTCTTTCTCCGGCTCACTCTTCCTCTCTCAAGGTCTTTCTCTCTCTAACATATGTGTGTGTTTGTTTGATAATTGATATACAAATGAATGTGTGTGTGGTGTTTTTGATATACAGATGAATGTGTGTGTGGTGTTCGTTTGAAGATAACTCTGGAGAGGAAGGATCTAATTTTTAGGGTTTTTGATTGATTTGGGGGTAAAATTTGGGGGAGATGGAAGTAATAAATCAGATTTTATAAGGGATTAAAATGGGGGGTGAAATTACGTTTATACACTCACATGCATTGCATGTTGGGTGACTTAACTGATTATACTAACTAGGTTAAGTGTAAAGGACAAAAATCGTGACAACTTTTCATATAAAGGATAAAGACTGAAACTAAAAGTTTTAAAGGGCCCAGTCCATAGTTTTGGTGTTTATAAAGGACAAAAATTGTAATTTTCTCTAGTCAATAAAAATTATAACACATATTATAATTTTACCACTTGTCAATCTCCACCCTTTGCTTATAGATCTAAGGGCCATAACTACTCTTAGTCTTCCCACAAAACACACCTTTTGTTCACTAACTCTACCCATAATAATTGTTCATTTTTATTCTATATTTTTATACAAACTAAAGATTAAAAAAAACAATAAAATTGGTAAAAATCGCCAAAACCAACATGTTTGACCGTCAAACAAGTAGAATTGGTTGGTTTGGGCGATCGACCCCCAGGTCGCTTTGGTTAGTATGCCAACATCCGAAACCGCAATTAGTGTTTCGATCTAAAATTTTCATCAAAATTGTCTAACTAGACCATAGACACCTTGGAGGGTTCCTGTCCGGGTTTGGTCTCAGGTTCGAATCTTACGCTCCACCGAAAAAATAACCACTTAGGTTTGAAAGGAAAAACTCGTGTGGTGTTATTGGATTCGATCCTGAGCAGTGGTTGCTTTGCAACACAGAATTTACCGCTAAAACACTAAAAAAAAAAAAAAAAAACAAAAACAAAAAAACAAAAACATAGACACCTAATAAGTTAAGTGTCTGTCATTTTTTATTTGAGCAGCTAAATCTTACTCCTTATATTAGATATCTCTGAAATACACTCATTTTTCCTTCATGATAGGCCCAAACTCTCACCTATGTCGAGAAACATCAATACCACAACACCAAAGGGGTGGGGCAAGTATCTGTTATGGTTTGCATTTCTGTTTTCATAGGTTAATTTAAATGAAAAAGAATATTATTTTATTAACATACCTTTTATAGGAACAATAATATTAACATATCATTAATTCTTTTTTTTAAATAATAATAATAATCTGCGTCAATGAGACCAGCTTTAAACACATACTAAAGGGTACAGTTTTGAAATCTAATATTAAATTAAAGGCTTAATATTTGTCTAATTTTCTATAGAAGCATTTGGCTAGTTGTGTAAGTCTTTTGTGTTATATAGAAAATAAACCCAACTTGTGTTGTGACAAATGAATATGATACGAAATAGCCGGACTGACGGTGTACGGTACCAAGTGGAGCTTTCCACATATCACAACAAACTTACAATCATAATCTCCCAACCGTTTGGCTATTTTAAATTAGAAAAATATGGCATAAGACAACATTATATTATTCTGTACATTACTGGATAATTTATTTTATCGTTTTAGTAATTCGGGTAAGTTAGTTTAACATAACTTTAAAAATATGTGATACAATATTGAGGTTTGATTTTTTTTTTTTTTTTTAAAACAAACACTGACGAGACACTTCTACGTTACCCGTGTTGCATTGTTTCAATTGTGTATGGTTTTGTGAGATGTTAGTTGGTCATACGAACAGTTTTACCACTGATCCTTTAAGACCATGTTATGTACTAATGGTGAAGTATAAGGGCCAGACCCCCCCCCCCCCCCCTCTCCCGGCTCCCCGTCTTTTTGGCTCAAGGGTGGATGTTTGCGATTTTCGTAGGTAATTTTTATATGAATTGAGTCCGGCTTCCATCGATAAGAAAAATATTGAGTCTCATAGTTTTCGGCCCCCACTACTATTTTTTCAAGTTTCACCGTAGCACACTGACCCTCTCATGAGTGGATTATTACCATTCCATGTCTTGTTTGGTTGCCATGTGAGGTAATGGAATGGATCATTACCATTCCATGTCTTGTTTGGTTGCCATGTGAGAATGAAACAAAACATTATTTTGTGTTGTTGGATGGGCATGAAAAGGTGAAAGAATAAAATCGGTGGTTAGTGGCGGTGGTGGGTGATGGTCAGTGGAGGTGATGTTGGTGGTGATATGTGGCGGTAGCGGCGGTGGTGGGTGGCGGCAACGACGGTGGAAGGTGGAGGTGGATGGTCGTGATGGTGGGTGGGCAACAATGGTGAGTAGTGGCAGTGGTGGGTAGTGGTTGGTGGTAGTGATGGTGGGTGGTGGTGTGTGGCGGTAGCGTGATGGTGGGTGGCGGCAACGATGACGATGGGTGGAGGTGGTGATGGGTAGGTGACGATGGTGAGTAGTGGCGGTGGTGGGTGGCGGAGGTAGTGGTGGGTAAACGAAATTGTGGTGAGTGACGGTGGCGGGTGGTGGAGGCGGCGGTGGGTGGGTGATGGTGGTGGGCGGCGGTAGGTGGTGTTGGATGTTGGTGGTTGGTAGGTGACGGTGGTGGGTATGTGGGTGAAGGTAGCGGGTGGTGTTGGTTTGTGGCGACGACGACGGTGGTGGGTGGTGGGTGGTGACGGCGGTGGTGGGTGGTGGCGACAGCGGTGGTGGGTGGTGACGATAGTGGTGAGTGGTGGGTGGTAGTGGTGTGTTATGGTGTTGTTAGTAAAAGGGTGAATGAGGGATGGAATGAAAAAAAACATGAGGGTGGATGGAATGGTTTTGAGGGAATGAAAAAAAAAAAACATGTCGGGTGTCACAACAACTTTCAGAAAAACCAGATTCACATAACACACTATTATGATTTAAAACCAGTTGGACATTTTACTCATTTCTCTAGTGTTCCGACTACTGCGGTTATCCCATGGTCCGCTGATAACTCAAAAAGTTATCATATAAAACATGCATAAACAGTCTCATAACAGGGTACAATTAAGGTAGTATTGTAAGATTTGATACTTAATTCGTTCCTATTTGTATTTTGCAGGAAAATGGAGCTCCAAAACGGAAATTGAGGATTACCGGGCAAAAACAGACAAAAACAGGAGATTCCTGAAGATACGAGACTATCAACCGGTTCACTATATGTTTTGAAGACAATCCCGGGACTTAAACAACACTAAAATCAGCCCCGGAGTGACCAAGCACACCCATGCACACCTGCACGAAGGTCCAGTACGCGAGAGAACAACGCAACAAACTTGGAGAACAAGAAATCAAGACCAATAGAGTGTGCACGCCCGTGCCATCATAAGGTGCACGGTCGTGCAAGGGATAAAAGGTACAGACAGAGTCTGCCATGCAGCAACAAAACGTACGTGAGACAGCGAGCACGCCCTTAACACACATTGGCACTACCATGCTGCCCCTGGAGGTCTATAAATAGCAAGCCAACCCCCACCATTTGTTCATCCCTTCTTGTGCTTTCTTGGGCCAACTACCAAGCTTCTTCTAGAGATCTTGGGGTCCCTTGGGAGGCCTTCTGGTCCTCCTAACATCCCTCAATGGTTAGGCTTCGACCTACCTTGATTATCTTGGCCAAGAAGAGGATCGTAGAGTAGTATGCAATAAACATCGAGGGTCGCGAGGATCATCAGAGAATACATATCACTTGGAAGATGGAGAGCTTGTCTATGAGCAGCCATGATCCTTGTATTGATCATTCTTATGGTTGTATCTTTCTTGTATTTACGAACCCGCTTCGATTTGTAGACTTTTTATTATTATTAATAGTGGTTTATTTTTAGTTATTTGTTGTGTTATCTTCTTCTAATCTTTATTTGTTTATCTTGGTGACAGGTTTGAATGATGATTAACTTAATAACAACTTTAACTTAATTAATCAATGGTATAATCAGCTTCTGGTAGTTCTGAACTAGATCCAAGGCGAGGAAACTGGTAGTGAGACAGATCCTTCGGGCTTCTGATATCCAAACCGGGTTCTAAGCAATGGCTTCTGAAGTGGACCAGATCTGAGTGACACATTTCTGGTTCATACCAGACGATTGGGTGATCTTCTTGACAAAGGATGGTTTCCCTACGGGCGCACAAGTGATCTTTTGTATCATACGCCTTTAGGAATATGTGCCGCCTTTGTCAAGGACTTCATCCAGCTTGGGAGGTTATGGGTTGAGTAATTAAGTCATCATTTACCAACTTTGTTAGGCCTATAAAGTGTCACTAAGATAAATAAAATAAAGGTTCTTTATCTAGTTCTCGTTAGTACAACGCCGTTAACCAATGGAGAGACCGCCTTTCTGTGACAACCGTAAGAGAGATCTTTCGGCTTTGACCGTTAACCAATGGGGATACGTGGTTGCCAGGATAAAGAGACTATTCGGTACGGAACGCGAGAACTAAGGTGAGGTGTACGATGTCCCTAGCCGGAGTGAAGCCTCCAATTTAAGAAGAAGATAATTTAGAAGACCCGAAGACTTGACCGCAGTTCGAGGAGCCCGCTATACGCGAGGCCCTGGCGAAGTACCCCGGGTGGACGCACGCTGGAGAGGTTTAGCATTCTACTTAGTAGCCGCCTTCGCTTCTTTATCAAGGAGTGGGCACTTCTAGATCACTCTTCTCTTCCACACAATTATTAATTATAATAGTAAACTTAACTACTTAGGCGAAGGGCCCCGAGATGTGCATATCTATTTACTTTTTTGTCCCACCTTAGCTTTTATAAAAACCAAACCTTTTTCAAAAACTCTTTTTAAAGGACCTCTCCGTTTTATTTTTCTTTTCAAAATCAGATCAGCCAATTGATGAATGGTTGAGTAGGGGAAAGTGTGAACCTTGGAATACGAGACTCAATACTTACCACCGAGACTATACTATGCACGTCAGGTTCTCTGCCTATGTGTTGGTTTTAGTTTCGAAAGTAAATATTGTTTACTTTATAAATTTAAAACTTTGTTAATTAGGATTTAGTAAAACCAGTCTTTTCCCCCAAACCACTGTTTTGGGATTGTTAAATCAAAAGTTTTTGGCACCGGGCAAAATGACATCTTTTTAATACTAAAACCAAACGCATCATCCGCCCTACGGCTTGCCCTTTGTGTGCCCTCGGTCCGCCCTTGGTTTTCCTTATCCCCTGCAAACACACCCCTTTAATAGTTTGAATTGTTGTAAGGATTGCTAGGGCACAAGTGATGTGATAGTGTTCATGTAGTCCAAAAGTTTAGAGTGTTGTAGCATGTTTCTCCCCCAAAAGTAAAAGCAGTTAAAGTGGGGCTGTGAAACTCACCTTAGGATGCGTCTTCAAGTAAGTAATATACCAGGCGTGTTATGGTTGTCCCGAGTACTAGAAACCTACCATAGATAGCCTATAATTGTTTAACCGGTGATACGTTTATCTAATAACCCTTAGTTGTCCAATACCTTGAATTTGTATGTTTGTGGAAGTATTTGATGTTTGACACGACCACACAAGACTCGACATTCCGTTAGTGACCCGTTATACCAATTTAATCAAGTATGTATAGTTCCTACACAAGTAATGCACATAAAACACTTGGTTTATATCAAAGTTTCACAAAATTCTACGTTTGTGCGAATGAGAGCTTGTCCTTCACATTCGCACCTTCAATCGTGCCAATGGGACGTATTCGCACCATTCAGTTGAAAAACTATTTTGACGAACAAAAACTCTTCAAATCCGATTAAAAACCCAACGAATCATAACCAATCACTGCAGTCATGTCTATCTAACCTAATAGCATGTTATCACCCCTGATTTAGTCATCAATTTGTTCATTTTGCATATCAATTCACATATTTCCTAAAATGGCAACTTATGGAGATGTCATATCAATTGCATGAAGCCTTTACCTAAAAAAAGAAAGTACTAAAATCAACCTGTAAACATCATTTTCCAGATTATCCAACTTAGATTCAATCATCCTAATATGTTTCTAACATGTTATTATCCTCATGTTCCCATTACAAGCCCTAGATCTGCATCATAAACCCCCAAAATGGGTCAAAGTCCACAAAACATCAATAAATCATTCATACAACACCTAATTGTCAAACCCTCAAATTTCCACGCTCGGGGTTTTACCGCGAGGCACGTGACAAACCAGGATCTAAGTCAACGGTCACAATAAACGACACTATATGATACGTAAAGACGACATAGGCAAACCATTAAGTTTTCATAAATGATCCATCGCTGCGGAAGCGTAAAACTTTATTACATCACGAAAGTAAAAGCATAAAAGTCTGAAAATGCTAAATAAGATGCATATGAATCCTAGACGCCGTGAGACTCCGTGCGCCTAAGTAATGCTGCTACCTCAACGACCTGAGACAAACATGCTAAAAACGTCAGCAAATAATGCCGGTGAGTTCACAGGTTTTATGTTAAACGTTTAAGTAATAAAAGCCATCATGTTATTACTATGTTAGAAATGATAGCGTTAGCTAGACGCATGAATAATACTACTACGACCGGAAACCATTACAGACAACGATATATGATTTTTGCCCGAAATGATTATGCTTATGACCGAGACAATATGCACCCGCCCGGCTCCCAGCCGACGGGTGGGGTCTGTCAGTCCCAATAGATCTATCCACATTTCCCCTGTTATGCTATCCAGCATATTCACGGTTTCCCCGGGACTTTACGTATCGTCTAGCACAAATGAATTTAACACTAGTATAACATGATAACTTATGAAATATGTATAAGCATGTGTCTCCCCCAAACTGTAAAAACGTAATGTGGGGCCGTGAAACTCACCTGATACTGCTTTCCCTCTAAGATAAGTAAACCTGCTCAATAGACGGCACCAAATACCGGTGACCTATCATGACGAGCGTATAAGGTGTTAGATTAACAACCCGTAGGTTGATTAGTCCCCAACAGTCCAGACCATAACCGTGTACATTTGAAATGATGTTTAAACGTTTAACCGACCACGCCAGACAAGACCCGACATCCCACGTGTTAGCCGAAAGCAAGATATCATGCAACATATGCAATTAAACACTTAATACGCGCAAGAGTTCACCTAGTCTAGCATTACACTCAATTAACACATAAATAGGTCCGAACACGTGTTACCAAGTCATTGGACATGTCACGGGGTTCCTAACATGTTCCTAGGCGTCAATCCGTGTTTCGGGATGTTAAAATATACATATAGCAGTAGTACACGCGATTAGGAATCAAACAAGCAATTAGGAAAAGTCAACTGGTGATTAGGAGAGTCAAACTGGCGAGTAGGATTATAATTGCCAGACATAATGGCGATTGGGCTCCCAATCGCCTATAGTTCATGCGATTGGGGTCCAATCGCCCTTAATACAGGCGATTAGAATCCCCTATTCGCCCTTACTGCACTGTACCGCCTTTTTGCGCGTTTAACCCTCAAAATCAGATCCAAAACATGTGGAATCACCCAATATCAAACCCAAAACACTAATCCAACTATTTCAAGCAAAAACCCCTAATTTATCATCACCCTAGCCGTCCCGAATGCATGTGTTTTCCCAAAATAGCATAGTTATCATGTAAACATCACATCCTCATGCAAAACTTACCCTAAATAGCATATATCCAAATTTCATCACATAATGACGTTGTCCGACAATATCCTACTGTTCTAGCATCATCCTAGAGTAAACCCTAACCTCAAACAATCAACAAAACACAACATATCATCATCAATCCCCCATAATCATTCAAAGGGGTCAAAACGCCTAATATCAATATTACACATCTATGAACCTTCAAACTCCTAGGTTAACATCATATTAACTCATTTAGATCAGAAACATAATAATAATAATACAAGAACAATCATGTTTAAATGATAAAAATCCTATCTTGCATGAATACATCACACATAACAAGTATAGAGGTTTGGGTTTGTTTAGAAACTGATTTTAATGAGTTTTCAAAGACAAAAATGTTTAGAAACTAGGTCTGGACCTTTAGGGATCAAAACAATATCATTACAAAGGTTTGGGATGAAGAACACACCTTGAAATTGTGAGATTATGAGGTGTAAAGCTTGGAAATGTGATTTCTTGCTCAAAAACGTGTTGCAGGGGTTGGATAAGGTGTGGGGTGGCTTTGGGGTGTATTAGGGTTTCACAAATGATGTTTTAAAACGTAAGGGTGGTATTTATAGGCGTTTTTAGTCGTCACATGCAGAACAGGCGAGTACATAGCAGCTATAGGCGATTAGGGCCTCTAATTGCTAGTAGCTTCTAGCGAGTAGCCCCTAATCGCCCTTAAAACCCTCTACTCGCCTCTCCTATTGGCGATTAGGCTATCCCAAATGGCCTAATTGCCTGTAGCCTATTTAACCGGGTTTTTGGCGCGTTAAACCCTATTTTAACATATATAAACACGTTTTCACATACCGACAAGTCATATAATGATTATAATTATCTAATGTTGTATAACTAACACGTTCCCATCCGATCACCAATTCCCGGGACTCAAGACTTGTGTGTGTGCAATAAGCCCGACGATTCTACAAATCGCCAATCCTTGTACACATGGTTATGGACCGACACCCAATGATCCCTCGGACCATTGTAACGACTCCCGATGATTCTCGAATCATCGACACGACTCAACCGACCCGGTCAAGTATGATATTAAGTAGTTGTTTTCAATGTTTTCGTTGAGGTAGACTCGTATGTATGCAAAGTATGAAACGTATGTATGTAGAGTACGAAACGTATGTATGTAAAGTATGAAAAGTATTAACCTGAATATGTCGGGTGTCACACTAATCATGTTTCTAAACAATTTCAAATCATTCAAACATCATCCTAATACAATTTTATCAATAGAAAACACAAAAGCCCCAATTATATGGCCACCAACATCATCTAAACTTGTGTTCTTATAAAAAAAAAAAAAAAAAAAAAAAAAAAGAAGAAGTCAATATTTAGGTATAGATCTTGTTTAGAAAGGTTTTTATTTAAGAAAACACTTTGAAATCAGATCTGGACACTTAGGGTTTATCAAAATGCATAAAAATGCAATGAAAATGGGTTTAGATGATTAATACACCTTGAATCTTCACTTGATATTGATTATAAACTTGATTTTGCTTAAGAATCTAAGAAATAAGAGCAAAAACTCATTTCTACATGTTAGGGTTTATAAATAGCACTTAGGGGCGAGTTAGGGTTGTGAAATGGTGAAAATGAGGCATTGAGATGCTTATATAGGCTGTTCTCATTCGCATGTGCGAATGAGAAATTATTTCTCTCATTTGCACCTTCATAGGTGAGAATGAGAAATTTTGTCTCTCATTCGCACCTTCATAGGTGAGAATGAGAACTTATTTCTCTCATTCATCCCAATGACCCAAAATGACACTTGGAACATATATTATCATACCAATTCACATATACATGTATTCACAAGTTGTTAACTGATCGTAGAACATATTATACTTGATAAGTTACCCCAATTATGTAAGTTCACCAACCACGGAACTCGAGACTTGTGTGTATGTGTATGTTTCCCCGAATCATCAAACCATGGATGTTGTGTGCATTCCTACCCGATATGAATGTTTGTGGTTAAAAGAAAGAAAGGAAATATTCAATATTTCAAATATTAAATTTCATCTACAAACTATTCCAAGCTGAATATCCATGATTTGAGCAAGTTGAAATTGGCCAATCTTTCAAATAATTCTTGAGCCTGGTTGGTTGAAAATTTGATTAGAAGAGAACATTTTTCAAAGTTTAAGGTGATTAAACCACTTGTCACTAAAAGATTAGTGTCCAAAAAACATTGATCCGTTAATTGGGAAGATAAAATATACGGGGTTAACATTAATCCAGTAAAAGTTGTGAGAAGAGCTAAGATTCCCAAATCATCCTCTCTATGCCTGCAAAATTTCAGAAGTTGGTAGTACGATAAATCTACTAGAGGTTGTTTCTGCAAGAGATAATCTTCCAAATATCTTAGTGTTAGATCCAATTGATCTTTTTATGTTTAATATTGGTGACTTGAGGTTTTTACAAGATAATAGTATCAAATGCATAGTAGAAAATGACTTTCCACCATGAAGCTTTGCTATTTATGAGAGTTCCTAAAAAGGCTTTAAAATTAAGAATGATGCAAAAAAGACTCAGAAAAAAATTGAAGCTCGATATGACGTACGGGTTCCTGCTAGTAATCTATAATCTATTGCCAACCTTTAATCCTTAAACAGTTTAACCCATCCATATCGCAGTACCTTCATCCTATCTTGAGTTTATATTTGAGTTTAGAAAACGAAAGTCGGTTTTTCCTGTACTAATCTCATGTCATACCATATCCATGACAACAATTTGAGATAAATAGGATGGCTACAAAAGTCACTTTACCCATTTTAAAATGGAAGATTGAAGTGTTAATGTTTAAATTCGTATTCAACGTCACTTTCTTCCTATCCTACCCCCAATAAATGTTCAATTAGCCTTCAATTGTAGTAACATCACATTAAAATATAATTTATAACTTCATGTATCTGCAATTATATTTTGTTAATTGTTATTATTTTGTTTTGAATAAGAAGTAAAATGACGAGATATGGAAGTGTTTGGCTAATTGGCTTACAAGCGTTCATTTGTTGTATGCAATGTGTTTTGAAATTAAGATTGAACTAATTGCTTAAAAAATATTACGTTGTTTTGAAAAGATTAAAATATACTATTTGGACCAGTGTATTGATATTCTTTTAATAAAATGTTTCAAATTTTGGGCTATTACAATATTGGTACTATGGCCATTCTCAGTGGCGAAGTTTGAAGATTAAATCGGCGGGGCCGTACTCAATTTTTTCGTATCGGCAAGGGTTAGAAGATGAAATTGGTGGGGGCCGGATTCAATTCATATAAAAATTACCTACGAAAATCGCAATTTCACCACTAAGCCAAAAAACGGTGGGGGCTAGGCCAAGGCACCCCAGGCCCTCATTAACCTTCATCCCTGTCCATTCTGACCGAACAACGTTGATTCTAGCGTCGGTTCTACCGGAACTATTATCGATTGCGTTTTATAGTTTTAGTTCAGTGTAAAATACACATCTTCTTTGGGTATATTATGACCATAACTGATACTGGCCGAGTTTCCGCCGTATAGCGCCGGTTCATTTTACTAGTGTGTGTGTACACACACACATATATATATATATATATATATATATATACATATATATATTATCTAGTTTATATCCAAATTGAATTTAATGAAGAAAAATATATGTTACAATGCAATTAGTATGTATTCTATTAGTAACATGATCGAAGAAGGTAAAAAGGGAAGGCGAGGGTCTTTTTTTGGTTGTTACATATCATTGTCACTTTTAGACGGTTTTACTTTTTATACAGTTGTTACTCAATTCCGTACTAATTGTTTTTTTCCTTTATTACCCGCATCCTAGCTTCAAAAAAAATTACCCGTATCCTAGCTTCAAATCAATATCATAATCGATCCTTTGTTTTTGAAATAACCCGTATAAAGAATATTAAAATAGAAATTAAAACATAGATTATAGAAATAACTCGTAAAGAATATTAAATACAACTTACTAAAATATGTTTCGCTAGAGAAAATTGCTCGAATAGTTCATGTCGTTTGTCCAAATTTCACATTTAGTCTCTATCTATTCAAAATTACAGGTATAGTCTCCATCCTTTGACATCGTTTAATTTGGATAGCCCCTGAAGTGAATGAAGGTTAGATTATCCAGCTAAGTGGGTCTGAAATTACTAAATTACCTTTATTATAAAAAAAAATATAATTAAAAATAGTTAAAAATTATGTGGGCCCCACCCACTTCATCTTCCTCACTCATCACCTTCACAAACCACCAACACCTTCTCAAACCACCACTGCCACCCATCTCCACTTTTCCCACCACAACTACCACCGACATCCCAACCACCACATTTGTCAAAGGCAATCCTAACTCCTAACCTATTGTCACACCATCAAATTTCACTTGCGGGGTTTTACCGGGAGGCACGTCACATACCAGGATCCAAGTCAATGATCACAATAAAACCAACCAAGCAGTTTTAAAAGTTTGCACAATACCAAAAGACAACAACGGAAGCAACTTAAGTTTACAAAACCATAATCCAAAAGTAAGTAGTTGGAAAGCATAACATAATGTTCAACCATGCATGACAGAATGAGACACTGTGTGACTCCAGTGCGCCTAGTCTCGCTGCTACCTTAGCGACCTGAGAAAACATGCAATGTTAGAAAGCACTGCGCACTTCACTGCATTTGAGTCTTGGGCATACACCTAAATTACATATCATGCTTCTACGTTTTCTTTCATATGGTTTTAATTTGGGCACGTTGTTTTGCGTATGGTTTTAAAAGGTCTAAATTTGGTTTACGCTTCCGCAGTTTAACTAAACTTGGTTTTTGAAAACGAACTAAATGGTTTGGGCATTTAGAGTTCATTTATATGACTTATGGCTATGGGATCCTGGTATGTCATGCGTCTCTCGGTATAAACTCCGCAGTGGAAATTTGAGGGTGTGACATATTGCACATGTGTAATAACATCATATGTTGCCCATTTGTAACATATGTTACACATATGCAATATATCATATGTTGCACTATGTAATACATAGGGATGTGTAAAGAGATGGAAGCCTATGTAGTTCTATGTAGTTCCGGGTCCTAAAATGTCGGAACCTTTCGCTGTAACGTGCCTTTGAATAAGGCAAGTGGAACAAGTTCATGTATATTAGAATACACACAATTACACAAACACACACGTAGAACAAATATTATGTGTGTCCATTTTGACAGAAACATACATAATACATACGAATCAAAATAGATAAAGCTATAAGATGTATTTCTATTACATATGTACACAGATTGCTAATAATTTGACTCAGTAAGTAAATTACTTACATTATATATATATATATATACATATATATACTTTCCATAATAGGAGAAGCGTGAGTGGCGTCAGAAAGCTGATGTGTCAGCCGGAGATAGTGGCCACCAATGCGCGTATGATGCAAAAACTAACGTCATTAATCCCATTAAAAAATTCAAAAAAAGGGGTGGGTCACGTGAAACCACCGCTGTTGCCCCCAACAGCGGTTCTCAATCCATGCGTCTGCCAACCAACAGCAGACCTTTACTAATATATCCTCTCGGCTGTTATCTATAAGTAGTTTTTATGAACAGCTGTTTATTACATATTCAGCCTGTAACTTTTTGAAATTTTAAGATGGAAATTTTGAATTAACATCGGGAAGTGTGATTTCTGTAGCTATATAATCATCATTTTCGCAAATGCTTTCCTCATACACAACCATTTTCTCTCACAAATTAATTTATAAAATCTCCTTTTGAATTTTTTTGTTGAAATCTTTCTCAATGGATCTTCATAACAGAATTGATAGTTTTGTTTGTGATCTCAACCCATCCAAAGATATCTGGTTTCTCAAGGTTCGTATCATACGAAAGTGGAAAGAAAGTTTTAAGATAGAAATGATATTGATTGATGATCAGGTAATGTAATTTTTCCTTGAGGTTATTTTTTAGAGGTTATTATTCATGTTATTAATATAAAATATTGTTTCTGTCATGTTTTTCGTTTAATTTATCTTATGTTATTTTAGTTCTTTCGCTGATGTTTAGTGGAAAGAAAGTTTTAAGATCGAAATGGTATTGTTTGATGACCAGGTAATGTAATTTTTCTCTAAGGTTATTTTATGTTGTTATTGATAATATAAATATAAATTTTGTTTGTCTCACGTTTTTGCTTTAACTTCTTTTGTTTAAGCTGTTGTTTTTTATGTTTATATTTTCTTTTATATTTATTTTAAGGGTGATAAGATTCAGGCCTTCATAAAGAGTTCTTTGATCCATCTTTTTGACCATCAACTTGAAGAGGATGATGTCATTATTCTATCGAAGTTTGGTGTTGGTGAAAACAAGGATCCATTCAAAGTTGTAGCAGATGATTATAAGATCAACTTTTATCGTTGTACTACTATTAGGCGTATTGTTGGTTGGCAAAGTGTAGAGTATGGATTTAATTTAATTGCTTTTAAAGATATTCTTAAAGGCGAAGCCAAAGAACTTTTTTCTGTTGGTTTGTTTCTTAATTTAAATTTAATATTTAGTATATTAAAAGTTTTGGTTTCATATTTTGAATTATATTCACGTTTTATAGATGTTGCCGGTGGTCTCATCTGGCATGGAGGTCTGGATGTGTTTGGACGACCTCCAAAAGAAACTAAGAGGATGAATTTTGATATTCAAGACTTGGAGTAAGCGTTTCCCTTTTTTATTGTTGTTTACTTTTACTAATTTAGTTCTATATTTTTTAATAATATATTTATCTATGTTTGTGTATTGATTTTATGTAGTGATAAATATTGCGATGTACTATGTGGAATTTTTATGCAGAACACTTTAACAAATTCATCTCTGAAGACGCTGGTAATAACCATATAATGGTTGTTATATAGCATGACAAGGTTAAGGAGTCCAAAGGTAATTTATTGCTAACTGCTGTTATTAATACTTTGTCACTAAATTGTGGTTTAATATATGTATATGTATATGTATGTATTTGGATCAATTTACAGTTGAAAGTGACAACTTTGGAACTCGGATGTTTCTGAATGTAGATTTAACTGGGGTGAAGGAGTAAGGAGGAGGTACAGCGTCGTTTTTTTATTTATTTATAATTAAATTAAAAAAATTTGAATTCTTTTATTAACTCGAGCTATTTTTTTAGTCTTGTATTGAAGCATGGACAACATGCTGCTCCTACTTCTCAAAAATTACCTTCCGAAGACTCTGTTTACCCGTTGCTTTAGGAATTCATTGTTGGTTGTGAGTATAAACATGTTGACGAGCTTATGGAGATTGATATGGTTATATTATTTTTTAGTTATGATTAATATTTGTTCTTCTTATTGCAACTTTTTTTCTTAATTAATAACTTATATATTTTAATTTTTTTTTCAGCCAATGTCGTGTGTTGTGGTTGTGACAATAAAAATTGTGCAAGAAGGCTATGGTTGGTTTTAAGATGCGTGTTGCAGATGTTTAGGTGATGTGATTAGTAAATCAGAATTGTTACAACTTCATGAAAGTGTTACTGAAGAAACTCTCAACCTGCCTGCTTCTGCATTATTTTGTTCGAAGTGTGAATGTCTTTGTACGTCTACTGCGAAAATGTAATTAGATCTAATTAATTACAGTTTTTTTTACATAAGATGATTGCTTTTGATTATTAGTATGTTGTTTTAGATAACTTTTTCGTGTATCTGTTTTAGGTTCAAGGTGCATGTCAGGGTTCAGGATGAGATCGGTAGTGTATCGTTTGTGATGTTTGACCGAGATGTTATGAGAGTTGTCGGATCTTCTGCAAGTCGTATACGAGAAAGGCAGTTAAAACTTGGCGATGGGGAAAGTTTGCCTCAAGAATTATTTTGCTTGCTTGATAACATGCTGCTTTTTAAAATTGATGTTTTTGAATACAATCTTACAAACGACTCCCATGTTTACACAGTATTGAAAATATGTGATAATCCAGTCGTAATTTCTGAGTTAATTGCCGTTAATACTAATGCATATTGTAATGTGGACGAGGTATTAAGTTAAAACCATATTCAAGAATTGGTTATTATCTTTTAGCTTTGAATGCTGTCTCAGCAGTTAAATTTTGTATTTTTCTTTTCTATGTACAATCTTTAGGTTAGTCAAGCAGATTTGGAATTCAAGTCTTTTAACCAATCAGAATTTGAGCAGGGTGGTAGTCAACTGATGTTAAAGGTGAGGGTTTTTGTGTAAATTTATATTAAATTGTTTGTTAAGCTTTTGTTTCTATTTAATAGATAATTATATGTTTTTGTCAATTGTTTGAAGGATGTTGTATCTGTTACTGGTGACTCGTCTGCTGTCGATGCTGTAATGGATTGTACTATAACTCCCAATAATGGATTGTACTTTTCAGTATAGATAGTCTGTTAAGTAATATCTGTTTTGATGAATTTCCTATTAATCAAAGGTTGTTGTGCCATAATGTGAAATTATCAAATATATAAGTGATGCTTAGTATCATCAGAAATATAACATATTGTGTTTAAACAAATATTATATTCATTGTCAGTCAATATTAGAAGAAATATAACAGATACTATTTAAACAGATGTTATCTAAACTGTCATTGTTTACCATCTGTTGGCCTATCAACTGTTAGCTATTCAACAAACTGTTGGTCTTCATTATCATAATTTGGCTTTGGTGGCAGAGTTTGATCAACTTTCCTTCGTTCCTCAAGCTTTTTGTAAATCTCCATCACTGTTGATTCCTTCCAGTGACAAACTTGCTGCTTCATTCCATAACCAGTATCCACCAACTCCTGTCTTTTTCTTTTTAAATTTAAAAGTCTTTTAGGGTCACTTTGTTTTCCCTTCTTCCAATTTGGTGGAGTTTGTTTCTGGTTTGGGTTTTTAGCCATCTCTTTGATTCTATTAAGTTCATTCTTCAATGATACAGAATCCCAACCCACAAATTGACTTTTAGTGGCTTTGTAAGTTTTGGTTTTCATTATTTCCCAAAGATATCCTTCTCTGAAAATCTTTTCCGCATCAGAATCAGGTTCCCTATTAGACACTTTCTTCGACAGGTTGTTTGAGTATTCTTCTAAAATTGCTAATTTACTTTCTAAATCATGCAATATTAGTTGGATTTCCTTGTAATCTTTTCCTACACTTTTCTGCTTTAAAAGTATGTCACTCTGTTTGTCTTTCAACTCCATAAACTTCTTAAAATTCAATGGCTTTTCAAAACCTTCAAAAGACGGGAAAGACCATGACAATGGATCATCTGTTGAGTAAAAAGAGTCTATTTTAGGTTTGACCGATTCTAAGTCAAGTACACCTTCTGAAAGCCCTTATCGTACTCTGAAGATACATGCTTCATCTGTTTTCGGCACATTACTTTGGGCATTTTCAATTGGAACAGATGTTGTTTCGATTACTGTTTGGGCTGGTAATTTTGTTGTTCCTTGGTGATCAGTGCTTACAGGGAATGTTAGGTTTTCTTTGTGATGTTTTCCATGTACTTTTCTTCTTTTTGAGCAGCCTAAATCATCCTCTTTCATTTGCAGCTCTTTTCTTTTTTTAATCAATGCGGCAGCTTTGGCTTCTCGCTCCTTTTTCGCTTTCAACTTATTTAACAGCTATGTTTCTGCCTTTTGGTTTGCAGTTTCATCAACTCTCTTCTCTAAAGTCACTGTATTTCGATGCTCATCAGTGCTTATGACTGCAACAGATCCTTGATTATCGGTTGTTTGCACATTAGCAGGATTTGATCTCTTTGTTTGTGCTCTCTTGTCAGGTGGCAGGTTTATTAATTTCTCTTGACCTTTCTTCTTCTTTTCGGCATCATTGTTATTTTCTGAATCTTCTTCATAAATTGTTGCTAGGGCAGAGCCAGTGGTTTGGAGAAGATGGTTTTTGATGTCCTTGATGTCAGCTTGAGTATCTTTGTATCTAGCATCTACCAATATTTCTTATCAATGCCATGTGAGAATTTTGATTATGGTCTGCCATTTCTCTGTGAGTTTGAATGATTGGGACAACGGATTCCCATATCTTACTGGAAATAGATGCTGGTGTGCCACTGTAGAAGTCAATCATTTCTTGCATTGAAGATTCAAGTTTGTTGACTCTTTCCGTCAATTCTTGATCTTCGAAGTCATCAGATTCATTAATAGTATTATCAGAATAACTAGCAGATGTGTTTGTGGTATTTGTTTCAATGACCATAGTTGAGTCAGTGTCGAAAGATGTGGATGTTCTTTTTTATTGCTTCTTTGGACTTTCAATCAGTACAGATTCCTTAGGTATAGGTTCAACAGTTGTTACCTTCTCAGTTTCAGAATGATTTGACTGTGCCTTCTCAGTTGTAGGAGGTATAGAGGTAATGGTATCTGCCTCAGTTTGTGTTTTCATTCTTTTGGTCTTTTTGGATTTAGCATTATTTCTTGCCTTTCCTCTTGTGTTTTCTACGACATTTTTTGTAATATCTTGGACAGCAGTAGTAGCAGTTGTTTCAGAAACAGGTGTTGCAACGACAGATGTTAAAAGTGCATTTTCTTTGCTTTTGAATTGTAACATTTTTTTGAATGTTTTTTGTGACAAGCTTTTAACAGTAGTAGGTTCACCTTTTCTAAAATTCTCTTCAGTCAAAAGGTTTTTCAAGTAAAAGCTTATCAGTCGTGGATATAGTAGGAATGACTTACTGTTAGTAGACTTCATGCCTTTCAAATTCCGAATTAAATCTGAGAATATAGCCTTCGATAAATTGTAATCATTTTTTGTTAAAATTGCATACCCAAGATACTGAATGGTCAAAGGTATTTCATTAAAAGGAGTTGTCTTTGCGGATAAACAAATAAGAAAAGTATGGAAGAAAAACTTCATTGGTGGGGGAAAATCGGGTTTACTTATTGTCGCCACAGTCGCTGTTCCTGCATACCCTCTTTTAGTAAACTCTGCATTGAGCTCATCTTTCAAGAAAGAGACTTTACCTTGCAAGTCGTTTATTGAAAATACCATTGAGATGTATTCTTCGGTGATTTGAATATCTGTATCTCCAATTTTTGAAACAATCTGTTTATCATCATTTAACAGTTTTGCGTTCCCCTAGAATTCTTTTAGAGTTTCCACATATATTGGTGTGTCAGCGTTGAGAATTGTTAGGTATTTCGAATCTGCCAAAATATCTATTATTGGATGAAATTGTTGGTTATCCTCTGTTTTAACCAAGTATGGTAGATTGTTATGAGGGCTTTTTAATTGAAGATCCATGCTAAAGATCGAGCAAGATGATCTGAAATCTATTTAGGTTGTGGAGGGAAAACCGTCTTTGTGTATTTAAAACTCAATATGACAGTGTTACTTTTCTTTTTGAGGAAGAAAAGAATGAAAAAGGGTTGCTGATATGGTAAAAAATCTGTTTTTTTAAATGACGTGGCATATATCTGACGAAAAAATTTTAATGTCAACATCTGTATCATATACTAACTCTGTTTTTTATTGTACTGTTGAACAGTCAACAGATCTTTATGAAACAGTTGTATACAGTAAACAGATGATACGTTTCAACAGTGGTTGACTTTTGTTGAAGCAGATGGTTATTTATATAAAACGTATAATATTAAGTTTAATTAGGAATATTAACTTATTTGTAAAAGTTTGTTAAATTAATCGAACATTATACTGTTGAACAGTCAACATATGTTTTTGAAACAGTCTAATACAGTAAATAGAAGATATGAATCAACAGTGGTTTACTTTTGTTAATTAGATGATTATTTGTATAAAAACGTATAATATGAAGTTTAGTTAGCGATATTAAGTTATTTATAGAATTTGTAAAGTTAATTGAAAACAATATTTATCATATTATATTGCATTCTAAATATTTCTATTGTTTTAATTATTAATTATAAAGTCTAAGGTATTTGATCTTAGTGTTGAAGTTAAGTAATACTTTTAAAGATATAAAAATTTATATAATAATATATCAAAATATCTTTTGACTCAAAAATATGTAATTGACCCTTTTTTTATTCAAAAATAAAATAATAATAATAATAATATTTGTAACAAGTGTTCAATATTTTCCCGCCCAAATTTAAATCTTTGAGGCAATGTTCAAAGTTAATATAGAAAATTATTTTTCTTTAATTATTCTTTATGTGTAATCATAACTTATAGCTTCTCTTATAAGCTATATCTAAAATTAAATTAAATATTATTTTATTATAGTCCTTTTTTAAAAAAAATAAGAAGTTTACACTATAGGTTTCCTTTCAAGCGTTCATTATAAGCTTCCTTTTATTTATTTATATTGAACTGTATAATGTACTATTTGTTTAATGAACATTTGTAAATAACTTCATTGGAGCTCCTACTTTCAATAGTTATCAAGGTTTATTTATTTCTTCAACAATACTATGTTTTGATTTATAATTTATAGTTTATAATTATGTAAATCTGTATTGAAAGTATGAGCTTCAGTGATGTTTCTTATAAACTTGTATTGATAGTTAAATTTTGGTCGTATTTTTTTAATTGACATATATACTTTTTTATCCATCCAAGAAAAACAAAATTAAATCAAAATATTTTCCAGACGGGTAACAAAATTAAAGAAAAATTAAATTTGTAGTGATGTTTCTTTGGTGACACAAAAGATGTTACTAAAAAGTATTTTTTACATCTAAAAAGTGTCTGTAATTTAAGTTTATAGTGATACTTTAATTATAAATTTAATCGTGTAATAAAATTATAGTCAACGTTTTGAAAATTTTCTTCTTTTTACAGGTTATAGAATCTATTTGTAAGTAGTGTTCAGTTTTGTTTGACAACATCTGTTGAAAACTCAACATCTGTTATAAACAGCCAAGAAATTAATGATTACGATTTTGAATTTAGTTTATTAACAATATTATTTTATTATTATTTTTCTATTGCATTTGTTTTTCTTTTTTTAATAAATAAATAAATAATTATTAAATGAAAAGGCCCAAAATAATGATTACGTTTTTTAATTTACTTAGGAAGTTTAAGAATTCAATATTTTTCAATTAAAGTCAAATTCATAATGCATATACATAAATAATATAATTATATTTATTATTTTTAGTTTTATATATAAGAAAATAAAAACAAGTGTTTCTTGACGGTTTTTTGTTTCTACTGACTTTTTTGTATCAACAATTGTTTTTACTGTCAATAGATTTTATAAACACACAAAATAATGATTATGATTTTGAAGTTTCTTTATTCACATAACTATTTTATTATTGTTTTTTTGTGATAAAATATAGTTTCGTTTTTTTAAGTTGTAACATATGTAAAGGAGTTCACATTATTTATAATCAAATGAGTATGAATAAAATACTTTTTGTTGTTTAATAAAAATAACAAAAAAATAATGATAATATGTAAAATAGTAAAATAAAGTACATCTTTCATTAATGAGTGTCGTATTTTGCAAGTTTCTATCTATTTGCTTTATTTGAATATAGATGTTCTGACAAAGTTATAAATTCTCGAGCTTTTGTTAGTATGAATTTGAAAAGACTTATATTGTTTAAAACATTATGTTATTATTTTGTTTTTTGTGATTGAAAAGACTAATAGTTTTTTTGCCTTCTTTTGTAAGAGTCGACAAATGCAGCAATATTCGTTTGAAACTGATGTTATAAAAAGTCTCTATGTCTGAACCCATTTTATTAAACACAAATTCATTTGAAGCAGATGTTATAAAAATTAGCAAAAAAGTAATTATTACGATTTTGATTTTTTTGTTTTAATAGTATTATATTATTATTATTATTATTATTATTATTATTATATTTATTATTATTATTATTATTATTGATGTTGTAGTTGTCTTTCATTATATAAATATAATATAAAAAGTAAATCAAAAGTATCAAAGTAAGTTTCAATATTAGATTTAATTGAAATCGAACTGATAAAGTTGAAAACCAACTTTACGAATATTTACTATATTCACCCTGTAAATGTAGAGGAGTTCGCAATATTCATTTACCATCTTTAAATGTAGAAGATTTCGCAATATTCGTTTAACTATTGTCACATACATGTTTGATGTTTCCATCCCATATTCTTCAGATTTCTTTCCACAAATTTTCGAAAGATTCTTACAATCAAAGGAAAATAGATTACCTATCAAACTGAAACATCAATCCATTATTGTTATATATATTATTCTTCAGCATCATATCCCTATTTTCAATATTTAGGGCTTTAGAGTTGGATGACATTTAAATACGAGCTGTCTTCATCGACTGGTTTTCATTGTTTTGTTTGTAGTTTTGTTTCGATTATGCTGGCAAGAAAGTTCATTTTCTACCAATTGGTTATTTGAAGACTTTTTTTTTTATGTTTTCTTGTATTTTTATGTAGTTTGTAAACTCAAATTATCGAATTGTATTAAATAGATTTGAATTGTATGACAGCTGTTTGACATAAACATATTGTTAAAGAGAAGAAAGAAATATTGAACAAACGGTTGAAAACCAAAAATTAATTGTTGAAATATATTTTGTATTATTATTTGCTCTAAATACACATTTGAGTATAATAAAACTGAATACTTATATCAATATACAGTGTTAAAATCGGTAGATGATTTATATTTAAACAAACATTAGAAATGTAAATTTATATTTTTAAGTCAACAACTGTTTGAACGCAACCGCTGGTAAATGCTTCAAAACTTTTGTGTGACAACAGCTGTTGAAAATGAAGCATCGGCTTCAATGATCTTATTAAAAGCCTCTACATCTGTAATAAAAGTACATTGAAAGTTATGAAAGTTTTCTTCTACAAACAGATTATAGAATCTGTTTGTAAATAATGTTGTAGTATTGTTTGACAACATCTGTGAAATTTCAACAGATGTTATAAACACCAATAAAAGTAATGATTTCATTTATTTTACTTTTTATAATAAATATAATAAAAACTAATTAAAAAATAAAATGCCCAACATAATGATTATGATTTTGAATTTACTTAAGGAAGTGTAAGAATTAAACTTTTTTCAATAAAAGTAAAATTCAGAATGCATATACTTAAATAATATAATTATTTATATTATTCTTAGTCGTATATATAAAAAAAACAAAAAACGTTTCATGTGAAATTTACATAAAACAGAAGTTAATTACTAATGATAAGATAAAAATGAGATTAAAATTTACATGTTATGTATGTACAAATGTTGGTAAATAGTATTAGTGGTTTTTTTTAACTTGTAAATGAATTCACATCACACATTTCGTTTTTTAAGTTGTAACATACTTAAAAGAGTTCACATTATTTATAATCAATTGAGTATAAATAAAATACTTTTTGTTCTTTAATAAAAATAATAAAAAAATAATGATAATATGTAAATTTGTGGTAATATTTTTTAGTTTTTAACAATACTAAAATAAGGTACATCTATCATTAATGAGTGTCGTATTTTGCAAGTTTCTATCAATTTGCTTTATTTGAATATAGATATTCTGCTAAAGTTATAAATTCTTGAGCTTTTCCAATTATGATTTTGAAAAGACTAATATTTTTAATACATTATTTTATTATTTTATTTTTTGTGATTGAAAAGACTAATAGTTTATTTGACTTCTTTTGTAAGAGTCGACAAATGCAGCAATATTCGTTTGAAATAGATGTTATAAAAACTCTATGCATCTGAAACCATTCCACTAAACACAAATTTGCTTGAAACAGATGTTATAAAAATTACCAAAAAAGTAATTATTACGATTTTGAATTTTTTGTTTTAATATTATTATATTATTATTATTATTGATGCTGTAATTGTCTTTCGTTATATAAAACATAAATAAAAACTCCCAAAGTAATTTTCAACGTTAGATTTAATTAAAATCGAACTGACAAAGTTGAAAAGCAACTTTACGAATATTTAGTATATTTACCTTATAATTTAGAGGAGTTCGCAATATTCATTTACCATCTTTAAAGATAGAAGAATCCGTAATATTCTTTTAACTATTCTCACATACATGTTTCCATCCCATACTCTGTTGCATTTATTTTAGTTTCTATAATAAATATAATAAAGATTAATTAAAAAATAAAAAGCCCCAAAATAATGATTACGATTCTGAATTATCTTACTGAAGTATAAGAATTACACGTTTTTTCAATAAATGTTAAATTGACAATTTATATACATAAATAATTTAATTATATTTATTATTCTTAGTCGTATATATAAAAAACGTTTCATGTCAAATTTAAATAAAACAGAAGTTAAACACTAATTATAATATAAAAATGAGATTAAAACATCACATGTTATGTTTAAACAAATGTTGGTAAATAGTATTAGTGGTTTGGCACTAAATTTGATTGTTAAATAAAAAAAATATGAAGAGTTGTTTCATTTTAAAATAGAATATGAAGAGTTGTTTTACAAATATTAATGTAACAGCCCACTCCCGTACCGCGATATTGTCTGGGCATGTCCCGATTTTGCATTGGTCGTAGGCAATTCCCACGCCAAAACGCGTCACGATAGGGAAGGTATCCCACCTCTTATAAAGAAGTGTTAGTTCTCCTTCCCAACCGATGTGGGATCGTTACAATTAAGATTTTATTTATCAATTTGAAAATGTTTCTTTTTTTTTTAACTATATATTGATACTTTATTAACAACTTTAATTGTGTCACAAAAGATGTTCTTACGTTGAGTTGTTTTATGGTTTTTCCCTTCTACAGTTTTTGATATAACGTTTTTTCCTTCTACAGATTTTAGTTTCAACAGATTTTATAAAAGACGTCGAAATATTAATTATGATTTTGAAGTTACTTTATTAACATTTTTGTTTTATTATTGGTGTTTTTTTTTTGTTATAAAATGTATTTTCATTTTTTTAATTTATGACATAAGTAAAAGAGTTCATATCATTAATAGATTCAAATGAGTATAAATTAAATAGTGTTTGTTTTGTAATAAATAAATAAATAAAAAATAAAAAATATTGAAAACCAACTTTACGAATAGTTAATCCACTCAGCCTATAAAAGAGGATGAATTCCCAATATTCATTTTCAATCTCTAAACATTCGTTTAGTATTCTCACATATATCTTTCCATCACATATGCATAATGATTTTACATTCAAATATCTTTGCACAGTTTTTAAAGATTCTTACAATCAAAGGAAAATACAATTGATGTTTTTCAATGATTCATAGAATGAAATGAAAACATCAATTCCTCATTTATATTGTATCCAGCACTTCCAGTTCCTTATTTTCAGTTTTTAGGTCTTTTAGAACTGGATGACATTTAAATACGAGCTGTTATCGTTTTCTACTTTTCAGAAAATGGTTTTTAACGTTTTATAATGATAAAGACCTGTGGAATCTTGAAGTAATCGAAGTGGCACAAAACTGCTTGAGCATCATATTTTGTAGACGATCTTGATATATAATCATGTTATTGCTACCAAAGTATCAACTTAACGATGGATGGCCTCATCAATTCCTTTGAAAGAGAAGAAGAAAAGATTGAATGAACTGTTGAAAATTTACAGATTAATTAGTGAAATGTATTTGACAATACTATTGCTCTAAATATGTTGAATTTTTTTTATATTTTTTCCTGTCGTTATATGATGATGAGATATATTTATTTTATGATAAATAGAAATTTGAATATAATACAACTGATTTGTTATATCAATATAGTCTACTGTTAAAATCAACAGATGATATACTTATTAATAAACTAAAAATAAAAATGTTAATGATATTTCATTGTTACTTTAAACTGTTTAAGACAAACAATTGGTTGAATATACGTATAGAGTAACATCTGTTTTTATCAACAGTATTTTAAAACACAGTTTTTTTTAGAAAAATCTGCTAAATTGATGCACTACTTTGTGAATGAAACAGACGTTACGATTTATCAACAGATGATTGATGTTTAGTAAACAAATATAAAAAAATGTAAATATGTTATAGTTGCTAGTAGGAACTGTTTAAGTCAACAACCCTTTGAACCACACACTTGAATTTACATCTGTTTAATGAACAGTCTTTTAATACAGTCTTTCAAAATTATTGTATATTGACAGCTGGCTTTAAAGACGTTAGTTTTAAATTGTAATGGATGATAGCTGTTTGACAACATCCGTTGACAAGTCATCAAATATTGTATAACTGGAACTTAGAATAGCTTTCTATAGCAAAGTTATTTTTATGACATTGAACATAATTATAAAATTCATACTAATTATTTAAACTGATGCTTATAATAACTTAAGTGACTTTTATGTAAATATTCAGTTTACATATATTAAAATATTAGTTACGGTGAGTATATTTCATGTTATTATTTCTTAAAAATGTTTGTCATGGAAATATCATTAAATACTTTTTGTTTTTTAATAAAAATAATTAAAAATAATATCTTGAATGAATGAGAACAAAAAGTGTTTTTAAGTTTTTAACAATAGTAAAGTAAATTACATCTATCATTAATTACTGTCCATCTACTTCCTTTATGTGAATAGTTATTATGCTATTAAAGTCATAAATTCTCGACCCGTTGTAATTGAATTTGAAAAGACTAATATATTATTTAAATTTAATGTATAATAGTAAATACTTTATAACATTATATTTTATTATTTTATTTTTTGTGCTTAAAAAAACTAATATTTTTTTACTTTATAAAAGGCGAGTAATTTGTCTTTTCAGTTTGTAAGTTTGTTTCTCTTTTTTTATAGTGTTTATGAACAATAGTTTTAATTTTTTAATTAATGTAAAATATTAATTTTTAAATTTATGGTATATTTCCATTTAATTTTTTAGATAGTTCGTTTTGTACAGTGCTCGTCAAATGACCTTTAGGGCTAGGTTGACTGCTTTGTAATTATAAATTTGAAAGGACTGATGTAATTTAAATTTATAATTATTTTGTTAAATATTGATTACAAGTTAAAAAGTCGAGGCCATCATCAGTAATTTTTTTATAGGGTACAACGGTAAATAAATCTACTTATGCAAAAGTTAAATTTCAAAAACTAATTTTCAAGGTTGAATTTAGTTGAAATCCAACTATTAAATTTGAAAACATTAATTACATGTATGCCCCTATTTTCAACTATAATTACATATATACCCAACCCAAAATTTAAATTACATATATCCCCCGACAAAATTTCATAAATTACATATATACTGATTCTATTAAAAATACATTCGAAAATAACTATTGTACCCAAATTCTTTTACTAAACTATATTCACGAGAAGTAATACAACACATTCCTTGCATCATACAACTTGTGTCCCATAGGATCTTTCCAACTTAGTAAGTTATGAACCCTAAGAACATGTAACAAGCAAAATGTTTCCATGCATCCTACTGCTTGATTTGACCAAAACGAGTGTTCAAACACTCTTAGATAATCATTATAAGCCCACATATCAATAAATTCATCATAATATGTAATGATATGAGGTGCTTAATAATAGAATGGGTATATTACATATTTTTAGTTTTTGGCAATGGGAAATATGTAAAATAAATTTTTTACTTGAGTATATATATGTAATTTGTCACACCCTCAAATTTCCACCTGCGGAGTTCTACCGCGAGGCGTGTGACACACCAGGATCCAAGTCAACGGACACAATAAACGACGTCTAAATGTAAAAACATACGTAAACAAGAACCATGCATAAGTTTAAAACCAACATTCAAACAGTGCGGAAGCATTTAAAGTTTACAAAAGTCATGCATAATTAAAACATAAGTTCAAAAGTTCATGATTCCAAAACGTGCAAATGAGACCCCTAGACGCGAGACGACTCCAGTGCGACCTCGTGCGCCTATCCGACAGCTGCTACCTTAGCGACCTGAGAAAACATGCTAAAAGAGTCAACATATAATGCTGGTGAGTTCACAGGTTTTAAATTAAACGTTTAAAGTGTTCCTTCGAAAACCGTTACCATCACAATTACTACTATGCTTATGAGAACGCCAAACCAGGCGCAGAATGAGATACTCATACGGGTGAAACCATTACTGACTGAGCCGTGTGTTACCCTTAGTTCCTATGGGCTACCGTCATCGCCGGTAGACCTTGTTTTGTTAGAGACAATATGCACCCGCCCGGTCCAACCGTCGAGTGGGGTTTGTCAGTTCCCAATAGCGCTATCCATATTTCCCCGCCATATACCCATGTTAGTGGTTTCAAGGGATTTTCGATGAACCGTATAGTACGATAAGTGAGCCATAGTATAACGTGATAAAGAGTCATGAGCCATAAGCGTTTAACAAGTCATAAGTCATAAAAGAGTTTGTAAGCATGTTTCTCACCCCGAAAGCAAAAACTGTAAAATGTGGGGCCGTGAACTCACCTTAGGTTGCGTATTCCGTTTAAGAGTAAACCGTATGCGTGATATGAGTAAACCGTCTGTGAGATATGATAGCCCCAACTATTGGCGACCTATCATAAGATATGTGTCAAGTTAGACTAATAACCCATCGGGTTCATTAGTCCCTAAGTCCAGTCCATGACCATTATGTGTCCGAAAAGCATGTTTAACCGACAACCAGACAATGTAAGACAAGACTCGACATCCCATTGGTGACCCGACATTCCACGTGTTAGATAAATACAAAACATCATGCCACATATGCAATTAAACACTTAATACGCGCAACAGTTCACTTAGTCTAGCATAATATCCGATTAACGCATAAACAGGTCCGAACACGTGTTACTAAGTCATTGGGTGAATCCCGGGGTTCCTATCATGTTCCTAGGCGTCAAATCATGTTCCGGGATGTTAAAATATACATACAGCAGCATTACACGCGATTAGGAATCAAACTAGCATTTAGGAAAAGTCAACATGTGATTAGGGTTGGTCAACAGGCGATTACAAGGGCTACTCGCCTGTATATACACGAGTAGGGCTCCCTTTCAGGCGATTATGCCCCTAATCGCCTATAGCATAGGCGATTAGGATGCCCAATCGCCTATAGTGCAGCTGATTTGGTTTTTCGCGCGTTTAACCCTCCAAATCAGATCCGAAACGTGTAAAAACACCTAATAATCATCCTAACACATTAACAAACATATTTCAAGCAAAACCCCTAAGCTTTCATCATTCTAACAGTTCCAAATGCGAGCGTTTTCCCAAAATAGCAACTTAGCATGAAAACATCACATCAACATGCAAGAACTTGCCCTAAATAGCAAATATTCAGATTAAATCACATAACCACGTTGTCCTATGGCATCCTACTGTTCTAGCATCATCCTAGAGCGAACCCTAACATCATTCAATCAACAACATACCTCATATCATCCTTAATCATTCAAAATCCTTCAAATGGGTCAAAACATCAAGTATCAACAATACACCACCAAAACCATTCAAACTCCTAGGATATCATCATACTAACTTGTAATAGCAATAAACATCATAATAACACAAGAACAACCATGATTCAATCCTAAAAATCCTATCTTTAAACACATATAGCACATATAACACATGTAAAGGTGTGGGTTTGTTTAAAAACGGTTTTAAATGGATTTTCAAAGATAAAAACATTTATAAGTCAGGTCTGGACGTTTAGGGAGTAAAACATAATCATTTAAAGGTTTGGGTTTGAAGAACACACCTTGTAATCAAGAGGTGATGATGGAATAAGCTTGAAAATGGTGGTTTTGATGCAAAAACGAGTTCCATAGGGTGTTTGTGTGTTGGGTTATGTTATGGGACGGCTAGGGTTGCACAAATGATGTTTTGGAGGTCAAGGGTGGTATTTATAGGCGTTTTTAGTCGTCCAGCACGTATCATGCGAGTATGCAGTCTTACACGCGATTAGGGAGCCTAATCGCATGACTGTTCATGCGATTGGGGCCTAATCGCATGAACAGTTATGCGATTAGCCCCTACTCGCCAATAGCAACCTCCTACTCGCCCCTATATTGGCGATTAGGCAAGCCTAATCGCCTGTAACCCCTGTGTTTGTGTGTTTTGTGCGTTAAACCCCGTTTTAACACATGTTAGCACATATTCACATACCGACAAGTCACATAATGATTGTAAACATATAATGCATGATAAATAACACGTTCCCGCCCGATCACCAATTCCCGGGACCCGAGACTTGCGTATGTTAAAACCCTAATGTTGTGCGATTCGACTCGACCGACCTTGTTATGTGCAACGTATGCGCGACTCGCTAAGGTAGACTTACTAAGTTTTCAAAAGTTAGTTACCGAAAGTTGCCGGGTGTCACATCATCCCCCTGTTGAAAGAATTTTCGTCCCGAAAATTTCCCGAAGTCGAGGAGGAAAAACAAATAAGAAGAAAAATTTTCCGGGTCGTCACATCATCCCCCTGTTGAAAGGAATCTCGTCCCGAGATTCTTTCGGCTTCAACAGTGATGTGTGTCGACTTCTGCGCCCAAGTAACGTTTCCCCAAAATACAACAAGTGAAGGTCATAAACCAAACGTGATAGTAACAACCGGGAAACCACTTTCCCCAAATGTGAGTATGAGACAAGAGACCCCCGATGAAAGCCTACTGGAGCCTACTATGATCGGTATAACTAATCCACCGGTACCGTCCAAGTAGCATCCCCAAAGGACCCTCATCGACCCAAAGAATGAGAAACAGCGACCAAGCCACAAAGAAAACACCCGAAACACGAACGCACAACAATGCGGATAAAAGTATGACCAAAGCGTAACAAGAGACAAGAGAGAATACGTACGGGTAACAGTGTCTGGGTCCACCTGGTTCTCCCTAGCACCGATCACATAAGCATGAGCACGAGTCCACCGGCCACCGCCTTCCTTGTCCCCATCCTTCCCTGCAGTCTCTGTGCCCCCCTTGATTCAACTTGGGACAGCTTCGCTTGAAGTGCCCCGTTTCCCCACAATGAAAGCAACCCTGGTTCCCCTGTGGAGCAGGGGTAGTAATAGCAGTAGTCTGAGTCGTCCTGGAAAGGTTGACCCTGCAATCCTTGGCATGATGCCCCGGTTTCTGACAACGCTCACAGCGAAAACTCTCACAAGTACCATAGTGATGAAACCCACAACGTCCACACTTAGGGCTTTTCCCAGCATAGCCCCCCTGTTTCTGGTCCGATGCTGACCCAGAAGCTTCAGTCTTCTTCGCTACCGGTTGTCGCTGAGTCCCCGATGAACCCTTTTCCACGCTATCCCACTTCCTCTTGTTCTCAGCCGGCGCCTTCACAGAAGAGCCCCTAGGAGGCAAGACACCCTCAGAAATCTTCAAGTTGGTCATCTTAGTAGCTGACCGCACAGCCTCTGACATAGTAGTAGGATCCCTAGCAGACACCAGTCCCGCAATCTCTGGCACCAAACCCGCAAGATACTGCTCTATCCTCCTATACTCTGGTGTAGACAAACCTGGACACATCACTGCTAGCTCGTTGTGCCTGATCGTGTACTCCTCAACCTCAGAACCAACCATCTTAAGATTCCCATATTCCTGTTCCAACCTCTTAATCTCCTCACGTGGACAATACTCCTCCTTCAACCTACGCACAAAATCCGCCCAAGGCATGGTGTTGTCCTCCCCAAGACCAAGTGTCTGTGTGACGCAGTTCCACCATGTCAAGGCGGCTCCTACAAACGTCCCCGAAGCAAACTTCACCCAATCCACAGCTGGAGTCTCACATAAAGCAAACACCGACTCCGTCTTCTCCAACCACCTGAGTAACTCCACAGCTCCCTCCGTACCCTGGAAGCTGAGAGGCTGACAATCCTTAAACCGCTTATAGGCAACGCCTGCCTGAACCGGAGGAGCAGCAGCACCCATGAAAGTCTGCTGGGCAGCCTGAAAAGCAGCTAATGCAACGCCCAACTGTTGCTGCATCATTTCGTTGAGTTCCTCATGCGTCATAGTGATGTTACCACCACCTCTACCCCCACCACGGCGTCCACCTCCGCCACCACGGCGTCCACCTGCACGTCCACCAGCGCGACCAGACATGTTCTGCCAAAACATGAGACGAGACACTCAGTACCGCAAACAGACCAAGCTACAAATTACCAAACGAACTCAGAATGCGGTTCCAGCATGACCGTTAGTCCGAACACAAAGTCCACCAAGATTTTCATGCATTTCGATTTGTGATTTCGTGTGCACCCGAAATAACAAATCGCTCTACATGGTCCCCTAGGCGTGCTCCGAGCTAGAACCTCAAGTCACCCGATAACCACATCTCAGAATGATACGACTAACCCAAAAGATCAATAAAGAAGTCCCCTCGGCTGTAACCCAGAGGAGGAAATAAAGTGAAGCTAGAAATCACCAAGGATAAGGTAGGCAATGTGACACTGTGTGGTAAGGAGACCGACACCCCGACAAGGTTAGTATGTTTGCCCAAAAGACACGACTCAAATGTATGTGACCGTCTAGTGTGTGTGACTCGGCTATAGTCTAGACTCTACATGCAGTCCTAGTTCACTATAACCATTGGCTCTGATACCAATCTGTCACACCCTCAAATTTCCACCTGCGGAGTTCTACCGCGAGGCGTGTGACACACCAGGATCCAAGTCAACGGTCACAATAAACGACGTCTAAATGTAAAAACATACGTAAACAAGAACCATGCATAAGTTTAAAACCAACATTCAAACAGTGCGGAAGCATTTAAAGTTTACAAAAGTCATGCATAATTAAAACATAAGTTCAAAAGTTCATGATTCCAAAACGTGCAAATGAGACCCCTAGACGCGAGACGACTCCAGTGCGACCTCGTGCGCCTATCCGACAGCTGCTACCTTAACGACCTGAGAAAACATGCTAAAAGAGTCAACATATAATGCTGGTGAGTTCACAGGTTTTAAATTAAACGTTTAAAGTGTTCCTTCAAAAACCGTTACCATCACAATTACTACTATGCATATGAGAACGCCAAACCAGGCGCAGAATGAGATACTCATACGGGTGAAACCATTACTGACTAAGCCGTGTGTTACCCTTAGTTCCTATGGGCTACCGTCATCGCCGGTAGACCTTGTTTTGTTAGAGACAATATGCACCCGCCCGGTCCAACCGTCGAGTGGGGTTTGTCAGTTCCCAATAGCGCTATCCATATTTCCCCGCCATATACCCATGTTAGTGGTTTCAAGGGATTTTCGATGAACCGTATAGTACGTTAAGTGAGCCATAGTATAACGTGATAAAGAGTCATGAGCCATAAGCGTTTAACAAGTCATAAGTCATAAAAGAGTTTGTAAGCATGTTTCTCACCCCGAAAGCAAAAACTGTAAAATGTGGGGCCGTGAACTCACCTTAGGTTGCGTATTCCGTTTAAGAGTAAACCGTATGCGTGATATGAGTAAACCGTCTGTGAGATATGATAGCCCCAACTATTGGCGACCTATCATAAGATATGTGTCAAGTTAGACTAATAACCCATCGGGTTCATTAGTCCCTAAGTCCAGTCCATGACCATTATGTGTCCGAAAAGCATGTTTAACCGACAACCAGACAATGTATGACAAGACTCGACATCCCATTGGTGACCCGACATTCCACGTGTTAGATAAATACAAAACATCATGCCACATATGCAATTAAACACTTAATACGCGCAACAGTTCACTTAGTCTAGCATAATATCCGATTAACGCATAAACAGGTCCGAACACGTGTTACTAAGTCATTGGGTGAATCCCGGGGTTCCTATCATGTTCCTAGGCGTCAAATCATGTTCCGGGATGTTAAAATATACATACAGCAGCATTACACGCGATTAGGAATCAAACTAGCATTTAGGAAAAGTCAACATGTGATTAGGGTTGGTCAACAGGCGATTACAAGGGCTACTCGCCTGTATATACACGAGTAGGGCTCCCTTTCAGGCGATTATGCCCCTAATCGCCTATAGCATAGGCGATTAGGATGCCCAATCGCCTATAGTGCAGCTGATTTGGTTTTTCGCGCGTTTAACCCTCCAAATCAGATCCGAAACGTGTAAAAACACCCAATAATCATCCTAACACATTAACAAACATATTTCAAGCAAAACCCCTAAGCTTTCATCATTCTAACAGTTCCAAATGCGAGCGTTTTCCCAAAATAGCAACTTAGCATGAAAACATCACATCAACATGCAAGAACTTGCCCTAAATAGCAAATATTCAGATTAAATCACATAACCACGTTGTCCGATGGCATCCTACTGTTCTAGCATCATCCTAGAGCAAACCCTAACATCATTCAATCAACAACATACCTCATATCATCCTTAATCATTCAAAATCCTTCAAATGGGTCAAAACATCAAGTATCAACAATACACCACCAAAACCATTCAAACTCCTAGGATATCATCATACTAACTTGTAATAGCAATAAACATCATAATAACACAAGAACAACCATGATTCAATCCTAAAAATCCTATCTTTAAACACATATAGCACATATAACACATGTAAAGGTGTGGGTTTGTTTAAAACGGTTTTAAATGGATTTTCAAAGATAAAAACATTTATAAGTCAGGTCTGGACGTTTAGGGAGTAAAACATAATCATTTAAAGGTTTGGGTTTGAAGAACACACCTTGTAATCAAGAGGTGATGATGGAATAAGCTTGAAAATGGTGGTTTTGATGCAAAAACGAGTTCCAGAGGGTGTTTGTGTGTTGGGTTATGTTATGGGACGGCTAGGGTTGCACAAATGATGTTTTGGAGGTCAAGGGTGGTATTTATAGGCGTTTTTAGTCGTCTAGCACGTATCATGCGAGTATGCAGTCTTACACGCGATTAGGGAGCCTAATCGCATGACTGTTCATGCGATTGGGGCCTAATCGCATGAACAGTTATGCGATTAGCCCCTACTCGCCAATAGCAACCTCCTACTCGCCCCTATATTGGCGATTAGGCAAGCCTAATCGCCTGTAACCCCTGTGTTTGTGTGTTTTGCGCGTTAAACCCCGTTTTAACACATGTTAGCACATATTCACATACCGACAAGTCACATAATGATTGTAAACATATAATGCATGATAAATAACACGTTCCCGCCCGATCACCAATTCCCGGGACCCGAGACTTGCGTATGTTAAAACCCTAATGTTGTGCGATTCGACTCGACCGACCTTGTTATGTGCAACGTATGCGCGACTCGCTAAGGTAGACTTACTAAGTTTTCAAAAGTTAGTTACCGAAAGTTGCCGGGTGTCACATAATTTATGAAGTTTGAGAAGTGGAAATATGTAAATAAAATTTTTACTTGGGTATATATGTAATTTATGAAATTTGTAGGGGGATATATGTAATTGTCGCAAATAGTAGTTATATTTTAGCCTATAAAAGGGGATAACTTCTCAATATTCATCTTCAGTATTCTCACTTTACATCTCTTCATTCAATATGCATTATGATATTATTACTTTTAAAGTTTGTTTCCACGAATTTTTCGAAAGATTCTTATAATCAAAGAAAAGTAGATTACCAACTATTTGTTGGTAACCATCTTCGAATTGGTGTTTTCCAATGATTCTTCCAATCAAAGGAAAACATCAATTTATTATTACATATATACCTCCACTTCCTATTTTCAGTTTGTTAAGAAGAAAAGGAGAATTGATGTTTTTCGATGATTCGTACAATCAAAGGAAAACATCAATCCCTTATTATTTTATTATATATATGCTGCATTGGTTCCTTATCGTCAATCATCTTGGCTTTTAGATTTATTATCCTGGATCTTGGATTTTAAATTGCGAAATATCTCGATGAATATTTGCATGAATCTTCTTGATCTTCGGATAAGTGATATTTCCTTTTGGTTGTGACTAACAAAGAGATGATCCCTTTAGTCGTTAAGGCTTTTAGAACTGGATGGCACTACAATATATTCCGATGATGCTGGCAAGAAGTAACATTATCTATGATTTTGTTGTTGAAAATAATTTTTTTTATGTTTTCCTTGGATCTTTATGTAGTTTGTAAAGTCACATATTATAATTCTATTGTCATTAAAGTAGTGTTTTAAATACATTTGTATTTCTTTTATTATAAGTCTTGCATTTTGTATTTATTTTTGTTAAATTAAATATTTAACTCAAATTATTGAATTATAATAATATGGTTGAATCGTATAACAGCTGTTTGACAGAGACTTTGTTAAAGAGAAGAAAAAGATTTCATCAATTGTTAATCACAGATTCATTATTGAAATGTGTATAATATTATTGCTCTAGATACAAATTGTGTATAACAAAACAGTCTGCGGTTAAAATGAACATATGATTGAGTTTTATTAAACAAACATTATAAATTTAAATGCGTTATAGTTGTTAGTAGCGACTGTTTAAGCCAACAACTGTTTGAACCAAACACTTGAATTTACATCTGTTGTAACAAACAGTGTTTTAAATAGTCTGTTTTAATAATTCTGCTATATATACGGGGGCTTTTAAAGAAGTTACCAGATACGATTTTTCTTTTAATCAACAGTCTTTTAAACAGTGTTTAAAAATATTTTATACTGACGGCTTGCTTTGTTATGTTGATGTGTCAATATAAACCGACGTTTCGAAACAGACGTTTGATCTTTCGACGCGTCAGTGGTTAGCGTACAAAAGATATATTGTCTCAGTATATAATTAACTGATGTTGTGAAATGAACAGACGTTACAAAATACAGTTTTTGTTTTAACGATAGATCGACTGTTTAACACGGGAAGACTTTTTTTTCAGCAAGAGTTGTAAACTCAACAGATTTTATAAAAAAGGCCCAAAAATAATGATTACGATTTTGAAGTTACTTTATTAATAATATCATTTTATTATTATTGTTTGTTGCAATTGTCTTTCTTTCTATTAAAAATATATAAAAAGTACAGAAAGTAACTAGCAACTTTATGTTTACTTTAAATCCAACTGATAAAGCTAAAAAAAAAAATTAACAATGCTTAGTGTATTCTTTAATTCACACACACATCCTATAAAAGAGGAGAAGTTTTTAATCAAATTAAGATTAATATATTGTTTATTGACAGTACTACATATTTAAGCATAAATTATTTATTTATAATATAAAAGACCTAAATATATCATTTTCATATTTCTACAAATGTTGTTAATTAGTAGTACGAATTTGTTTTTATCTTGAATTATCTATTTAAAAAATAAAAAAAGAATTTGAAAAGTTTTCTTAGTGAGAAAATAAACGAGTTAATACAGTGTGTATCCAATATTAATAAAACTTAATTGTAATTAATAAATTCATGATAGTTAATTCATTCAGTCAATAGATTCATTATAGTTAATGTATATTTTTTTACTATAAAACTGGATTTTCATTTCTTTGTATAGCACACTATTCAAACGTATTTTATACATCTGCATAGGTTTATCAATCTTCTATAAATACCAGCAACATGGATTCCAGCAGCAGCCAATGGTCTAAAATGTCAGATGTTCAAAAAATCGTTTTAGACTGTTTTAAAGAAGATGAAGAATTTGAGATTCTTCAAGTTATTGAAGGTGTTACACGGCTGTTGGAACATCACATATGGAAGACCAATCTGAAATTGAATCAAGTCATTTCTACGGATGTATCAAGAGAAAGATGGAATGCCTCTTCATTTCTGTTGGAAAACATAAGGTCGAACGAAAAGTTCAGTGAGGACATACAAAAAATATGTGTGTCCTACAAAAACTTTGTTAAAGAGAAGAACAAGAGATTGAATGAAGATTATAATGTATTTTATATTTTTACATCTATAATTATAATGAAGATTTTATTTTATATATTATGTCTTTTATATTTAATTTTTTATTCTTATATGATGAAAATATCAATTAGAATAATTGTTAAAAATGTGTGTGAAGTCATTGTTAGTAAGATCTGTTTGATGGAACAACTGTTTTGAAAGAAACCGTTAAACTAACAGCTGTTTGAATCAGACGTTCAATTAGAAACAGTTGAATTACAGACGATCTGTTTCCTCAGTTTTATTATTAACTAATGCTTTGGTCTGTTGATGTGTCAATATAAACCGACGTCTCAAAACAGAGGCTTGGTCTGCTGACGCGTCATTGGTTAAAGTGTAGGCAGTCTATTGGTTGGGATTAAAGCAGGGTTTAATACTCCCGTGTGTTTCCACACGGGATCTCACCTAATATATATATATAGGATAGGATTCGGATCATTTAAGAACTCATCTGAGTCGTGAGAACTTAGGAACTCACTTTATTACCACATACTTATTTTAATAAAAAAATGAATATGTTGTCCAAAATTAAACAACAATAAAATAATGAATACAATATTAATATACTTACACGGGGTAAAAATCCCTTATACCAGTGTAATTTAGCGTAAATTAATGTTTTTTATGTATTTTTTTTATAGCGGGGTTTACGTGTTTTTACACTAGTGTGCAAAAAAATTCGCATTTTACGTCGAGTTCTCTCGAGTTCTCAACGGATCCTAACTATATATAATATATATATATATATATATATATATATATATATATATATATAGGAAATGGTAAAACGAGAACCGTCATTTCGTGAAAGAACACCGGAAACTCACTTTTTAACTACAAACTTATTTTAATCAGAAAAGAATATGTGGTTGAAAATTAAAAGGGAATAAAATATTTTAAAGGGAATCTTCCCTTTTTGAAAAAGTCAACATTGGTAGGCCTAGATTTTTACACCACTATAAGGGGGGAAGGGACACTTGTACGGTTGCATTTTTCTTTCACTGATTTTAACCAATCCTGTAATGCCACATCACTTCATTGATTTACTTCACTGAAACACTTTTTTGGAGGCAACACTCCACTGATTCTTTCATTTATATTTTCATTTAAATACCCAAACTTTTTTTTTTAACATTTCACACGGTTTAAACTTTTAAACCGGTTATTAATATTGAATTTCATACTATTACAACCGTCCCACCAAACGGTCAGCAAATTTGAGTGTTAATTCTTGAAAAACCATCGTCTGAATTGAATTGAGGCCAACTAAACGGTCAGTAAAATTTAATTTTAACAGTGGACCGTTCAAAATTTTGGATATAAATAGAACAAACCGTGGGTTAAAACCCACATAAACAACCAGTAAAAAAAAACCAACCCACCACCAAGATGAATCCGTGGACCGAAGAAGAAGAGATGACACTAGTGGTGTGCCACAAGGACGTCACAAACGACTCCGAAATTCAACAACTACCCAGGGACGAAGGTTCATCCTACCCTCCGGATGTGTTTTGGGCTCACGTGTTTAGCGACTTCATCCAACACGTGGGCACCAAGACCACCAAGACAATCCGAGACCTCCAGTCAAGTGAGACGATCTCAATATCAAGTGTGCGAGATGGACCACCCTCTACCAGCAAACGATGAGGGACGATCCGGACCTTGATGACGAGTTGGCTATCGGCTTCACAAACTATGAGTATGAGGCTCAATACGCCAACGAATTCGACCATGTCGAGGCATGGCACTTGTTGCGCCAACCTTAAGTTTATTTTTCTTTATTTTATGGATTTTTATTTTATGTTTATTAATATTATGTTTTTAATGAAATATTCTTATTTATGTTTTTTCATTTACTTAGATTTTTAAAACTAACGGTTAATGTTTGGTAAAAAAAAATTATAAAATAAACGGTTGAAAATGAAACAATACTGAAACCAAACGGGCTGAGCAGAAACAAAAAAAATTAAAAATAAAATAAAAACGATTACTAGCACGGTAAACAGAACCAGCAAAAGGGTTCACGGGACCACTACCAATATGGGTGGCGGCGGTGTTACCGTGCTGGTACCCGTGACCAATTCGGGTGGCGCCCCGTCCCTCTAAACCCATCGTAAAAAAATCATTTTTTTACGGTGGGGTTACCCATTTTTACATCGGTGTGTAAAAAAAAAAATTAAAATTCACATTTTACGTCGGTGTTCTTACGGTTCTTTCACGAAATGTATGTTTTCATTGGAACCTAATCCTATATATATATGACAACATTCATACATAGGGGAGGATCAAATGAGAAGAAACTCTATGTAAAAACAATAAGGAAGAAATCACATAATGATAAATATTAAATACTTTAACTATTCTTACATTAATTATTATATCTTTAATTAATTTGTCATTAACACTTTATCCTACACATTATCAAAATATGTCCTACACATCTCAAAATTCATCCTACATATATCTAAATTATCATATGTTTATCCTACACATATCGAGATTATTATACCTTTATCCTACACATATAAAAATTCATCGTACGTATATCCTGCACATATCGAAATTATCCTTCAGTTTAAATTAGGTTTGCTTTGAAAAAATATATTTTAAAAATAAATTATAAGTTTTATTTATTTAACAAGCTTAGAGGGGGTTACAAAAATTAATAATTTATTTAACATTAAATACAATTATTAAATGAGAGATTTTTTTATTGGTTAATTTTTTTTTCTTATAAGATATTTTTTTCGCATTTGAACTCTCCACTTCATACATATTTGTCAAGTAAATATTCATAGCAATTTGGTTATGTAAGTAATTTACTTCAATTTTGTTAATAAATTAATTTAGTTATATATTTGAGGAAGTTCAATTATAAATATATTTATGCACACTCTAAATTGAACAGGAAATGCCATTTCGGTTTTCGTGTTTCTTTTTTTTTCATCTTTTTACTTATATATATATATAGGGGAATTCTAAATTGAAAACCACCCCTAGTTGAGCAAACCAATTAAACCCCATTGTAAGGCTCATAATTCTGCACGTCACTATTCTCAATTAACTCATGAAGGGTATTTTAGGAACATGTATTTTGTCAAATCCTTTTACCTGACACACATATGCTTTTTTTGTTTTTATGGTTCAACATATTCTTTCTTTTCTTCAATCTCGAGACTTGCTATTACATTCTAAACCAAACCTTGCATCAACAACTATCATCTTTTTATCATTTTTTAAAATATCTCTTATGCTCTCTATTGAAGATGAATAGAAAAACAATAACATCTTCCTTGAAGATGAAGAATAAAGTAGTAAGAGGAAGAGGGGTTCACTCCTGTTTAAATTTTTGGTGTTTTTTTTAAGATGATGGCTGCACATTTTTTCGAGAAGATCTTGAAGTCCCTGGCGGTGGTTCGCACACGTTGGATTTTTGTTGACCATTTCATTCACAAGATCCGGCAAGAACAAGAGGCAAGTGAACAGATCCGCCAAAAACAATACCCAAATCAATCACACTATGTTTAGCTCATGAACAGTTTGGTTCATGGAAATGTGTTTAAGACATCCTTGCTGCACAATGACTTGGTACTCCAAAAATTGGTTCTTATTTTCTCAAGTAAACAAGTCATGATTATCACCACACCATGACAAGATTCTCTGTGAAGAAACACTAATGAGCTTTATTCATAGTCAAAGTTTTCTTTTTATCTACACATATGTTTTGTTTTTCTTTTTTGATTTATAATTTGAATTTTTTTTAGTGATATAAGTATGTGAAATGTATGTTTTTATTGTTGGGCTATAATTTATTATATGTTTTTGGTGAGATAAGTATGTGATTATGTGTAGATGCATTTGTTATCAAAGAATATATTTTTTATTCTCTCAGTTTAGTTTTTTTATTTTATTTATTTATTTATTTTTTGTATATCAAAGTTGTTTTTCATCTAAAAACAAATGCTTTTTTGTTGTTTGGATTTATAATTTGATTTTTTTAGTGAGATAAGTTTTTTGAAAACATATGTTTTTATTGTTGGGTTATAATTTTTTGGTGAGATAAGTTGTGGAAACATATGTTTTTTCGTTGGGCTATAATTTATTACTATATGTTTTTGTGAGATAAATTGTGAAAACATATGTTTTGTTGTTGAGTTATAATTTATTATATGTTTTTAGTGAGATTAGGTTGCAAAAACATATGTTTTGTTGTTGGGTTATATTTTATTACATGTTTTTGTGAGATAAGTTATGAAAACATATGTTTTTGTTGTTGGTTAGTCAACGTTTGAAGAATGTGCTACTCAAATTCTGGTAACTTACTTAAAAATATTTATAAGAAATGTTTGTTTTTGTTTGTTATGAAAATTTGAATTTAGAGAAAAACATTCACTTTATATTAATAAAATAATATACATATGCACAACTTTTTAGAAAGAAAGATGAGAGATGAATTAAGAGAGTGTTTGTCAGGAAGAGAGAGAGAGTTTACAAATTCTTAGACCATTTTACCCCTTTTTGTACTACATATATCCTAACTTTTGATCTAAAATCTAGAATTGATCTTGACCATAGATCACATGTAATGGATGGTTATGATTGGGGTTTCGTGGGTTTTCTCAAGTGGGAAGGGTTTTCAAATTATCCTTCCCCTATATATATATGATTCCATAACTATTAACAAGGTGCCTTGATTGTGGAGTGGTTTGTGGTGTGTTTGTGTACCATGAAGTCTCAAGTTCGAGTCTGGTTTGAAGCATTTTGTTTTTTTTTTGTTTTTTTTCAACACATATTTATGTATAAATACATATGATTCTATAATAATTAATAAAATGGCTTTGTGGTGTAGTGGTTTGTGGAGTGTTTGTGTGCTTTGAGGTCTCAAGTTTGAAACCGGTTTGAAGCATTTTTTTTAAGGTCCAAACACATTTTTAATATATGATTTCTATTGTTTAATGTCTTAGGTTCGAAACATTGGAAGTGCAAGGGGCGAGTCGAAATTTTTATTTATTTACAACATGTTATTAAGTAATAAATACAAATATACCTATGTTTGTGTGAAATGTCGTTTTTAAATTTGGATACGACAAAATTGTAAGGTGCGCAATGTGCGCCTTTAAACACACTAGTTATATATATTTGCTGATAATTTGATTCTGTAAGGAGTGAGTGATGAAGATGAGACTGTCTAGTTGATTAACCGTTGGTTCCTAAAATGATTAAATAATTCAAAAGGTTTAAATACTAAAACTAATTTTTTTTTTTTTTTTCAAATAAGTTCTATCAGGAAAGTTTCTTGGGGTTCCTAACTCATACCCATGGGTCTTAATCGGAACCGGCCAGGAACCGTCTACTCATGAAATCTCAGAACCTTGGCCTGACCCATGTGGCTTAAAGGGGTCCTAAATACAATTCTAACGGTTCGGGTTCGTGTTCTGGAGAGTTGGAACCAGAAGATGCTCACCCCTATTAATATACATCGCACATGTATAACAAATATTAATTTACATCTTTGTTTTGCATTGTTGGATGTAACTTTGGGATATTTGATATTCGACATGTTTTTTTTTTTTTGCTTTTTAATCTTTATTATTCTTTCACTCCTAATATTTTTCACATCTCTTACAATTTAACCGAGTGCTATTTAAACTATCAATTTTGGTTCTTATATTTTTCACCTTTTACAAATATTCGTTTCATATTTTGGTCTAAATTTTAAGAGTTAACACGCCGCAACATGCATGTGTAGTTTAACGTTTTTATGTCAAACAAGAATCCAGAGAAACCTAGGGGAGCTGATTGAATAATTGGTAACCTATTGCGGTATGTGATCTTAATAATATATTTTTGATATGTATATTGATATAACGTTAATCGTCATTTAAACAACTAAAGTTATGATGCTTATGTAATTCATTTCAGCCTATGGGTTTTTTTTTACTCGTGACTTAAATGTTTGGAACCAACTCTGAAGCCGTTTTATACATATTTATATCTGAAAGAATATATGCAAGGACGAAGCATTCTAAGGGCCAGGGGTGGCCCTAGCCCCCACCCTCCCCTTGTTTTTTGGCGTAGTAGTAGAAATTTGTGATTTTCGTCCGTAAATTTAGTTCGGGTTGAGTCCAGCCCCCGCTGATTTTGTCACACCCTCAAATTCCACATGCGGGGTTTTACCGCGAGGCGCGTGACATACCAGGATCCCAGTCAACGATCACAATAAACAAACAACAAACATGCATTCATATATTTTTTAAAACCAAAACATCATTCTTTGAGCCGTAAACCAGCAGCGGAAGCATTTCTTGTTTACAACCAAAAGACATATTATAGTTACAAAACATTGTTTAATATGCTTCAAAATTCTAGACGCTGTGCATGACTCCGTGCGCCTAGTCCATTAACTGCTACCTTAGCGACCTGAGAAAACATGCCAAAAATGTCAACATATAATGCTGGTGAGTTCACAGGTTTTCTTTTATAAAAGAGTTGTTATAAGTTTGAAAAGATCATTCCCGTTACTACTATGTCATAAGAACGTTAGCTAGGCGTTAAGTGTTTTTACTACTACGGTTGGGAACCCATTACTAAACATGTACCAATGTTGAATCCAGCCCAGATTGACTGGGTTACCGATGCCTCAATAACCCGAGAGTTAGAGACAATATGCACCCGCCCGGCATCCCCGCCGTCGAGTGGGGTTTGTGAGGCCCAATAGATCTATCCACATTTCCCTCGTTGTGCATCCTCGCACATTCATGGTTTCCCCCTGGGACTTTCCGTAAAAGCCGTATAGTAACATGAAGTACCCATAGTATAACATGACCTTTAATAAGTAAGTAAGTAGCATGTTTCTCCCCTGAAAGCAAAACGGTAAAAGTGGGGCTGTGACACTCACCTTAGATTGCGTTACTTGAAAACATTTAAGTAATTATGTTATGATAGCCCCAAATAGCGGCGACCTATCATAAGATGTGTATAAGTATCCAGACTAATAACCCGTAGGTTAACTAGTCCCCGAATGTCCAGACCATAACCATAAACGTTTGAAAACACCTTTGACTGTTAAACCGACCGTACCAGACAAGACCCGACATCCCATTGGTGACCCGACATCCCACGTGTTAGACAATACAAGACATCATGCAACATATGCAATTAAACACTTAGTACGCGCAAGAGTTCACCTAGTCTAGCATAACTCTCAATTAACGCATAAACAAGTCCGAACATGTGTTACTAAGTCATTGGGTGTATCCCGGGGCTCCTATCATGTTCCTAGGTGTCAAATCATGTTCCAGGATGTCAAAATACGCTTACGACAGCAGCACACGCGATTAGGAAACTAACATGCAATTAGGAAAAGTCAACTGGTCAGTAGAGGAAGTCAACAGGCAAGTAGGGGCCTAATCGCCTGATACATCAGGCGATTGGGCTGTAATCGCCTGATGTATCAGGCGATTAGAGCCCTATTCGCCCCTAAGGTTGCTGTCGTGCATTTTTGCGCGTTAAACCCTCCAAATCAGATCCGAAACATGCAAAAACACCCAATATCAAACCTAAACCATTTACCAACCCATTCCAAGCAAAAACCCCCCAATTTATCTCTGCTCTAACGGCCTCGGTGCGATTATTTCCAAAAATGGCAAAGTACTAGGTTTCATTAACTATGAAATCTTTCCTTAAATGGTAAAGACCAGATTACACCCCCTACAACTTGTAAATCATCATCTCTGTGTTATAATATCATTCTAGTGTGATTCCTAATAACAAACAAGCAATGAATCATATCATAACATCCTAATTCTTCAAGAATCACCCAAATGGGTCAAAATGCATACTTTCATCAAACACTATAACAATAGCTCAAACTCTTAGATAATCATCCTAACAACTCCTACACATCAGAAGTACATCAATTTCATAGAAACATTCATGTTATAACCACCAAAAATCATCATATGCATCAATACTTCACATATAGCAAGTATTATGGTGTAGACTTATTTTAGAACTCATTTCCAAGGTTTTTAAAGACACATACTTAGCAAAACAAGGTCTGGACTTTTGGGGAACCAAAACAATAACATTACAAAGGTTTGGGATAAAGAACACACCTTGGATTTTACCAAAGAAAGGTGTGTTAGCTTGGAAATGGTGAGTTTTGAAGCAAAACAAGTTCCAGAAGTGTTTTGAGGTGTGTGGAAGGATTAGGATCTGGTAGGGTTGCACTAAGGGTGTTTGGGGAGTCAAGGGTTGTATTTATAGGTGTTTTGACTCGTGCATAGCAGATCAGGTGAGTAGGAGAACAGATCAGGCGATTAGAAGCCCTAATCGCCTATATACTAGCGATTAGAAGCTCTAATTGCCCATAATCTTTCCCAATCGCCTATAGTACTGGCGATTAGGAGCCCCTCTGGTTCCTAATCGCCTATAGTGTTCCTGATTGGGTTTTTGGCGCGTTAAACACTATTTTAACATATATAAACATGTATTCACATACCGATAAGTCACATAATGATTACAAACATATAAAGCATGATAACTAACACGTTTACGTCCGTTCACCAATTCCTGGGACTCGAGACTCGCGTGTGTGCGTTAAACCCGGTGATTCCACGAATCACCAATCCTTGTACACATGGTTATTGACCGACTCCCGATGATCCCGCGGATCATCGTAACGACTCCCCATGATTCCCAGAATCATCGTAACGACTCGACTGACCCAGATAAGTACATAATATGTATGACTCGCTAAGGTAGACTTACTAGTTTAGTCAATGTTACTAACCTGAGTTTGCCGGGTGTCACAAATTTGCCACTACCGATCGAAAAAAATTGAGTCAGGCCCCTCCGGATTGACGAACCAAGCTTCGCCCCTTAATATATGTGACTGTATCCGTCTTATATATATTATTTATATCTGAAACAATATATGTAACGGTGTTTGATTTTTTATTTAAGTAACGGCATTGGTAGTTGTCGCGGTTTCAGTGACATCCGTCACCCTCATCTTTCGTCCGATTTACAATAATAGCCCTTCAAATATTTTCCATTATAGTCCCTGTAAGTTTCGTCGTTTTTAAATTTAATTTTAGAGCAAACTAAAATTTTATCATTTATATTATGGATCGGGTATAAGTTTTAATCAAATGAGTATGTTTAAGCGTATTCGTAAAAGATTTTATAAAAAAAAATCAAGTTTTAAAAAGTTTTAGAAACTTTTATGTTAAGTTAGTTAACTTGGTTAGTGTTTTATTAAAGAAACTTAACTGAAAATCACAATAAACTTAACCAAACTAATAGAGGGACCAAATATGCCAATAGCTGAAAGTTTTTAAAACAAAAAGAAGCCTCCCTCTTGTCCCACACGGTTTTCCGACAAAGATCAGTTCCGGCCGCCGGAATCTTTTTCGGCTAGACCTCAAATTCGCGCATTAATGTTTGTTTCAAGATTTTTATAATCCCAAACGTTTTCTCCATCATTAACCGATTGTTTTGACTAATAATTATGCGTTTAAACGCTGTTTTAAGGAGCCTTTAATGGCATCTAAAGCTTATAACCGATCGGACATAATGAAGCTCCATAACGCTAGTTCTACTCGTCCTCTATATAAATTGAACTCCTCATTTTGTTTCTGCACTCATACACATCCGAAACCCACTAAAAATTGTACAAAACCATCGCTTGAAACCTCCTTAGTTCGTGAATTTTAGTGCGGGTATAGAAGCTTGTGGTTCGATCTTAACACACATTGTGAGTACAATTTTCTTGTGCCGTTTTGTTAGATAATCATCCATCTTTGAAACCCCTCTGGATTCGTACATTATCATTAACGAATTGAGCGTGATGATAAATTAGGGTTAGGGTTTGTGAATTTGGGAAGAAGATGAACCTTATACACATTTTAAATAGATTTTTGTTTGAATAAATTCAACAAATTGTGTTGTATGTAGTGGTTATTGGTGCGTGAGCACTTGTCCAAGACTCGGGTTCGAGTCCCTCAGGCCCTATGGTCTGACTTTTTTTTTTTTTTTAGGATTCTTATTTTTCTTAGTATTTATCTTTTTATTCATATATAAACATTGATATCTTTAAATAATCATAATAAATTCATTTTTGATCCAAAAATTATAAACATTTAGGTGCAGCTTTTTGACACCTCATAGAAAATTATCACATTTTTAATTTCTGGAAAATTTCTTATTTTTCTATTTTTATTGAATTAAATTTTTTAATCATAATTAATTTATAAAAATTTCGTTTTTAATGATTTTAACCTCAAACTTTTTGAGTAATTATTTCTCATCATCATGAGCTGAAATAAAAATTATTGGTTCAGAAAACACCTATTTTTATTAATTTTCCTAGTTTAATCATTTAAACATGATTTAATTCTATTAAATCAGTTTTAAACATAAATAAGTTTATAAAAATTATGAGAAAATTATTTTCATTGATTTACATCATAAAAAATCCATTTTCTATAAAAATAACATTTTTGGATCATGTCTTGTATTTTTATAATATTATTTATGTTAATTAGACATAATTGAACATTTATTTATTTACACTATTTAAACATCTATTTTATAAATACTTTTCTTATAAAATAGAAATGTTTGCGTTTGAAAATTTTAATTACCATTTGTTAAGTCATTTTGAAAAAACATAATTATTTATTTATTTATACATTTATGATTATTGTATTTATTTGATTTAGTTAAATTAATTAACTAAATTATTTCGTCTTAATTATTCAAACATATTTTTATATAAATATTCAATAGGTAATAATTATATTACCTAAACCACATTTACAAACTTTGGTATATTATTTTATACAACTTTATATTAATTCGACGTATCATAAAAAAAAACTCTAATTCCCCGAATCGACCTAGCAAACTCTAATGCCTTAGACCCTAGTTACTTTAGACTCTTACACATTTCCTTATTAGTATGCTTACACATTATAGGTTGAATTCCTCAGAATTCCCATTACTTAGCTCACGACCGCTTAAGTGGATTTTGATCGCTTTCGCAAACTGTGAGTATATCTTTCCCCTTTTCATATTACTTTTGGGGCTACTCATGTACTTATACCAAGTTTCTATTTCCTTTTACTAAAATAGCAATTCTCATGTGTGTTTGCTTGTGTTAATTTGTGTGTCTATGACTTGTCAAAATCATTAACCTTTGAGGGCCTTGCATTTCAATGAATAGTACTATGGTATATACCCCTTGTGACTCTGTTGAGAGACCTTGGTCATTGTCTTGTGATTCATATTACTAAAAAATGTTTTGATTCTTGATTCTTGATTCTTATTTCTTAGGGTTTATTTTGAACGGACATTACTTAAATTACATAATTGCAAACGGTATACAACACAAGAATTGCGAAACGTTTTGTATTATATATATATATATATATATCAAACAGATGTACTCACTAATACATTATATGTGTTGACAAATTATTTTGTACATGTTTCAGGTGACGTGTGATCTTACTTGCTTTCACGCTTAGGCTGGACCTAGTGCTTAAATAAAAATTGAACATTTATTTTCTATGTTTGAGATTTCTATTAAGACTCTTTGTATTTCGTTTTGAATAATGGAAGTTATTTGCTATTAATATTTACATTTTAGTCCATGTGCTTTTGAACAATCGTCACTACGTGACACCTCGATGTTTCCGCCATCGGTTGGGGTGTTACAGATTGGTATCAGAGCCATGGTTTTAGGGAATTAGGTTAATAGTAAATGATTTTGACCTAGACTATAATTAAGCTACCCATTATATGCTTTCTTTTATTCTCATATTTCTTTAGATAGATTAACTCCTTTTACTTTTCATTATACTCGGAAAAGATTTTATTCTACAAATGGAACGAAAACACCAAGATAGGTGTGATATCCATACCTTGGTGAATAGTTTCACTCTTTATATGTTTTATTTATTTATTTATTTATCTTGGAATATTTTCCTTTCGAGATAGGAGACGTCCCAAATCTCAAGGAATCTATCCCTCCAAAAGAAACTTAAATCACTAAGCTAGGAGTGATATCCTTAACTTAGTGACTAGTTTCACGCCATCGTATTTCTACTTTTTGAAAGTATATCTTTGAGTTAGGAGTGAAATCCACATCTCAAGGATATATTTCCACATCTCAAAAATCCACTTGAGTTTTGCAATTTATTTGTGACGGGGCACGTGCAATCTGGAAGGGTGAGCGCCTGTATTCTGAGTTTTCTGTCTAGGCCTGGCATTTCGCATAAATCCCAATCAGACGAGGGACCCGTATGCCGACCTGGGAACTCTCGGGATGAGCATTCACTTATAGGCTAAAGTATGCCCCCACAAGTCACTAATAATATTTCAATACTTTAGTTAGTCAACAGTTTCTTTGGAAACACTCTTATACCTCGTTTTATACTTGGTATTGTTTTTCATTTGAAGTTTTATCACGATTTTCTTTATGATATTCATAATTTTTCTTATATCAATTTATAATTACTATACCTCATGTTATGTGTTACCTGTCCTAATATAAACTATGACATTTCCAAACTTTTTTGGAATCAAATCTCATAATTATTGTTATTCTTTTGTAGATGTCTGATCGCGAATCTCGTAAAAGTGCCTCTTAGCGTCAGGCTAAACTGAAATCTGATCGTCGTATCGCGTCCATGCTTAATGATAAGTTGGAAACGCTTGTTCCTAATATCATTAATGCTAATATCCCAAACCTTAACCTAAACGGTAGCTCGAATGGGAACTCAAACGGGAATGCGGGTGGAAATGGTGGAACCACAGAGAATAAGTGCACTTTCAAGCACTTCAACTCTTGCCATCCCAACAAGTTTAATGGCACTGAGGGAGCCACTGGGTTACTCGAATGGTTTGAAAGTATGGAGAATACTTTCATTAATAGCGACTGTCCTGACAACCTACGTGTTCGTCATGCCTCGAGTGTTCTTCAAAAGAGGGCACTCACTTGGTGGAACAGCGAAAAACACACTCGAGGGACGGAAGCTGCTTTGGCTATGTCTTGGGACGATTTCAAAATTGCCATGACTACTGAGTTTTGTCCTCGTAACGAGATGAAGAAACTAGAGGATGAGTTCTATCACCTCAAGCAGGATAGTGGAAACAACGTTCCCTACAACAACCGTTACCATGAGTTGAGCTTACTGATTCCTCGTATGGTAACCCCGGTGTCCTTGGCTATTGAGAAGTATATCGAGGGACTGCCACCTCAGATCCATGATTCGGTTATGGGAAGTAGGCCTGCTATTGTAGAGGATGCCATTCGTCTGGCAGCATCTCTTACTGACAAGCATGTCAAGGATGGTACTCTAACTCGTAAGGGTATTAAAAGACCTACTGAAACCCCTGCTACCACTGAACCTTCCCAAGAAAACTTTGCCGCTGCCTCTAGTTCCAATAAGAAACGAAAAGGTGGAAACCAAAACTATGTTGTAGTTGCACCTCTTAACCAGGTTCCTGTTGCAAACCCACATACTGCACCTCAATCAACCCCAAGGGCTTATACTGGGAAACAACCTCAATGCGCTACTTGCCACTATCATCATCCCACAAATTTACCCTGTCGTAAGTGTGATGCTTGTGGAAGACTGGGTTATACCACCCCTTTCTGTCGTATTGCTAATCGACCCGTGAATAACCCACAGACTGCTACCCAAAACCAGGGAGCTGATCAACCCAGAGTTTGTTACGCTTGTGGTGATCCTAACCATATGCAAAATAGATGCCCTCATCTTACGGCTTTTATTCAGGCTCGTCAGCAAACCCCAGCAGTCCCAGCAGCCCCAGCAGTTCCAGCAATTCAAGCAGCTCCAGCTCGTGGTCGTGCTTTCAACATCAATGCTAACCAAGATCAAGCTACCAACGACGTTGTCAATGGTACATTTCTTATTACTAACATATATACATCGACTTTGTTCATACCGGCGCGGATAGGAGTTTTGTCTTGTTAGAAAATTGAACCTTTGCTTACTCGTATTTGCCCTCACTCTACCTATCCTTTTACTGTGGAGGTTGCTAATGGCAATCTTATTCTTATAAAATCTATGCTCCGTAATTGCACGTTAAACTTAAACGATTATAATTTTTATGTAGATCTTATATCTGTAATTAGGAATATTATGAATCGAGTTTGTAAACCTTTCTTGAACCAATACGTAAGTGTTTTTCGTCGTAACATACTCATATATTCCACAACCAGAAATCTTCACTTGAAAGAAATTTCGAGACGAAATTTTCTAAAGTAGGGGAGACTGTGACATCCGTCACCCTCATCTTTCCTCCGATTTACAATAATAGCCCTTCAAATATTTTCCATTATAGTCCCTGTAAGTTTCGTCGTTTTTAAATTTAATTTTAGAGCAAACTAAAATTTTATCATTTATATTATGGATCGGGTATAAGTTTTAATCAAATGAGTATGTTTAAACGTATTCGTAAAAGATTTTATAAAAAAAAAAATTCAAGTTTAAAAAAGTTTTAGAAACTTTTATGTTAAGTTAGTTAACTTGGTTAGTGTTTTATTAAAGAAACTTAACTGAAAATCACAATAAACTTAACCAAACTAAAAGAGGGACCAAATATGCCAATAGCTAAAAGTTTTTAAAACAAAAAGAAGCCTCCCTCTTGTCCCACACGGTTTTCCGGCAAAGATCAGTTCCGGCCGCCGGAATCTTTTCCGGCGAGACCTCAAATTCGCGCATTAATGTTTGTTTCAAGATTTTTATAATCCCAAACGTTTTCTCCATCATTAACCGACTGTTTTGACTAATAATTATGCGTTTAAACGCTGTTTTAAGGAGCCTTTAATGGCATCTAAAGCTTATAACTGATCGGACATAATGAAGCTCCACGCTCGTTCTACTCGTCCTCTATATAAATTGAACTCCTCATTTTGTTTCTGCACTCATACACACCCGAAACCCACTAAAAATTGTACAAAACCATCGCTTGAAACCTCCTTAGTTCGTGAATTTTAGTGCGGGTATAGAAGCTTGTGGTTCGATCTTAACACGCATTGTGAGTACAATTTTCTTGTGCCGTTTTGTTAGATAATCATCCATCTTTGAAACCCCTCTGAATTCGTACATTATCATTAACGAATTGAGGGTGATGATAAATTAGGGTTAGGGTTTGTGAATTTGGGGAAGAAGATGAACCTTATACACATTTTAAATAGATTTTTGTTTGAATAAATTCAACAAATTGTGTTGTAGTGTAGTGGTTATTGGTGCGTGAGCACTTGTCCAAGACTCGGGTTCGAGTCCCTCAGGCCATATAGTCTGACTTGTTTTTTTTTTTTAGGATTCTTATTTTTCTTAGTATTTATCTTTTTATTCATATATAAACATTTATATCTTTAAATAATCGTAATAAATTCATTTTTGATCCAAAAATTATAAAAATTTAGGTGCAGCTTTTTGACACCTCATAGAAAATTATCACATTTTTAATTTCTGGAAAATGTCTTATTTTTCTATTTTTATTGAATTAAATTGTTTTAATCATAATTAATTTATAAAAATTTTGTTTTTAATGATTTTAATCTCAAACTTTTTGAGTAATTATTTCTCATCATCATGAACTGAAATAAAAATTATTGGTTAAGAAAACACCTATTTTTATTAATTTTCCTATTTTAATCATTTAAACATGATTTAATTCTATTAAATCAGTTTTAAATATAAATAAGTTTATAAAAATTATGAGATAATTATTTTCATTGATTTACATCATAACAATCCATTTTCTATAAAAATAACATTTTTGGATCATGTCTTGTATTTTTTTAATATTATTTATGTTAATTAGACATAATTGAACATTTATTTATTTACACTATTTAAACATCTATTTTATAAATACTTTTCTTATAAAATAGAAATGTTTGCGTTTGAAAATTTTAATTACCATTTGTTAAGTCATTTTGAAAAAACATAATTATTTATTTATTTATACATTTATGATTATTGTATTTATTTGATTTAGTTAAATTAATTAACTAAATTATTTCGTCTTAATTATTCAAACATATTTTTATATAAATATTCAATAGGTAATAATTATATTACCGAAACCACATTTACAAACTTTGGTATATTATTTTATACAACTTTATATTAATTCGACGTATCATAAAAAAAACTCTAATTCCCCGAATCGACCTAGCAAACTCTAATGCCTTACACCCTAGTTACTTTAGACTCTTAGACATTTCCTTATTAGTATGCTTACAAATTATAGGTCGAATTCCTCGGAATTCCCATTACTTAGCTCACGACCACTTAAGTGGATTTTGATCGCTTTCGCAAACTGTGAGTATATCTTTCCATTTTTTCATATTACTTTTGGGGCTACTCATGTACTTATACCAAGTTTCTATTTCCTTTTACTAAAATAGCAATTCTCATGTGTGTTTGCTTGTGTTAATTTGTGTGTCTATGACTTGTCAAAATTATTAACCTTTGAGGGCCTTGCATTTCAATGAATAGTACTATGGTATATACCCATTGTGACTCTGTTGAGAGACCTTGGTCATTGTCTTGTGATTCATATTACTCAAAAATGTTTTGATTCTTGATTCTTGATACTTATTTCTTAGGGTTGATTTTGAACGGACATTACTTAAATTACATAATTGCAAACGGTATACAACACAAGAATTGCGAAACGTTTTGTATTATATATATATATATATATATATATATATATATATATCAAACAGATGTACTCACCAATACATTATATGTGTTGACAAATTATTTTGTACATGTTTCAGGTGACGTGTGATCTTACTTGCTTTCACGCTTAGGCTGGACCTAGTGCTTAAACAAAAATTGAACATTTATTTTCTATGTTTGAGATTTCTATTAAGACTCTTTGTATTTCGTTTTGAATAATGGAAGTTATTTGCTATTAATATTTACATTTTAGTCCATGTGCTTTTGAACAATCGTCACTACGTGACACCTCGATGTTTCCGCTATCGGTTGGGGTGTTACAGTTTCCAAGATAAAAATTCTTTTATATCAAACACCCATCATGTCTCAAAAGAGATGTAAAGTTGTTTCTTTTGTGTCAAGTTTCTTACATTATTCTAAACAGACCAGTTTTATTAAACATAAATAATATATTTAATTATCATAAAAGGGCAGATACATTTGTTCTTTTTTTAATGGCTATTTCCTCCCTTTTTATTACAATTTTTTTTTTTTGCCTCTTATAAGGCTTGAACTCTTAACCCCTCTTTGAAATCCCAACAACTTTGTCAACATCTCTTTATACCTCATGTTTTTAAATATAGTATAGAATAAATTCAAGATATGTTTGATTATAATAATAATAATAGTAGTAGTGGTAGTGGTAGTGGTAGTGGTAGTGGTAGTGGTAGTGGTAGTGGTAGTGGTAGTAGTAGTAGTAGTAGTAGTGGTAGTAGTGGTAGTAGTAGTAGTAGTGGTAGTAGTGGTAGTGGTGGTAGTGGTGGTAGTGGTAGTAGTCGTGGTGTGGTAGTAGTGGTAGTAGTGGTGGTGGTGGTGGTGGTGGTGGTGGTGGTGGTGGTTGTCACACCCTCAAATTCCACGTGCGGGGTTTTACCGCGAGGCGCATGACAAACCAGGATCTAAGTCAACGGTCACAATAAACGACACTATATGATACGTAAAATGAAATAAATAACCATCAAGTTTTCATAAATCCAAACGCTGCGGAAGCGTAACTTTTATTACAACCCAAAATGTAAAAGTACGTAAGTCTGAAAAGATATGACAATGCATATGAAACCTAGACGCCGTGTGACTCCGTGCGCCTATGATAAGCTGCTACCTCAACGACCTGAGACAAACATGCTAAAAACGTCAGCAAATAATGCCGGTGAGTTCACAGGTTTTATAATAAATGTTTAAAGTAATAAAAGTCATCATGTTATCACTGTATCAGAAGTAATAGCGTTAGCTAGACGCATGAGTTATACTACTACGACCGGAAACCATTACAGACAACGATATATGATTTTTGCCCGAAATGATTTAGCGTACGACCGAGACAATATGCACCCGCCCGGCTCCCAGCCGACGGGTGGGGTCTGTCAATCCCAATAGATCTATCCACATTTCCCCCGTTATGCTATCCAGCATATTCATGGTTTCCCCGGGACCTTACGTATCGTATAGTATGTAAATGAATCAACCACTAGCATAACATGATAATTTATGTAATAAGTATAAGCATGTGTCTCCCCCAAAATGTAAAGCGTAAGACGGGGCCGTGAAACTCACCTGATGCTGCTCCTCGCACTACGACAAGTAAACCTGCTCAATAGACGGCCCCTAATACCGGTGACCTATCATGACGAGCATGTATGGTGTTAGACTAACAACCCGTAGGTTGATTAGTCCCTAGTAGTCCAGACCATAACCGTGTACATATGAAATGATGTTTTAGCGTTTAACCGACCATACCAGGCAAGGCCCGACATCTCACTGGTGACCCGCCATCTCATGTGTTAGACAAAACAAGACATCATGCCACATATGCAGTTAAACACTCAATACGCGCCACAGTTCACCTAGTCTAGCATAATGTCCGATTAACGCATAAACAGGTCCGAACACGTATTACTAAGTCATTGGGTGTATCCCGGGGTTCCTATCATGTTTCTAGGCGTCAAATCATGTTCCGGGATGTTAAAATGTACATACAGCAGCATTACACGCGATTAGGAATCAAACTAGCAATTAGGAAAAGTCAACATGTGATTAGGGTTGGTCAACAGGCGATCAGTGTGCTAATCGCCTATATGGTCACGCGATCAGGCTGCTAATCGCCCCTTATGAGGCCTAATCGCCTATAGCAGCATGCGATTAGGATGCTAATCGCCTGCTGCAGCAGTACAATGCAATTTTGCGCGTTTAACGCTCCAAATCAGATCCGAAACATGTAAAAACATCCAATAATCACCCTAACACATTAACAAACATATTTCAAGCAAAACCCCTAAGTTTTCATCATTCTAACAGTCCCGAATGCGAGTGTTTTCCTAAAATAGTAACTTAGCATGAAAACATCACATCAACATGCAAGAACTTGCCCTAAATAGCAAATATCCAGATTAAATCACATAACCACGTTGTCCGATAGCATCATACTGTTCTAGCATCATCCTATAACAAACCCTAACATCATTCAATCAACAACATACCTCATATCATCCTTAATCATTCAAAATCCTTCAAATGGGTCAAAATATCAAATATCAACAATACACACCCAAAACCATTCAAACCCCTAGGACATCATCATACCAACTTGTATCAGCAATAAACATCATAATAACGCAAGAACAACCATGATTCAATCCTAAAAATCCTATCTTTAAACATATATAACACATATAACACATGTAAAGGTGTGGGTTTGTTTAAAAACGGTTTTAAATGGATTTTCAAAGATAAAAACATTTATAAGTCAGGTCTGGACGTTTAGGGAGTAAAACATAATCATTTAAAGGTTTGGGTTTGAAGAACACACCTTGTATTCAAGAGGTGATAATGGAATAAGCTTGAAAATGGTGGTTTTGATGCAAAAACGAGTTCCAGAGGGTGTTTGTGCGTTGGGTTATGTTATGGGACGGCTAGGGTTGCACAAATGATGTTTTGGAGGTCAAGGGTGGTATTTATAGGCGTTTCTAGTCGTTCAGCACGTATCACGCGAGTATGCAGGTTTATACGCGATTAGGGAGCCTAATCGCATGACTGTTCATGCGATTGGCCCCTACTCGCCTATAAGCATCCCCCTACTCGCCCCTATATTGGCGATTAGGCAAGCCTAATCGCCTGTAACCTCTGTGTGTGTGTGTTTTGCGCGTTAAACCCCGTTTTAACACATGTTAGCACATATTCACATACCGACAAGTCACATAATGAATGTAAACATATAATGCATGATAAATAACACGTTCCCGCCCGATCACCAATTCCCGAGACTCGAGACTTGCGTGGATGCGTTAAACCCGGCGATTCCACGAATCACAGATTCTTGTACCCCTGGTTATGGACCGACACCCAATGGTTTCTCGAACCATTGTAACGACTCCCGATGATTCCCGAATCATCAGTACGACTTAATTGATCCCAGTTAAGTATGATATTAAGTAGTTATTTAAAATGTTTTCGTTGAGATAGACTCGTATGCATGTAAAGTACGAAACGCATGTATGTAAGGTATAAAAGTATTGACCTGAATATGCCGGGTGTCACATCATCCCCCAGTTGAAAGAATTTTCGTCCCGAAAATTAAATGAAGTCCGTAGATGAAGAGACGAAAGGAAGAAAGAAAAGAAAAATTTTCCCCGTTGTTACATCATCCCCCAGTTGAAAGGAATCTCGACCCGAGATTCATTTTTCTTTGGAGGCCACATAGTTCGATTTAAATGCACGCTTAGGAAATAGATGAGGGTACTTAGCCTTTATCTGATCTTCTCGTTCCCACGTGAACTCCGGTCCACGATTAGAATTCCAACGAACCTTAACGATGCGGATTTTACTCCGACGAAGGCTACGAATCTTATAATCTAAGATTTCAACTGGTTCCTCTACAATACGCAAATGATCATCAACCTTGATTTCTTCGAGAGGAACTACAAGAGATTCGTCTGCCAAACACTTCTTAAGATTCGAGACATGGAAGACGTTATGCACGCCACTAAGCTCGGCTGGTAGGTCAAGTCGTATGCCACCGGCCCAATACGTTCCAAGATGGGGAACGGTCCGACATAACGAGGGTTAAGTTTGCCGCGCTTCCCAAAGCGTATAACGCCCTTCCATGGAGATACCTTCAATAAAACCCTGTCGCCAACCTGGAACTCCAAAGGTTTGCGACGACGATCAGCGTAGCTCTTCTGGCGATCACGAGCTGCCGCCATACGATTACGAATTTGTACGATCTTTTCGGAAGTTTCGTACACCAATTCTGGGCCGGTGAGTTGGCTTTCGCCCACTTCGGCCCAACAAAGAGGGGATCGGCACTTCCGTCCATACAGAGCCTCGAACGGTGCCGCCTTAATGCTAGAGTGGTAACTATTGTTGTAAGAGAACTCCACCAACGGTAGGTGAATCTCCCAACTCTTACCGAAATCAATGACGCATGCTCGAAGCATGTCTTCAAGCGTCTGAATCGTCCGCTCACTCTGGCCGTCAGTTTGCGGATGATATGCGGTGCTCATGTCCAGTTGAGTACCCAACGCTTTATGTAATTGTTTCCAGAAACGGGAAGCGAAACGAGGGTCACGGTCGGAGATGATAGAGACGGGCACCCCGTGCCTGGAAACCACCTCCTTAATATAGATACGAGACAACCGCTCCAGACTATCGGTTTCCTTAATAGCGAGAAAATGTGCGGACTTTGTCAACCGGTCGACAATCACCCAGATCATGTCACAACCACTGGGCGACTTCGGAAGTTTGGTCACAAAATCCATGGTAATCCGCTCCCATTTCCATTCAGGAATTTCAGGTTGCTGTAGAAGACCAGACGGCTTCTGGTACTCCACCTTGACCTTATCACAGGTCAGACATTTGCTGACATACGAAGCTATGTCAGCCTTCATATTGGGCCACCAATAGAGTATCTTCAAGTCCTGATACATCTTATCGGAACCCGGATGAATAGAATACCGGGATTTGTGAGCTTCGTCCAAGACAAGCCCCCGCAAACCCCCAAACAAGGGAACCCAAACGCGCTCGGCAAAGTAATGCAGGCCATCAGACCCAAGCTCGAGGTGTTTATCAGCACCGTGCATGGTTTCAGCTTTAAGGTTTTCCTCCTTCAAAGCTTCCAATTGAGCCGAACGAATTTGGTCAGGCAACGAAGAATGAATAGTGAGCTGTAAGGCTCGAACACGACGAGGTTTGACAGACTCCTTTCTGCTCAAGGCGTCTGCCACCACATTCGCCTTACCAGGATGGTACTTAATGGCGCAGTCATAGTCGTTCAGGAGTTCGACCCAACGTCGTTGCCGCATGTTCAATACTTTCTGGTCGAAGATATGCTGGAGACTCTTGTGATCGGTGTATACGTCGCACTTGGTACCGTACAAGTAATGCCTCCAGATTTTCAACGCAAAGATCACCGCACCCAATTCTAAATCATGAGTGGTGTAGTTCTTTTCATGGACTTTAAGTTGGCGAGAGGCGTAGGCAATAACCTTCCCGCGTTGCATTAACACACAACCGAGACCACGGATGGAAGCGTCACAGTACACAACGAAATCCTCTGTGCCCTCAGGTAAGGATAAGATAGGCGCAGAGCAAAGTTTAAGTTTCAGCATCTGAAATGCTGATTCCTGCGGTTCACCCCAGTCAAACTTTCGGTCTTTCTGGGTAAGAGTAGTGAGGGGTTGAGCGATCTTCGAAAATCCCTCAATGAAACGACGATAGTAACCCGCAAGGCCTAGGAATTGCCGCACCTCAGATGGCGTCTTTGGTGCTTCCCATTCCTTAATAGCTTCAATCTTTGCCGGATCGACATGAATTCCCAGTTCATTAACCACATGCCCTAGGAATTGTACTTCACGCAACCAGAAATCACACTTTGAGAACTTAGCGTACAGCTGCTCCCGTCTCAAAAGTTCCAAAACCAATCGTAAGTGTTCCTCGTGATCCGTCTCGTTCTTAGAATAAACCAAAATGTCGTCGATAAACACGATAACGAATTTATCGAGATAGGGCTTGCAAACGCGATTCATCAAGTCCATGAAAACGGCAGGTGCATTCGTAAGACCGAAGGGCATGACCAAAAACTCGAAGTGGCCATAGCGTGTACGAAAAGCGGTCTTTGGAATGTCAGCTTCTTGTACCCGCAGTTGATGATACCCAGACCTCAGATCTATCTTGGAATAAAAACTGGAGCCTTGGAGCTGATCGAATAAATCATCAATTCGAGGAAGCGGGTAACGATTCTTGATGGTTACCTTGTTCAGTTCCCGATAGTCGATACACATACGAAGGCTCCCATCTTTCTTTTTGACAAATAGGATAGGAGCTCCCCACGGGGATGAACTAGGTCTAATGAACCCTTTTTCTAACAACTCCTGCAGTTGGTTAGATAATTCTTGCATCTCGGGAGGTGCAAGGCGGTAAGGAGCTCGGGCAATAGGCGCCGCGCCGGGCGCAAGATCAATGCTAAATTCAACCTGACGGTGAGGTGGAAGACCAGGCAAATCGTCGGGAAATACGTCGGGAAAATCACGAACGACAGGAATGTCCTCGATCTTCTTCTCATCGTTAGATGAAACCGAAACAAGAGCTAAGATCGCGGAATACCCCTTACGTGAATACTTATACGCCTTCATACATGAAATGATGCTCAAGGGAACACCACTTTTCTCGCCATGAACCAAGAGAATCTCTCCATCCGGGAGAGGGAGGCGAATGATTTTATCGAAGCAAACGATCTCAGCGCGATATAAGGACAACCAATCCATACCCACTACAACGTCGAAACTACCCAATGACACCGGCATGAGGTCGATAGGAAAAGATAACCCTGATAGTTCCAACTGGCATCCTTTAAGAATATGAGTCGCCTCAATATTCTTACCATCAGCCAGTTCTATAATATACTTGACCTCCAAGGGAGTCGGTACAATGTCTAACAGTCGGCTAAACTCAACAGATATAAAACTCTTGTCGGCACCCGAATCAAATAAAACGGAAGCATAACGATCACAAAGAAGAAACGTACCAGTAACAGTATCCGGATCCTGACGGGCCTCGCCCGACCCAATGACGAAGGCGCGCGCGTTCCTGCCGCCACCCCCGTTGCCCCTGTCATTCCTCCCAGCATTCCCTTGCTTCAGTTTGGGGCAGTCCTTCTTAAAGTGCCCTGTCTCCCCACAATTAAAACATCCCTGGTTACCCCTAGGTGCAGTAGTGGTAGTAGTAGTAGGGGCAACCACCTGTTGCTGAGTCTGAAGATTCACCCTACACGTTTGGGCCAGATGCCCGTTCTTCTTGCAACGGGTACAAAAACTACAATTCCCCACATGATGATACCCACAACGATCACACCTAGGCAGCCTACCAGTATAACCACCCTGCTTTTGCCCAGAAAACGAACCCGTAGTCTCAAACTTCTTATGCTGCTGCTGCTGCTGAGGCTGCGCTGTACCCTTACCCGTGTTATCCCATTTCCTCTTGTTGCTGTCAGAGGTCTTCACCACAGTACCCTTAGGAGGCAAAAGACCCTCCTGAACCTTCTGTTTAGTCAACCTGTGAGCCAATCGAATGGTATCCCGAAGTGTAGTAGCATCATTAGCGGTCACCAACCCGCGAACCTCAGGCACCAACCCACTGATGTAGAACTCAATAGCCTTATATTCAGGCGTCACAGAATCCGGGCACAAAAGTGCCAGCTCATGGTAGCGAGTGGTGTACTCCTCTATCTCAGATCCCACCATCTGATGATTCCACAGCTCATGCTCCAAACTCTTGATCTCATCCCTGGGGCAGTACTCCATCTTCAAACGAAACACAAATTCGGTCCATGGCAACGCATGGGCCTCCAGCAAACCAATAGTCTGAACAGTCGAATTCCACCAAGTCAAAGCACGTCCCTCAAACGTCCCCGAAGCATACTTCACACGAAACTCCTCAGGGCAGTTGCACATGGAAAAAGCAGACTCAACCTTCTCCAACCAACGGAGTAGTCCCACAGCCCCCTCAGTCCCACTGAAATTATGGGGCTTGCAGTCCTGGAACATCTTATAAGTACAGTGGACTGGAGGAGGTGGAGGTGGTGGAGGAGGAAAAGCATCCCCTAATACCAAAAAAAAAAAAAAAAACAACACGGTCAGAAAACGATCATCACACGACAAAAGATAAGGAATGAGGGTAGGAGTAATTAAATTACCACCATGGCCCTGGTGGGCGGCCTGCTGCGCAGCAATAGCAGCTGCCACGTGCTCCTGGATCAGATTGTTCAGCTCCGCCTGGGTCATGCTGATGTTGCCACGACCCCCATTACGTCCACCGCCATTCCGGCCACCAACACGACCACCAACGCGACCACCACGACGTCCTGCCATCTTCTGTCAAGATCAAAGACAAGACATCAGATTCCAGAACAGATAACAAAGAATCACGAAGAAACCGTAAGTAATAAGGTGAATCAAAGGATTGGATTCCATCATAGTCATTAGATCAAACACAGAGTCCACCAGGATTTCCATGCATCTCAACTTATTATTTCGTGTGCACCCGAAATGATAAGTCGCTCTACATGGTCCCCGAGGCGTGCTCCTAGCCTGACCTACAAACCACCAGGCACCCATGTTTAAAATATAAACAACAAGTACAAGTGTGTGATAATGTGTGCAAGCAGGTGTGTCCGTTGGAGTATAGAAATGGGAGATGTCCGAATCTTGGACAAATCTCCGCAGGATGCCGTAACCACTCCAACGTACGCCACTGCCTGTGCAAAGGTAGTAAGGATCCTCGTTTCCAGCACGAAGTTGAAGTACAAGATAGGAGATAGGAGTAATAGATAGGTGATGTAGCATAAATAATAATAACGAATGTAATACGAACACCCCGGCAAATTCCCGTATGACATGACTTATATGAATGTGACCGTCTAGTGTGTGCGACTCGGCTATAGACTTGACTCAACATGCAGTCCTAGTTCACTATAACCATTGGCTCTGATACCAATCTGTCACACCCTCAAATTCCACGTGCGGGGTTTTACCGCGAGGCGCATGACAAACCAGGATCTAAGTCAACGGTCACAATAAACGACACTATATGATACGTAAAATGAAATAAATAACCTTCAAGTTTTCATAAATCCAAACGCTGCGGAAGCGTAACTTTTATTACAACCCAAAATGTAAAAGTACGTAAGTCTGAAAAGATATGACAATGCATATGAAACCTAGACGCCGTGTGACTCCGTGCGCCTATGATAAGCTGCTACCTCAACGACCTGAGACAAACATGCTAAAAACGTCAGCAAATAATGCCGGTGAGTTCACAGGTTTTATAATAAATGTTTAAAGTAATAAAAGTCATCATGTTATCACTGTATCAGAAGTAATAGCGTTAGCTAGACGCATGAGTTATACTACTACGACCGGAAACCATTACAGACAACGATATATGATTTTTGCCCGAAATGATTTAGCGTACGACCGAGACAATATGCACCCGCCCGGCTCCCAGCCGACGGGTGGGGTCTGTCAATCCCAATAGATCTATCCACATTTCCCCCGTTATGCTATCCAGCATATTCATGGTTTCCCCGGGACCTTACGTATCGTATAGTATGTAAATGAATCAACCACTAGCATAACATGATAATTTATGTAATAAGTATAAGCATGTGTCTCCCCCAAAATGTAAAGCGTAAGACGGGGCCGTGAAACTCACCTGATGCTGCTCCTCGCACTACGACAAGTAAACCTGCTCAATAGACGGCCCCTAATACCGGTGACCTATCATGACGAGCATGTATGGTGTTAGACTAACAACCCGTAGGTTGATTAGTCCCTAGTAGTCCAGACCATAACCGTGTACATATGAAATGATGTTTTAGCGTTTAACCGACCATACCAGGCAAGGCCCGACATCTCACTGGTGACCCGCCATCTCATGTGTTAGACAAAACAAGACATCATGCCACATATGCAGTTAAACACTCAATACGCGCCACAGTTCACCTAGTCTAGCATAATGTCCGATTAACGCATAAACAGGTCCGAACACGTATTACTAAGTCATTGGGTGTATCCCGGGGTTCCTATCATGTTTCTAGGCGTCAAATCATGTTCCGGGATGTTAAAATGTACATACAGCAGCATTACACGCGATTAGGAATCAAACTAGCAATTAGGAAAAGTCAACATGTGATTAGGGTTGGTCAACAGGCGATCAGTGTGCTAATCGCCTATATGGTCACGCGATCAGGCTGCTAATCGCCCCTTATGAGGCCTAATCGCCTATAGCAGCATGCGATTAGGATGCTAATCGCCTGCTGCAGCAGTACAATGCAATTTTGCGCGTTTAACGCTCCAAATCAGATCCGAAACATGTAAAAACATCCAATAATCACCCTAACACATTAACAAACATATTTCAAGCAAAACCCCTAAGTTTTCATCATTCTAACAGTCCCGAATGCGAGTGTTTTCCTAAAATAGTAACTTAGCATGAAAACATCACATCAACATGCAAGAACTTGCCCTAAATAGCAAATATCCAGATTAAATCACATAACCACGTTGTCCGATAGCATCATACTGTTCTAGCATCATCCTATAACAAACCCTAACATCATTCAATCAACAACATACCTCATATCATCCTTAATCATTCAAAATCCTTCAAATGGGTCAAAATATCAAATATCAACAATACACACCCAAAACCATTCAAACCCCTAGGACATCATCATACCAACTTGTATCAGCAATAAACATCATAATAACGCAAGAACAACCATGATTCAATCCTAAAAATCCTATCTTTAAACATATATAACACATATAACACATGTAAAGGTGTGGGTTTGTTTAAAAACGGTTTTAAATGGATTTTCAAAGATAAAAACATTTATAAGTCAGGTCTGGACGTTTAGGGAGTAAAACATAATCATTTAAAGGTTTGGGTTTGAAGAACACACCTTGTATTCAAGAGGTGATAATGGAATAAGCTTGAAAATGGTGGTTTTGATGCAAAAACGAGTTCCAGAGGGTGTTTGTGCGTTGGGTTATGTTATGGGACGGCTAGGGTTGCACAAATGATGTTTTGGAGGTCAAGGGTGGTATTTATAGGCGTTTCTAGTCGTTCAGCACGTATCACGCGAGTATGCATGTTTATACGCGATTAGGGAGCCTAATCGCATGACTGTTCATGCGATTGGCCCCTACTCGCCTATAAGCATCCCCCTACTCGCCCCTATATTGGCGATTAGGCAAGCCTAATCGCCTGTAACCTCTGTGTGTGTGTGTTTTGCGCGTTAAACCCCGTTTTAACACATGTTAGCACATATTCACATACCGACAAGTCACATAATGAATGTAAACATATAATGCATGATAAATAACACGTTCCCGCCCGATCACCAATTCCCGAGACTCGAGACTTGCGTGGATGCGTTAAACCCGGCGATTCCACGAATCACCGATTCTTGTACCCCTGGTTATGGACCGACACCCAATGGTTTCTCGAACCATTGTAACGACTCCCGATGATTCCCGAATCATCAGTACGACTTAATTGATCCCAGTTAAGTATGATATTAAGTAGTTATTTAAAATGTTTTCGTTGAGATAGACTCGTATGCATGTAAAGTACGAAACGCATGTATGTAAGGTATAAAAGTATTGACCTGAATATGCCGGGTGTCACATCATCCCCCAGTTGAAAGAATTTTCGTCCCGAAAATTAAATGAAGTCCGTAGATGAAGAGACGAAAGGAAGAAAGAAAAGAAAAATTTTCCCCGTTGTTACATCATCCCCCAGTTGAAAGGAATCTCGACTCGAGATTCATTTTTCTTTGGAGGCCACATAGTTCGATTTAAATGCACGCTTAGGAAATAGATGAGGGTACTTAGCCTTCATCTGATCTTCTCGTTCCCACGTGAACTCCGGTCCACGATTAGAATTCCAACGAACCTTAACGATGCGGATTTTACTCCGACGAAGGCTACGAATTCAGTATTATGTTATTTCATTTAAATTTCCTTCTATCTTTCTGTTCAAAAATTTTGCCTATGAAAGAAAAATGTATAGGAATAAAGCCTTTGGTAATCAAGTTGAAATTGGTATTCTTGGAAGATTCTTACAATCAAAGAAAAATATTATTTTTATCACGATCTCATTTAGAGCATGTCCAAATAGAGATGGGTCTATAGAGAAATAATATGTCTCTGGTTCTTGAGGAGTTAGAGCCATTATTATGTAGTTTTTTTTTTCTTTTTGTTTTTCTCTTCTTTGGTTTTTTGGTCGTTTTCTGCCTGTATTTTGTATATATTTTTTATTCTGATGTAAGAAATGTCATAGTTAGCATTAGTTCAGTTTTGTATGGATATTAGAGTTTTTTCTTAGAATTATTCCTTCCTTTATGTTTTTTATATATATTTTTTTTATATTTTGGTGAGTAATTGTTTAAAATAAAGATATACTCTTTCCGTGTTTTCACATGGGGTTATACCTAGATGTTCATGTATTTATATAATTTTTTAGCTGTTTAAAGTGTTGTTTAGTTGTGACTGTATTGAAGTTACTGAATTTTTTCTCTATAAATGAAATAGATGGGTTGATATTTAGAGAATCTTCTGTTTGTTTTTAATATCTGATATCTCAACAGATGTCTAATACATCTATTTATTTTATCTTTCCGTGCTTGTAACACGTTTCACTATTAAACATTTGATCAGTACTATTAACTGCAATTGTAAAAGGAACAGATGTTAGTAAACAAATTTTCCTTACAGCTGACGATTGGCTTCTTAATTTTGTCTTTACTAAACAGACCTTAATATATAATAAAACGTTGTTTTGTGTTGTAATGAAATTCAGTGTAGAATACTAAGAGTCGTGAGTGATAAACAATAATGACGTCCTTTAAACTCCATTTATTTAACTCACGTGGTATTTTATTTGTATTTAAATACTTTTTTATTAATTGTAATTATCAATATTAAATAATCTATTGATTACATATATAGTGATACTTTAATAACAAATTTAATCTTGTAATAAAAGATGTTACACTGAGATTTTTGACGATTTTACTTCCTTCTAACGATTACACAATGCTTTGATAATACTGAGAGAATTTTGTGTGACAACATCTGTTGAAAGGTCAACAGATGTTATAAAAAACCCCAAAAGTAATGATTATGAATTTGAACTTACTTTATTAACTATACTATTTTATTATTGTTGTCTTTCCATTGTCTTGCACTCTATAAAAAACCCTATTTACATAAAATTGCTACTTATATAATGTTGAAAACCAACTTTACGGATAGTACTTTATTCACTCTATAAATGGCGAGGGACTTCCAATGTTTATTTTCTAACTTTATATTTCTGAAACTATTTTCACTTTACAACTCTACCTCCCATATGCATAATTATATTACGTTCAATTCTCCTTCCTCAAATCTTCTCTAAGATTCTTACAATTAAAAAAATGGATTACCAACAATCTTTGGTAATGAACTTTGGATTGATGTATTTCGATGATTCTTACAATCAAAGAAAAATATCAATCCATTATTAATATATATCACTACTAGAAAACTGGGCAATTGTCACCAGAATTTGCCACCAAAAAATACCATAGCAAATATAGCAACCAATTTGCCACCACAATGGGAATTAAGAGTATTTGTTATGACATGGTAGCTAATTGGTCAAAGATTTTGCTACCTATTATATTTGGTTGTAAATCGGTGACAAAAATTATAAATTGATAAAATAGCATCACGGTGTGGTTGATTTGCTACCATATTAGCAACCATGAAATTTAAGCGGGCTAATTTTTATTTTAGCGCCTCCTAAATATCCTTCTCAACTGCCCTCTCTACAAATTAGGGTTTTTTTACTTTATAAACTTAGAAACTCATTCAGCCCCATTACAACTCCCAATTCAAGAACTCAACCCACTCTGATCTACTGATTCGAAGGTATGATTAATTTTCTATTATTTTATTATTCCTAAAATTTTTCTTGAAATAACCAACAAGAAACCTGGTGCGCTTCTTATTTTATTATTCCTAAAAAGGGCACAACACCCAAAAAAAATAGGCCCCAAGCCACCCAGAAAACGTTGGTGCACCGCCTGTGGAGCGGCCGTCATGGATCTAGCAGGGCCGATAGGTGGTCGGCACTGTTTGTTTATGGAGGTGGTTGTGGTTACGATTGTGACACTGGTTGTTGCGAGTGACTAGTGACTAGGCAGAGTAGGGAAGTTAGGTAGTTCATTTTGGGGTGGTTTTTCTAAGAAGGATAAGGAGAGTAGGCTGATGATATGTGGTACCATCGGTTAGCGGTGGTGGTGACAGGATGTGCCTGCGGCGGCTGAGATAGATGGTACGCCCGTCAACCCATCGGCATGCGGCTGCGCCGCCCTAGCTCAGTCTTCAGCTCCGCCGCATACGACGAACACCGTTGTTCGCCTCTCTCTCTCTCTATCTCTTGATTCTCTATGTTTTGATATGTGTGTTAAAGTGTATATAATGGTGCCTGTACATTGTTTATAATATATTATTAAAAAGAGTAAAGATGAAAAAGCATAGTACATTGTCACGTGGGTTTTCATTTTAATTTAGTTTTATTCTGTACCTACTACTTTAATTTAAAAAACAATAGACAGAAATGTCGATGCCATGGTTTTGCCAACATCCATTGAATTTGTATTTATATGTTTTACTAATAAAATGTTTGTGTTGTTTTGTAATTGAGGTTGTCGAATACGGATGTTATCTGATTAGCATATGTTAGGCGACGGTGAAGGATTCTTAGGCGTATTTATTTGATATATCTTTCCGTTAATCTAAATGCGGCGTCCGTAGAGCAACGCCCACGGTCGCAAACGCTACGCTGTCGCCGCAACGCGCGACACGCGTAAAAACTAGTTATTAACAAAAACTAAAAATTGACTTTTATGGTTAATATATATACTAGTCTTGGTTTTAAAAAGCGCGAAGCGCACAAAAGCGACGAGGTCTAAAACCGAGGCGCAAAGCGCAGAGCGCAAAAGCGATGGGCTTTTCGTACGCGAGGCGCAAGACAATTATATAAATTTTTTTATATATGCTATAGGTTTTTAGCATTATTTACTCAAAATATAGATACAAATAAGGTATATATGATTTAACTAAAATGTACAACCTTTTAAGCTATATGTATAACAATTTTAAGCACAAAAACATCATGTGTACAAAAAGCGCGCTTTTCTCGCTTTTTTTTCTTGCGCTTTTCGTACACTGCTCGCCTAGGGTTACATAAGGCGCACGGATTTGCGCCTAGGTGCGCTTTGCGCTTAAGCGCGCCTCAAGCGCGCTTTTTAAAACATAGATACTAGTAGTCAGTAACTCAGTGGTATGTCAAAAATATTGGTTGGTTTCGAAGAAATATTCAACACATGATTCATTATTTATTTTGTTATATTGTTTTTATAAATGGGTCTCATGTGGTAATTATTAATATTTTAATTATTATTTAATAATAAAATATGGGTATGAGAATCAACCTTAACAAAGACTTCCAATGACATAAGACTGTTTTTATCAACAAGAAACAGTAAACGTAATGGGAAATGCAAATTATTCAAAAAAAAAATAATAAAGAAAAAGTATATATGTAAGTGTTAGAAGTTGCATACTTGTGAGTCTAAAAGCTATTGACTAGTGAAATTTGTACTCTTCAAGTAATTACTGCATGAGTGGTAATGGTAAATAGTAAATACAAGCGATGAATTTTTTATAAGTGTGATTTGAAACTAATCTTCATGCTATGATTGATTTCCCATGAAATAATTATTCGTATGGGTTGGAACTAAGCTTTCATTGCCATGTTGAGTGAAAAACACATGTTTGAATATAACAAATAACTTTTTTTTAACCGTGTGGGTCGATCGGTGTGATAGGGGCGAAATCAGTTTGTAAATGTCTATTTGAGTATTTATTTTGTTTATATAAAGGTTTTTTGACAATAACTTGTTTCTTCACCAGCTTTTGTCAACTCTAAAAAATCACCTTTCTCCGTCCTACAGAAGGAAATCGAACAATCTTCATCTTTCTGGTAAGCTTTTTAATCACCTTTAGTCAGTTTTTTTAATTACCGTTTGTGAAATTGAAGCTTGAATCATTGTGTTTTGTTATATTTGAATTGAATTTGTGTGATTTGTAGAACGAGTTATGATGTTATTTTATTCCCGTTCATGTGTTTACGATCTAATATATGATGTTTATAACGGTTCAGATCTGCTTGACTTGATTTGATATGCTACATGTTGCTGTCGCTTTTGTTAAAATTTAAAGTGAAATAATACTCGATGTCATGTCTAAATTAGTATGAGTGTTTAATCGAACACACGTTATTAATTTGAAGCTTTTAAGATAGTCAAATGTTAGGTTAGATATCCATTTATATAGTTTTGATAATTAGATAAAGAGATGCTTTAGTTTGCATATTTATTGTAGGGGTGTGCACGGGTTGGTTCGGATCGGTTTTTTGCCATAACCGAAACTGAAATGTTCGGTTATTACTTTTCGGAAACCAGTCGGGTTTGGTTATTTCGGTTTTGGGTTGTTTGGTTATTTTTCGAGTTCGGTTCGGTTTCGGTTAAATCGTCAGTTTTTTTTTTTTTTTTTTTTTTTTTTTTTTTTTTTTTTGAAATGTAATATAAAATTCTACCCTTATGGGTTATGATAATGTACCACTTGACTTTGCCAACTTTGAAGACCTCTTAATACAAGACGTTCCTTTTGAAATTGATTGTAAATAGTAAGTTTAGCCGCGCTTCGCTGCGGCCTGCGGATGTCGGAAAATGGTATACATACTTTTGGTAGGTGTAGGATTTAGATTTACATGTTGCTTACAATCTTTGTCCTCTGATAGTTACAAAACGACTAACTCTGTCACATGGTTCCTTCATTTAATGTTCTTAAGTGATTTCTTGATCTAAGCTTACAAATGAGAACTATGCCTTAGTTTAGACTCACACTTTTAGATTTCTGTTTCATGAGATTCATGCTTCGTAGTTTTTATGCCCCTTTGTATGCAAGTAAGAGTTATGTAAGTATTAATTTAAACAATGGATATGCAAACAAAGAAAGATGTTAACAGTTTTTATGCCACAATTATTTCATCTATTTTTTTTTTCATATAAGTCTTTTTATAAGCAAACCATCCATAATCTCTTTGTCACGTACTGTCCTTATTTTTACACATCCAACCGTAGTTTTGACCAACTTTGACCAAGATCATACAACCCTTAACTAAAACATACCTCTCTAACATATAAATGGGTCGTGTAAGGTGGTGGGGCATGAAGAATTTTGTTGTGTTTTATATTTGTTTAATTTACTGTTTGTTTAGTTAAAAGTAGGAGATATGATGAATTGGATGGTAAACGGAGATTTGGGTCACATGTTAGTTTAGTACTAAGTAACTAATGATTAATTAAGTTAATTATATTAGTGTTTTATAAGTATTTTAGTTAATAATAAATGCCTTGTGTATCCACATACATGTTTTTGATGACTTTATATTTTAGGAGACATCGATTTGATTAGTAATGTCGTGGTATACAAATCGAAAGTGGATGTATGAAAAGAATGACCGTGACGGATTTCTTAATTCTGAATACTGTGACAATGTGGATTTGTTTTTGGACTTTGCATTTTCTCATCATGTAGTTGTTGATAAGAAAGTCAATATGCATGGTGAAACAATACTTGAGATAAAATGTCCTTGCTATAAATGCCAAAATGTAAGTTATAGAGATAGAGCCACCGTTCAAGAACACTTGTACAAGGAAGGTTTCATGCTTCGCTATGAAAAATGGAGTGAACATGGCGAAAGTTCCGTCAACGATGTTGGCCAATCTTCTAGCGCTATGGAAGTTGATGATAATGATGATGGTTACAAACGCATGGTGTTAGATAACATGTATGCATGCGGTTATACTTCAAATACGTTGGAAGGAGATGTACCTAATCCAGAAGCAAAAAGCTTCTATGACATGTTACAAGCTGCTGATGAACCTTTGTGGGAGGGGGAGAAGGCTACAAATTGTTCAAAGTTACAAGCTGCCACAAGTTTCTTGACATGGAAATCACTCTTCAATGTGTCAACTGCAGCTTACAACTATAACATTTCCTTGGTTAATTCATTGCTTCCTGAAGAGAATAAGCTCCCAAAAAACTTTTATGAAACTAAAAAGAGCTTAGAAAAGTTAAGTCTTCCTTATGAAAAAATTGATGTTTGCAAAAACCATTGCATGTTATTCTATAAGCAAAACAAAGCATTAACAAAGTGTAAATATTGTAACGAATCTCGTTATAAGAGCAACCGAAGTAAGGTACCTAATTTGGTGATGTCGTACATGCCAATTGCTCCTAGACTTAAGAGGTTGTATATGTCTACAAAAACAGCCAAGGATATGACTTGGCACCATGATCACAAAACAACAGACGGTAACATGGCACATCCAAGTGATGGCATGGCTTGGAAACATTTTGACTCAGAGGATCCTGACTTCGCAAAAGAGATACGAAATGTTCGTCTTGGGTTATGCTCTGATGGTTTCAATCCAAATAACTCCAACTCAAGTCCATACTCACTGTGGCCCGTCTTTCTTACAATCTATAACTTACCTCCTTGGATGTGTATGAAAGACTCGTTTATTGAAGTTTGTTTGATTATTCCTGGAGGAAAGAGTCCGGGTCAAAACATCGATGTGTTTCTGAGACCTTTAATTGACGAGCTGAAAGAGTTGTATAAGGAAGGCATTGAAGTTTATGATGCTTACCGTAAAGAAAACTTTATTATGCGAGCTATTCTTTTGTGGACAGTAAGCGATTTTCCTGCCTACGCAATGTTGTCAGGTTGGAGCACCCATGGTCGTTTAGCTTGCCCATATTGTATGGGAGACAGTGAAGCTTTTCGATTGCATGATGGAGGCAAACCATGTTGGTTCGACTGTCATCGTCGATTTTTACCGAAGTCACATCCTTTTCGTAAAGATGCAAATGGATTTCGAAGATCAACAAGGTCATTGTTAGGACCTCCACCTGAGTTAACTGGTTGGGATATTTTTGAAGAAGTCTCTAACATCCCAGTTGTCTATGAAGGTATAACATCTAACCCAAAGCATAGAGATCCCGAATTTGGCAAAACACATAATTGGGTAAAAAAAAGCATTTTTTGGGAGCTTGAATATTGGCCGATGTTGTTAATCCGCCACAACCTTGATGTAATGCATATTGAGAAGAATGTTTTTGAGAATCTATTTCAAACAGTCATGGATACTTCTAAAACAAAAGATAACGTGAAAGCAAGGAAGGATGTGGAGAAGTATTGCAATCGACCATCATTACATCTTTCGAGAAGAGAAAATAATAAACTTTATAAACCAAAAGCATCATATACTTTAACCAAACCAGAGGTAAATGAAGTGTGTAAATGGTTGAAACAAGTAAAGTTTCCTGACGGGTATGCTTCAAATATAGGGGGGTGTGTGAACCTTACGGAGGGTACCTTCTACAACTTTAAAAGTCATGAATGTCATGTCTTCATGCAACGATTGTTGCCTATTGTCTTAAGGGGGATGCTACCAAAGCAAATATGGGAATCGATACTAGAGCTTTGCACATTCTTTCGTGTAATATGCTCAAGGGTTCTACACCTTGAAGATTTACGAAAATTGAAGAGTAGTATCATCGTTACTATTTGCAAGTTAGAAAAAATCTTTCCACCTGGGTTCTTTGATTCAATGGAACACCTTGTTATACATTTGACCAATGAAGCTATTCTCGGTGGGCCATTGCAGTTTAGGTGGATGTATCCATATGAGAGGTAATCATTTTAACTTAATAAAATATAATTTTCACATTTAATTGTTAGATAACTACTTACACTTTCCAACTCATTTTTTAGGAAGTTGGGTCGATTAAAAAGAATGATTAAAAACAAAGGGAAGGTAGAAGGTTCTATTGTTCAGTCTAATCTTGTGGATGAACTTTCTAACTATTGCTCTTTGTATCTCGAGCCGACAGTTCGTGAACCACGCAACTTTGCCCCTAACATTCCTTGTTCTGGGAGTACCGATCTTCGGTTAAGTATATTCAAACATCCGTCTCGGAGATTATTTGAAAAGGGTGGAGTTGACAAAATTCTTAGTCAAAAAGACAGTGACAAGGCTCATACTTATATATTACTTAATTGCGAAGAACTTCTCGAGTCCGTTTGGTTATTTGATAAAGAGTTGAGAGATTCGTTCCCGCAATATGATGAAGCAACCCTTGATAGAATGAAAGAGAGGGAATTTGCCAAGTGGTTGCGCAAGCATGTACGCATTCTGACACATCTTTTATAATCTTAATGTTATAGCATTACATATATCATAACACACTTTTGTGATTGTAGGTTATGAATGTTCCAAATAAGGAACATTTGAGAGGTATAGCCCAAGGACCACTTACTTATGTAAAATCTCACAAGGGTTATTTTGTTAATGGTTTCAAGTTTCACACACAAACAGCTTATGATGGCAGAGTCACACAAAATTGTGGTGTGTGTGTCAAAGGGGCTACGTACAACGAAAATGAAAATGACTACTATGGATTATTAGATGAGATCCTAGAGTTGGAATATCATAGCACCATTGGTCATTGTGTGGTTGTTTTGTTCAGATGTACTTGGTTTGATCCTGTGAAGGGGGTAAGGGTAGACCCCAAAACTCATATGGTTGATGTTAAACCCACAGCAATAGGATGTGTTGACGACCCCTTTATATTAGCATCACAAGCACAACAAGTGTATTATACTTCATATCCTTCAAAAGCAAAGGAACTAAATGGTTGGTTAGCTGTTGTAAAGACGACCCCAAGGGGTGTTTACCAACTCGCCCAAGATGTTAATGAAGTAGAAAACGATGATGTTGCAGACAATGGACATTTCTTTCAAGAGAACGAAAGGGTAGAATGTACGGTTACAGAGGATCTTCTCCCCATTTCTTATGTACATAAAAATGGAAGGTTAGAAGAAGTGGAATATTTGGATGACGATAATGATGAAGAAGTTGAGATTGAAGCTACACATTTAGCTAGCGAGGATTTTATCGATAATGATGATGAAGTTCAGTTTGACGATGAAGTTTTTGAAGATGAAGAATGCGAGTGACAAGTTTCATTATTGTATATAACGGTTAGGTTGTTATTTAGAATATTGGGCTATTTCTCCTTCTAAATAATGTTTTTATTGTTAATTGGTTGTCTAACATTCAAAGAATTGTATTGTAATTAGTTTTCTTTTTCTAATGGTTTTTCTAATTATTTATAATTGCTTTTGTTATAGATACCATGGCACGTACTATGGGGCGAGGTAGTGTTGCAGCTAGTGGTCGGGGTGCTGGTCGAGGTTTTGGACGAGATGAAGGTCAAGCTGGTGAACGAGGCTCCTTCTAAATAATGTTTTTATTGCTAATTAGTTGTCTGACATTCAAAGAATTGTATTGTAATTAGTTTTCTTTTTCTAATGGGTTTTCTAATTATTTCTAATTGTTTTTTTATAGATACCATGGCACGTACTATGGGGCGAGGTAGTGTTGCAGCTAGTGGTCGGGGTGCTGGTCGAGGTTTTGGACAAGATGAAGGTCAAGCAGGTGAACGAGGCTCCTTCTAAATAATGTTTTTATTGCTAATTAGTTGTCTAACATTCAAAGAATTGTATTGTAATTAGTTTTCTTTTTCTAATGGTTTTTCTAATTATTTATAATTGCTTTTGTTATAGATACCATGGCACGTACTATGGGGCGAGGTAGTGTTGCAGCTAGTGGTCGGGGTGCTGGTCGAGGTTTTGGACAAGATGAAGGGCAAGCTGGTGAACGAAGTGTTGGACGAGGTAGTAGTCATGGAAATGGTGTAGTTGGTGATCAAACGGTTTGGCGTAGTGGTAGTCGAGTTGTTGTACGAGGTGGTGGTCATGCTGGTTATCGAGGAGTTGGGCGAGGTAGCGGTGATCAAGCTGTTGATCGAGGTTTTGGTGATGATGAGTCTGTTTATCATGAGATGAATTCTCCCATTGAAAGTGGTGCCGGTGATGATGAGTCTACTTTTCATGTCGCTCCCGTGAGGCGGGGAAGCGCATCCCAAGTTCAAGTACCTGAACCAATCAATCGCGATTGGATTTGGATTGTAGAAGGAGAGTAAGTACAAATACAAAAATTCTTTATGTATATAAAAATGTAACTAATATACTTTTGCATTCATTACTTTTCATTTTATAGATTTAGTAATCAAGGGGATGCTACCCGAGTTATTTCATCTAACTTAAAGGCTTTGTGGTCCGGTCCATGGGAAAGCTGGAAAGATGTTTCTAATGACGACAGGAAACGGTTATTTGAGCGATTCCAGGTGTGTGATATAAGTGAAATTTTATTTAACTTGTTGGATCATTTTATATGTGTATTTAAAGTTTTTTTTTTATTTTTATAGATGCATTATCAGTGGGAAAAGAAACACAATGCACAAATTTATAGGTACTGGGAGAAGTGCATTGCTGGTAAATTCCCCAATATGTTGCGAACAGTACGAGATGAGGCTAAAGCTATCGCGAAAGAAAAAAATGTAGAGGTTGGAGACGATATGTCTGTTCTTATTGACTTTAAACCGCCATGGATAAAATCTGAGATATGGGAACAAATGGTTAACCATTGGAACACACCTGAGTGGAAAGCAAAGTCTTTAAGAAATAAAGCTATTAGGCGTAAGGCAACTGGGGGAAAACATACATTAGGATCTCAAACCTATGTGACAGCGAAAAGAAAAGCGGTAAAAATTGTTAATTACCCTCTTTTAGTATATATATATATATATCATGCCAATATATTATCATTTTATTAACTATAACTTCAACATTTGTAGGCTAAGATACTTGGGCGTGAACTGTCAGCTCATGAGATGTGGAAGCAGTCACACTGCAAGAAAGGAAGCAGACCATTGGATAAAGATCCTAGTTGTAGCAGTTCGATACTTTTGAACGTTGATTCAGAAGGGGACGTTCAAGCAGAAAATCTAGTCTGGGTTGACGATAGGGCAGAGGAGACTTGGGTAAGTTGACAGATTAGTAAATCCTAAAAACATATTTCCAAAGAAAAAGGTTATTACAATGAAATTTGAATAATATAGTTATATGTTCATCCCAATAGGTTAAATATGATGGGCTTCTTGTGGAGAAGTATGGGAAAGAACGTAGCAAACATCCAAAATTTGATGAAGACTTGTGGTCACGAGCTGTGGGCAAGAATAAAGGAAAAGTGTACGGGTTAGGCAGTGTTAGTGACCCGTGTGTAGATGACAGAGAAGACCCTGAGGTATGTTTATTCCTTTTTAGACCTTAATTTTATAAAATTAAAAAGTTACTAATCTCTAATATAAGTGAAATCACATATACTAGTAACTTTTGTGCATTTGTATCATTTCCCAATATTATTGTGTTTGTTTGGTTTGTGATGTCTAGTTTTTATTGATAGGTTTGATGCTTTCAATGTAGTGAGAATGTGTAGGAATTTCTTATTAAGTTGATTACACTTTCTTTGTAGGTTGTTTCGTACCAAATTTGTTTTTGACATTAGGTAGAATTTCATTCTTGGTATGTAAACATACTGCATGCTAGTTGGCCTTATAGCACTTAAATTGTAACTTAGAATTGGATTTTGTTTTTCTACAACTAGCTTGACCCATTATCAGTTTCTTTAATTCTGACTTCTTGATTCTATTCTTATGTGGTTTTGTAGATTGAAAAGTTGAACTTAGTTATCACGGAGCTCATTAAGGAAAAAGATGAAGAAAAAGAAAGGTTAAATGGAATTATTGCGGAATTGTTGGCTGAAAAAGAAAAAGATAAGGTGGAAAAGGATGCTATGAATAATAGAATGTCACAAATTGAAACTATGTTAACGGCTACCGTTCGAAAATAGGCTACAAACACTTGGTTTTGAATGTTTCGATTGTTATCATGTTAGGATGGTTTCTGTTATTTGACATTTCAGTTGGTATTTTTATTTTACTGAAACAAAGATGTTTTATATAAATTTGGGATTTCCGAATTTTGTTGGAATGGTTTATGCAATTTTGTAATTTTATTGAAATGTAATTTTAATTGATGCTGTGACTAATTGGTGGAAAATTTTATTGACTAAATTGTTATTTTCAATGAAAATGGTGGCTAAATGGTGAAAAATATAGGTGAGTAAATGTTTATATTCAATAAAAATGGTGGCTAAATGGTGATAGATTTCCGTGACTAAATGGTTTTAATGGTATGAAAACGGTAGCAAAAAAACATGAAATGATGAGCAATTTCAGTGGCTAAATGGTGGCAAAAAACCCGTCACAACTTGGTAGCAAACAAGGTGACTAAATGATGAGGAATATGGGTGGCTAAATGGTGACAAAAAGCCCGTCACAACTCGGTAGCAAACAAGGTGACTAAATGGTGAGGAATATGGGTGGCTAAATGGTGGCAAAAGACCCGTCACAACTCGGTAGCAAAACAGTGGACCGTGGAAAACAAAGAGCGGTCGCAAATTTTTTGACCTTTTTTGTGGTGGCAAAAATTTAGTAGCAAAATATTAAAATGGTCGCTATTTGGTGGCATTAGGGCAATTCACACGGGGGCTTTTGCCACCACCATTTCGGTGGTAAAATGGTGGCAACACAGCAATTGCTATCATTTAGCGACCGAAAATTTGGTGACAAAAGCCCAGTTTTCTAGTAGTGTATGCACACCATATGTTGTATCTTTAGGGTTTTTCAACTTGATCATGAATAGATATGAACTGTTGTCGCGGTACTGGTTTTGATTGTGTTTTTGTTTTTGTTCCGATGACAATAGCAAAAAATATCATTCTCTAGGGTTTGGTTGTTAGAAGACTTTTTTTTATGTTTGTTTGTATTTTTATGTAGTTTGTAAAACAGATATTGTAATTCTGTTGTCATTAAAGCACTTTTTATACCTATTTGGATTTGTACTTTTATAAGTTTTCCATTTTGTATGTACTTTTGTTAAGTTAAATATTTCATTCCAATTATGTTATGGTAATAATATAAGGTTGAATTGTATAACAGCTGATTTACTTTTTAAGTTGTTGTTCACTAAACAGGACATAACATTTGGTCTAGTTATGTTTTTTATATTTTGTTCATAATAATAATTGTTTTAAAAAAAGATATATGATTCATGTGATGTTGATATTAACAGAACTTACTAAGCAGATTAACTGGTATCTTACCAGGAACATATATAGAATAATATTACATAAGTAAAGTTAATTTTAAAGTAACAACTGTTTGAAGAAACTATTGAAGAATATATGTTTGAATCAACAACTGTTTGTAATAACATTTGTTCTAGAAATATCTCCTTAACAGAGCGTCTACAGTTGAACACACGTTTCCAGCTACAACTTGTCTTGGAACCGATTAATGACTTTTTAATTTCATGTTTAATAAATAGACCATAACAGTTGGTCTGTTAATATTTTAATATTTTGAATAAGTATAATTGTGTTAAAAAAATTTCCATGTCATCAGAAGTTTGTTTCATCATCTGTTGCTTGCTTCATCAGCGTATATCATCAGTTGTTTCTTTAATAATCAGTGATTACCCGTAGGAGAAGCATAACCATCAATTAAATGATGTGCCAATACAAGATTAGTAAAAATCAGTGAAGTGGATTTTTTTTCAGTTAAGTACCCCGTCCCCCTAACTAAAAGATATGTGTAAATAGAACAAACGGAAAGGGTCGGCGTGTGGGTGTTTGAAGAAATAGAGCTACGGAGGAGGGACCATAAGTCTGCATTTGCAGTTCTGCACCACGTGAGGCAGGTCTCGTATAGTATCTCCATTGGAGTTTGTGCCTGCTTTAGTTATATATATTAAGATTAAACATAAAAATATATTGTAAAGTAAATATAGTTAAGATACGCTTAAATGGCTAATGAGTTCATCTAATTTTCACTCCTATACAGAGAGCACTTACTTTACTTGTTTTTAATTACATAGCGTAATGATTTTAGTGGTTTTCACTCTCAACTATCTATTTAAATGATATATTAAAAACTAAAACAATAAGGTTGTGTTAAAATTGGGCGACTTGGAATTTTTTTTAATTGGATATCATAATTAATTCACCACCCTTCAAATAGGGTTTCACTGTGAAGGGTCTCACACCAATGAGATTTCACGCCTCATACCTGTGGTTGGAATGGTGTTTTACGAAGGATCCCAACCACATCATTAGAGGCATGACCTCATTACACAAGTCTTAGATCATGATAAAAAAATAAGGTTTGTAAGGAGTTGTGACTTTTGTGAGTTCATTGAGATTTTTCATTAGGGAATGTGAATCGAGTAAAACTTAAAAGATATTGAGTTTAAGCCTAAGTCTACGATAAGAACCATTATCAAACGTACCCACGCTTCATGTATTGAGTTTGAATAAACTCATGAACAAAAACAAGTCAATTATTTATATAAATATTATTTTATTTATATATAATCAAATTTCATAACTAATAAAGGTGGTCCAGTGGTAAGGCAAAGCCTTTTAATACACTAAAAGTGTGAGGTTTTGAGTTCAAGTCTCACAAGGAGTAAGAAATTCACCTTAAAAAAAAAACTAATAAACGCAAATGTGATTAATATATATATGATTATAATATCATGAAATTAATTTAAATAAATATATAGAAAGTACATAAAAATCGTTAAGTAACTCACTCGTAAATAACAAATGAGAAGAGTTTAAGTTTAAAATATCATGCACAAGTCGAGCCCGAACTCTCGTAAGTTAAATAGTAGAGCGCAAGCTTGACTCGACTAGTTTACACCTCAAGAAAAGTTTTCAGGTGATTAAAATATTTATTTTTTGATGAATTATGTAATAATATAAATAAATAACTGGGGATAGTTCAAAATAAGAAAATCTGTAATTTGATATATTATATTAAAATCTTGTAAATAGTTTATTAGAAAGTACATAGAATCGAAGTAAAAACCAAAGAATATTCAACTATATTGGATAAATCGTTTTCTAAAGTTTAGTTTCTACTTGATTGAAGTCTCTTTTGCCACTACAAATGTTGTGAGTTATTTAAACGTGTAGTACAAAAACATCAACTGAAATATTAGATTTATATATTGATTATTAATATAGAGGAAATCCATTTTCAAATGGTGATATGTTTGCACGGCACACACGAGGATCGTGTGTCAGGCAGCCGGCATGGCCGGCCCCCAGCCAACAAAAGTACATTTCATATTCTTCGTTAATGATTTTGATACAATAAAAATATGATACAAAACATAATAAATAAGGGCTTTATGTGTTGGCAGCACACCAAACTCTTATTTGAATACCATTTTATCCTGTACGCTACGTATAGACACTACTAGAAAAATGAGCAATTGCGACCAAAACTTGCGACCGTAAAATACGGTCGCAAAATTAGCAATCTTTTTCCGACCAATCTATTATTGGTAGCAACATTTGCAATTGACCACAAAACGGTCATAAAACGATTGCAAATGATGCGACCGATTACTTTCGATCGCAAAACAGTCGCAAAAGGTTAAAGTATGATCATTACTGTGGGATTTGTGACCGCGTTCTGACCGCTCAGTTTGCGACCGTCAAGACGATCGCAGTAATAATTAAAGAGTATGGGTAATTTTGTGATTTATCTAAAAACTAAAAAAAATAGAATAAAACAAATCCTTCGACCCAATCAGCCTATTTTGTTAAACCTACATCATAACAAGAATATTAATTGGCTAAAAACCCCAATCCTAAACCCACTGAGCCGCCTTCGACCATTATCAGCGCCACCATAAAACCCCTTCAGTTCACACAACCGCCACCATAAAAACCCTTCAGTTCGACCATTATCAACCTTCAATATACACGTCATTCTTCAGCATATTCACCATTAACAGCCTCTCCATCACCACCATATCTATTCGTTGTCTGATGAAGAAGCCGGATACGTTGCTTCCTATCGAACAAATCTGTGAGAGTTTTTGAAGCTACAATCCACCATCGAAGCTACGATCTAGGATCAACATCGAAGCTCTGATCTAGGATCAACATAGAAGCTCTCTGTTCGAACAGATCTTTACATCGAAGCTCTATACAGATCTGCAAGAGTTTGTGAAGGTATATCCAGATCCGAACTTGTTAATTGTTGTGTTAGTCACTATTATCCAGATTCGTTAGTTTTGATTAGCTACTGAACTTGTTAATCGTATCGTTTTGATTGTTGTTATCCTCCTCTGATTGTTATTATTGTATAGATTCGAACCTATTACAATGTTATCTGTTGAAAAATCAAAACTAAGTTTATCATATATATTTTTTTCTTTATTTATTTCTCTGGATCTGTTAATATAAAATGATAAAGGAGAATTCTGATTTTTGTGTTCTTGTGTGCCAACAAAGATGGAGTTTGTTTAATGGTAATAACACAATTTATTTTACTTTATTTATAATAAATAAATACAACTGTGTATTTAGATTGATTCTTGAATCATAATTTCGTTTCTTTGGTTGTTGATGGAAGTAATAAAGACTTGCTTTAATGATTTAGTTTCATGTTTTAGAGCTTTATATGAAGTAGGTTAGACGTATTAATGATTCAATTTGATATACATTTGGTTTTATTATTTATATCTCGACACTTTAATATACTTTTATAGAGGCATTGATTCGAGTATAATGGCGTGGTATACCAATCGAGGGTGGATGTATGAAGATGTTGAGTTTGAAGCCACAACTTTAGCTGACGAGGATTTCCATATCATGCTTAACTTCGACGATGAAGATTTAGAGTGATGGGTTTGTTGGTTATATATAATGATTAGTTTATTTTTATATGTAATTCTAACTAGTATTTTTGTGTAATCTTTTTTCTAACTATTAATCACTTTTTTTTTGTAGGTATCATGGGACGTGGTACAGCAAATGTTAGTAGAGGTCCCAGTTTTTTGGCAGCGGTCGGCAGGGGTTGTGGTCAAGGTATCTTTAGTATTATGATACATATTTTCTTTAGTATTGTGATATGCAATTTTTTTTTGATAAGTTTAAATCTAGTGTTTGCTTAATACGTATACTTCCCTATTATGGTTCATAACAAGAATGTTAATTGGCTTTTTGTTGGCAGGAGTCGGCAGGGGTCGTGGCCAAGGTGTCGTGGGAGTTAATCATTGTAGTGGTCTAGGTAGTCGGCAAGGAGGTGGGCAAGGTGTTGATCGGGGTAGTGGTCTAGGCACTCGTTAAGGTGGTGACCAAGAAAGTAGCAATCGGTGTCATGGCAGGGGTTGTAAAAGTCGTGGTAGGGGTTTATTGTGAAGAATTATGGGGAGGAATGTAGCCAGCATCCAAAGTTTGACCAAGGCTTATGGTTCCAAGCTGCTGGGGAAAGAAAAGAGGAAAGGTGTATGGTTTAAGCAATGCTATCAACCCATATGTGCATGGAAAACAATACGAGGTATGTTTATTCTTTTATAAAAGAGGTTTTTAAAGGCTTGCAGTTTTAGGTCTTTAACCAATACTGTTTATTGCTAACAATATGCAGTTTTAGGTCTTTAGTTTATTTAACATCAGAATAGTTAGTTATTAGGAGACTTTTGACCCATTATCATTTAGAAACCATCTGTTGATCAACGGACATGGATAAAAAGCCTATTCCTTGTTAATGTAAGGGTATTAGAGGGCTATTTAGGTGAGAAATTGCAGCGTTTGACAAATCATATTCTAATTTTCTGATTTGAAGGCTACATAGAAAGACTAACTATAACCGAACGAGGTACACATTAGGAAGGACTGGAATTTTGAACTGATTCACGCGTTAGAATGTTGTGTATTTATTTACATGTATTTTTGTAACTTTGTACACTCTCCACAAGTCCTGCTGTGTGGCAGAATGGGTGGGTCAACTGGGTTTTGGTAATGGGTTGAGATAGGTAATTTGCCTGCTGGTAGGAATGAACTGAATCGGGTTGATATGCCAACAACTTTATCCTTTGTTCAAGTTTCTAGAAGTTCGTTGCACTAAAATATGATTATATAAGTTATGCTATTAAAATGGAATCTAATTTGTATGTATAAATTATTCTAAAAGGCTGACAGCATTTGATATGTGAAATAACAATTTTGGTGACTTCAATATGTTTAACATGATACGTCTGTTACACTTTTAGATGAGTTATAGAATTTTGAGTTTTGACCCATTTGACTCATTAGAGATGATTCTAAAATTTATAGTTTTTGACCCTAGCTGATTCATTATGATACTTTATTGTCTTCATGCACAAACTCAATCATACTGAATAACTACCGAGTTATGTTTTTTGGATACTTAGTATAGAATATTATTGTGGTTTTATTTTGTCCGAATAAAATATTTTATATAGTAGTTTTTTGGATACTTAGTATAGAATATTTGATGAGTGTTTAGATATAAATATACTTTATGTTCAAAAGGTTGAACACAGCTCCCTTCATGCCTAAATCTTTAACACTTTGTATTGGTTATTTTTTTCTCAGATTGAAAGATTGAATCTGATCATCCAGGAAATGGTGAAAGAAAAAGAAGATTGAGAAAGAAAGGTTGAACGAAACTATTGCGGGGTTGGTGATGGAAAAAGATAAGGCAGAGAAAGAGGCAATAAACGAAAGGATGACAAATATTGAAGTGATGTTAAAAGTTAGGTTTCAAAACGTCTAATCATCGAGTTAGACTATAAACATTTTATTTTAATTGTGTTTCTTATGTTAACTCAGATATTGATGTTTCAAGTAGAATGTTTTATATAACTTTGTGAATTCAATAAATGCTTAAATTTTAGAAATATGACGTTATAAGAAGATTAAAATAGAAATAGCTACAAAAAGCTAAAAATCGAAGAAAAATATTTTGCGACCGCAAAAGAGGTTGCAAAAGACAAGCGATCGCGAAACGGTTGCAAGAAAAGCGGTCGCAAAACGGTTGCAAGAAAAGCTGTCGCAAAACGGTCGCAGGTTTGTCATTATAAACATAACCTTACAAAAGTGTAAAGCAGTCGCAATATTTGCAACCGCTTTTATAGTCGCAAAATATGGGTCGGAAAAAGATAACAGCGGTCGCAACTTGGACGCAATAGGGTATTTGCGTCGAGTGTTTTTCTGACTACATTTACAGTCGTAAAACGGTCGCAAAAGGACAATTGCGACCGCTTTGCGACCGGAATCGTTGTCGCAATTGCTCAATTTTCTAGTAGTGAGATAGGTGTACAAATAAATTTGGAGGTGTACTATTACCCTAAACCAGTAGGAATGCTCGCGTATTGCCGCGTGTACGTAGAATTGAAGTATGAATGACTGAAATCGTTTATGAATATAGGGCCGAATTAAACACATATAAAATATACATATAAAATATACATCCAAAACTAAACCAGTGTCTTTATAATCAAATCAATTTAATGGATGAATACATATATACTATATGTGTTAATTTTGATGCCAGTGGATGTTAAAAAAACTTACAATAGTCATTTGCAGTTGGTTTTATTTTATCTATTTCATATGAGCACACGCATATGGATAAACAAAGTTAAGTGTGGGTACATGTAAAAGAACCCTAACCATCTTACAAATTCCAATAATATTTATTAATAACTAATATTCTCAATATATTCACCCATCTGAATAGCAACATTTTTCAAAAGTATACCAAGCTAGCAAAAAAATCCAATCAGACTCGAAATGGAAACAAAGAACATAATTGAAAGAAGATGATGATGGAGAACACTCACTATGTTTTGTTCCTTATGAATAAACCTCACAATATCCGAACTTTAGTACCATCATTTGCAACATATTCATTACATGTTGGATAAACCTCATAATATCCGAACTTTAGTACCATCATTTGCAACATATTCATTACATGTTGGAAATTAGCAAGTGTAAAATTAATTAGTTGCATCACTCTAGTCTATGTCATAAGCCTTACATGTCTCACTTAAAATGTTATACTACTTAATATTGTATGCATGACAAATTTTAACCAACCGCATAATTTAAATGACCTAGATCCAACCCTTTATTTTAGAATTTCCACATGTAGAATTAAAACAAAGTCATTGAATAGCACCAAATTGCTAAAAGTTGTCGATGGTGAAATTGCTAAAAGTTGTCGTTGCAACCGAGTTGCCCACCTAACCTGTCCGGTTTAGTTTATTGCAATCCAAAATGGTAGTAAACATTTAAAACCAAAATACCCATCAACGTCCATAAAACTATTATATAATGCCATGGCCATGCTGGTTTACATAAAGCTATTTAAGACTATCCTAATCATCTTTAATTAACCAAAAAATAGTGTTGTACATGATGATATCATCTATGTTGATAATTTCTTTGCTTTAAAGTTTATGAATAAAAGTAAATAAATTAATTCATAAAACTACAAATTTCATCAATCAAATGAGATACACCTAATGCTATGACACCCAACAAATACATGTTAATAACTTTTACCAAACTTATAAGTCTACCTTAGCAAAACATACTTAATTTGGTTATTTGAGCAATTTGATGATTCAGGAATTATCGGGAGTCGGTTCGATGGTCTGGGGGATCATCGGGAGTCAGTTATACACATGTGTCCAAGGGTTGGTGATTCAGAGGATCATTGGGTAAAACGCACACACACGAGTCTCAAGTCCTGGAAGTTGGTGAATTAATGTAAACGTGTTAGTTATCAAGTAATAAGTGTTTTACAATCATTATATAACTTGTTGATACGTGGATATGTGAAATAATATGTTAAATTAGTGATTAACGCGTCAAAAAACCATTTTGATATGCTAAAGGAAACCAGTAAGGCTAGTTACCTACCCCAGAGACAACTAGCAAGCTAGTCGTGTCCCCTAGGGGGCGACTAGCTATGCTATTCATGCTCTGAAGCTGCTAGTCGCCCAGAATGTCTGATGCGACTAGCTGCAACTATAAATACCATACTTGACTTGATAAACATCATTTATGCAACCCTAACTCGCCCCAAAGTTCTCTCACACCATCCTTAACCTCTGAAACCCGTTTTTGTCCTAAATATACCATTTCCAAGCTTTTAAACATCATTTCCAAGCAAGATCTAAAGTGTATTTTTCATCCTAAGCTTGTTAAGTTATTATTTTGAACCCTAAAGGCCCGGATCTGATTTTATTGTGTTTCTATCTTTGAAAACCTTTGAAAAAAAAAATTCTAAACTAGATTTAAACATCTATATGGGTCTTTAATGAAAGATACAAGCTTGAAATGGTTTTTGATGGTACAAAACATGGGGATTCTTGTGTATTTGTTATTTTGATGATATGGAATAGTGGTTAGGTTGATTACCTCAAGTTTGATGGTTGTTTGATGTGTTTTATAAATGATATGAGTATTGACCCGTTTGAGGGTATTAGAAGGATTTAGGATGATGTATGATGATTGGATGATTGAAACTTGTTAGGGTTTATGCTAGAATGATGTAACAACAACTTGATGATAATTGTAATGTGTTTGTGTGATGAAATCTAATCATTTGCCATTTAGGGTAATGTTTTCATGCAATGATGTGATGTTTCCATATATTATTCCATTTTGGGAAATACTTGCAATTAGTGTGTTAAATGGATGATTAATTGGGGATTATTGATAGGGTTGGGTTGTTTGATGATTGTGGATTGATTGTGGGTGTTTCAACATGTTTCAGATCTGATTTAGAGGGTTTCGCACGCAAAAATATTCAACAGCCTGCAGGGGGCGACTAGCTTAGCTAGTCGTCTATGTGAAGGCTACTCGTGTCCCTTTGGGGCGACTAGCCTAGCTAGTCACCTATTTTGATGCGAGACATGTGTTTTAATGCCGAAAATACGTTTTGGAACCCCGTAACATGTTTGGACACCTAGGAACATAATATAAATAATTGAGAAATTTAATATATAATATAATTCCTAAAAAATACAAGAAAATAATTACACCGTTAGTTCTTGTGGTTTCGCTGAAATTTCAATGTCATGTACTCAGAATTTTCTATAACACCTTCAGGTATTAATGTTCTAATTTGTTTCAGTGTCGGGTATTAGCACTAAACCCAGTTAAAAGTTAATGAATTTGTCACACCCTCAAATTTCACTTGCAGGGTTTTACCGCGAGATGCGTGACATATCAGGATCTAAGTCAACGGTCACAATAAATGACAACTATGTCACACCCTCAAAATCCACTTGCGGAGTTTTACCGCGAGGCGCATGACAAACCAGGATCCAAACCAACGATCACAATAAACAAGTCTAAATGAATATAATGCAATTTCAAAACATAGTTTAAAATCCCCGTTTACAGCGGAAGCTTATTTAAAACAGTATCTCAAAGTAACCAAATGTTCAACATATGAAAACCATGCGACTCTAACTAGACGCCGTGCAGACGCGTGCGCCCTAGTCCAGTAGTGCTACCTTAGCGACCTGAGAAAACATGTAAAAGTTTACGTCAGCACAAAAATGCTGGTGAGTTTACAGGTTTTGTAATCCAAGTACCAAATCCACCTGTCCATACTATAACAAATCGAAAACCAGTGTACGCTAGCTAGGCGTATGTTTTGTTACTACCACGATTGGAAAACCATTACTAACACGCATACCAGATGTTGTGCCCGAAAAGTAAACCAGTTGTTCCTGTTGTTCCTGTTTGAGACAATATGCACTCGCCCGGCCCTCCAAGCCGACGAGCGGGGTTGGTCACTCCCAATAGCGCTATTCACATTTCCCCGTTGTGCAAACCCGCACATTCATGGTTCCCCCCGGGACTTCCAAAGATCGTGTAGTACACAATAGAAACCCATAGTATGACAGTAGTTACCAAATAATCGTTTTAACACATGTTTTCTCCCCCGAAAGTATGAAACCAGTTTAAAAGAGGGGCCGTAAACTCACCTTAAGTTGCGTTACTCCTTAACCCGAGTAAACTCAGCTGCTATGCTAGTCCCGTAAAGCGGCGACCTAACATATGACAGTTACAAGTACTTAGACTAATAACCCGCAGGTTAATTAGTCCCTAGATGTCCAGACCATAACCAAGTTCGTTTGAAAACACCGTGACTGTTTAACTGACCCAAAGTACAAGACTCGACATCCCATTGGTGACCCGAGACTCCCCGTGTTATGTTTACGCTCTCAATCATGCAATCATGCAATCACACTTAACATACGTTAACGCACAACAAGTTATAGCACATAGTTCACGTATCACCGAATTACATCCAAACATATGTTACCAAGTTATTAGATATGTTACGGGGTTCCTAGCATGTTCCTACATGTCAAATCGGGTCTCGGAATGCTAATTTATACTTACAGCAGCAGTACACGCGATTAGGAAAAGTCAACTAGCATTTAGGTTGGTCAACTGGCATTTAGGAAGGCTAATCGCATGTAACTACTAGCATTTAGGGCTGATTGCATGTAACTACTAGCATTTAGGGCTGATTGCATGTAACTACTAGCATTTAGGGCTGATTGCATGTAAAAACTAGCATTTAGGGCTGATTGCATGTAAAAACTAGCGATTGGGGCCTAATCGCATGAAAGATGGGCGATTGGCCTCCTAATCGCCTCTAACATAGGCGATTAGGGTTGCTAATCGCCTGTAACCTTGCTGTTCCGGTTTTTCGCGCGTTTAACGCTCCAAATCAGACCCAGAACGTGTGTAACCATCCAATATCATCCCAACAACTATTCTAAACATGTTTAAACCAAAATCCTTCGTTTTGCCTCGTATTATCAGTCCTGCATGCAATCACGTATTTCAAACACCATTCACATAGCATGCAACATCACACTAACATGCGTAACTATCACCCTAATAATCAGTTACTCAGATTTTTATCATCATAATATCATTATTATTCTGATCTAACATAATAACATGTCACTCATTCATCTAAAATCCTAAAAACCCTAGCTTTCTAATCATAAACACACATAACACATGTATACTAGTTAAAATCCGATTAACAACACTTATTAACGATTTTCAGAAAGCTTTTCCGTTTTAGAACAGGTCTGGACCATTAGGGATTGATTAAAAACGTTTATAAAGATTCATGGATGGAAACCAAACCTTATATTTGTGAAAGAATGATGGATTAAGTTTGAAACCTTGTGTTTTGATCAAAAATCGCGTTCCAGAGGTTGTGTGTGTGTTGGGGCAGTTTATGGGACGACTAGGGTTTGTATAATGAAGTTTATGAGGTCAAGTATGGTATTTATAGTCGGTTTTAGTCGTCCAGCCCGTAACACGCGATTATGCAGCCCTTACACGCGATTAGGAAGCCTAATCGCATGTAAGTTCATGCAATTGGGGCCTAATCGCATGAACAGTCATGCAATTAGTCCCCTACTCGCCCCTAAGGTCCCCCACTCGCCCCTCCTATAGGCGATTGGGCTATCCTAATCGCCTATAGGGGCCTATTCCGTGTGTCTTGCGCGTTAAACCCCGTTTTAACATATGTTAACACATATTCACATACCGACAAGTCACATAATGATTGTAAACACATAACACTTGTAAATACACATATTCACACTCGTTCACCAATTCCCGGGACTCGAGACTTGTATGTTCCGTATGCCCTGACGATCCTACAAATCGTCACCGTTTGTACACTTGGTTAAGGACCGACATCTAATGAACCTCTAGACCAACATCCAATGATCTTCTAGACTAAACCGATAGTTCCCGAACCATAACCCGACTTAACTAACCCAGTTAAGTACAATATACGCGTGACTCGCTAAGGTAGACTTTCATCTCGACAACGTTGTTAACCAGAATTTGCCGGGTGTCACATCATCCCCACGTTAAAAGAATTTTCGTCCCGAAAATTGCACAAGTACCAAAAGAACAAAAGAAATAACGAAAGGAACAAACAAAAGATAGAAACCAAAAGAGAGATTTACCCGAGTTGTCACATCATCCCCACGTTAAAAGGAATCTCGCCCCGAGATTCATTCAGCTGCAGAAGAGACATATCTCGACTCGAACGCTTCCTTAGGAAAGAGGTGAGGATATTTAGACTTCATCTGATCCTCCCGTTCCCACGTATACTCTGGTCCCCGGTTCGAGTTCCACCGAACCTTAACGATACGAATCTTGCTGTGACGTAGGCTACGAATCTTGTAATCCAGAATCTCCACAGGTTCTTCCACAATCCGAAGACGATCATCAACCTTGATCTCTTCCAGTGGAACGATGAGAGACTCGTCAGCCAGACACTTCTTCAAGTTTGACACGTGGAAGACGTTATGTACGTTACCGAGCTCCGTCGGTAAATCAAGACGATATGCCACCGGTCCAATCCGTTCCAGGATCGTAAATGGTCCGACATACCGTGGGTTGAGTTTGCCACGCTTCCCAAAGCGTATGACGCCCTTCCACGGTGAGACTTTTAGAAGTACTTTGTCATTAACTTGGAATTCCAATGGTTTGCGACGCTGATCGGCATAACTCTTTTGCCTATCCCGTGCCGCTGCCAACCGGTTATGAATCTGTACGATCTTTTCCGAAGTTTCGTACACTAGTTCAGGCCCAGTGAGTTGACTCTAGCCCAACAAAGAGGAGAACGACATTTCCGTCTGTACAGTGCCTCGAACGGAGCTGCCTTGATGCTCGTGTGATAACTGTTGTTGTATGAGAATTCCACTAACGGTAGATGAGCTTCCCAACCCTTGCCAAAATCGATTACACATGCTCGCAGCATGTCTTCCAAAGTTTGAATCGTGCGCTCACTCTGACCGTCAGTCTGTGGATGATAAGCCGTACTCATGTCTAGTTGGGTACCCAAAGCCTTGTGCAAAGACTTCCAGAAGTGAGAAGTAAAATGGGAGTCACGATCCGAGATAATAGAAACTGGCACCCCGTGCTTAGAAACAACTTCCTTCAAATAAAGACGAGCCAAACGATCCATGGTGTCGGTCTCCTTAATAGCAAGAAAATGGGCTAATTTCGTCAACCGATCGACAATCACCCATATCTTGTCATTCCCGCTTGGTGATTTAGGAAGTTGCGTGACAAAATCCATGGTAATCCGTTCCCATTTCCATTCCGGAATTTCAGGTTGTTGCAAGAGACCCGACGGTTTCTGGTATTCCACCTTGACCTTAGCACAGGTCAAGCATTTGCTCACGTATGAGGCTATATCCGACCTCATGTTTGGCCACCAGTAAAGCACCTTCAGATCTTGGTGCATCTTATCCAAACCAGGATGAATAGAATACCGGGACTTATGAGCGTCATCAAGGATAAGCTCCCGTAGTCCCCCGAATAAAGGAACCCATATGCGTTCTGCGAAGTAGTGCAGGCCATCAGGCCTTCGCTCGAGGTGCTTGTCGGCACCGTGCATGGTTTCAGCTTTAAGGTTTTCCTCCTTCAAAGCTTCTAACTGAGCAGAACGGAGTTGATCAGGTAGTGATGAATGAATGGTGAGCTGCAACGCCCGAACACGACGAGGTTTAGTTGATTCCTTCCTGCTCAAGGCGTCTGCTACAACATTCGCCTTGCCAGGATGGTACTTAATGGCACAATCATAGTCGTTCAGAAGTTCAATCCAACGACGCTGTCGTATGTTCAAATGTTGTTGGTCAAAAATATGTTGGAGACTCTTGTGATCGGTGTAGATGGTGCATTTGGTACCGTACAAGTAATGTCTCCATATTTTCAACGCGAATACCACGGCACCCAACTCCAAGTCATGGGTGGTGTAGTTCTTCTCGTGCACCTTGAGTTGACGAGAGGCATACGCAATCACCTTCTCGCGTTGCATCAACACGCAACCGAGACCATGAATAGAAGCATCACAGTAAACAACAAAATCATCAGGGCCTTCAGGTAAAGACAAAATAGAAGCAGAACAAAGTTTAGACTTTAGTTCCTTAAACGCTGACTCTTGTGGTTCACCCCAGTCAAATTTTCTATCCTTCTGCGTAAGAGTAGTGAGAGGTTGAGCGATCTTCGAGAACCCTTGAATGAAACGACGATAGTAGCCCGCAAGGCCTAGGAATTGCCGCACCTCAGTTGGCGTCTTAGGTGCTCCCCAGTCCTTGATCGCTTCGATCTTAGCTGGATCGACATGAATCCCTAGTTCATTAACCACATGTCCTAGGAACTGAACTTCGCGTAACCAAAAGTCACACTTTGAGAACTTAGCGTAAAGTTGTTCCCGTCGCAAGAGTTCCAAAACTAACCGCAGGTGTTCCTCGTGTTCGGTCTTGTTCTTGGAGTAGATCAGAATGTCATCAATAAACACAATGACGAACTTGTCAAGATATGGTTTGCAAACGCGGTTCATCAAATCCATGAAAACCGCCGGTGCGTTCGTGAGACCGAAAGGCATGACCAAGAATTCGAAATGGCCATAACGTGTACGAAAGGCAGTCTTTGCAACGTCAGCTTCCCTTACCCGCAACTGGTGATAACCGGACCTCAAGTCAATCTTGGAATAATAACTAGAACCCTGGAGCTGGTCGAATAGATCATCAATACGTGGAAGAGGATAACGGTTCTTGACGGTCAATTTGTTCAGTTCTCTGTAGTCCACACACAATCGGAAACTTCCATCCTTCTTCTTAACAAATAGAATCGGGGCTCCCCAAGGGGAAGAACTTGGCCTGATGAAACCCTTGTCCAAGAGTTCCTGTAACTGACTAGACAATTCCTGCATCTCGGGAGGTGCAAGACGGTAGGGGGCCCGAGCAATAGGAGCAGCCCCTGGTACAAGATCAATACCGAACTCGACTTGACGATGAGGAGGAAGACCAGATAAATCATCGGGAAAAACATTAGGAAACTCGCGTACAACTGGAATATCTTCGATCTTCTTCTCATCACCAGAGGAAACAGATAAAAGCGCCAAAACGGCTGGATACCCCTTTCGAAGACACTTAAGGGCTTTCATGCTAGAGATGATGTTTAGCGGAACACCACCCTTGATACCGTACACAGAAAGGAATTCTCCATCAGGGAGGGGAATCCGAATAACCTTATCGTAACAGACAATCTCCGCGCGATACAAAGACAACCAATCCATTCCTACCACAACGTCAAAAATACCCAATGGTACCGGCATAAGGTCGATGGGGAACGATAAACCCGACAACTCTAATTGACACTCCCGAAGGATAATAGTAGCTTCAATCTTTTTACCGTCAGCCAACTCAATAATATACTTAGTCTCTAATGGTACGGGTACTACATCTAGCAGTCGACTAACTTCCATGGATACAAAACTCTTGTCGGCACCAGAATCAAATAACACCCTAACAGAACGATTATTGAGAAGGAACGTACCGGTGACTGTGTCAGGATCCTGTCTAGCCTCAGCGGCTCCAATGACGAAGGCACGTGCATTTCTGCCGCCGCCCCCGTTGTTCCCATTACCGTTGTTTCCACCCTGCTTCAGTTTTGGGCAATCCTTCTTGTAATGCCCAGTCTCACCACAATTGTAACATCCTTGTCTTCCCGTAGTCCCTTGAGTAGTCGGAGCTGAGCTATTAGTCGGGGCCTGGGTCGATGGAAGTGTAACCCGACAATCTTTAGCATAATGCCCTGTTCGCTGGCAGCGATGACAACGGTTACTGTCGCAGTTCCCTTGATGGTGACGTCCACACTTGTTACATTTGGGCAGTTTCCCCGCATAACCACCCTGTTTGTTACCCGAAGAAGAAGAAGAACCCCCATTGTCGAACCTCTTATTCTGCTGTGCTGGCCCAGATCCCTTCCCGTCATTTTCCCACTTGCGCTTGTTATTCTCTGGAGCCTTAACAGTCGAACCCTTAGCAGGAAAAATACCCTCATTCACCTTTAAGTTGGTCATCCTATGAGCCGATCGGACCACCTCTGCGTATGTAGGATGATTTCCCGCAGCCACTAACCCTGCGATTTCCGGTACTAACCCCGAGACATAGTGTTCAATCCTCCTGTACTCTGGCACATGCAGATCAGGACACAGCACTGCCAACTCGTTACGCCTCACAGTATACTTCTCAATTTCAGACCCAGACATCTTGAGGTTCCACACCTCGTGCTCTAGCTTCTGCACCTCTTCCCTCGGACAGTACTCACGCTTCAGTAGCTGCACAAAATTCTCCCAAGGCATAGCATACGCCTCCCCAATACCCATATTCTGGGTGATGTTATTCCACCAAGTCAATGCAACATCCTGGAATAACGCAGCAGCATACTTAACCCGATCTTCTGGGAGACAGTTACACATAAGAAACACTGACTCCACTTTCTCCAGCCACCTAAGCAAGCTCACCGCACCCTCAGTGCCAGAGAATTCCTGGGGCTTACAGTCCCGGAACATCTTGTAGGTACACATGGGTGGGGGTGGGTTAACAGGACCACCTGAAATGAAACGTATGAGAAACCACTAAGAATGTAAACAAGGTTCACCAATGAGGCAAAGAAAATGGATAAATCAACTTACCACCACCGTTGTGCCCTAACTGAAAGGCAGCTTGGAGCAAGTTGTTCAGATCAGCCTGCGATAGGTTAATACCTCCACGACCACCAGCACCACCGAGACCACCACCACGTCCACCATTGCGACCACCTCCACGTCCTCCTCGTACTCCAGACATGATTCTGGCAAAAAGAACGAGAAAATTTAGTTTCGCAGATAAAGATAACCACTAATGTTCACAAGATCAAAGCTAGATCCAATCCAGGACTATCCCCTCAAACCCAGAGCTCACTAGGGCTTCCATGCATTTCGGTTTATGATTTTGTGTGCACCCAAAATGATAAATCGCTCTACATGGTCCTCCAAGTGTTCTCCTAGTTCAAAGTTCGAATAACCGAACATAGACTCTTAGCTATACACCGTAATACTACGGTAGTTTATGGCAAGTATTTCTATTGGAGTACGAAAGGGAGATGTCCGAGCCTTGGACAAGTCTTAAGAGTACACGATTCACTCCAATATACTACACTGCCTAGAAAGTAAGTAACCCGACCTAAGATAGAACGGATGATGTAACGTAGAGAGACCAACGATTTAGAGACACCCCGACAAGACCATACGTAAACCACCATAATGTTTAGTACCATGTGCTCGTCTAGTGTGTGCGACTCGGCTATAGACTAGACTCTACATGCAGTCCTAGTTCACTATAACCATTGGCTCTGATACCAATCTGTCACACCCTCAAAATCCACTTGCGGAGTTTTACCGCGAGGCGCATGACAAACCAGGATCCAAACCAACGATCACAATAAACAAGTCTAAATGAATATAATGCAATTTCAAAACATAGTTTAAAATCCCCGTTTACAGCGGAAGCTTATTTAAAACAGTATCTCAAAGTAACCAAATGTTCAACATATGAAAACCATGCGACTCTAACTAGACGCCGTGCAGACGCGTGCGCCCTAGTCCAGTAGTGCTACCTTAGCGACCTGAGAAAACATGTAAAAGTTTACGTCAGCACAAAAATGCTGGTGAGTTTACAGGTTTTGTAATCCAAGTACCAAATCCACCTGTCCATACTATAACAAATCGAAAACCAGTGTACGCTAGCTAGGCGTATGTTTTGTTACTACCACGATTGGCAAACCATTACTAACACGCATACCAGATGTTGTGCCCGAAAAGTAAACCAGTTGTTCCTGTTGTTCCTGTTTGAGACAATATGCACTCGCCCGGCCCTCCAAGCCGACGAGCGGGGTTGGTCACTCCCAATAGCGCTATTCACATTTCCCCGTTGTGCAAACCCGCACATTCATGGTTCCCCCCGGGACTTCCAAAGATCGTGTAGTACACAATAGAAACCCATAGTATGACAGTAGTTACCAAATAATCGTTTTAACACATGTTTTCTCCCCCGAAAGTATGAAACCAGTTTAAAAGAGGGGCCGTAAACTCACCTTAAGTTGCGTTACTCCTTAACCCGAGTAAACTCAGCTGCTATGCTAGTCCCGTAAAGCGGCGACCTAACATATGACAGTTACAAGTACTTAGACTAATAACCCGCAGGTTAATTAGTCCCTAGATGTCCAGACCATAACCAAGTTCGTTTGAAAACACCGTGACTGTTTAACTGACCCAAAGTACAAGACTCGACATCCCATTGGTGACCCGAGACTCCCCGTGTTATGTTTACGCTCTCAATCATGCAATCATGCAATCACACTTAACATACGTTAACGCACAACAAGTTATAGCACATAGTTCACGTATCACCGAATTACATCCAAACATATGTTACCAAGTTATTAGATATGTTACGGGGTTCCTAGCATGTTCCTACATGTCAAATCGGGTCTCGGAATGCTAATTTATACTTACAGCAGCAGTACACGCGATTAGGAAAAGTCAACTAGCATTTAGGTTGGTCAACTGGCATTTAGGAAGGCTAATCGCATGTAACTACTAGCATTTAGGGCTGATTGCATGTAACTACTAGCATTTAGGGCTGATTGCATGTAACTACTAGCATTTAGGGCTGATTGCATGTAAAAACTAGCATTTAGGGCTGATTGCATGTAAAAACTAGCGATTGGGGCCTAATCGCATGAAAGATGGGCGATTGGCCTCCTAATCGCCTCTAACATAGGCGATTAGGGTTGCTAATCGCCTGTAACCTTGCTGTTCCGGTTTTTCGCGCGTTTAACGCTCCAAATCAGACCCAGAATGTGTGTAACCATCCAATATCATCCCAACAACTATTCTAAACATGTTTAAACCAAAATCCTTCGTTTTGCCTCGTATTATCAGTCCTGCATGCAATCACGTATTCCAAACACCATTCACATAGCATGCAACATCACACTAACATGCGTAACTATCACCCTAATAATCAGTTACTCAGATTTTTATCATCATAATATCATTATTATTCTGATCTAACATAATAACATGTCACTCATTCATCTAAAATCATAAAAACCCTAGCTTTCTAATCATAAACACACATAACACATGTATACTAGTTAAAATCCGATTAACAACACTTATTAACGATTTTCAGAAAGCTTTTCCGTTTTAGAACAGGTCTGGACCATTAGGGATTGATTAAAAACGTTTATAAAGATTCATGGATGGAAACCAAACCTTATATTTGTGAAAGAATGATGGATTAAGCTTGAAACCTTGTGTTTTGATCAAAAATCGCGTTCCAGAGGTTGTGTGTGTGTTGGGGCAGGTTATGGGACGACTAGGGTTTGTATAATGAAGTTTATGAGGTCAAGTATGGTATTTATAGTCGTTTTTAGTCGTCCAGCCCGTAACACGCGATTATGCAGCCCTTACACGCGATTAGGAAGCCTAATCGCATGTAAGTTCATGCAATTGGGGCCTAATCGCATGAATAGTCATGCAATTAGTCCCCTACTCGCCCCTAAGGTCCCCCACTCGCCCCTCCTATAGGCGATTGGGCTATCCTAATCGCCTATAGGGGCCTGTTCCGTGTGTTTTGCGCGTTAAACCCCGTTTTAACATATGTTAACACATATTCACATACCGACAAGTCACATAATGATTGTAAACACATAACACTTGTAAATACACATATTCACACTCGTTCACCAATTCCCGGGACTCGAGACTTGTATGTTCCGTATGCCCTGACGATCCTACAAATCGTCACCGTTTGTACACTTGGTTAAGGACCGACATCTAATGAACCTCTAGACCAACATCCAATGATCTTCTAGACTAAACCGATAGTTCCCGAACCATAACCCGACTTAACTAACCCAGTTAAGTACAATATACGCGTGACTCGCTAAGGTAGACTTTCATCTCGACAACGTTGTTAACCAGAATTTGCCGGGTGTCACAAACTATACGAGTAAAATAGCGTTAAACAACTGTGCAATTTAAAAGTTTAGTGGAAGAATAATTTAGAGTAAAATCGCATCATTCATTATTTGAAAAAATCTTCTACTGTGTATCATATATATTTGTCGAGCTAGTTTACTTAAATCATAAATATCATTTTTATAGAAATTCATGAGTCATAGCAGTAGCATTTATACAACTCAAGGGTCTATTTAACAATGTTAAAAAAAATAGTTTATGAAGTTCATGCATCCACATGAACACTCAAGACACAGAGGATACATTTAAAAATTATGATAGCCATGTCAATTAGCTTATATGAATACAAATTTAGCAGTGAAGGAGTCAAAATTTTAGACACATTGACGTTAAAACACTTGAACCAGTGGGTTGAAAAGAGACACTATGTTATGCCATCTTTCTCAATAAACTATAGTCGTCCGAGATATAATCGATACTCAAGTCCTAACAATTCAAACATGTGTGCGGGTGAATATTACTTAGAACGTAACCAAGATGAAAGCAGAATGTTGCCTCAAAGCGGTGCTTGATCGATACCGGATGTTTGCAGCGGCGATGTCGGCAAAAAAAACAAAGTAGCAGAGGCGATTTCGAAAGAGGAACACATGGGCAAGTGGTGTGTGATAGATTTGTGGTTATGGAGGAACACGTGGGCAAGTGGTGTGTGTTAGATTTGTGGTTATGGAGAGGTAGGCGATCATGACCGGAAAAGCAACATCTTGTGGCTCCGGGTAGAGGGGACCCCATTCGTTGGAGATATGCCAGTCGGTCAAGAAGGATTTTAGTGCCGTTACCGACCAACTAGAGTTAATCTCGGCAACACTCATGGTGGAACGTGATGTATCAGCTTTTAGGGCCATTATGGAGAGTGGTTTGAGAAGCTAAAATGCTCGGTGTAAACTGATGATTTGTCCTAAACAAAGCTCGCCAATATATAGGCCTTCATTGTTGACGGTTTGAAATTTGAAATGAACCGCCAACAGTCACATCCCAGGTCACTCAGACTGTTGAAACGGCTGATTTGACGAATCAGGATGACGTCACATCACGTGCCCGACCCATGCGGCACCAATCCCAAAGAAGATTTTAAAGTTGGTTGAATGCCTTACTTGGTTTATTCACATCCGACACATTTTAATTTTTTTTTTTTAAGTCTAGTAATATTCATCAATTCTTATCACTAGACTGAGGGGGCATGACGAGGTGGGCCCAATCCAAATGGATAGGCCTACACCGTATCAGGCCCAGAAAGTCCACTCGGGCTGGCCCGCGTTGCAAATGTGGTAAACAGATCGCTAAGATTCAAATTACGAAAGGATAAGGATGAGGGCCACCTGATAAGCTTAATCCCCTTATCACAATAAAGGGGAGAATCTTTCAAATGCCAGAGATAACTGTGACACCCGGCATGTTTGGCTTAAACATATTAGTAACATCTAGGACTACCTTAGCGAGAAACATATATAAACGAACTTAACTGGGTTAGTTGAGTCGGGTCAAGTAAGGATTGTCCAGGGTACAATGATCTGGAGGATCATTGGGAGTCGTTTTGGTAATACACTAGTACCGGGTTCCGTTGTTGGTAACATTACATGAACTAATTAAGTATATGTGTAGATTATGGGTCGTGTGGTGGATTATATACATAGATGTGTTTAAATGATGCGTAAATGAATATACGTGCCTAAATATGCTAAACATAGACTAAGGTTGCATGCTTGTATGTTAAGATATGTTAGAATGCGTTAAACACGACAAACTGGAAAAACTAGCTAAACAAAGAACTCTGGTTCGACCACTTCGGATGGTCGAAGGAGATAATTTGCCTTGGTTCGACCCTTGTAAAGGGGTGAACCTGGGAACTGGGATGGGAAGAATTTCCTTCGACCACAGAAGGACTCATTCGACCCTGAGAAGGGTCGAAGGAGGGCTCATTCGCCCATCAAAAAGGGGCGAATGTGGGACAGTATAAATACCAACCTTTGTCATTTTTTTCACCATTTCACAAACCCTAGCCGTTCCAAAACACTCTCAAACGATTTTCAACACTGAGGAAGGAGTTCTTGCTCTGATTTTTCATAATCTAACCCGTTTACAACATCTAAGCAAGGATCTAAGGTGTGTTCTTGATGCTAAATCCTTTTTAAAGCATTTTAATTCGTTTTCATCTAACCCTAATTGTCCGGATCTGTACTAAGGGTGTTTTCATGATTAGAAACCTTTTAAACATCTTTCTAAACTAAAACCTTATCATTTAACATAGGTTTTCATGGTGAATAACATATGTAAATTGTGTATTATGTGGTGTTATGTGTTATTCGATGATTTGCTGCTATACCTATGATAGAAACATGATATAGGATTGTTATTGATGCTAGATTATTGTTATTTAGGGTTAGGATTGGATATGATGATATTATGGGTATTTGGGGGTTTTAACGAATCTAGACTTGATGCATGATATTTATGATCAATAGAATTGATAAGAAAAGATCGAACACTCGACAAACTGAGCATTTCAAGTTGAATATGAGTCGATTTTAAAAGTTTCCAAATTGGGTAAATTATTCATGCATGAAAGTGATGTTTCCATAATCTTTACCATTTTGGGAAAGGGCTGGAACGGACGTATTATCGGGGGAAATCGGTGGGGTTTTGTAGGGATAAGTTATCCATGCTTGACTGCTGTGTTTGATGATGTTTCGAGTCGTTTTGAATGTGTTTGAAGCGTTTTTAGGAAAATTCGCACAATAGGGGCGAACCTGGCCTCCTTCGACCGATCGAAGGTGCGAAGGAGGGAATCCAGGGTCGAACCTGGGTTTTTGTTGGACGAATGTACCGTGTTTCATTTTTGGGTTTCGTGTCTTTTCGTTTGTGTTTTACTCGTGTACCGTGTTTCAGGTGTTGGTGCCAATCCACCCCCACCTCAGTGCTCTTATAAGAAGTTTCGGGACTATCAGCCCCATAACTTCGCTGGAACTGAGGGAGCGTTGGGACTGCTCCGATGGCTGGAGAAGGTTGAGTCTGTGTTTGTTATGTGCAACTGTCCTGCTGGGGACCGGGTGAAGTATGCCACCGCGACATTTGAGGGGCCTGCACTGTCGTGGTGGAACGCTACTACTCAGAACATGGGATTGGGGGAGGCTATTGCCATGCCTTGGGCGGAGTTTGTGCAACTGTTGAGAGGTGAGTACTGTCCGAGAGAGGAGATACAGAAGTTGGAACATGAGGTCTGGAGTTACAAGATGGTTGGGTCTGAGATTGAAGAATACACTGTGAGGAGGAATGAGCTGGCGGTGTTGTGTCCTGATTTGCACACACCCGAGTACAGGAGGATCGAGCACTATGTGTCTGGACTAGTGCCCGAGATAGCTGGATTGGTGGCTACTGGGAATCTTCCCACTATTGCTGAAGTTGTCCGATCAGCTCATCGGATGACTAACCTGAAGGTGGCAGAAGGCGTTTTGCCACCCAAGGGTGCTGCTGTGAAGGTTGCTGAGGGGAACAAGAGAAAGTGGGATGGAATGGGAAAGAGTGTTGTACCGGCGCCGTCTCAGCCGGCAAAGAAGTTTGAGTCGTCTGGATCGTCTTCGGGGCAGAAGACAGGTGGGTATATCGGGAAGCATCCCAAGTGTAACCGGTGTGGTTACCATCACTCGGGGAACTGTGATAAGGCACGCTGTCATCGGTGTAACCAACTTGGACACTTGGCCAAGGATTGCAGGGCAACACTTCCGTCGGCCCAAGCTCGTACCCCTACTCCTGCTCCTGCTCCTGCTGTTCAGGGAACTCAGGGGAGGCAGGGGTGTTATAACTATGGTGACACGGGAAATTTCAAGCGTGACTGTCCCAAGCTGAAACAGGGCGAAAATGGGAAGAACGGGAACGGTAACGGGAACAACGGCGGCGGAGGCAAAACTGCACGTGCTTTCGTCATTGGATCTGCGAAGGCTAGGCAGGATCCAGACACAGTTACCGGTACGTTCCTTCTTAATGATCGCTATGTTTCTGTCTTATTTGATTCTGGTGCCGATAAGAGTTTCATATCTTTGGATGTTAGTCGATTGCTAGATGTAGTACCCACACCTTTAGAGGCTAAGTACTTAATAGAATTGGCTGATGGTAAGAAAATCGAAGCGACACACACCCTTAGGGAATGTCGCTTGGAACTGTCGGGCTTGTCTTTCCCCATTGACCTTATGCCGGTGCCCCTGGGTAGTTTTGATGTCGTGATCGACATGGATTGGTTATCGTTGTATCCCGCGGAGATCGTTTGTTTTGACAAGGTTATTCGGATCCCTCTCCCTGATGGAAAGATCCTTTCAGTTCATGGCGAGAAAAGCGGTGCTCCGCTGAGTATCATTTCTAGCATGAAAGCCCGTAAGTATCTTCGGAAGGGCTGTTCGGCCATTCTGACACTTGTTATCATTTCTACTGACGATGAGAAGAAGATCGAGGATATTCCGGTGGTTCGTGACTTTTCTGATGTGTTTCCTGATGATTTACCTGGTCTTCCTCCCCATCGTCAGGTTGAGTTTGGTATCGATCTTACTCCGGGCGCAGCTCCTATTGCCCGAGCTCCGTATCGTCTTGCACCTCCCGAGATGCAAGAGTTGTCCAGCCAGTTGCAGGAACTCTTGGAAAAGGGTTTCATCCGACCGAGTTCTTCCCCGTGGGGAGCTCCTATTTTGTGTGTGAAGAAGAAGGATGGAAGTCTTCGCATGTGTATTGATTATCGTGAGCTGAACAAAGTGACCATCAAGAATCGTTATCCTCTTCCTCGCATTGATGATCTCTTTGACCAGCTTCAGGGCTCCAGCTACTATTCGAAGATTGATTTACGGTCCGGTTATCACCAATTGCACGTCAGGGAAGCTGACATTTAGAAGACTGCTTTTCGCACTCGTTATGGCCATTTTGAGTTCTTGGTCATGCCTTTTGGTCTCACTAACGCACCGGTGGTGTTCATGGATTTAATGAACCGCGTTTGCAAACCTTACCTTGATAAGTTCGTCATCGTGTTCATTGACGATACTTTGATTTATTCCAAGAACAAGGCGGATCATGAGGAACACCTGCGGTTGGTCTTGGAACTTTTGAGACAGGAGCAGTTGTATGCTAAGTTCTCGAAGTGTGATTTTTGGTTACGTGAAGTTCAATTCCTAGGACATGTGGTGAATGAACTGGGAATTCATGTCGATCCAGCTAAGATCGAAGCTATTAAAGACTGGGAAGCACCAAAGACGCCATCTGAGGTGCGGCAATTCCTAGGTCTTGCGGGTTACTATCGTCGTTTCATTGAGGGATTTTCGAAGATCGCTCAACCCCTCACTGCTCTTACCCAGAAGGACCGAAAGTTCGACTGGAATGAACCACAAGAATCAGCATTTCAGATGCTGAAGCTTAAACTTTGTTCTGCACCTATCTTATCCTTACCAGAGGGTACGGATGACTTCGTTGTGTACTGTGACGCTTCTATTCGTGGTCTCGGTTGCGTGTTGATGCAACGCGGGAAAGTTATTGCTTATGCTTCTCGTCAACTCAAAGTTCATGAGAAGAACTACACTACTCATGACTTGGAACTGGGTGCGGTAGTCTTTGCGTTGAAAATCTGGAGACATTACTTTTACGGTACCAAGTGTGAAGTATATACCGATCACAAGAGTCTTCAGCATATTTTCGACCAGAAGGTGTTGAACATGCGGCAGCGTCGCTGGGTTGAACTCCTGAACGATTATGACTGTGCCATCAAATACCATCCTGGCAAGGCAAACGTTGTGGCGGACGCCTTGAGCAGGAAGGAGTCTGCGAATCCTCGTCGTGTTCGAGCCTTACAGCTCACCATTCATTCGTCATTGCCTGACCGAATCCGTTCTGCACAGTTGGAAGCCTTGAAGGAGGAAAACCTTAAGGCTGAAACTATGCACAGTGCTGAAAAGCATCTTGAGCTCAGGACCGATGGCTTACACTATTTTGCGGGACGTGTTTGGGTCCCATTGTTCGGGGGATTGCGCGAGCTTGTTTTGGATGAAGCTCACAAATCCTGGTATTCTATTCACCCTGGCTCCGATAAGATGTATCAGGATTTGAAGATACTTTATTGGTGGCCGAACATGAAAGCTGATATAGCTTCTTACGTCAGCAAATGTTTGACTTGTGCTAAACTCAAGGTGGAGTATCAGAGGCCGTCTGGTCTCCTACAACAACCAGAGGTTCCGGAATGGAAGTGGGAGCGAATCACGATTGATTTTGTCACCAAACTGCCAAGGTCACCTAGTGGTTATGATATGATCTGGGTGATTGTTGACCGGCTGACTAAATCGGCACGTTTTATACCTATTAAGGAAACCGATGGGCTCGAGCGGTTGGCTCGACTTTACCTTAAGGAGGTGGTTGCTCGGCACGGGGTGCCTGTTTCTATTATCTCTGATCGTGATTCTCGTTTCACTTCGCGTTTCTGGAAGGCTCTGCACAAGGCTTTGGGTGCTCAGTTGGATATGAGTACGGCTTATCATCCGCAAACTGATGGACAGAGTGAGCGGACGATTCAAACCTTGGAAAACATGCTTCGGGCATGTGTTATCGATTTTGGCAAAAGTTGGGAGATCCACCTGCCATTAGTGGAGTTCTCCTACAACAACAGCTATCACTCTAGTATCAAGGCAGCTCCGTTCGAGGCTCTTTACGGACGGAAATGTCGATCACCACTTTGTTGGGCCGAGGTGGGCGAGAGCCAGCTCACTGGTCCAGAACTCGTGTACGAAACTTCGGAGAAAATCGTGCAGATTCGTCAGCGTTTGGCTGCTGCTCGGGTTCGTCAGAAGAGTTATGCCGATCGCCGTCGAAAACCTTTGGAGTTCCAGGTTGGGGACAGGGTACTTCTGAAAGTTTCACCATGGAAGGGCGTCATACGCTTTGGAAAGCGTGGCAAGCTTAACCCTCGTTATGTCGGACCATTCGCAATCCTGGATCGGATTGAACCGGTGGCATACAGACTTGACTTACCGGCGGAGCTCGGTAGTGTGCACAACGTCTTCCATTTGTCTAACTTGAAGAAGTGTTTGGTTGATGAATTTCTCATTGTACCACTGGAGGAGATCAAGGTTGATGATCGTCTTCGCATTGTGGAGGAACCTGTCGAGATTCTCGACTACAAGATTCGTAGCCTTCGTCGGAGTAAAATCCGCATCGTTAAAGTCCGTTGGAACTCGAACCGTGGACCGGAGTTCACATGGGAACGGGAGGATCAGATGAAAGCTAAGTATCCTCATCTTTTTCCAAAACGCGCGTTTGAATCGAGGCATGTTACTGCTGAAGCGGAATGAATCTCGGGTCGAGATTCCTTTCAACGTGGGGATGATGTGACATCCGGTAATTTCCTTTTCGTTCTGTTCTTTTTCGTTTCCTAATTTGGGGCTTTGCGCAATTTTCGGGATGAAAATTCTTTCAACGTGGGGATGATGTGACACCCGGCATGTTTGGCTTAAACATATTAGTAACATCTAAGTCTACCTTAGCGAGAAACATTTATAAACGAACTTAACTGGGTTAGTTGAGTCGGGTCGGGTCAAGTTAGGATTGTCCAGGGTACAATGATCTGGAGGATCATTGGGAGTCGTTTTGGTAATACACTAGTACCGGGTTCCGTTGTTGGTAACATTACATGAACTAATTAAGTATATGTGTAGATTATGGGTCGTGTGGTGGATTATATACATAGATGTGTCTAAATGATGCGTAAATGATTATACGTGCCTAAATATGCTAAACATAGACTAAGGTTGCATGCTTGTATGTTAAGATATGTTAGAATGCGTTAAACACGACAAACTGGAAAAACTAGCTAAACAAAGAACTCTGGTTCGACCACTTCGAATGGTCGAAGGAGATAATTTGCCTTGGTTCGACCCTTGTAAAGGGGCGAACCTGGGAACTGGGATGGGAAGAATTTCCTTCGACCACAGAAGGACTCATTCGACCCTGAGAAGGGTCGAAGGAGGGCTCATTCGCCCATCAAAAAGGGGCGAATGTGGGACAGTATAAATACCAACCTTTGTCATTTTTTTCACCATTTCACAAACCCTAGCCGTTCCAAAACACTCTCAAACGATTTTCAACACTGAGGAAGGAGTTCTTGCTCTGATTTTTCATAATCTAACCCGTTTACAACATCTAAGCAAGGATCTAAGGTGTGTTCTTGATCCTAAATCCTTTTTAAAGCATTTTAATTCGTTTTCATCTAACCCTAATTGTCCGGATCTGTACTAAGGGTGTTTTCATGATTAGAAACCTTTTAAACATCTTTCTAAACTAAAACCTTATCATTTAACATAGGTTTTCATGGTGAATAACATATGTAAATTGTGTATTATGTGGTGTTATGTGTTATTCGATGATTTGCTGCTATATCTATGATAGAAACATGATATAGGATTGTTATTGATGCTAGATTATTGTTATTTAGGGTTAGGATTGGATATGATGATATTATGGGTATTTGGGGGTTTTAACGAATCTAGACTTGATGCATGATATTTATGATCAATAGAATTGATAAGAAAAAATCGAACACTCGACAAACTGAGCATTTCAAGTTGAATATGAATCGATTTCAAAAGTTTCCAAATTGGGTAAATTATTCATGCATGAAAGTGATGTTTCCATAATCTTTACCATTTTGGGAAAGGGCTGGAACGGACGTATTATCGGGGGAAATCGGTGGGGTTTTGTAGGGATAAGTTATCCATGCTTGACTGCTGTGTTTGATGATGTTTCGAGTCGTTTTGAATGTGTTTGAAGCGTTTTTAGGAAAATTTGCACAACAGGGGCGAACCTGGCCTCCTTCGACCGATCGAAGGTGCGAAGGAGGGAATCCAGGGTCGAACCTGGGTTTTTGTTGGACGAATGTAGTAAAACGGGCGAAGGAGGCATCAAACGGTCGAACGAAATGTAAAACGGGCGAAGGAGACTGAAAACGGGCGAAGGAGACTTAAAACTGACTGGTTCGACCGTTCTGATGCAGAAATGAGATTTTTGATACAAACTAAGTGTTTTATGCTTGAACCTTGTGTGTAATCTATGTGTACTTGATTAGTTAGGGTAATGAGTCACCAACGGAACGTCGGGTCGGTCTAGTGTGTCGGTTAAACATTTAAACACGTTTTAAAACATACTTGGTTACGATCTGGACAATCGGGGACTAGATAACCTTATGGTTATTAGTCGGATCACTTATGTGAACATTTTGATAGATCTCCGGTAGAGGGATTATCAAGGGCGTAACATCTTTACTTGTAATCGAAGAACGCTATTTAAGGTGAGTTCACGGCCCCACTTTTACTGCTTTAACTTTTGGGGGAGAAAACATGCACTAAACTATTTTGGTAACATATGTCATACTATGGTTTTAAACTTGTGTACTATACGATCTTTTAAAGTCCCGGGGGAAACCATGAATGTGCGGGGATGCACAACGGGGGAAATGTGGATAGATCTATTGGGTTTGACAAACCCCACTCGACGGCTTGGAGGGCCGGGCGGGTGCATATTGTCTCGAACTGGTAACACTCGTAGCATGGCTACAACACATCGGGCTGAACACATGGTAACAGTCTAGTAATGGTTTTCCAATCGTAGTAGTAACAGAACATACGCCTAGCTAGCGTACTTGGTAACATGGATATAGTATAGACATGGTAACATTCTGGTAACATCTTGATAATATTTTGAACAAACCTGTGGACTCACCAGCATTATATGTTGACATCTTTTTGGCATGTTTTTCTCAGGTCGCTAAGGTAGCAACAAATGGAACTAGTCGCACGGGTCTGCATTGGCGTCTAGGCATAGTTGCACGTTTTGTAATGAAAAGTGTCTTGAATAACTTTTTGGATGATAGCATAGTTGATTAAATGCTACTTAAACGCTTCCGCTTATAAAATCGTTGGTTATGTTTCTTTACGTTTTCATATAGAGTTGTTTATTGTGATTGTTGACTTGGATCCTGGTTTGTCATGCGCCTCGCGGTAAAACCCCGCAAGTGGAAATTTGAGGGTGTGACAATAACGCTTATCTCCAGGACTCTCGGAGACTCTGTTACTAGAGATTTGACCTGTGAGGGTTATCACCAAAGGCACGAGGAAACTATAAAAAAGGGATAAGAGGTAAGTCATATTCATTCAGCAACTCCTTCTAAACTCTCTTAACCTTCACCCCCACCACACATACTTATTCTCACGCCGGAGGGTGGTCACAGGAATCCCCCCATTCCTGTGGCGAGTCCTAACGGTGGTCTGTTTTGTAGGTATTCAGGCTATACTGTCCAGATCATCAGGAGTCGATTTCTTCCCTTTTCCTATTAAAGAAGACTATACCCAGGAACTTGTTTCTTCAGGTATATATTTAAAAATCAAGTTACGGGAAGTAAATAAGTCCTTAGAAAAATCAGTGATTTTTCCTAATGCAGTTGTTTAAAGACTAGAAAATATAAGGTTTGATTGTATTTATTTAACAACTTTAGGGTGGGGGGGGGGGGATGTAACCACTAAAAAGAAAAGAAAATAGGGTGCATTTAGCAATACCCTTTTATTTTAACTTTTTTTTTTTTAAAGGTTAATTTCTTTTTAATCATGTGGTCTTTAGGACTTGAACTCAATACCTCCCACTACCTAGGTGTTTTAAAGGCTTTACCTTTCCCAATGAACCACTTACTTAGAGCATTCAGAGTAGCGCCCCCATTTTTTGGTGAGGCAAAACCCTATAATTTTTTATGGGGTTGGAAGTGGTTGTGAGTGATGAAAATGATGAATCTACTATTTATTAGTAAATTTTGGGTTCTTTGGGAATTTTTTTTAGGGAAAACAGGAAAATTGTATTTATTTTTTAATATTTGTTAAAAGTGGTTGTGAGTGGAGGAGAGAGAAACTATAATAATTTTTAATGTAATATGTGGTTATGATTTGTTATGAGTGAATGAGGGATGAGCAAGCTATTGAGATTGCTCTTAATACCACCTGTATTAATTAGATGTTCTTCCTCTTTTCTTTTCGAATTCCATGGGCCTTTATTTTTATTTTTTCCATTTGAAGCTGACCAACTATTTCTTGTGGGCCTGTCTTAAATTTCAAGCCCAACTCACCTCATTTTGCATAGCTCCACGTTTTCTTCTTTCTTAATTTAATCTACAGAAAATCATCAACTTAGCCCAATAAAATTAATAAAGCAAAGGAAATTATTATATATATCATTTTGAAACATAAGTTTGCTACAGTACCGTAGCTACTTTCGAAATTTACACATTTCCCTATCTATTGTTAACGTTAGACTCATCATCACCTTCCACATTTATAGATCATAGCTGTCCACTTATTTGATGTTTTTTTCCTCTCAACAAAACATCTGAACAACAAAACCATTTGAGTAAAGCTCAGCTAATCTACACTACCTTCTCAGTCTTTTTTGTTGATACCGCCAACCACCGTGTATGTCATCGACCCATTTTATGACCCATTATCGTCCTTGACAACCCCAGCCATATCGGTATATTATTAACTATAAAATTATTGTCAACTAATATCGCAAAATTATGCGGGTAGTTTGATGATTTTTTAACATTGCCTTTATGTGTCCTTGACATTTTGTTTAAAATCAACCCGCCCGCCGCATAGCTCTGATGTAGGAGGAATTATAAATAACCTTACAAAACTAATTACATTACCTATTGCTACGAGGCAATTTTAATGTAGTATTAGTTACTTTAAAAAATGATAGTTGTAAGTTGCACGATGGAATGATGTTTGTGGGATATAAATACGTTTTCAATTGTTCCATGTTTTGACATAGATTTTGTCTAGAAACGAGTCAAATATAATACATTTTCACTTGATAATATAAATTTGAGTTACGGTGTGTTTTAACGCCGCCGCAACGCGGCAGGTAATACACTAGTTTAAATAGTTTCACTGTAACATCATCATTCCATTTACTTTTCCATATTCATTCAAGAAATATTTAAATACTAAACTAATTATTGCAACACCAACACCCTTCGTTATGATAGAGTGATCAAAGCAATGAATACGAAAAACTAGACCTATCTTGTTAGAGATTGAAAGTTCGAATCTGAGCCAACACGAGTTTTATTTGGTTGATTGGGTTACCTTGGGGACTTGTTCCTGCTTGAGCTCTAGGTGCGTCTGTTGACGTGTTAAGATACGGTTCTTGTAGAATGCGAAGCCCCACACTGAAGTCAGCGTGGACCCGGTTAAGACAATATAGTCTGGGCAGATATTGGGTGATGGGCATGTAATTCATGGGTGTAGCTCTAAAGGGGCGGCCGACCACCCCGAATTTTCGCTCAGAAGTTCCGATTATATAGTATTCGTATAAATTTTTTTTGGTATATACGGTTTCAACCCCCCAAAACTAGTGATTTCCGATCCCGCGGTGACTTCCGACCCCTGACGTTTCGGATCAAGCTTCGCCACTGCTGTAATTAGCAGGTGTAACTATCTGATCCCAAAAAAGATAAAGAAGGTCACCGTTCAAAAAACAAAATACCTTGATGTATTTTCTAGTTCTTTCGGTTCAAGTGTTATTGATGTAAATGTATCTTTTTAGCTCGGTTTTCTTTCAAAGCCTATACATAAAAAAACAGCTTAGCATAATATTAGTATAACATGTTCTGTAATGACATCGATACATTTTATCTATACTGCTATGTATATAATACATCTGAAATGTGGCAAAGTTGACATTAAACTTAATTTTGAAACACCTAATAAGAATATTTATGGTATTTAGTGACAATGACGTATTAAACCTCTATATCTATACTATATTATAATGTATGAGGAAGGGGTAGTTTAAGATACCTAAAAGTTAAGAACTTATTTTTCATTAATAACCTTAAAATGTGGGTAAAATAGTCATTCATACATTATTTACATTTTAATACCCTATGTTAGTTACACTTTAATCCCTTAAACTCTACTTAATTTTTGCTTATTTAAATTATAGTTAAACTTATTTTCCTTATCTATACTACTATATAGTGTATTCTGGACGGGCAACATCGTCATTTCATATTTATTTATATGGGCAAAAATGTAATTTCATTAGATTGGTAAGACAAATTTAATACAAACATTTAATACAAGTCAAATTTCATTTATAATCTCTTTTTTATTAATTTTGTTTTTGTTTTTGTTTTTGATATATATCAATGATGCATTTTTTAAGATGATTATTTTTTTTAATTTGACAAAATTACAAGTCATCCTTTATGTTTATAGCGAATTGCAAATCATGTCCTTTAGAAACACAAATTACAGAAAACGTACTTTGTGTTTACAAATCTTTACACGTTATGTCCTTTGACACTAAGAGCATGTTTGGATGTCCATTTTCACCTCCTTATGACTTTGACTTTTCCAAAAAGTCATAAGTTAAAAAAAAGTGTTTGAGTGATGGTTTGAAAATGACGTTTTAGGCATTGAATAAGGTGAAAAGGGGGTGGAAAAGGAGATTAAGTTACAATCTATGACTTTTAGGATTAAGGAGGTAAAGAGAAGGGGAGCCAAACATGCCATAACTCAGTTAACTTTTCTTGTTAAATATGGACAAGTGGACCTCATGTGAGGGTAGATTAGTCTTTTTACCCATTTATTATAAATATAGTCTTTTAATACATAAAACTATATGCACACACACACAACTCTCTCTTTTCTCACCCTTAAGTTTAATCTTTCCCTCACTCTTTGTCAACCGACACTATCACCCACCACCACTATACCTTCACATGAGGTCCTCTTGGTCATATTTTAACGAGAAAAAATAACTAGGTTAGGGTAAAAGGACGTAACATGTAAGTGTTTGTAAATACAAAGTAATTTTTCTGTAATTTATGTTTTTAAAGGACATGATTTCCAACCCGCTATAAACATTCTAGGATCGACTTTCGGGTCACCCAACAATCACGAGCTTGACTATTCAGAGTGTGGAATCCTCTGAAAAGGTTCGGATAACAGAAACGACAATGAAACAAACACAAACGAGGTATCAACACACACAAAATATGGTCAAAGGTTGTATTTATTAATAAAAAACAGAGCTCAGGTGTTTACAATGATAATCTCAGACCTTCAGACCCTGGGAAGGGTGTTTGGGGGTTGTGTGATGTGACATCTAATGATTAGGGCAATGATTGGATGCTTTTATACCCATACTACTCGTGCAGGACCTTACACGCGAGTAGGGATCCTAAGCCATATGAAAAGCATGCGAGTAGGGCTGTCACACATGATAGACAGGAGATTAGCCATGCTAATCGTCTCTTAGTAATCCTACTCGCCTCCAACATTCAATTTGTCCCAAAACGCTTCCAAACACACCCAAACACCCTAAATACTTTCCAAACATCATGTATACTAGCCTAGGGACATCATGTACTAACAAACATAAAGGACGATTTTTGTAATTTACTCTTTTAATTTTTAAGACACTCATTAACTATGTATATACACACATCTATGTCGGTTCCTCATTGCATAAACATTTTCTTTGATACTGCAATTTATCACCTCCCAAAAATAGCTAGAGTGCGAACTTCAATTAGATAGAATTAGAATTAGAATGATTTTTGTTGTTTAACTTTTGTACATTGATAATTAGTTAATGGATTTTGATTGTTTAACAAGTAAGGAATACATTTTTATTACGCTCACCAAAAGAGGATCGGCAACACCCGCTACTGTAAATTATAATTTGTCGACTCCACTGCAACGTGCGAGCTTACAATACAATATCCCACTCGCATAAACAAATTTTGTACCAGAAACACACGTAGGGGCTCAAATGTAACATATTATAACTTAGGTGCTTTAATCAACTGGCATAGATTGTCACCTTACTTTCCTCACCGTTTAGACGGCGCTTCAAATCAAGCAAAAAACAAACAACGAGTTGATTAACCAAACAACGTGCAGTCCCGCTGCAACGCGCGGACTCCTGCTAGTTTTAAGTAAACCATCCTCCATGATTTTTAAATAGTCATATTTTTTTTGCATACATTTATACTTTTATGAAAAAAATTACATCATAATAATGAGCATTTTATTATCTTTAATTTGAGTCTAGTATTACTATTTTTTTATTTTAAAAATCTTTTATGTGCTACGTGATTAACGATATCTAGGAGTGAGCAATAACTAAACCGTTCACCGAAGCCAAACAAAAAAAAAACAGACAAAACTGAACCAAAATCTATTGAAATCTAAAAACATCTGATTTAACATAAAATTGATTATTGTTTTCTTTTTGTACCCTTAGTTAACCCAAATTAGTTAAACTAAAACAAACCCATTAATATATTCATAACAGCGTGTCTGCACGATATGGTAGTGAACACAGACACTTCTAATGGTTCATGGTTGGGTTAGGTTCAGTTTGGTTATAAGCCTCAACCAGAGCAAAAATCGACATTATCGGTTTATCGATCATGTTAACCAACCGGTTGATTGGTTCAGTCTATTTGGTTATATTGTCATTTTTAGTTCGGTTTAGTTAATAACCAAAATCAAACTTTAATTTTGCTTAGAAGCACATGAAATGAAGGTATAAATACATGTAATGGATGTATAAAAGATATAAATGTTTGAATAATTCAGTTTTGCTTTGTTAATTTTAGTTAACTTAGGGTACAAAAAAACCGATATTATGTTAACTCGGATTTGGTTACTTTTCAGCTCGGTTTTGTATGTTTTTGTTCGATTTCGATTGAGATTCAATTATTGTTCACCCCTATATATTATTAATCACGTTAAAAAATCAAATTTTTAATGAAAAGTATAGCAAATTATACTCTAATCTGGTATGAAGCTAAGTAGATAGGTTTATGAATTGTAGTGGCGGTATAAATAGAGGGGGTTTTGAAAATTTTAGCTTTTATACCTAGGCCTGTAAACGAATCGAACGAACACGATGTTTGTGTTTTGTTCATTTATTTTTAACCGAACAAGAACACATAATAAAACACATTTTTGTGTTCATGTTCGTTCATTAAGAAATTTGTCATGTTCTTGTTCGTTTATGTTTGTTCGTTTAAAACCTAAATGAACAGTTCACGAATGAACATAAACAGGACGTTCACGAACATAATAAATGTGAACGATTTTGTATTACTGAAACAACCCAATTACTAATTGGTTATATATTTATACAAGTAGCTAAAGCCCAATTTATATTTATATTTTTGTAAATTTAACTACGTATGTAATTAATAAACATAAACGGACATAAATAAACGAACATAAACGGACGTTCACGAACATAAATGAACAAACTCAACGTTTGTTCATGTTCGTTCATTTAACTAAACGAACTTCCTGCCGAACAAGTTCTCGAACAGCTCACGAACATTCAGTTCGTTTACAGACCTATTTTTACCTCTATTTCATGTATTTATATCTCTATTTCATGTATTTGTAGGCAAAAAAATTTAGCCATAGTTAGTTTTTGTTATTCACCAAAATTAACTAAATCAGACCAAAAATCGATAATCTAACAATACTAACCGAACCAAGGAACCAATTGTTTAATAAGATTGACTAATTGATGACTTTTGATTTTAGTTTCGGTTGAGGCTAGTAATCGAACTTAATGGAACCATACACACCCTTAGAAGTGTTTGTATTTCCCGCTGCATCGCGCGGGCACTCTACTAGTCTTATATAATTACTTATCCCCGCTCGCGGTGTGCAATATATATATATATATATATATATATATATATACTAGTAAGAAACCCGCGCGATGCGGCGGCGGCGACAATTTTCGAACGATACTCATTTTCTTTTAATTTATCAATCGTCTCGTAATATATTGTATAGTGCTTATGTTAGTTTTTTTCTTTGTCGAAAAAAGTTAGTTTTCTTAGTCGTGTAGTATGTTACAATTCAGTTAAGTTAATTTATCATCCGCCATGTCATACATCTGATGTGCGTAAGTATTCTTATGTGAATCCGAAGTAAACAAAACAAAATAGACGTGCATTTTCTTCAATCAATATACGGAAGAGTCTTCTTTCACCGGCGATCGACCATATGAAAGTCACCCAACCTAATAGCACAACATACCAATCTATGTAGGTATTAAAATAGGCTAATGCAATACTTTTAATAATATAAAATGTATTTAAATTTTTATTTTATTTTAGATATATAATGTATAACGTCTTAAATGGTTTGAAATTCGAAAGTCATCTAGACTATATTCTAAATACAACAAATCCCTTTGTCTAAAAAATATAATACTACTGTAATAATTTATAGAGAGAATTACACAAATTGTCCTTTAGTTATTACTGAAATTGCATCCTCTGTCCTTTATGGAAAATTTTCACACCACGTAGAAGATCAAGCTTGTTTTTATTGGAGAGATAAGAAACTTTTTTTAAAAATGAAGTTTTTCTTTGACTGCAGCAAAATGGAGAACATCCATTAGGTTGTTGGTGGGTCTAGTTTCACCAAAAGAGTAATGATTCAGAATCAGAATAGAAAGTAGAAGGTTTGACTACCTAGGTATGATTTCACCAAAATAGAAAAATAGAAAACTTGTTCCTAAGTTTCACCGAAACAGAAAAAATCAGTAAAAAGGATAAGATGGGGTATAAACAAAAACTTGGAAAGAGTAAACCCAAAGTAGCACCACCAGAACCTCTTAAAAAATTCAACAGAAGATAATATACATAAAATTATAACATTTGATTGGTTAAGAGTTGAGGAATGGGTCAAAGTTCACTGGATGATATTTCAAACAATAATGACTCTACATATGGAGTATATATTGGTAAATATAAGAGTGACCACCCCATAGCACTCGGGAACACCCCGTCCCAGCGCTATCAGTGAAAATTTAAGCTGCGTGATGGTCATCGCGGGGTGAAATACCTTGATTGTGCCACTCTCAGACTTTCCTAATTGTTGATTAAGCAAATTGCATTTGGACAAAGAAAAAAAGAAAAATTTACTATGATGTTTTAATGAGTGTAATATCTCATGTAAATAAAAAAAAACACATGTCCACCTACATGTCTAGCTACATGGTTAAATTAACCTCAAAAGACAACCATACACTTTCCATCCTCTCATATTAAAAATCACCATGTTCATATCATACTCTGTTACATATATTCACCATTTTAGGTCCCTCTCTTTTAATCCTCACATCAAGCCGTAGGACCCAAAATCTCTCCATATACCATCATTAAATGTATGATAACCACAAAAGAAATTTAAATGACAACGCATGTCAAGACAGTCGGTTCAGGTTGTGCAACGGGCCAAGCCAGGTTTGTTTCAACATGAGTACGGGTCAAAAATGACCGTTTCATAAAAAATAAAATAAAAATTGTCAAATGGGTTTGGTTATCCTCTAGCTCTTAACCGGTCAAATGGACAATATTGGCTAAAATTAAAAACTGTCAAATGGGTTGAAAGGAAATTCTTAAATCAGCTTATTTAAATTCACAATATTTATAATATAATTGTAATCACTTTTTTGAATTTTTTCACGAACAACAACAAAAAGGCAGAACATCAATCAGGTCGCTGGTGGGTCTGATTTCACCAAAACAGTGATGTTTCAGAAAAAGTAAAAGAAAGTAGAAGGTTTGACCACCTTGAATATGATTTCACCAAAAAAAAAAGGTAGCAAGTGGGTAAAAGAACAAAACAGAACAATGGTTCAGCATTTTCAATTTGACAAATTTAGGTATTCAAAGGAAAGAATTTGGGTATTTCGTTATTGTTTGCCTTTTCCTATAAAAGTTACGAATTATAAATTGGCTAACATAATAGTTAGTTTTCCGAGATTCCCATAGTCTACGAGCCATCATATACTCCATGACGCTACAAAAAAAACGGGGAACTACAAGACCAGTTGTAACATGTAACTAACCTAATTAGCAAACATACAGAAACCATATCAACACAAAAACAAGTATATGCACATACCTTACGAACCCACCATCGTTCCATTATTCGGGCAGTCTTCTATAGTCTCAGCTTCTAATAACATGTCATCCCATTTCAATCTAAACACATCATCCCAAAACAGGCACCTGCATGCATGGAGCTACTGTCATGTTCGCTACACTATGTTGCCGGCAGATACCGATGTTCTTCGCCATCGTTTGTAATCATATTTAACATTAAAACTAAGCATATTCCAAGCGTAGTTAATAGATTTCTCTTTCTTGATCCATTACAAATTAAAAACGCAAGTTTAGATAATAGATTAGTGATTAAAAAATGTTAATGGTAGCTATTTTGTATCTAATGTGATTTAAATTAGTGACATTTACCATTACTTTTCACTAAACATACCGGTCACATACCTGCTATATACTTGTTAATGATGACAAAACGAAAAAATATACAATTGCAAACACCAGGAACCAAAGATAAGCATAATTCGGATCGTTGTTGTGATCTGATGTTGGCCAACTCCTCCTGCACAACTCTTCGTTTGAAGCGCCTCACTCATCCAGATTCGCAAGCCAAAGAAAACCATTGGCATTTTCTTCCTATGACGAAAAATCTCTGCCCAACCACCGTTGTATAACTCCCTTCCTATTTGAGCCACCAACTGACCCGCCATGGCTCAGTGTGAATTCCGCTGTTGTGGGCCATGAGGACATGATCCAATTTAAAGGGATGGGTAGTGATACGATCCAACCACGTTAACACGAGCTCGAATCCGGCTGTCAATATTAAAGGCATTACATTTCCAAAAACACAAAAATCGAGCTTTTTCATCATCAAAGCCTTTAATCCAATGACATTCATGGCTACAAAGACAATCTTTTTGGTTGGTTTAAAAATTCGTTTGATTTTCAATAAGAAAAAATAGAACAGTGATTTTTGAAAACTAAAACTATAGTTTCTACATTTTCAAAGCTTTGTATATTTAGAAAAGCAAACATTCTCTAATGACCAAACTAATAGCACAAGAATTAGTTTAAGTTCTAACCGCAAACCTACTTTTACAACTAAATTTGGTGATATCATATACCTCAAAGAAGTGAAAGTTCATTTTTTGACAATGGTCCACAAACACCTTTCTAACCATGTGTACTGCTAAATTTGTCACCACCTGTACAAAATAAGCATATCTTAATCTATACATCCAAAAATTATATTTATAAGTAAAAACTATTGATAGGTGTATAACATTATAAATCAGAAAACCAAGAACTTTTACCTCGGGCCTACGATTATGGTGTATCATATGGCGAATCATGAAATTCACAATTAAGTTTTGTTTCTTATCGGAGCATAAAGCCACTCTATCAGCAATAGCTTGCTCCCCTTCTGCGCCAATTATTTTATTACAATCAAACAAACTTTATACTTGGACCCAAACTTTCAAATGCAAAAAGGATTCTTCAAAAACTAATTATGAGAATTCTAATGCCTTATAAACATATAGGAGTTATGCTAATGTCACAGTAGGCACTATGCATGAAAGAGCTAACTGTTTTGCCATTAAACATACATTTGATCATTTTTGTTAATCTATAAACATATTTTTTTTTAGGTTATTTAAGGATACAAATTCATCTTATGGTATTTTTCAATTAAAAAGTAATTCATGATCATCTGGAAAGAAAAATCCACAATCATTTTGCAATTTTCTGCAAATCTATAGACGACTCCTGGGATTTGAAAAGCGTGCCTGAGGCGCGAGGCGCATCAAGGCGCAGCCTGGGGCGCCTCAGGGCTTGGCGGCTACCCATTTTCCCAAAGGGGCAGAAAAAGCGCATTTTTTTGGCATTTTTCCAGTAGCTTTGGCCTTGAGGCGTGCGCCTCTCATACACCATGTATTGTTATGCATAAAAATGTTGTACCTTGGTGTTTTTAGTTTGTACATATAGGTAAAATCATATAAAAACCTTATTTATAGCTATATTTTTGGTAAATGAAGCTAAAACCTATGTGATATATATACGATATATAAAAAAATATATAATTAGTGCGCTCTTCGGGTACGAAAATCCCACACTTTGTGCGCTTTGCGCGATGCGCTTAGACCCCATCGCTTTTGTGTGCCTCGCGCTTTTTAAAACAAAGGACGACTCAAGTAAAAATAACATAAAATTACAATTTTATTGAACCCATTTAAAGATTTTCTATCAAACTGAATAATAAATTCTAAATCAAATAATTTGATTTTAGAAGTGTCTACTTTGTTACAAGTTATATCATATGCCAGGTAACTCGGCTATAAAGAATCTAGAAAGGCATATAAGTGACAAATAGCTTAACTCAAAAGTTATAGAAATTAGTTAAGCAAATATACTCGTCTCCTTGAGGTTCCATAAGCATTTACTTCAAATTTAAAAACAATGATTTCTTAATTCCCAAATTGATTTGGGCCTCTGATTTCTATTAAAACCTTTAGGTATTATTTTTTAATTTTGCTGCAAAATTATGAAAAACATATCTTTAGAGGTATCAAACTAAAAGAATTAAGTACTTCACCTGAATGTAATGGAGCAAAAGAAGACCACGTATGACGAAAAAACCATAACTTTACAAAAGCCTTCATTTCACTGCACAACCAAAAACCCAAAATCATGTGAAAATAGCAAATCTAAACATGAGATATTAAGATAGATCTTTACCTCTGTAGTTTGTAACAACCGCGTTTGTACCTTGAGCCGAAGTAATCAACCATTGTGAAAATGTTTTTAAACTTCTAAATCCAGTTGCCCAACAAGCACAAATGTCGATCTGAAAGATAACAAGAATAAACAGAAATAACCTAAAAAAAGTATACACGCATGATATTTGAGCTCCAGATTGTGATTCTATAACAATAATAGTGAGAACCAAGTGGACAATGGAAATATCGGACATATTTAAACATCAATAAAGATAAGAAGACATACCATTTTTTTCGTTCAAACAGAGGGTGTCGGATTCACTGGTTGCTTACTTCTCTAGAGGGAGATGTAAAAAGAAAGTCGAGGAAGGAGGATTTAGTGTAGCGATGGGGATTTAGGGTTTCTGCAGATAAGAGGGAAAGAGAAAGAAAAGTGAATATAATGAAAGCGGCCATGTGATAAAATTAGGGTTTTCGTTTGAGATGGCTGATTAAATTTCAACACTCTTTCAACAATACATGCTTCAAATGTTTGTACAAAAAGCTTAAAAAGGTTATACATGTTGAAAATGGTGTAAAATGACCATCTTGCCCATTCAATATGCTTTTTAATATAGTATATATATATATATATATATATATATATATATATATATGTGTGTGTGTGTGTGTGGGGGGGGGGGGCTTTCAGGGAAAAAGTAAAATTGCACTAATTTTAACGTTATTTAACTAATTTCGTAAAAATAATGTTAAAATCGACGGACGGCTAATCATGCATTATGTGGTGGCGTTGATAGCCAAAAGACAAGGGACACATGCACCAATCAGGTTTGTCCCGATTGCTAAGTGTTATGTATCCAGACCTTAAATAAAGCATCACAAACAAATCTCAGTGTTTATTTGCGAGGCGCGAGGCGCCCTCAAATTCCATGTGCAGGGTTTTACCGCGAGGCGCGTGACATACCAAGATCCAAGTTAACGGTCGCAATAAATAGTAACTATATGAAAGATATGTAGACCCAAAACATTAATTTTTAATAACTCAAAACATTAGCTGAAACTTAATCAAGTTTACATTCCCAAATGGCAACGTAGTCTCAAATGATTTATTCAAAACATGCACTAAAAGCCCTAGACGCAATGCATCACCCGTGCGCCTAGTCCGTGTGATGCTACCTTAGCGACCTGAGAAAAACATGCCAAAAAGATGTCAACATATAATGCTGGTTAGTTCACAGGTTTTCATAAAATGTTACCAAAACGTTACCAAAGTATACCAAGTTCGATCCTGTCAATACTATGCCAAGTGTACGCTAGCTAGACGTAAGTTTTGCTACTACTACCATTTGAAAACCATTACTGGACACGTTTAGAAAGTTTAGAATATGTTTAAGCCGCCCGAATAATGAATACAAGTTTAGCATAGGTCGAGACAACATGCACCCGTCCAACCTCCAGTCGACGAGTAGGGCTGGTCACACCCAATAGATTTATCCATATTTCCCCCGTTACGCAACCCCGCACATTCATGGTTTCCCCCGGGACTTTCGAAGATCGTATAGTAACCCAAAAAGTAACTCATAGTATGACACAAGTTCCAAAATATAAGCTCGTAGCATGTTTTATCCCCCGAAAGTAAGCCAGCAAAAGTGGGGTTGTGAAACTCACCTTAAGTTGCGTCTTCCAAATAAAAGAGTTACCAACAAGTCCTGATGGTTCCTATTACCGGGAATCTATCACAAAAGTTCGTATAAGTGTTTTGACTAATAACCCTAAGGTTATCTAGTCCCCGATTGTCCAGATCATGACCAAGTATGTTTGAAAACGTGTTTGACTGTTAAACCGACACACCAGACTGATCCGACTTCCCGTTGGTGATCCATTACATAAACTAATCAAGTACACATAGATTACAGATAAGGTTTAAGCATAAAACACTTAGTTTGCATCAAGAATCGCACATACGAAGTTGTAAGGTCGAATAAGCATTGTTTGGAAGTTGGTTCGACCCCAATAAGCCTTGGTTCGACCCTTATAAAGTTCATTCGACCTATACACAAGTTCATTCAACCTAACGCATGTTCATTCGACCCTGACACATATTAATTCGACCCTAACACGTGTTAATTCGACCTAAATCGTGTTCGTTCGATCAAACTGAAGTTTGTTCGCCTCTGTCTGATGTTGGTTCGACCCCATAGGGTCTTCATTCGACCCCACGTGGGTCGAATGGGTCTCTGGTTCGACCCCATCAGCTTCAAACATCCTAAAACACATCAAATTGCATCTAAACAGTCCGAAAACATCACAAAACATCACGAATCACAGCAGTCCAACATGAATAACATATCCCTACAAAACCTTACTAATTTTACTCCAAAATTAGTCCGTTTTATAACTTACCCAAAATGGCAAAATTACAGAAATGTCACACCAATGCTTGTAAACTTTACCCAATTTAGAAACTTGTTGAAATCTCTTAATAATCAGTTCAAAATGCTTAGATTAATATGTATATGAAAAACCCCTAATCATTCTATTAACATTAACATCATGAATCAAACCCTAGATTTAACAAAAATCCCCAAAATGGGCAAAACATCATCATCATCCAACAATTTGTAACCCAAGATAATCAAAACCCATCATCAATAATAGTCCTAGATCATCTCTATAACATCTATACTACATTCAATCATCAAACAACACATAACACCACATAAAACACCATTAACACATGTTAATTTGTATGAAAACTCATGTTTAATGATGGGGTTTTGTTTAGAAAGGTGTTAGAAAGGTTTTTAATCATGAAAACCATCTTAGAATAGATCTGGACCTTTGGGGTTTAATAAAAACGAATAAAAAATGCTTAAAAAGGATTTTAGATCAAGAACACACCTTAGATCTTCTCTTGTTTATGATATGGAAGATGTTTGTAGGTTAGATTATGAAAAACAAGGTTAAAAACTCCTTCCTCAGTGTTTAAGGTCTAGAGAGAGTGTTTAGAGGCAACTAGGGTTTGTGAAATGATGAAAAATTGCAAAGTATGGTATTTATACTTACTATTCATTCGACCCTTGCAGGGGTCGAATGGGTTTATGGTGTGGTTGAATGAGGGTTTCCAAGGAATCATCACCTTGGTTCGACCCCCTTAAGGTCGAACCAATTTGTGTCTTTTCCAGATTTTCCAGTTTTGTCGTTTAAAAGCGTTTTAACACATCCTAACACATGAACATGCAATCCTAACATATGTTAAGCACATATAATCATGTATAATCATATGAACACCGTTTAAACACGTATTTGCACATTATATAACATATATGGATCAATCTATGTTTAACACTTAATTCAATTCATGTAATTCACCAACAACGGGACTCAAGACTCGTGTGTACACAAAATAACCCCAATGATCCTCTAAATCATTGAACCCTGGACAATACGTAACGTAACTCGACTCAACTGACCCATTTAAGTACGTTAATAAGTGTTATTCGCTAAGGTAGACTTATAAGTTTGCAAAATGTTAAGCTGAATGTGCCGGGTGTCACACATATGTTGTTGTGCAAGTTAGAAGTGGAAAGGAGCTGATCAGGTTATAAGTGTTATTCTTGCATCTCCATTTTAGGTTAGTTTTGAAATGAATTTTTATGTTGGTTTAACTTATTTTGATTTTAGCTTGAGTGGTTTGATTAGGGTTTTAAATGTTGGTTTTATTCAGGCGATTATGAGCTGCTTATCTTTTAGGGTTTTCTACTTAGTCAATTACGCTATTACCAGGTAATTTAAATTGATGGACTGAATGTATTTTTCCCTATATTCATCAAGTGCTTTTGAAATTCTAAGTCTTGGGTTCTTTTCAATAATCCTTTAGTAAATAATTATTCTCGTAGTTACAAAATTTTTATATATGGGAGTTCAGTTTTTGTAAGTTATATTAAGTACGTCCTCTTACTTTCATTTTATTTGCAGTGAATAGGTCCTGTACTCATTGTTTTTATCATGAAGTTCAAAATATGGCTTTTTGTTGATATATTTAACACATATTTTGAAGTTATATTCATAATACCTTTCTCTTTTTATTGTTCTCTGCAGTTTCATAATTTTGGCTTGCTTGGTTATATCAAAACTAATTCACTACATATTTAACTCGAATTCGTTGCATGACATTGATACATGATTTACAAGTATGAATATGTGCATATATCTTATCCACGTAAAATGAAGCGTAACCTCAAGCACAAGCCTTGAAAATTATTCTGGCTGGAACAAAACCACAACTTCTTTTACCATAAATAATAGGCTGACTAACTAACCGTAGTATTTCGATAAACATCATCAACAAAAAACGACTACTTTCCTTTTATATTATCACATTGAAAGGTAGGTATGCATGCTTTGTAAAGAACAAGATCTTTCTCTTTTGTAGCTATATACGTACAATGAAAATACGGCACAAGTTGTAGTAGACTGTTGTATTGGTAAACTAAATGGTTCAACGTTATTCCTTTGATACAACTTGACTCTTGTCTTACTATGAAATAACAATATTCATTTTAAAAGAGGCACGACCGCATTAAAGCGTAGAGTTATAGCTCAAGTTCAAACCGAATCATCCTATGTACCCCTAAATCACCAACCTAAGTGTTGTGTTTCCCGCTGCATCGCGCGGACACCCTACTAGTGGAAACAATTATATAAATGTTACCAAAATAAACAATTGTAGATCCAAACATTTGCCAACATCATAGTTTGCTTTGTAATTTTCTACAGATTTTTTGTAATGCGTTTATTATTACCGCTCTGCCGCTCATTTTGTGTTATTGGGTAATATTGTAATTTATAAATTTTCTCGTCAATGATTGTTTATAATCGAAAACCAAACACAATGGTTAGAAAAGTTTAATCATATAATCATTCAACTCCTAAATAACTAAATTTGTAGTCAAGAGTTATCCTACGTCAATTTCTACAAGTGTTAGAGAACCAAAGAAAAAAAACGAAAAAGTGTCCAAAAGATCATAAACATAATCATTTGTAAAGATATTTGAAAATGGTTTTGTGAGAAGCAAGACCGAATATATGAAACACAACTACATATCGTAGAGTTATTAAGTGCCAAGTTTCATAATATTAACTTGACCCTGGGACATATAACCATTATCTATACTATATTATAAAGCATCTAATAATGATTCCAACCAAATTTAACTAATTACAATACTATATTATAAACCATGTAGCAAGAATTTCAATCAAATTTAAATAATTACAGTATTTTATTCTTATAGTACAACTTTATAAAGTTAATAAACCGTAAAATGGTCTTCTTACAAGATAAATTAATTGATAAATATTATGTATGATGAATTTGCATGATTTAAAATGCTTTTAAAGTTGAAATCTATTCATGTTCTTTCTCATAAAAGCTTTCAAATTTGATCTAAGTAACTTATCTATGAAGTTGAAATTCACTCATGTAATTTTAACTGTTAATCAGTTTTGACTGTATATGAAGGAAATAATAATAATAATAATAATAATAATAATAATAATAATAATAATAATAATAATAATAATACCTGATAGATTCATGAGAGCAGATATTGATGTTGAGAGAGTTGAGGTCGACATGATTATCAGTGTGCTCGGGTTCCCTTTAGGGTATGCAGTTATGATAGATTATGATTCTTGGTGTGAGAATCCGGTTAAAAACCGAATTCATGGATCGATTAAGCGAAAACAACTCGGTTTCAAACGGAAGATTCGAGACGAGACAGAAATATACGATAACAAAGTCATCACAGATTCGTATTACATCAGAAACGGTTACAGACACTGTCATCAGTAGGATAAACATCTATCTCGGGGCCGGGGGAGGTCGGGCATGACCTCCCCCTTGAGAGCATTCAAATCACAAAACTCAAATCTTAAATGAAAACCAACACATGAGATTGCTATTTATAGTCCAACAACATAAGTCACATTCGCCCCCATGAGGAGGTCGAACCAAGACTTTATGTTTTGGTCTATATTAACAAATGCATCAGATCCATAAAATGCCCTTATGGATCACCACAATCTCATGTAATACAATACAAGATTCAACCCTAGTCTATTCGACAGTGACGTCCACAGAAAGTGCATCAACAATCTCCCCCTTAGACGTTGCTGGCGAATCCACAAATCTCTTGCACATCAATAGTCAAAATCACAGATATCCCCCTCAATACATGCACTATTGCATTGAGTTAGAAATACAATATCCTTCGTGAAACGACCAAGTAATGCACTACGGACCCTCAGCATCAATATGCAGGAAGTCAGCTAGACCACGTATATCATTTACGAATTCAGCCGGCCGCTGAATTACAACCAGATCACCTAGTTACGCCAATGTGAAGTCGACAATGTAATGCACTGCAGTCTCGTAGCATCCGTACCCAGGAATGTCATCTTGACCAAGTATATCACGCGCAATCCAACTAGTCTGGCCTGCAGTCTAATAAGACCCCTGCTAGAGGGATTCCATACTGACCGATCAGATATTCAACGTAACATGTAGGCACCACCACTTATTCACGTCTCCTATCTGCACTTAACCTGTGCATCACCCTTCACACCAACTGGAGAAGTCTAACTGTCAGTACCCAATTAAACATCTCAAATGTGACTATGTGCAAAACAATCCACTCGGACACTATATCTTTTATGAAATTCTTCATCTGTGCTGACTATGATTGCATTAACACTTTCTTCTCTTTGAATGTTCTTGAGTAACTTCATCTGTTCGACAGAATACTAGCCGTAGACGAGTGGATCAAGCAATCAGAAGTTTTCAACGGGAACTACCGGTACCATTGGGGACTTGAAATGCTTCAGAAGCTGAAGTTTTCGACGGGGCCTAACAATATCTACCAATAGCTCTTGAAATTTTTCAGGACTGTAATCTTGAAACTTTCATTGAATCTACGTGCCACATGACTCCTACTAGGATCCCTCATAACTTTCGAAACATTGAGATCTCAGTCTTGATATACTTGTAAATAACAACTTTGTTTGAACAAGTTCCTATAATCTCACTGGAACTGGGTTGACTGTTCTCATCTTGCGGAATAAAAATATATCTGATTTTTCTGGCCCATAATAGTCATTTGAATCTGATTATCATACTGTTGATTCTCATGACTACCCCACAATAAAATGTTTCATCATCATTATCTCTTCAACAATTTGTGTAGACATCATCGCCATTCTCCCAAAAATCTTCAAAAAAATGCCATTTCGAAATTTGTTTACCCCTTAAAATACCAATTTTTCATTCTCAATGTCGACGGTTCGAATGTGGAAACAAAGCTACATTCGACCCCTGTGTAAGGTCGAATGTACCATGGTTGGGTCGAATGAAGTTCATTTAGTCATGACTAAAACTGAAATTACACATTCGACCTCTGAGATTCCACGTTCAACCTTTCGTGAGGTCGAATGTAGAACACAACCAGGTTCGACCTCTGTTATCAACACAAATTAGCAGATTCGACCTCCAAAACCTACGTTCGACCTCCCGAATGGTCGAATCTACTGCACATTCGACCATTTGCAGAAAATCGTGTTCTTCTTCAATATTTTCTGCAAATCAGTCCATAAACACTCTAAAACTTCGAATTTCATGATGAAACTTGTACAGAAAGGTGCGAAAATGAATACCTAACCCTCGAATTAACAAAAACATGGAGAAATCACATGATTTTGGGTTCAATTAAGAATCTAGGGTTTCTAGGGTTTCAACCTTTCAATCAAAAACTGATTTTTAACGTCTGAAATCATGAAATTGAGATGTGATTGATTCAAACGAGTGTTAGATCGTTCAAATCGGTACCACGGATCTGATGCCAGTTGAGAATCCAGTTAAAAACCGAATTCATTGATCGATTAAGCGAAAACAATTCGGTTTCAGACGGAAGATTCGAGACGAGACAGAAATATACGATAACAAAGTCATCACAGATTCGTATTACATCAAAAACGGTTACAGAAACTGTCATCGGTAGGATAAACATCTATCTCGGGGCCGGGGGAGGTCGGGCATGACCTCCCCTTTGAGAGCATTCAAAGCACAAAACTCAAATCTTAAATGAAAATCAACACATGAGATTGCTATTTATAGTCCAACAACATAAGTCACATTCGCCCCTATGAGGAGGTCGAACCTGTAGGTTCGCCCCTTGAAGGAGGTCAAACCAAGACTTTATGTTTTGGTCTATATTAACAAATGCATCAGATCCATAAAATGCCCTTATGGATCACCACAATCTCATGTAATACAATACAAGACTCAACCCTAGTCTATTCGACAGTGACGTCCACAGAAAGTGCATCAACATGGTGAAAATTAGGGGCGGCAATTATTGACACGACCCGAAAACCAACCCGAACCCGACACGGAAAAAAACAGGTTTGGGTCAAGTAACACGACCCGTTTAAAAAAACAGGTCGGGTTCGGGTCGACCCGTATTAAAAATGGTTTGGGTTCGGGTTGACATATATATAAAATGGGTTGACCCGTTAACCCGTTTAAGTATTTAGAAAAAAAATCTATTATATTTTTATATTTTTTTTTCATTTTTGTTTACATGGTTATCTATAATTGTTTTATTTTTGGCACACTATATTATTTCTTTGTCACACTTATATACAAACCATTAAATATTTTATTGATAACCCGCTTACAACCCAACAACCCGCTTATAACTCATGAACATGTATGACTCATTTAAAAATATAGGTTAAATGGGTCGTCTTCTGGTTGACCCGGATTTTATGTGGGTCGGGTTAGGGTTGAAATATTTGACACGAATAATAATATGGGTCGGGTTCGGGTTGCACATTTCAACCCATCAACCCGCCAACCCGCAACCCGTAAACCCGCCAGCCCATCAACCCGACACGATTGACACCCCTAGTGAAAATCAGTTATTGAGAGAGAGAGAGAGAGAGAGAGAGTAAGGGGGCCGAAAATATTAGTGGTGTTATCTTAATAATATTGTGTAACCCCTAACCCTTAGTAATCTCTCCTTATTTATACATACACAAGGGACACCCTAATAAGGCCCATATAATGATAAGTTCGCCTATCAAAGACATATGTTATTGGGCTTAAGATAATATTAATAATTGATCATCATTATATAAATGATTATAATAGGTATCGATAAATATACAAACGTTACGTATATTTATTCCAACATTCTCCCACTTAGCCGAGCAATCATTTATTATGAATATTACGCCAGTCTGCAAAGATTAATACTCATTTTTGTTCTAAACCCAAACTATAGCAGAGAAATACAGTCGTTAGGTTTATATTCGACTTAGGACCCCCATTAATCATACTACAATCCAAATTTAAAACTTAACATTATGATCAATTAACGTCATGCCCTTAATTGTTGATTTGTTACATTATTGTCTTTATGTCATTATGCTAGCTTTTAACATACTAATAGAAAAACAAATCAAAATGAGGAAAAATTAACCATTAATCATTAATCATTAGTCACGAGTCATTCATAGTACGATATGCAATTTGCATGGTCATTAGTAAAACCCATTTCTCTTATTTGGCCTTTAGTGAGACTTATGAGTAATAGACCTTTAGTTATTGGATCCATAAGCATATCATGAATGCATTCGATACAAAATTCTAATTTCCTCTACTTGTTCTTAAAATAAGCGAACAATAATTTCGTATCGAACTCTAATAAAGCTCCTCTCAAACTGTTATTGTTCAAGAAATTAGGGCAGCTGACTTTATCACAATAAATCTTAAGCATAGTATTTAAATGGAGTTAATAAGTTATGAGTCAACTGATAAATTTACTAACAGCATTTAATGACCATTCTGTTGTGGTCAGCAACACATTATGTCATGATAACTTAGGTTGTTGTTAACAGTTCCCTATGACTCCTGCATAAGATAGTTATGCCTGCTGACGTTATAATATACCCCGAAATTGAAACTTGATTTCCTTTTAATATAACAAAGTTATAATAAGAGTAGTAAATCACTTTAGGTTCTCACTTCTTCTTTAAATTATAGTCTCTTGTTTCTTAAAGATATTGTAATGTTCCATTAGATGCTTTTCATCAATCTAGACAAGTCTAGCGTTAAGCAATATGAACAATATCATAAACAAGCATAGACTTAAATTAACATAAGACTTCTAATTAATGAAGCATAAGGTAATAATCTCAATTTATCCTATTATCCTCTAAAATGAGCAATGTTGTATGTTACATATGTAAGGACCCGCTTAGAGTAAAACTTATGGGATGAAACTAATATCCCGTAGGGTCTATCTCGGTATATTTTAATTCCTATCACGTAAGAGGAATCCCTGATATTCACCATGTTAAAATTATGCATGAACAATGCTTAGACTTAGGTAACATATACTTGTCAAGAGAAACATCATCTATGTAAGGACAAGTTTTCATTAGTTGCTCCCACTAATCTTGAGGCAGGTTCTTTAATCCACTTAGTTCTTGATGAAGAGAATTTTTTTATGATTCCAACACATTTTATGCTTGCATCAACCCATACATGGATCTTATTGACTTAAAGACTAAGTGTTCTAACCTTCAGCTTAGAACTTTCAGATTGCTTAATGAACATGTAGGTCATTGTTATGGAAAGTTGTTTTAATGTCCATCTAACGTGGCTTTTAGTTATTATAAGCTACTAGGATGGTAATGATCCACAAATAAATCTTTTGAAACACAGATAAGAAGATTCTTTGATAATCTAATCCATTCTTGAGTATAATCTTTTACAATCAATATTATCTTATAACGTTCCCATTCGGATCTAGTCTAATTATGAATACCTTTAGGTTATTCAACCAAATCCCAAACGTTATTCTAATTTATGGAATTGAGCTTTGCTAATAATAGCTTTATTCCATTTAGAAGATTTATTGATAGTAATGATTTAATTAGAATAGGCAGGATCGGTAAACTTTCCAAGCATCAATTTTATGTTAGTCAGGCAGGTTACATAATCATCAAAGTTAATGGGTTTTTAGACCCATATGACCACCTGAGTTGAAAATTGGGTTTATTATGATACGAATTTAACTTTAGTTAGGTGTTTTTATTTTCAGGTATATAAGGAGCACTATTAGTTTCTAAGTGTGTAAGAGTTGATGCAGTAAGGTGTACAAGAGGAATAGTCGAAGTTAAATTCAGAGTTAAACTTAGTGAGTCTCTCCTCCGCATCTTGTACTTCCGAAAAGTCATAATAAGGACTTATACTGCTCCCACTTACCTTATAAATCTTAATGAAATCAGCATGCTTAAGGTCTAACATATGGAAGATCCATAGATTTTAATAGAGAAAACAACCTAATGTTGTTTCTCTTGATGAGGATTACTTTAGTAAGAAATCTAAGTTCACCCATATTTAGGCATCCACAAAAATTGTTTAGGAGTATGTTAAATGCTAAGGAGACAAGTTGTGATAGAACGTTGTCCAGTGCAAGAGGTGTAATTTGATGATAGATCAAATTGTTGTCCCCCCCCCCCCCACCTCTATAACTTTTGCAGGTTATAATTAGGAAACTTAATGCTCCCACTAATCTTTTAGGTCTCTTAGTACCTCTACATGATAAGTTATAGCGATGCGTGTGAACGAGAATATTTCATATATTTTATACTTGATTTCTCTTATCGTTCAGATTTCATAAGAAAATTTAAGGACGTACTTAGAAGAAATCGTATTAAGTATATATGAATTGATTTCTTTAATACTTTGGTATGTAGGAAACAAAATAGATACAATTAGATATATATCTAAGCTCCACTAATGTCAATTAGTTATAACTTATGATCGAAACCCATATATTCCTTTCACCATCTAATGTTTAGGGCCTTTAACACATGCTTTAAAGTCACTGAGAATGAGATTTGACATCCAAGCATCCTTTAGTGACTTGGTCATGATTTCTTATGAAATTTTGGTCTTAGTGGATGAATTGCATGGGTCTCATTTTCCTTTTTTAAATTCTCATTTTCATGATAATAAAGTTATGATAAGGTTATTGGATCATCTAGTTTTGTTTCATAAGGTTTCTATTCAAATAATGACAACAAACAATATGAGAGTTTGATTTAATAGTGGCTTTGGTTTGGTCATTAAAACCTTGTAACTGTAAAAACAAATTGTAGCTTTTAGTATTGCTACAGAATTCTGAGTAATCTCAAGAATATCGTAAGGTATCCTAAAGCTTCAATATTAAGACCAGATATTAATGGTTAATAGAACCTTAATTTTGCCACCAACTCTCATCTTAAGTATTTGTTGAATTATGGTAAGGAAACGTATAAAACTAGATTCAACCATCATGTGTTAATTGGAATTCATTAGCATTTGTGGAGTTAAATATCTTTAATTAGACACTACATATCTTAGCCAGATGTTCTTTTTTCTTATGGGCAATCTCATTACTTATGCCTATTCTTAGTGGTACAGTTTTGCTTAGTAAGACTTTCCCTTTGGAGAAACTTATAGCTGAAAGTAGTACTTGTATTTTGTTTCCAGACCATAGAATTATCCTCTCTATGGTAATTATTCTTCCTCTTTTAGGTTTAATGGTAGTGAGGTGAATAACATCAACTTTTCTAATTTAATGCGTTCCTTTTCCTATACGTAATTCGCTATCGCATGAACTATGTTACCAAGTCATTATATATGTTACGGGGTTCCTAGCATGTTCTTACATGTCAAATCGGGTCTCGGAATGCTAAATTACACTTACAGCAGCAGTACACGCGATTAGGAAAAGTCAACTAGCATTTAGGAAAGCTAATCGCATGAACTACTAGCATTTAGGGCTATACCACATGTAACTACTAGCATTTAGGGCTATACCACATATAACTACTAGCATTTAGGGCTATACCACATGTAACTACTAGCATTTAGGCTATACCACATGTAACTACTAGCATTTAGGCCCTACTCGCATGTATCTATTAGCAATTAGGCTCTACTCGCCTATAACATAGGCATTTAGCCTCCTAATCGCCTCTAACATAGGCGATTAGGATGCTAATCGCCTGTAAGCATGCTGTTCCGGTTTTTCGCGCGTTTAACGCTCCAAATCAGATCCAGAACGTGTGTAACCACCCAATATCATCCCAAACACTATCCTAAACATGTTTCAACTAAAACCCTTCGTTTTGCCTCGTATTATCAGCCCTGCATGCAATCACGTAATCCAAACACCATTCACATAGCATGCAACATCACACTAACATGCGTAACTATAACCCTAATAATCAATTCTCAGATTTTATCATCATAATATTATTAGTATTCTGAATTAATCCAAATAACATGTTAATCCTTCATCTTGAATCATAAAAACCCTAGCTTTCTAATCATAAACACACATAACACATGTATACTAGATAAAATCCGATTAACAATACTTATTAACGATTTTCAGAAAGCTTTTTCGTTTTAGAACAGGTCTGGACTATTAGGGATTGAATAAAAACGTTTATAAGATTGCATGGATGAAAACCAAACCTTAGATTTGTAAAAGGATGATGGATTAAGCTTGAAACCTTGTGTTTTGATCAAAAATCGCGTTCCAGAGGTTGTGTGTGTGTTGGGGCAGGTTATGGGACGACTAGGGTTTGTATAATGAAGTTTATGAGGTCAAGTATGGTATTTATAGTCGTTTTTAGTCGTCCAGCACGTAACTAGCGATTGTGCAGCTCTTACACGCGATTAGGAATCCTAATCGCATATAAGTTCAGGCAATTGGGGCCTACTCGCCCCCTAGGGCACACGAGTAGCCCCTACTCGCCCCTAATATTGCCTACTCGCCTCCCTTATAGGCGATTAGGCCTTCCTAATCGCCTATAGGGGCTGGTTTCGTGTGTTTTGCGCGTTAAACCCCGTTTTAACATATGTTAACACATATTCACATACCGACAAGTCACATAATGATTGTAAACACATAACACTTGTAAATACACATATTCACACTCGTTCACCAATTCCCGGGACTCGAGACTTGCATGTTCCGTATGCCTTGACGATCCTACAAATCGTCACCGTTTGTACACTTGGTTAAGGACCGACATCTAATGAACCTCTAGACCAACATCCAATGATCTTCTAGACTAAACCGATAGTTTCCGAACCATAACCCGACTTAACTAACCCAGTTAAGTACAATATACGCGTGACTCGCTAAGGTAGACTTTCATCTAGACAACGTTGTTAACCAGAATTTGCCGGGTGTCACATCATCCCCACGTTAAAATAATTTTCGTCCCGAAAATTGCACAAGTACCAAAAGAACAAAAGAAATAACGAAGGGAACAAACAAAAGATAGAAACCAAGAGAGAGATTTACCCGAGTTGTCACATCATCCCCACGTTAAAAGGAATCTCGCCCCGAGATTCATTCAGCTGCAGAAGAGACATATCTCGACTCGAACGCTTCCTTAGGAAAGAGATGAGGATACTTAGACTTCATCTGATCCTCCCGCTCCCAAGTGTATTCTGGTCCCCGGTTCGAGTTCCACCGAACCTTAACGATACGAATCTTGCTGTGACGTAGGCTACGAATCTTGTAATCCAGAATCTCCACAGGTTCTTCCACAATCCAAAGACGATCATCAACCTTGATCTCTTCCAGTGGAACGATGAGAGACTCGTCAACCAGACACTTCTTCAAGTTTGACACGTGGAAGACGTTATGTACGTTACCGAGCTCCATCGGTAAATCAAGACGATATGCCACCGGTCCAATCCGTTCCAGGATCGTAAATGGTCCGACATACCGTGGGTTGAGTTTGCCATGCTTCCCAGAGCGTATGACGCCCTTCCACGGTGAGACTTTTAGAAGTACTTTGTCATTAACTTGGAATTCCAATGGTTTGCGACGCTGATCAGCATAACTCTTTTGCCGATCCCGTGCCGCTGCCAACCGGTTACGAGTCTGTACGATCTTTTCCGAAGTTTCGTACACTAGTTCAGGCCCAGTGAGTTGACTCTCACCCACTTCAGCCCAACAAAGAGGAGAACGGCATTTCCGTCCGTACAGTGCCTCGAACGGAGCCGCCTTGATGCTCGTGTGATAGCTGTTATTGTACGAGAATTCTACTAACGGTAGATGAGCTTCCCAACCCTTGCCAAAATCGATCACACATGCCCGCAGCATGTCTTCTAAAGTTTGAATCGTACGCTCACACTGACCGTCAGTCTGTGGATGGTAAGCCGTACTCATGTCTAGTTGGGTACCCAAAGCCTTGTGCAAGGACTTCCAGAAGTGAGAAGTAAAATGGGAGTCACGATCCGAGATAATAGAAACTGGCACCCCGTGCTTAGAAACAACTTCCTTTAAATAAAGACGAGCCAAACGATCCATGGTGTCGGTCTCCTTAATAGCAAGAAAATGGGCTGATTTCGTCAACCGATCGACAATCACCCATATCTTGTCATTCCCGCTGGGTGATTTAGGAAGTTGTGTGACAAAATCCATGGTAATCCGTTCCCATTTCCATTCCGGAATTTCAGGTTGTTGCAAGAGACCCGACGGTTTTTGGTATTCCACCACAGGTCAAGCATTTGCTCACGTATGAGGCTATATCCGACCTCATGTTTGGCCACCAGTAAAGCACCTTCAGATCTTGGTACATCTTATCCGAACCAGGATGAATAGAATACCGGGACTTATGAGCCTCATCAAGGACAAGCTCCCGTAGTCCCCCGAATAAAGGAACCCATATGCGTTCTGCGAAGTAGTGCAGGCCATCAGGCCTTCGCTCGAGGTGCTTGTCGGCACCGTGCATAGTCTCAGCTTTAAGGTTTTCCTCCTTCAAAGCTTCTAACTGAGCAGAACGGAGTTGATCAGGTAGAGATGAATGAATAGTGAGCTGCAACGCCCGAACGCGACGAGGTTTAGTCGATTCCTTCCTGCTCAAGGCGTCTGCTACAACATTCTCCTTGCCAGGATGGTACTTAATGGCACAATCATAGTCGTTCAGGAGTTCAATCCAACGATGCTGCCGTATGTTCAAATGTTGTTGGTCAAAAATATGTTGGAGACTCTTGTGATCGGTGTAGATGGTGCATTTGGTACCGTACAAGTAATGTCTCCATATTTTCAACGCGAATACCACGGCACCCAACTCCAAGTCATGGGTGGTGTAGTTCTTCTCGTGCACCTTGAGTTGACGAGAAGCATACGCAATCACCTTCTCGCGTTGCATCAACACACAACCGAGACCATGAATAGAAGCATCACAGTAAACAACGAAATCATCAGGGCCTTCAGGTAAAGACAAAATAGGAGCAGAACACAGTTTAGACTTCAGTTCTTCAAACGCTGACTCTTGTGGTTCACCCCAGTCAAATTTCCTATCCTTCTGCGTGAGAGTGGTCAGGGGTTGAGCGATCTTCGAGAACCCCTGAATGAAACGACGATAGTAGCCCGCAAGGCCTAGGAATTGCCGCACCTCAGTTGGCGTCTTTGGTGCTCCCCGGTCCTTGATCGCTTCGATCTTAGCTGGATCGACATGAATTCCTAGTTCATTAACCACATGTCCTAGGAACTGAACTTCGCGTAACCAAAAGTCACACTTTGAGAACTTTGCGTAAAGTTGTTCCCGTCGCAAGAGTTCCAAAACTAACCGCAGATGTTCCTCGTGTTCGGTCTCGTTTTTGGAGTAGATCAGAATGTCATCAATAAACACAATGACGAACTTGTCAAGATATGGTTTGCAAACGCGGTTCATCAAGTCCATGAAAACCGCCGGTGCGTTCGTGAGACCGAAAGGCATGACCAAAAATTCGAAATGGCCATAACGTGTTCGAAAGGCAGTCTTTGCAACGTCAGCTTCCCTTACTCGCAACTGGTGATAACCAGACCTCAAGTCAATCTTGGAATAGTAACTAGAACCCTGGAGCTGGTCGAATAGATCATCAATACGTGGAAGAGGATAACGGTTCTTGACGGTCAATTTGTTCAGTTCTCTGTAGTCCACACACAATCGGAAACTTCCATCCTTCTTCTTAACAAATAGAATCGGGGCTCCCCAAGGGGAAGAACTTGGCCGGATGAAACCCTTGTCCAAGAGTTCCTGTAACTGACTAGACAATTCCTGCATCTCGGGAGGTGCAAGACGGTAGGGGGCCCGAGCAATAGGAGCAGCCCCTGGTACAAGATCAATACCGAACTCGACTTGACGATGAGGAGGAAGACCAGATAAATCATCGGGAAAAACATCAGGAAACTCGCGTACAACCGGAATATCGTCGATCTTCTTCTCATCACCAGAGGAAACAGATAAAAGCGCCAAAACGGCTGGATACCCCTTTCGAAAACACTTAAGGGCTTTCATGCTAGAGATGATGTTTAGCGGAACACCACCCTTGATACCGTACACAGAAAGGAATTCTCCATCAGGGAGAGGAATCCGAATAACCTTATCGTAACAAACAATCTCCGCGCGATACAAAGATAACCAATCCATGCCTACCACTACGTCAAAACTACCCAAAGGTACCGGCATAAGGTCGATGGGGAACGATAAACCCGACAACTCTAATTGACACTCCCGAAGGACACTAGTAGCCTCAATCTTTTTACCGTCAGCCAACTCAATAATATACTTGGTCTCTAATGGTACGGGTACTACATCTAGCAGTCGACTAACTTCCATGGATACAAAACTCTTGTCGGCACCAGAATCAAATAACACACTAACAGAACGATTATTGAGAAGGAACGTACCGGTGACTGTGTCAGGATCCTGTCTAGCCTCAGCGGCTCCAATGACGAAGGCACGTGCATTTCTGCCGCCGCCCCCGTTGTTCCCATTACCGTTGTTTCCACCCTGCTTCAGTTTTGGGCAATCCTTCTTGTAATGCCCGGTCTCACCACAATTGTAACATCTTTGTCTTCCCGTAGTCCCTTGAGCAGTCGGAGCTGAGCTATTAGTCGGAGCCTGAGTCGATGGAAGTGTAACCCGACAATCTTTAGCATAATGCCCAGTTCGCTGGCGGCGGTGACAACGGTTACTGTCGCAGTTCCCTTGATGATGGCGTCCACACTTGTTGCATTTGGGAAGTTTCCCCGCATAACCACCCTGTTTGTTACCCGAAGAAGAAGAACCCCCATTGTCGAACCTCTTATTCTGCTGTGCTGGCCCAGATCCCTTCCCATCATTTTCCCACTTGCGCTTGTTATTCTCTGGAGCCTTAGCAGTCGAACCCTTAGCAGGCAAAATACCCTCATTCACCTTCAAGTTGGTCATCCTATGAGCCGATCGGACTACCTCTGCATACGTAGGATGATTTCCCGCAGCCACTAACCCTGCAATTTCCGGTACTAACCCCGTGATATAATGCTCAATCCTCCTGTACTCTGGCACATGCAGATCAGGACACAGCACTGCCAACTCGTTACGCCTCACAGTATACTTCTCAATTTCAGACCCAGACATCTTGAGGTTCCACACCTCGTGCTCTAGCTTCTGCACCTCTTCCCTCGGACAGTACTCACGCTTCAGCAACTGCACAAAATTCTCCCATGGCATAGCATATGCCTCCCCAATACCCATATTCTGGGTGATGTTATTCCACCAGGTCAGAGCAACATCCTGGAATAACGCAGCAGCATACTTAACCCGATCTTCTGGGAGACAGTTACACATAAGAAACACTGACTCCACTTTCTCCAGCCACCTAAGCAAGCTCACCGCACCCTCAGTGCCAGAGAATTCCTGGGGCTTACAGTCCCGGAACATCTTGTAGGTACACATGGGTGGGGGTGGGTTAACAGTACCACCTGAAATGAAACGTATGAGAAACCACGAAGAATGTAAACAAGGTTCGCCAATGAGGCAAAGAAAATGGATAAATCAACTTACCACCACCGTTGTGCCCTAACTGGAAGGCAGCTTGGAGCAAGTTGTTCAGATCAGCCTGCGATAGGTTAATACCTCCACGACCACCAGCACCACCGCGTCCACCACCACGTCCACCATTGCGACCACCTCCACGTCCTCCTCGTACTCCAGACATGATTCTGGCAGAAAGAACGAGAAAGTTTAGTTTCGCAGATAAAGATAACCACTAATGTTCACAAGATCAAGGCTAGATCCAATCCAGGACTATCCCCTCAAACCCAGAGCTCACTAGGGCTTCCATGCATTTCGGTTTATGATTTTGTGTGCACCCAAAATGATAAACCGCTCTACATGGTCCTCCAAGTGTTCTCCTAGTTCAAAGTTCGAATCACCGAACATAGACTCTTAGCTATACACCGTAATACTACGGTAGTTTATGGCAAGTGTTTCTATTGGAGTACGAAAGGGAGATGTCCGAGCCTTGGACAAATCTCAAGAGTACACGATTCACTCCAATATACTACACCGCCTAGGAGGTAAGTAACCCGACCTAAGATAGAACGGATGATGTAACATAGAAAGACCAAATGATTTAGAGACACCCCGACAAGACCATACGTAACCCACCTTAATGTTCAGTACCATGTGATCGTCTAGTGTGTGCGACTCGGCTATAGACTAGACTCTACATGCAGTCCTAGTTCACTATAACCATTGGCTCTGATACCAATCTGTCACACCCTCAAAATCCACTTGCGGAGTTTTACCGCGAGGCGCATGACAAACCAGGATCCAAACCAACGATCACAATAAACAAGTCTAAATGAATATAAATGCAATTTCAAAACATAGTTTAAAATCCCCGTTTACAGCGGAAGCTTATTCAAAACAATTATTCAATAATAAACCAATGTTCAACGTTTGTAAAATCATGCAACTCTAGCTAGACGCCGTGCAGACGCGTGCGCCCTAGTTCCATTGTGCTACCTTAGCGACCTGAGAAAACATGTAAAAGTTTACGTCAGCACAAAAATGCTGGTGAGTTTACAGGTTTTGTAATCCAAGTACCAAGTCCACCTGTCCATACTATAACAAATCGAAAACCAGTATACGCTAGCTAGGCGTACGTTTTGTTACTACCACGATTGGAAAACCATTACTAACTCGAATACCAGATGTTGTGCCCGAAAAGTAAACCAGTTGTTCCTGTCGTTCCTGTTTGAGACAATATGCACTCGCCCGGCCCTCCAAGCCGACGAGCGGGGTTGGTCACTCCCAATAGCGCTATTCACATTTCCCCGTTGTGCAAACCCGCACATTCATGGTTCCCCCCGGGACTTCCAAAGATCGTGTAGTACACAATAGAAACCCATAGTATGACAGTAGTTACCAAATAATCGTTTGAACACATGTTTTCTCCCCCGAAAGTATAAAACCAGTTTAAAAGAGGGGCCGTAAACTCACCTTAAGTTGCGTTACTCCTTATCCCGAGTAAACTCAGCTGCTATGCTAGTCCCGTAAAGCGGCGACCTAACATATGACAGTTACAAGTACTTAGACTAATAACCCGCAGGTTAATTAGTCCCTAGATGTCCAGACCATAACCAAGTTCGTTTGAAAACACCGTGACTGTTTAACTTACCCAAAGTACAAGACTCGACATCCCATTGGTGACCCGAGACTCCCCGTGTTATGTTTACGCTCTTAAACAGACAATCAGACAATCATGCAATCACACTTAACATACGTTAACGCACAACAAGTTATAGCACATAGTTCACGTATCACCGAATTACATCCAAACATATGTTACCAAGTCATTATATATGTTACGGGGTTCCTAGCATGTTCTTACATGTCAAATCGGGTCTCGGAATGCTAAATTACACTTACAGCAGCAGTACACGCGATTAGGAAAAGTCAACTAGCATTTAGGAAAGCTAATCGCATGAACTACTAGCATTTAGGGCTATACCACATGTAACTACTAGCATTTAGGGCTATACCACATATAACTACTAGCATTTAGGGCTATACCACATGTAACTACTAGCATTTAGGCTATACCACATGTAACTACTAGCATTTAGGCCCTACTCGCATGTATCTATTAGCAATTAGGCTCTACTCGCCTATAACATAGGCATTTAGCCTCCTAATCGCCTCTAACATAGGCGATTAGGATGCTAATCGCCTGTAAGCATGCTGTTCCGGTTTTTCGCGCGTTTAACGCTCCAAATCAGATCCAGAACGTGTGTAACCACCCAATATCATCCCAAACACTATCCTAAACATGTTTCAACTAAAACCCTTCGTTTTGCCTCGTATTATCAGCCCTGCATGCAATCACGTAATCCAAACACCATTCACATAGCATGCAACATCACACTAACATGCGTAACTATAACCCTAATAATCAATTCTCAGATTTTATCATCATAATATTATTAGTATTCTGAATTAATCCAAATAACATGTTAATCCTTCATCTTGAATCATAAAAACCCTAGCTTTCTAATCATAAACACACATAACACATGTATACTAGATAAAATCCGATTAACAATACTTATTAACGATTTTCAGAAAGCTTTTTCGTTTTAGAACAGGTCTGGACTATTAGGGATTGAATAAAAACGTTTATAAGATTGCATGGATGAAAACCAAACCTTAGATTTGTAAAAGGATGATGGATTAAGCTTGAAACCTTGTGTTTTGATCAAAAATCGCGTTCCAGAGGTTGTGTGTGTGTTGGGGCAGGTTATGGGACGACTAGGGTTTGTATAATGAAGTTTATGAGGTCAAGTATGGTATTTATAGTCGTTTTTAGTCGTCCAGCACGTAACTAGCGATTGTGCAGCTCTTACACGCGATTAGGAATCCTAATCGCATATAAGTTCAGGCAATTGGGGCCTACTCGCCCCCTAGGGCACACGAGTAGCCCCTACTCGCCCCTAATATTGCCTACTCGCCTCCCTTATAGGCGATTAGGCCTTCCTAATCGCCTATAGGGGCTGGTTTCGTGTGTTTTGCGCGTTAAACCCCGTTTTAACATATGTTAACACATATTCACATACCGACAAGTCACATAATGATTGTAAACACATAACACTTGTAAATACACATATTCATACTCGTTCACCAATTCCCGGGACTCGAGACTTGCATGTTCCGTATGCCTTGACGATCCTACAAATCGTCACCGTTTGTACACTTGGTTAAGGACCGACATCTAATGAACCTCTAGACCAACATCCAATGATCTTCTAGACTAAACCGATAGTTTCCGAACCATAACCCGACTTAACTAACCCAGTTAAGTACAATATACGCGTGACTCACTAAGGTAGACTTTCATCTAGACAACGTTGTTAACCAGAATTTGCCGGGTGTCACAACATGTGAGGATCAATTTTGTAATGAAGATGTGATAATATAATAACACCAACATAAGCTACTTAAATAACATGCTCTAGCTTTGGCTATATGCTATTTATCTAAGTATTAAGTTGCTAACAGTGAATGTAACACATCACCTTTGGGCAGAAATGAGACACTCAAAGTTCTAATGCAATACACGTAGTTCACCAACATAATCCGTTACACATCACCTTTGGGCATAATTGAAACCTTATAGAAATTATGTGAACCAAGTTACAATGCTTAACGAGACCTTATATAACGAGCAAATGTGACACATCACCTTTGGACAGAAGTGACACGCAAAATGTTATTTCAAGTTAATGGTTTTGAAAATAATGTTTTGAATAAACTTGATACATTATGTTTTATCAAAACGCCAAATTTATTAGAGATCCCGGAAACTAATGGGTTCTCAATGAGCTAACGGGTTCTCGATAATCTTATGAGTTCCCTGAAAATTAGTGAGTTCTCGAAAAAATTATGAGTTCCCGAAAAAATATTGAGCTCTCGAATTAATCTTATGAGTTCTCGAAAAGTCATGAGTTCTCAAAAAAACTTATGATTTCTTAAAAAAACTTATGATTTCACGAATAATAATGAGTTCTCAAATAGATAATGGGTTCTTAAAAAAATTGAGTTCTCAAAAAAAAAAAATTATATGAGTTCTCGAATAGCATAAGAGGTTCTCGGAAAAATGATGAGTTCCCAGAAAACACATGAGATCTTGAATAACATAAGGGGTTCTCGAAATTATGAGTTCTCAAAGACTTAATGAGTTCTCGAAAGTGATGAGTTCTCGGAAAAACTTATGAGGTCTCGAAAAAAAATTATGAGTACTCGAATAACTTATGTTTTCGGATAATTTTAATACTTCTCGAAATATATTGGTTCTCGAAAATGCATTATAGTTTTCGAAGATGTGATGGGTTCTCAGAAACATTATGGTTTCTCAAAAAAGCATTATGGTTTTCAAAGATGAAGACCTTGACTGAGAACTCCTGCCCATGAACTTGATCGAAAGCTTTAAACCGAGAACTTAGAAAATTTGAGAAACTGAATTCGGGAACTAACTGATAATCCGAGAAACTAAATTCATTAATCCTTAAAACCGAAAACAATTATTATAAACAGGCGGATCTTCGGCAAAAAGCTAGGGTAAAATGGGCCATAGAAGGGGACGAGAACACACGCTACTATCACGGAATTATTAATGCTAATACCTCTAGCAAAAGGATTAATGGACTTATGGTTGATGGTGACTGGGTTACAAACCCAACTTTTATAAAAGATAGAGCATTCATACATTTTGAAGACAAATTCAAAGAACCAAAGACCTGCCGTCCAAAACTGGTTTGTCCGAACATATGCAGGCTTTCGCAAGATGAGGCTGAATTCATTGTTAGGCCTTCTACGGTACAGGAGATAAAGGATGCTGCGTGGGATTGTGAGGGTGACAAAAGTCCAGGACCGGACGGATTCAATTTTAGATTTCTAAAGAGGTGTTGGAACGGATTTGAAGAAGATTTTGTAAGGCTACTTCAGGATTTTTACTACATAGGCGATTTGGGACCCGGGTGTGCATCTTCTTTTATTGCATTAATTCCTAAAAAGAAAGACCCGTTAGGTTTTAACGATTATCGTCCGATTAGCCTAGTAGGTTGTGTTAACAAGGTCCTTTCTAAGGTGTTGGTAGCAAGGCTCAAGTCGGTTATAGGGAAGTTGATTTCTCTGGAGCAATCGGCTTTCCTATCTGGCAGGAACATTACGGATGGTCCAATGATGTTAAATGAGGTGATCGGGTGGATGAAAAAACTCAAAAGGCAAGGGATGATTTTTAAGGTGGATATAGAGAAAGCGTACGATTCTTTGAATTGGGACTTTCTCGAGTCGATACTGTTACAAATGAATTTTCCGAGTAGATGGTGCAAGTGGGTTATGGCAATTGTGAAGTCGGCTAGGGCGTCGGTCTTGGTGAATGGGTCCCCGACCCATGAGTTTGTATGTAGCCGGGGACTTAGACAAGGCGACCCTCTTTCACCCTTCTTGTTTGTTATAGCCATGGAAGCTCTTTCCTATGTTATGAAGAGGGCGTCCGAGATTGGTTTATTCAGAGTCTTGTTTGCGGCTCTAATGATCTTGTGTTGTCGCACTTGCTATATGCGGATGATGTGGTGTTTCTTGGCGAGTGGTCAACTTCTAATGCTGTGAATCTGAAACGGATCCTTAGGTGTTTTCATTTGGTGTCGGGGTTAAAAGCGAATTTGAGGAAATGTAGTGTCTATGGGGTGGGGGTATCAAGCAATGATATGGTTTTGATGTCGGAGGTTTTGAGGTGTAGCCCGGGTTCGTTCCCTTTCACGTATCTTGGTTTGCAAGTGGGTGCAAATATGAATCTAATGAAACATTGGAAGCCGGTGGTCGATGCCTTCCGGAATAAGTTGTCCTTGTGGAAGGCGAAGACGTTGTCTTTTGGGGATCGTGTAACTATTATAAAATCCGTACTTAATGCTTTACCTACCTATTATTTCACTTTGTTTAAGGCCTCGTGTAGGATCATTGATGAATTAGATAAACTAAGGCGTGTGTTTTTTTGGGGAGGTTCAGAAGAGAAAGCTCGTATGAATTGGGTTACTTGGCAAAGGGTGTGTGCACCGGTTGACCGCGGTGGTCTTGGTTTCGGTTCCCTTACGGATGCTAATCTAGCTATGATGGCAAAGTGGTGGTGGTGATTCAAAACGGAGCTATGTGCGTTTTGGAGGAAAGTTATTTGGTCCATTCATGGGTCAAATAGAGATTGGCATCAAACGGGTTGTGTTGGATGTGGGTTAGGCCATTAAAGGGGTAGTGGGCTGTGGGTTGGGTGTATCATTTTGGTTGGATAGCTGGGCGATGGATATTCCATTGTATTTTGTTATTTCCAGCCTTATTCACGCTTGAGAAAAACAAAACGGTTGCTGTTTCAGATAGGGTTCTTCAGGCTGGGGCTGGGTGGGCATGGGATTGGAAGAGGGTCACGTTAAATGCAGCAGAGCAAGCTGAACTGGAGCAATTTTGCAGCTGTATTACTGCTCCGGTGCTGTCTGCAGGTGCCGACAAGTGGGTCTGGGGCTCGGGTTGGGACAGCAGGTTCACGGTGGCTGATGTCAAGGATTATCTTCAAGCGGCCAGGTTCGAACGGCCCTCATTCGTTGTGGAAAAGTGTTCTTGGGTTCCTAATAAAGTATTGATACTAGCGTGGCGTGTGGAACAAGATAGGATCCCAACACGGTGTGCGTTAATCAGGAGGAATATAAACGTTGACTTTGCACTTTGTCCGTTCTGCGGTGATAGTGAAGAGTCCTCGGAACATCTTTTCGTCTCTTGTGGGTTCTCTCAAACTGTCTGGCAACTTGTGGCGCAATGGTGCAAGGTCGGTCTGATTGACGCGTTTCATTTCAGGGACCTTCTAAAGCTTCTTCAGTTCATCAGCGGGTCAAGACACAAGAAGAAAGCCTTTTATGCAATCTGTTTGGTTACGATTTGGTGCTTATGGAAGAATAGAAACGAGGTGGTTTTTGATCAAAAGCAAGTATATATATCAAAGGTCTTGGGCGACATCAAAACCCTTAGTCTTTTTTGGGTTAAATCAAGGGCAAAGCAACATTCGCTCAGCTGGAACATATGGAGTAGTTTCAACTTCTCGAGTATCGTTTGGTGACAGGAAATGTATTATGTAAGTTACATAGAATGAGGTGGCTGTGAAATAAATGTAAGGTGTATCGCTAGTATCCCGCTAGCTTGGTGGAATAAAATTTTTGTTGATCGTTCAAAAAAAATTATCGAAAAAAACTGATAGAGTTAATGGTTAGAAATTTTAGGGATTTACTAATATTTGTTCCCAATTTTAAATAGGAATAATTATCTCTAAAAATTTCCTAATATTTTAAAATCTTTGACTTTATCATTATTATTTCAAAATTCATTTGGAGATTTAGTTTCCTAAGATACAAGAAACAAGATTTTAATCCAATTTTGACCCAAATCAAAAAGAAATTTTCAAAAAAATTATGATGTTCTTAAAGAACATCAATCGAAAATTTCCATGAACTTTAGTACACTTCATAATCTGGAATTGAACTCTGACAACGTTAAGAATTATTAACATATTTCAAAAAAATTAATCATATCATCATAAAATGAATCGATTAAAATAAAAAAATATTAACTGAAATTTATAAACATTAATAGAAAAATATTAGAACCCGAAAAAACACCATCATCATGTTTTTAACATAATTGTTTTACGATTTTAATTCCCGATCTTATTGGAAAACAATTAAAACTGATTGAGTAACATCGCTCTGATACCACATGTTTATCAGTTTTGACTGTATACGAAGGAAAACATAATAATAATAATAATAATAATAATAATAATAATAATAATAATAATAATAATAATAATAATAATACCTAATAGATTCGTGAGACCTGATACGGATGCTGAGACAGTTGAAGTCAACATGATCATTAATGTGTCTGGGTTCCCTTTAGGGTATGCAGTTATGATGGATTATGATTCTTGGTGAAGAATCAGTTATTGAGTGAGAAAAGTAAGGGGGCCAAAAATATTAGTGGTGTTATCTTAATAATAATGTGTAACCCCTAATCCCTAGTAATCTCTCCTTATTTATACATATCAGGGGACACCCTAATAAGGCCCATCTAATGATAAGGTCCGCCCATCAAAGACATATTTGTTATTGGGCTTAGGATAATATTAATAATTGATCATCATTATATAAATGATTATAATGGGTATCGATAAATATACAAACATTACACATAGTTATTCCAACATTAATCTTTTAAGTTTTTATTCCAAACCTACAAATAACGTTGACTATTGATACCTATTAAACTTGATTATTTTAATATATTATTATTACAATTTTAAATTAATATTAATACTTGATTAAAATAGTAAATTTAGGTAAAATGTGCTTTTGCTTATACTTCATGCATTCAATTAATTATCTATACTATATTATAAAACATTTGAGAATGATGCCAATAAAATTTAAGTAATTACTATATTCTATGCTTATGGTATACAACAAGTCAATAAAGTTAGAAAGATGCAAAATAGTCTTTTTACATTAATATTAAACTGTTTTAATTCAAATCAAACATTTTTGCATAATTTGTAAACTAACTAATACCTAAAAGAATTGATATCAAACCTTAAATTGAATGCTTAATTATTTCCTTCTTCATAACATCATGATTTGAATTTAAAGAAACGAAACCATCACCTTCTATAATGACCCAGTAACCGATGATCATCAATGCATATTGATAGTTACTTCAATGATCTTATAAGTTATCAACTCAATCATTTAATCAAGTTCTAGGAAATCAAACTATCTCATATGTTTTACCTCCCGATCTCACCATTGCATTTTGGTAACGTCGCCAACCTACAAAAGATATTGGTTCAAACTCGGCTCGTCAACAACAGAATTTCTTCAGCATGAACTGATAGCATGACCACCATCTCATCAAACCTTGGAATTGTCTGATGCCATCGTTGCAGTTCCTTCGGTCATTAATCACAACCGCCCACGCAACAGTTGTGTACTCGTGTTCTTCTCCTCGTTCAACAGTTATATATGTGGTGAGAAATTGAAGGCTTATTTTCTAATTAGATATAATGTTCTCATCGATTATTTTGATAGGAGCCACTAATTAATTATAAGGAGTACTTATGATCTAAGGAACAAATCAATATTTTGAGTTAATATTTTGTTTGACGGATGATATATATAGATATAGTTTGATGATCACTTTTACGCGTATTATGATGTTTCCATGGTTGTGTACATGTTGTTTTAGAACGACTGATACAGTGAAGGGTGTACTTGGGAAATGGGGAAAGAAGGGGCATGACTATGCTTGAGAAGTAGATAATGAAGATCACATCATATATTTTTATAGTCATGGACAATATGTTGACAGTTATAAAAAATTAGTGACTTCCTATTTCGAAGTGTATGTATTCCCTAAGTGTTTCAAATATATGCATAAGGGCAGACGTTGACTGCGAAATAAATAAATAAGCAGACATTCGTTTATTGAGTGTAGGTTTATTGTACCATCGTATGTTGTAGGTGGTGGTTGATAAAGGATATCTATTAAGGCGACTAGCTTTTTAGTATATCATCATGCCGAATTATCAACTACACAATTATACCACCCACCTTATGGTGGAGTCGTAAGCCAAGTGATGGTTAGAGCCTAGCCACATAGAGGGGACATGTTTGAATCCTGATGGCAACCCCAGTTTTCTATTACCGTGCATTTACTCTAAAGAGGCTTGCATCTTGTGGAGGGTGCAACATCTGTCAAGTGGCAGGTGGCGGGAAATTTTCCGGAGGGGGGGGAGCCTTATGCCTACCACCACCCCAGCGTGGAACCGGTTCAGACAACATAGTTTGGGCGTCTGAGTGGGGGTAGGACCTGCTAGAGCGAGTGTGAAGTACTCTGCCACCTCCGAATGAGACCATCACCTTTCAAAAAAACTACACAATTATACTTATATCTGTAAATTGTACACCGCCACATCACTTGGGCTCTCACTAGTACATAAAAAAGGATGTAACCCGATATAGCTCTGAGCAATTGAATCCATGTAATCAGTTTTCCTAAGTCTGAGAGCATAAGTCATCATTTATACCAATTTGCCGTCATAATATCACAAAAACGAGGTAAACCCTAGTTGAAATTGTTTGCAATGGCTATATAATTTTTTGTATTTCATGAGAGCGCAAAGGAATTTATACAATAGAAAGGGAGGAGCGCATATGTAATCGACCCCACACAAATCTGAAGCAAGGCAGAAACATATATATCTAGCTTCATTTTTAGTACACCCCCCTAAATTCCATATACTGCCCTTACTGTGGAATTTATACCGACCGCATCAGGGATAAACACAAAGTACCAAGTAAGAATATGCAAACTCTTGAATCAGCTCCTTGTTAATATATGACGCCTTTGTTACTAGCATGATCAAGGCTGACTCAATCTCTATGGAGGCCTAAAGCAAATACTAAATTGTGAACTTTTTGCAAAACCAAACAAAAACATAAAACTTAAAGTTTATCTTAAGCTACAAGTTTATCATCTTGATTACAAACATCATTACAATCAAATACCATATATATTAGAAAAAAATCTGTTAGAAATCTTACAGCAAAATGGAGCCTGTGACAATTCTGCAAACAAAACAAACAGAAAGAAACGAAATAGATTAACAGAACCGGGCTTGTGTTTGACACAATTCCCTTAAACAGATTCGTCGTCTGTTCCCAGGGTACACCGGTTCAACAGTGACGGTGCACTGCAGACTATCCCACTTGCCTGAAAAGAAACCGGAATGAGACTGCCTCTGGAAAAAACCTCCCTGCAATGATCGATCAAATTGTTTGTGAGAGAATGTGATTGTGTTCTGTGTTGTATCTATTGCTTCATGACAACAGGTCCATATATAGCTGCACACCCAAAGATGAAAACTTATGACCCTTCACATTCGTGATTAATACTAATCACTTGATTACGCCATTAATCACAAATAATGACTAGAATTTGAAGCAGATGGAAGCTGAAAAACCAAGAGTCTTTCAGTTACATTATGCAAAAATTTAAAACAAATAACAAAAACCAGCATCACGCGGACCCGGGTTTTTCGAGCTGCATTCGTGTCCGCAGGTCGTGCGGGCGTCGCATTGGTTCAAGGATTTTTCCGAGCCAGAACCCATTTTTGCACCCCCCCTACGCGCGGGTAGGAGCCAGAGGATAATGTAACTTTAATATTTTAATTCTTCCATTCAAGCTTCACTTTATAAACACCTCCAATTTTCATCTTCCCACCAATGTGGGACACAATCAACTCACATTCACTTCTAATATTTTCCAACAATCCCCCACATGAATGGGAGTTATTCTCAGAAACAATCTTGTTCCGATTAAATTTCAACAGTTGAATTTTGCATACAATAGGTAGGTGTGACCCTTTGAACCTTCGCTTATGAAACACACTTAGCCTACTGGCTCTAAGTAGAACGCGATGTCTTTGAACTCGTCTGCCGTTTGTGCAGACGACAATACGCTTCACACAAAACTCTCCCTGACAACGTCAAGTCCTCATAGTTGTGTCCGTTATGGTCATGGACACGTGCCTGGTTCTGCGAGAGTTATTAAGTATTGTGCCCCAACAATACCCTTCGAAGCGACCCCACTTCTCTCTCACATAGGTGATCTACTGGGACTGGTTACCTCAGTCAAATCATTAAAAGCCATAAGCTTAACCTCAACCATGTCACTTTTAGGAACGGACTAGGAAGCTTATTAATTTTATAGTAGGCTCCCTTTTTCAAAACGTGGGTTTCCAACAACTCTCCCCTCACAGTGACCTTCACCAGTTCATACAATTAGGTTGTCCTATTGAACTCAGATCTTGGGATCTCCAGTCAGCTGAGTTAGGTTTCCTTCGCATAAACCTAGCCTTTCATGGGCTTTAGTCCCATTCCCATTGACGACATCTGAACTAACTCTCTGCTTAAGCCTTTTGTTAGCGGATCCGCGATGTTATCCTTTGACTTCACATAGTCAACAGTGATAACTCCTGTAGAGATTAGTTGTCGTACCGTATTATGCCTACGTCTTATGTGCCTGTTCTTACCGTTATACATTGTGCTATGAGCTCTGCCAATTGCCGATTGGCTATCACAATGTATGCATATGGCCGATGCCGGCTTCGGCCACCTTGGTATATCCTCAACAAATTGACGTAGCCATTCTGCCTCTTCACCTGCCTTATCTAAAGCGGTGAATTCCGATTCCATCGTGGATCTAGCAATAACAGTTTGCTTAGATGATTTCCACGATATTGCTGCACCACCAAGTGTGAATACATACCCACTTGTCGCTCTGGAATCATTCGTGTCAGATATCCAATTTGCGTCACAGTAACCTTCAATAACTGCTGGATATCTGCTATAATGCAGCTCGTACTCTCGTGTGTATCTCAAGTACCGAAGTACCCGTGTCATGCAACCCCAATGAGTTAAACTTGGGTTGCTCGTGTATCTACTTAGCTTTCTTACAGCATATGCTAAGTCTGGTCTGGTACAACTCATCAGATACATCAAGCTGCCAATAATTCTTGAGTACTCTAGTTGGTTAACAGGCTCACCTCGATTTTTAGCTAGATGTTGACTAGTGTCAATGGGAGTTCTAGCCACATTAGAGTCATTTGCATTGAACTTCTGAAGAATTTTGTCCACATAGTGAGACTGACTTATCACAAGTCCATTCTGGGTTCGTGTGATTTGTACTTCCAAAATCACATCCGCTAATCCCATATCTTTCATGTCAAACCTTGCTTTCGGGACGTCCTTTGTAGATTTTATCATTTTCTCATTACTACCAGCAATGAGCATGTCATCCACATACAAACACAGGATGACATATCCGTCTGGTGTGTCTTTCACATACACACATTTGTCACATTCGTTGATTTTGAACCCAGAATCAAGCATGACATGATCAAACTTTTGATGCCATTGTTTTGGAGCTTGCTTCAAACCATATAAAGATTTTACAAGCTTGCATACTTTATTTTCTTGTCCCTTGGCTATGAAGCCCTCGGGCTGTTCCATGTAAATCTCCTCCTCTAGATTTCCATCCAAGAAAGCCGTTTTCACATCCATTTGGTGAAATTGCAAATTTCTAATGGCTGCAATGGCAAGTACCATCCTGATGGATGTTATTCGCGTGACAGGCGAATATGTGTCAAAATAATCCAAGCCTTCTCGCTGTTTATATCCTTTGATCACCAAACTTGCCTTATACTTATCAATGGTGCCATCTGGTTTCATCTTTTTCTTGAAGATCCATCGATATCCTAGTGGTTTACATCCCGCAGGAAGATCCACTAACTCCCAGGTGTTATTTTGTAAAATAGAATTTATTTCACATTTTAAAGCCTCCTTCCACTGAGGTCCATCCGAGGAATTTACCGTTTCTTGGTAAGTTTGCGGTTCCTCCTCGACCACATAGGTGAGGAAATCTGGACCAAAGGATTTTTCAGTCCTTTGTCTTTTACTCCTTCAGATTTCACTTTCATCTATTTGAGGTTTATCATTTGCAACCTCTTCTCTTGAAACACCTTCCCTAGTCGAATTTGATGGGCCCGGTTCATCCTCTAGAACACTATCATCAATTGGGCTTTGTGAACCCAACTTAGGCCTATCCAAGCATGGGAATATGTGCTCGAACCAAGAAGCAACCTTAGATTCCAATATAGTGCCGTTAGACACTACATGATTCTTCGAGTCTTGTACAAGAAAACGAAGTGGACCACCCAAACGAGTGTATCCAATGAGCACACAATCTACAGTTTTGGGTCCTATCACAAGACGCTTTGGTGGTGTCACTACCACCTTAGCTAGGCACCCCCACACTCTCAAGTGATTATATGATGGTTTGACTCCTGTCAATAATTCATATGGTGTTACATCCTTCTTTTTACGGGGAATTAAATTTAGAATGAAATTTGCTGATAAAAGCGCTTCCCCCCACATGTCCTCGCTCACCCCCGAGCTTATCAACATGGCATTCATCATTTCTTTTAACGTTCTATTTTTACGTTCTGCTATGCCATTTGATAGTGGTGAGTAAGGAGGTGTGAGTTCATGTACGATTCCACTTTTTGCACAAAGATCAGCAAAAGGTGAAACATATTCACCACCTCTATCACTCCTCACCTTTTTTATTTTCCGGTTAAGTTGATTTTCAACTTCGGATTTGAACACAACAAATTTGTCAATAGCGTCGTCCTTACTCTTAAGTAAGTACACATAGCAAAATCGTGTGCTATCATCAATAAATGTTATGAAATACTTGTTCCCACCTCTAGTAGGAATAGCTTTCAAATCACACAAATCTGTGTGGATCAAATCAAGAGGACCGGTGGTTCGTTCAACCTTTTTGAATGACGTTCGTGTTTGTTTTGCCTCGACACAAGTTTCACATTTATGATTTGATTCAATATCAATTTTTGGTATGGTATTCAATTTAATTAAATGTTGAATGGAATTAAAATTCACATGACCTAGTCTACTATGCCAAACATTAGAAGACTCAATCAAGTAAGCAGAATTATCGTTACTCATTCCATTCATCACAGTTACATTTAACTTAAACATACCATTAAGGGCATAGCCCTTACCAACATACATACCACCTTTGGTCAACACGACCTTATCAGACTCAAACACCATTTTGAACCGAAACTTGTTCAACTGCCAACCAGACACAAGATTCTTGCGAATCTCAGGAACATACAACACATTAGACAAAGTAAGTTCCTTTCCCGACGTCATCTTCAAAATCACATTTCCTTCGCCTTTGATATCTGCAGTAGCAGAATTCCCCATGAAGAGCTTTTCACCAGCAACTTCCTTGAAAGTGTTGAAAAAACTCTTGTCAAAACACACATGCCGGGTTGCCCCGGTATCAACCCACCAATCCTTGGCATCCGTTCCAACCAAGTTTGCTTCAGTGACCATCATTGACAAATCAGACATCATAGCAACAATATTATCAATCATGTTTGCTTGTTTGCCATTTTCCTTCTTGGGAAGCTTGCATTCACTTGCTTTATGCCCCGGTTTGTCACAGTTATAGCACGTTCCATTGAACTTTTTCTTCCCAATCCCACCTTTAGGTCCAAGGTGGGAGCTCTTCCCGTTGGTTTTCTTAAACCCACCCCGTTTGTTGCCTTTGTTGCTTTTGCTACCCTTTGATGATTGACCAAGTTCAACAACATTGGCTTTAGCAACTTCATGACCGACAGTTTTCTTTTGAGCGACTTTGTTGTCTTCTTCAATACGAAGACGCACAACCAAGTCTTCAATTGTCATTTCCGTTCGCTTATGCTTCAAATAATTTTTGAAATCAATCCAACTTGGTGGCAATTTTTCAATAATAGCCGCCACTTGGAATGTCTCGCTAAGCATCATTCCTTCGGCATGAATATCATGAAGAATCACCTGCAATTCTTAAACTTGACTCATAACAGTTTTTGAGTCAATCATAGCAAAATCCAAGAATTTTGCCACCACTCTTAGTGCCCGTATCTTCAGTTTTGTATTTGCGTTCCAAAGATTCCCATAATTCTTTGGCAATAACAGCTTTGCAATACACATTATAGAGCGAATCAACCATTCCATTCAGGATATAGTTTCTGCACAAAAACTCAGAATGATTCCAAGCCTGAACCGCGCTCATAGTTTGAGCATTCATATCGTCCTCAGCAACACGAGGAGCGATTTCAGTCAAGAACCTCGCAAGGTTCAATGTTGTTAAATAAAACAACATCTTTTGCTGCCAGCGTTTGAAGTTTACACCAGCAAACTTCTCGGGTTTTTCTGCGTGGCTTGCCACAGCAGCAGGCAAAGGCGCCACCAAGCCAGCGGTAACAGCAACTGCAGACGTGTACACTGTAGAGAGTCCAACAGCACTGGAACTCGTGAGAGGAGCAGAAGAAACCAAGGGCTGTGACGTATTCTCCATTATTGAAAAGAACAAATACTGTTAGAACAATAGAATCTGTTTGACTTTGTTAGAAATCTTACAGTAAAATGGAGCCTGTGACAATTCTGCAAACAAAACAAACAGAAAGAAACGAAATAGATTAACAGAACCGGGCTTGTGTTTGACACAATTCCCATAAACAGGTTCGTTGTTTGTTCCCAGGGTACACCGGTTCAACAGTGACGGTGCACTGCGGACTATCCCACTTGCCTGAAAAGAAACCGGAATGAGACTGCCTCTGGAAAAAACTTCCCTGCAATGATCGATCAAATTGTTTGTGAGAGAATGTGATTGTGTTCTGTGTTGTATCTTTTGCTTCATGACAACAAGTCCATATATAGCTGCACACCCAAAGATGAAAACTGACGACCCTTCACATTCGTGATTAATACTAATCACTTGATTACGCTATTAATCACAAATAATGACTAGAATTTGAAGCAGATGGAAGCTGAAAAACCAAGAGTCTTTCAGTTACATTATGCAAAAATTTAAAACAAATAGCAAAAACCAGCATCACGCGGACCCGGGTTTTTCGAGCTGCATTCGTGTCCGCAGGTCGTGCGGGCGTCGCATTGGTTCAAGGATTTTTCCGAGCCAGAACCCATTTTTGCAACCCCCCCCCCCTGCGCGCGGGTAGGAGCCAGAGGATAATGTAACTTTAATATTTTAATTCTTCCATTCAAACTTCACTTTATAAACACCTCCAATTTTCATCTTCCCACCAATGTTTGGTGGGACACAATCAACTCACATTCACTTCTATTATTTTCCAACAAAATCTTTTAATATTAAGGGCCCTATTAGATTAGGGCTTAAAGCCATAATTTTAAAAGCCTTAGGTTATCTAAACATCCCATCAATTTATCTACACACCCCTCTACGGGGTATAGAGAGCTCCACAACCTGCAGATGGGTCTCCACGGATCGTGGAGGTCTCCACGGACTGTAGAAGGGCACTGCCAGTAATTGGCAATGATTGGGATGAGTTGTAGATGTGAAAAAGAGATGTATGGGTATTTGAGATGGGTTATAGAGATGAAAATGGGTGTTTGGAAATTGGAATGTGTTGGAGAAGTGAAAAGGGATGTTATTTAAGATTTTATATAAAACCAGTCAACATCCACAGATTTTATAAACACAACCGTACAACATCTAAGGCAATAAAGTACAACCATCTAATGCACAGAACACCCTTAAAGCTTATGGTACAACCTAGCATTGCACCAATGCTTTGATAAATAGAATTATTTAAATGTTGAATTTTTTGTATATATTGTTTTTAAAAATAAATATAATTATAAAGTGTGGTTTTTTAGTAAATATTATTATATAAAATGTTTTGTGTTTTACTATTTATATAAAAAAAAATTTTGTAAATGTTTTTTAAAATAATTAAATTTATAAAAAAATTTGGTTATCGTTGCGTAAATATAAATGGTTATGTAATCAAACCAAACAAACCACAAGATACGAACAATAAAACCAAAAGATAAAGATAATAATCAAACCAAATATACCCCAAATGTACAAAGCACATTTAATGGAATACCTTGAACCTTAAGCCACGCAACCCTTTCGAAAGGCAGTGATTGACCTTTCCACACGTGAACCGATTGAAAGATTTCAGTTTTAAGGAGCATTTTGATCCTGATATTCTCAGTTATTTCAGCATCAGGAAAAGTAAGAAAAACGGATAATCCACCCATGTATTGTATCTTAAACTTGTGTTGACAAAGATCTTTTAATAAGGATGGTAGCTGTTTTAAACAGTCAATATCAAACACTGTAGCAACCAAGGCCTCCCCATGCAAATCAGAAAACTCATTCACCACGTCCGGGACCGTTACCACTATTTCTTCTTTCTCCTCACGTTTCTTTTCATCCCTAACCCCTGTCAACATTTCTTTAAAGGAGCAGCCCGAATCATTAACCGGCTTAGATTCCAAAGGAACTGTAGCCGATTTGAGAGGTTTTTCAGTTTTATCTTTGTCCACCGCCTCCTCTTTGTCTTCTTCGGATTCTGTAAATCTTGCCACATTACATCTAAGCTTATATGAACCCATCCAAATGTTCTGCAGATTGTCTTCCAGATCCCATTTGTTTCTGGTGACATTGAAAGTTACAAAGCCAAACCTCCTACCCATCTTGTCCCTCTTCCTAGCAATGTAGATCTTTGAAATCTCACCATATTGTTTAAGAAGTCTCTCCAGATCCGTTCCACTACATCCATCAGGAAGATTGGTGATATAGATCTTAATGCCTCCACCTTCTTTTGATCGATCTTTAGGTCTTCCAGTGTTTAGTCTTCTGTCGCCCATGCCGAAAAAATCTCTCTTTTGAAACTATTAGTTATAATGAAACTTTGGATGCGATTGGATCACGTTTTGGAAAAATCATTCATAAAGCCAATGTTAAGAAGATGGATAGCGATTTATCATTTGAGTACATTGCGGTTCTAGTTGGGGATGGCAAAAGGATTATGGATGAAGTCATTCTGAATTGGAGGCGACGTAAGTTCCGGATTTAGGTTATGGAAGAAATAGGGGATTGGATCCCAGATTTCTTGTTTAAAAAATATGAAGACAGTGAATCCTCAGTCCCGGCTCCGGCAGGCGATGGAAGTTCTGGCGTCTCTCCGGTGATGGATAATAATGGCAGCATTAATGACGCAGTTATGGAATCCGCTGATTTGGGGGATAATAGAGCGGATATTCTCAATAAAGTTAATGCGGAATATTTTAGGCAATCATTGCCTAATAATGGAGTTTTATTTTCAATAAATGCTCTTTCAAGCCTTTGACCGATGAATTTCAATGCTCCAAAGAGTTTAATCCTGAAGGTGGGCTGGGTAAAAAAAGTTTTACTACTTCTCTATTCGGCCAAATCAAGAAGGATGGGGCTAATAAAGGGGTGCAGCCCAGAAAAGTTAATTCCCTCCCAAGAATGTTATCTGTTGATAATAGGCCCAATCCCCCTAAAAGGGCTAGGCTGGATTTTGATCCTAATGGATCGGATCCCTTTGGTTTGGATATATTACTGGGCTTAAAAAAACCCACTGATGTTGCAAATCAGGTAGAGCCGGAGAAGGAGATAGGGCGTGCGTTTGACTTAAACTCTCAGCCTACCACCACGGGGAGCTCAAGTTCGGGACAATATGTTGATCAACAGGCAGTGAATATGGAGCAGGATGACTCTCCCCTACAGCAGGAGACTGATAAGACGGTCAATCTAGGGGGAAAATTGGGGGTTTCACTAAACAATTTTGAAGACCTTGTTAGAGAAGCGGTGGTGGATGAAGGTGTTCAATTAGGTAACCCATGAATTTTCTGTCTATTAATGTTAAAGGGTTAGGGGCGGAGGGGAAGGTTAATTGGGTTAAGGGGCTTAAAAACAAGTTCAATGTCTCGTTTTTGGCTTTACAAGAGTCTCAGCTTTCTAAGGCTGGGTCGGTGGATGTAGAAAGGATTTGGGGTAATAAAGGTTTTGGTAGTGATATAGTCGAAGCAGATGGTAGATCGGGTGGGTTAGTAAATGTTTGGGATGAGAAGTTGTTTTCAAAAAAAGACGCCATTCTTAACCAGAATTTTTTGGTTACGATTGGGAATCTGGTCTCGGATAACTCAGCTTTGAATATTGTTAATGTCTACGGCCCTCAAAGTGTTCCTGAAAAAAGACAGCTTTGGAGGCAATTGGCAGTTTTGATGGGTCAGATTGATGGTCTTTGGATTTTACTGGGCGATTTTAATGTCGTGCGATTTCCAGAAGATCGCAAGAACTCGGGTTTCAACCCGGTTAGTGCGAATGATTTTAATGAGTTTATTGCAGACATGGGGCTTGCTGAGTATAAAATGAAAGGGAATAAGTTCACCTTTATGGTAGGGGGTCGCAAAGGTTATAAATTTAGCAAGATCGATCGTATTCTCGTTTGCCAAGATTTTTTGAATCGATGGCCTCAAGCTGCATTCAGAGCTTTACCTAGAGAAAAATCGGATCATTGCCCATTATTATTATCTTTGGTTGACTCTAACTTTGGTCCTAAACCTTTTCGTTGGTACAATTCATGGCTTGAACGGGTGGGTTGTGAGGACACTGTCATTGAAGTTTTGGATGGTAGGGATTATGTGGGTTCTCCTGATTTTGTGATAGCAGAGAAATTCAAACGAACCAGAGAGGCTATTAAAGTGTGGTGGCAGAACGCGAAAGATAAAGAAGGGACAGAATATTCGGAAATGGTGGATAATATTCACCAGTCTGAATTACGTTTGGAAGAGGCTGATTTGGATGACGAAGACTTGTGGATATATGAAGAAAGTAAAAAAGGAATTGCTTGGATCGAACACCTTCGGGCTCTTGATGTTAAACAAAAATCTCGGGTTCGTTGGGCTTCTAGTGGGGATGAAAACTCGTCTTACTTTCATTGCATTGTCAATGGGAGAAAGGCAAAAAAACAACATTCCGGGCTTATTAATTGATGGGGAATGGGTGTCTAAACCGACATTGGTGAAAAAACATATTTTTCAATTTTTTCGTGGTATGTTCTCTTCTAATATTTCAGGTAGACCAAAGATGATCTGCGAAGATATAAAGAAACTTGATGATGTCCAAAGTGCTGCTCTAATTGCCAATTTCTCGAAGGAATAAATTAAAAAGGCGGTTTTTGATTGCGGGGGAGATCGTGCTCCCGGCCCCGATGGTTTTAATTTTTCGTTCTTAAAGAAATTTTGGTCTTTCTTTGAAGACGATTTTTTCAATTTAATGGCCCAGTTTTATGAGACAGGTAGTATCAAACATGGGTATAGCTCGGCCTTCATCACATTAATTCCGAAGATAAAGAATCCTACCGATTTAAAAGATTATCGTCCCATCACGTTGATAGGCATTATGTCTAAAGTCATCTCAAAGATCTTGGTGAACAGACTTAAAAAGGTGATGAATTTTATTATTTCAGAGTCCCAAAGTGGTTTTCTGTCGGAGCGGTTTATTCTAGATGGGCCTCTTATAATTAACGAAGTTATGGCGTGGTTGAAGAAAAGGGGAGAAAAGGCCTTCTTATTGAAGATAGACTTTCAAAAAGCTTACGATAATGTGGATTGGAGTTTCTTGATATCCATATTGAGCCAAATGGGGTTCCCAGATCGGTGGTGCCGGTGGGTTTTCGGGATCTTAAAATCGGCGACATCCTCGGTTCTTGTTAATGGTTCGCCCACATATATGTTTCAATGTGAAAAAGGGTTGAGGCAAGGCGACCCCTTGTCTCCTTTCCTTTTTCTAATTGTTATGGAAGCCTTCACTTGGTTAATTAACAAGGCTGCGGATAATGGAGATTTTGAAGCGATTAAAGTCGGCAATAAGGGGCTGCAACTTTCGCATCTCCTTTATGCGGATGACGCCCTTCTAATGGGCAAATGGGATACGGAGAACTTCAAAAATATGATTCGGATTCTTCGGATATTTCATTTGTGTTCTGGATTGAAGATCAACCTTCACAAATCTAATGTTTATGGAATTAATAGCTCGGATACAGAGGTGGATTCGTTGGCTGATTTGTGTGGGTGTAAACGCGGGTCTATTCCTTTCGATTACCTTGGCATCAAAGTTGGTGCTAATATGAATCGCATTAGGAATTGGGACTCGGTTATTGCTAAGTGCAAGTCTAGGCTAAAGCTTTGGAAAGCTAGGTCTTTATCGATTGGAGGTCGTCTCATTCTTATTAAGTCCGTTTTATCTAGCTTGCCGATATACTACATGTCATTGTATAAAGCCCCTGTCAAAGTCATTGAAGAAATCAAGGGGTGTATGAAACGTTTCTTATGGGCAGCAGATGATAATGTTAAAAAGATCCATTGGGTCTCTTGGGATGTCGTCACGTGTCCCAAGAAGGCCGGGGGTTTGGGTGTGGCTAATGTTTCTGAAGTCAATCTTGCTCTCCTCATTAAATGGGTCTGGAGGTATAGGGTTGGCGGCAATTGTTTCTGGAAGAAGATCATTGAAGTTTGCCATGGTGGTAATAGGAAATGGGAAATTCTACCATGTAATAGATCTTTGCCAAGTGGATGGAAAGCCTTAGTTTATTATCTTAACAAAATGGAAGTCAAAACTGGGAAGATTAAAGGTTTGTTCAGGGGTATTATTGGGAATGGCTTGGATATCCGGTTTTGGCTGGATAAATGGAATGGAAACGAAACGTTGAAAGATGCCTTTCCTAATCTTTTTCTGTTAGCGGCTGATCAACAAGTCAATGTTGCTGAGGCGTGGGATCCTACTGCGAACTCACTTATTTGTAGATGGAAGAGGGGTGGTAACTCTTCTACAGTTTCGGACGACCTTGAGCAATTGCTTCAGCGGCTGCAAGGCTCCATATTGGTTTCGGATAGTGACAAATGGAGATGGGAGGGGAATAACGTCGCTGTTTTCACTGTGTCCGATTGCAGAAAGGTTCTAATGGCTGATAGGGTCCAGGAGAGGAGTTTTTTCATGAAATGGATCGCTTGGGTTCCCCAAAAAGTTAAGTTTTTTATTTGGCGCGTTGAGTTGGGTCGAATTCCTACGAAGGTTGCTCTTCGTAAGAGACATATTCCAATTCCGGATGATAGGTGTGCCCTTTGTGATTATGATGAGGAGACTATCATTCATGTTTTTACAGGATGTGGTGTGACTTATGGAGTTTGGGCCGTTATTGGGGCTTGGTGTAATATTCGGCCTTTCATTGCTTTCGACATCAACGACCTACTTCAAATGAGTAATGGTATCCGTAATAAAGAGGCAGTAAAGATTGTGCAAGGGATCATAATGGTTACTATGTGGGTGATATGGAATGCGAGGAACGAGAAGGTGTTTCAAAATAAAGAAGTGAAGGTGATTGAATTAGTGGCCAAGGTCAAGTCTTTGACTTTTCTTTGGATAAAGGCTAGATATAAGTATAAGAACTTGATTTGGAAGTTTTGGGCTAAGTCCCCGTTGTATATGTTGTAGTTGGTTGTGCTTCGGTCCTTGTTTTGAGGGCCGGTGCCGTTTTTTAATGAAATTCACCTTTTAAAAAAAAAAATATATATATATACCCCAAATGTTTACATAATTAAAACGTTGGTACAATAATAATAACTAAAACATATATGCATCAAAACCACAGGTCGTGGAGGTCTCTCGTGGACCTGCTTTTCCAGACTAAACTCCAGTTCAGTCTGAACCTTGTTCCTCGTACTCTACTACGGCCCGTAGAGCTCTTCACTAACCGGGTAGGGTTTAAATGTTCCCACCTGCCACATTTTGACGGGTCTTGAAGACCTCCACAGCCCAAGGACTTCTGCTTTTAACCCTTTATGAGTTGCGGATGTCTCTACGGCCCGTATAGGACCTGTCTAAAAATTTTAAGAGGTGTAAATAATATCATCTAAAAGATGCTTGATATTGTGCCGGACGTAAGCAGGATTGAGTACCATTTTTTATTTTATTGCCGATTTCTTTTAGTCCCTAAAATTTTGATATTTGATTTCTTCATAAATATTCTAGCAAACAATTGATTGTTGATTGAGTTGAAGAACGAATACAAATTTAAACAAAAACAACTTGATAACCTAATTTAAAAAAACAAGGAAAAAAAACAGAATACTTTTGTACCTGTTCGGAGGTAGTGTATATCTTAACATGGTTTATTGCCACCATCTACTGCTGTCGCGCCACCTGTCTAAACAAAGTCGGTCGCATCAAACCACGTAGCATTCTCCAGCCACATGTCACAAACCTAGTCAACTAACCACAACTATATAATGCACAACCTAACCTGCCCAATACTTCACTTAACCATCAAGCAAAACGATCATACAAACCATAAACTTTCATCAAGTGAATCAAAATGCAGTCAGGCAAGGAGAAGACGTCGAACTTGGCGGCATCCGCGAAAGCCGGTATGGAGAAGACCAAAGCAACTCTCCAAGAGAAGGTAAATATGTTTATACATACTTATATGTTGAATCACAATCACTATATATTGTTTTTATTGCAACTTCGTTGGTATAACTACCAATTAATATGTCATATTATTTATTTTTCTATGTAACGTATATGTATATTTTTGTATTTTGACCAGGGTCTTAATTTAGACTATCCACTATCATGAACTTTTTTTATAACCGGTTGCCACGTTACGTAAGACAAACAACTTTTTTAATTTTTAAAATTTAAAAATATTAGATGGGTGTTTAACCTGGTCGTTGCTGCTATAACCTAGGTTTGCAACCTTCAAATGATTATTATAATATTTTTTCGTGTACTTTTTATTATTTCTAATAGTTTGATATAATAAACAATAATTTTAACTTATATTTATTTTAATAAAATATTGGTTTAGATCGGGTCGTGGATGTGAGTGAAAAGTTGAATTAGGTTTGGTTGCGTAGGTGAAAGATAGATAAATTAGTTTTTTTTAGTGAAAAGTTGGGTTGGATTGAGTTGTGATAGTGGATAGTCTCGGTGAGTTTTGAATATTGACCCGAGATATCTTTAAACGTAGAATATCTTAATAGTTTTTCATTTGAAAAAGAAAGTTAAAAGTAAAACATATTTAGAGATTTTTTATGGACCATTAGATTTTTCAACTTACTTAAAAATATCGATCTATACTTTATTCCATATGAAAATTAAATATTATAGGTCATGAAAAAATGAAGCCAATTAGATAAGAATAACGGGAAACAAGGTGCGTCGCTATCTCTTTTAGAATTGCAAAAACTATCCTGCTAAATACTAACCATTTAGATTCTTGGGCCGAAAAATTACCTCAGCTTTCAAATTGATTAATTACTTCAGTTATTCTTTGTGAATGGTTATGGTGCATCACCTTTCCGTGGTCATAATAATTTAAAAAACTTATTTTAGAAGGCGAACTACCATTATTTGTGTCATCTAACCCGAACCAAAAATTAGGACGTTGAGTTAAAAAAATAAAAATATGAGCACCGATAAAAAAACCGAAGCCGAGCCAGTGCGGCCACTATTTTGCATTATTGTTTGCTTTTCAATAACATAATTCTCTTTGTTGTTGAGTAGGCTGAGAAGATGACTGCCCATGACCCTATGCAGAAGGAAATGGCAAGAGAGAAGAAAGAGGAGAGGAAACACGAGGCCGAGTACGAGAAGCAGGCCGCGAAAGAGCAAAACGCCGCACAGAAACAGGCGGGAACCATGGGAACAGGCACAGGAACCCGTACCTTCACCAGCACCAATGTTACCGGTCATCACACAGGCACCGGTGGGATATAAAGACGTGTTCCCTAGAGATGTTTTTTTAGTGGAAACTATGCTTTATTTTGTTTGTTGGTTGCTATTTTCTGAGTGTTGTGTTGTTTTTTTTACTTCACTGGATTATGGTCGTTGTATATATAGTTTGCTTATGATGTAATAAGGTGCTACTTGTCACTAATAATATATTAAAACTTTCTAAGAATACTTCCTTTGTGTGTTGATAGAAATAATCAATGATTGATTGATTGATTTAGGTAAGTGGTTAATTTCTTCGAATTGAAGTAGGCTCTTTGTTTTTTTTTTTATTTAACGGCTAACGAAAATTCATCAAAAACTTTCTTCGGAGTCCCTATTCAGTCAAATCAGTATCCTTTCTACCTGGCATAGCCAGACATGTAAGGGCACCAAGTTTACCAGTTTTGGGGAAAACCCGACTATCCATCCGTCCGAAAGCACGACAATGGAATAATCGGTAAAACCTATGGCTTTCATGAACCAAGCCCATGACCTTTCAGTCTTCTATCATTGAGTTTTCATACCACTTCACTTTCAATAATGAGTCTTCTATCATTGAGTCTTTATACCACTCTATCCTAAGGTGGTCTTCAGGAAAAATACTTTATAAAAATATGGAATGCGACTTGAGGGTGCAATGTGAGGTGAAAACATATATGTGGGTGGGTAAACTAGTGGTGCACAAAATATTCGGACCCGAACCCGGGTATTTCATATTCGAACCCGTACCCGACTCTATCCGTAGGGTATGGTCAGGGTATACCCAGCTCGCCTAAAACCCGAACCTGAACCTAGGTTTTTTACAACCTGACTTAAACCCAAAACCGATTATTATAATACCCATACCCGGTTATTTAGAATACCCGATTATCTAGAATACCAGGTTCATTTGTGAAGTTTAACAATAATTTTATAAGCAATCTAAATTTTAAACGTAGTTGTCGTCATGTTGAATAACAATTAGCTTAATTAACTTATTTTATATTATTAAGGAGAAATTATAGGTAGATATATAAGAATTATTTATGTATATTGTATGCATGTGTTTTCCTAAGTAATAGTTCTAGAATTTTAGATATTACATAAAAAAGATGTAAGCAGTGCTATTTAATGTAACTTGTAATGTTTTTTAGGAATCTAATATTAAAATATGTAGTTTTATGTTATTTACTAATATTTCAGAAGTTTGTATACAAAAATAGCTTAGGAACAAAAAAAATGAAATGAACTAAACACAAAAAACTACAAAAATGAAAAGAAAAAAACTCACACGGATAGAGTTTTTTGTACCCGAAAACAGGGTATTTAATACCCGAAAACCGGGCATTGAAACCCGAACCCAACCTGAACTCGGGTATATAGGGTATGGTTTTTCAGGAAAATACCCTACCCGAACCCGACCCGGTTGTACCCTATCCGATCATACCCGAACCCGGGTATTCTAAAAATACGAAATCCGAAAAAAAAATCAAAATCTGAATCCAAAAAGCTGATCCGAATTCTTATTTGGATATTTGGATGGATCCGAATCTGAATTACTTATTCGGATATTCGGATTGGATTTGTATTTCAGAATTAAAAATTTCGATAGATTCTACAAATTCTTATTGCACGATAGATTCTAATCATAAGACCTTGGGTGAAACATTCATTCATGATCCATCGATATTGAGATTCGAGTTATAACCATCTTTCGTCCCAAAATCTGTCGGCGATAAAATCCACCGATGATCTGATGATCTTTTGATAAGTTTCGTCAGTAAGCTATTGGTAAACTCTTTACACCTAGTGATGAGCCATAGTCCGGAATGGACTTCCGGGTCGGCCCGAGCGGGTGACCGACGTGAACTTATTTAATATTAATATATTTTATTATGTTGTAACTCATTCGCGAGGTTCAGCGCTACTGGACCTGGGACTTGTAGAGAAACCCCTAACTGGGTCTGGCCCAATTATGTTAGGGGATCCATTTGGGTAGCCCATTGACTTGGGTCCATTTGGAAAGCCCATTAACTCCCTATATAAAGAGATCTCCACCTCTTGTATAGGCAAGTTATAAGCACCTCACTTTTTTACTACTAGGTAGAGGAGAGTTTTCTCCTCCAAGCCTAGGCCCCTCTCTACAGTCCCATCTTTCCTCTTCTTGTCCCTCTTATTGCAGATCCGGCTATGGAAGATGAAGCACATACTTATTCTCACCTTCCTTGGAGGGTTCAAACCTACCCGATCAATCGGGTAAGTTTTTTCCTCTTCACCTACCATGCTGGTCAACTCTTTACGGTAGTAACTAAAGTGGCTTTCACAGTTTCACCGAGAGGCCCGAGACCTATGTTGGATTTGTTTTTTTGTTTTTTTGTTTTTTTTGTTTAAATACTTAATTAGGTGAAGCAATGAGAATAGATATATTTACAACATGATAATCTAATAATTTGTCAAAGCAACTCTTTTCTTCAGGCAGTGGCGAAGCTTGACCCAAAGGTTCGGGGGATCGGATGTCAACGGGGTCGGAAGTCACTAGTTTCGGGGGGTCGAAACCCTATATTTACAAAATTTTCTATACGAATACTATATAATCGGAACTTCTGCACGAAACTTCGGGGGGGTCGGCCGCCCCATCCCGCCCCAACTAAGCCTCGCCACTGCCTTCAGGAGCGTATCAACTATTGTGACACAATAATCATTAAAATAAAACAGATTCAACTCACTAAATATTATTAAGTACACCCAACATCAAACGTGTGAATAATGTTACTTATAAATATAACAAAATACGATAAATATGGAGAATGAAATGCGCGCATAGTGTAAAGTAAAAGAATGAAGCTAAAAGTAGTATGCTACAAAGATAGCAATCGCCAAGCAAATGATGGTTGATAGATTGTTAACTGCAGTGCTGGAAGCTCCATTGGTTCCGGATTCAGAAGGGCTCGCGGCTGCTCCCCCGGGTCCTGGACTAGCTGTTTAAATTCATCCACATAAGGGAAAATAGTTAGTGCACATACATGTCTCTCTAGTTAGCAGGCAGGCTTAGCATATTTGGGGTCCTAAAGTGAATTCTAAAATCGAGCTCGTTTCATAAAAAAACGAAAAACAAAAAAAAAAAAAGGAGTTTTTGCTTAAGATCTTAATAAGTGAAAGTATAATGACATAAATTTTTGTATACGATTTTAGTTTTTGGGGCAATCGCTTACCTCCTATAATTGATCCAGGTGCCATATCATTTGCTGTGCCAGGTGTGGGAGCTGATGACGGAGAAATACCTATAAAAAAATTAAAAAAAAAGATAAATAAACCAATCATAAACTTGTTTTTCTGTTCCATATGATCAATGACGGATCCAATATTTTTTCACCATATTCAATTTTTGTCATGGCTAGATGCATGTTACTTAACATTCGAGTTTTAAGTTCTAGTTGGGACTGGTCATATACATAATGAAAACTTGTTTCACCTGTTAAAACTAATAACTACAAAGAAATTTTTAAGTTAATTATGACCAAAAAAAAAAGGTTAAGCATTGTTTATTAACCATTTAAAATGAAAACTTAGGTACATAATCAAAATCGAGTTTATGGGTTTGGTTTGGGTTAAATATAATACAAACATTCCCAGCTTAGATTGGGTGAGTTAGTGTAAGGGTAGACAATGCTCCCATGTGAAAAGCCCTCATCACGGAAACACTGCCCCTTGTGGTTATTTCACGGTAGTGAAGATGATTTTCGTGATGTGCATCGCGGGCGTGGAGAGAAGATGGTGGGGTGGGTAGTTTGTTTGAGGATGATGTGGAAATTTGTGATTGGTTGGAAATGATTTAGTGATGAAATGCGATAAAATAAGGTGTCAAATGGTGATTCGGGGTGATAGTATGATAATTGTGATATAGTGATGGTGCTAGAGGTGTACAAATCGTTTTTTAACCGAAACCGGGTTTTTTAAAATTTGCACAGATCGACCAACAATATTAAAAAGTTAGGTGAGCCATTGAATATGAAAGAGAAACTTATCAGGATGTATAAGCGGTGTTTAATAATAAATGGTCCCTGTCTATGTCACGCACCATGTTATAACACAAAAAATGAGTAGTAAATGCATGGATGCCTAAAGTGACAAAATATTGTTTTCAGTAAATTCATTGTTTTTGTGCCAATAAAAAAAAAGTAAATTCGTTTTTTTTTGTATAATCCCATCAATAATAATTTGTTTTCCAATATGACATTTTAATTTGCTTATACACAAAAATATATATGTAAAAAAAGGTAGACAAGATTTAGAGATAACCTGGGCAGGCTGAAAGAGGAGGTGTTTCCACTTTACAAACACTAGGAAGCATTTCTGCCTTTTTGAGATCTATTGAATAGGTTGCAGCTTGACCAATCATCTCACACAAGCATATAGGGTTACTTTCTAGTAACCCTGCAAATTCCGGACAACAATTTTTGTCCGGAACAGTCAGGTTACTTCCCTCCTGAACAAAAGTCAAGCAATCCGTAACATTAGTTAATGCCGTCATACAATCTGGGGCGGGTGCCATCGCGGTCGGTGAGCTTGGTGACATCACAGTTGGTAAGTCTGGTGATGTCATTGGTACTCCTGGTGACATCACCGGTGCTCCCATTGGAGACTGGGCTTCCAAACACGGAAGCCCAGTAAAAATTAGTCCCACCAAGATGCTAACAATCATAATGGTGGTGTTTGATCTAAACATGATTGGAAAACAATGATGGTGGTGTTAGAGGGGGTAGAAAGATGGGTAGGGGTTTGTTATTGTGTTAAAGAGTGAAGATATTGCATTGAGGTGTAACATGTATGTAAGTATATAGAATAATGATGGTAGTTGGATAGCATTGACTAGGAAAGGTGGAAAGATATGGCCCTAACTTTAGCTGTATAAATTAAATTCTCCTTTCATCTCCTAACCACCTATACTTCTTTATTTGGTTTTTATTTTCCAAAAAAATTTCCACACACACCTTTAACCATTATTTGGCAGTTGTCAGCTTCATTAAAGCTAGTATTTTTGTCACTATTTTAAACTCAAATAAGAATTTTTGTTGTTTGACCGGTTGTAATACGCAATATTTGCTTTCTAAACTTGGATACACTATAGTTTTGATGATATCATAAACCTTAATTCATTATCGTATTAACTCGTGAACAATGTTATGTTCAACATATGAATTCAATTGGATATATAGGCGGTACTCTTCATGATCTCATAAACCCAAATTCATTATTGTATCAATTCGTGGGCAATGTTATGTTCAACATACGAATTTGTTACAGATTAAGGTCACATAGTTATGGGAAACTAGACCATTTCTAAAGTCAATGTTATTTGTTTATGAATCATTATAAACCATGGGTTTTAAAGTATTTTTATGTGTGAAAAGGTCATCTTACTTTCATGTCAACTCTTTTGGAAAAGACATCTTGTTCTCATGTCAAACTCTTTTTGGAGGAATTTGTGAACATCTATATATTGTGCAATTTTTAATTGTGTGATTGTAGTTATTCAAATTAATAGTTTGTCATGCTTTTTAATATGTAGTTCTCTTTTTCACACCTAAATAGTTGGATACATACATTTTGCCTTTCACATGCTTGGAGATAATGCTAGCAACTATGGACAACCTAGGCCAATAATTAGTTGGTTAACAATTTCTTAAAAATTGTAATACGGATTGATTAGATCACATTATTACAAGTTATAACGGCTTGTAATGATGGAAATCGGAACCGGATCAGGACGTAATCTGAGTTTAAACGAATTACTAACAGATTTTACCGAGGAATTAAAGACAACTATTGCAGCACCATTGTCCTCAGACATTTTTATCGATAAATCATTACCAAGATTTCTTGCAATCTTTACCTGTGGACCAATCGATAATATTCATTTTTACAATATATATATATATATATCAAATATATCGAGTTTCCTTGAAACTAAAACTAGTTTATAATTTCGGCAAATAAAAAAAATCACAAAGCGTACAAACAATAAAGCAATTTATCTTAAAAAATCAAACTAGAATATAAGGTTTAACACAATATATGGTTATACAAATTATATACTAAAGAAAAATCTACCTAAGCCGAAGATGCCCCCCTTTCTTTCGGCCTCTAGTAAACTCCTCGTATAGTTGTAGGTCATCAACATGTACTGTGGATGGATCCTTGTGGCATATTTTTCACGCTAATGCGAATTATACATCGCATGTTGTTTAAAGAATGATAGGAAACGACGATACGTTAGAAAAATGATTGAGCAAAAAGAAGAAAAAGCATGTTTTAAGATAATTACTCTCTTTTAAGTTTGCGTACATTTTAACCTAAGTTAGAGATTGAAATTTCAAAGGGACATCCGTTGAAATTTTGTTTGAAATAGTGGTTAAATTAGTGACAGCTTGTCAGCTTGGCCATTAACAATGTCATTAATGGGTCTTATTATGCATTAGTGACTTTTTTTTAGCTTACACTAAGTCATTTTAGGTCCCTAGTCATTTAGATATAATTTTGGGTATTTTCAAGTGTTACTGATATAATTGTGTATTACATTATGTTATTGGAGAAACTTACGCTAATGTTTATTTGTAAATCGTACAAAAAAATAGAATTATTTTAAGACTGCATCTCCTTTCCAAACTTTGTGCTTACTCGTTTACAAGCATGTTAAGAAATGATCATTTTTTATTTCTTACATGGAAACTTATACACTTGCACAAAATTTGTATTCTCATTAGCCAAGTACATGTGAACCGTTGTGTGACAACCGGCAACTTCCGATTTATACTGATGTGATTTAAATAATTATTTACTATTAAATATTGTTAATTATTAAGTTTCGGAGGTTAACGGATGGTTTTAACAAAGGAAACCGTGATCGAATCTTCTAACGCGATTTAAACACGTGTTTTTGACAGCACGCGTCGGATAACGAAAATATTTATATTTTTGCTCGGTTTAGTTTATTTTATAATTACGAACAAAACCGATAAATCTTGTAATATATTATCGAGCTTAAAATAAACCGAGGCTTGCAACGTTAATACGGGTTCGATACGCGTTACACTCCACCTAACATAACCCTACCTATATAAGCATCATATTCTTCCATCTTCTCCATATTTTTTTTGGCAGCCACATACACACAAACCCTAGATACCCCTCTACACTCTCTCTGTAGCTCTCTCTCTCTCTCTCTCTCCTACCCATCTCTCTACATCTCGATCTCTCTCTATCTCTTCTCTCTCGGTCTCTCAACCTCTCCTGTTGCAGCGACAGCCGGCCACCACCATTTCCGGTGGTGGCGGCACTTTATTAAGACCATTTAGAGGGTTGTGAAGGCGGCAATGGTGGCAGCGGCGCGTGGTTTCAAGCTTTAAGGGGTTGTGGTGGTTATTTTATAAAGGTTCAAGGCGGCCGTGGTGGTCTGATCTGGTTATTGGTCTGAACATGGTGGTTTTTGGTGGAGGCTTTGGGTGTTTGGTGGTGTTAGTTCAGGTCGGGTAAAGTCCCGATCCAATCTGTAACCAGGTTTCGTTTACGGGTCTTGGGTTTGGTAATAGCTCGGGTCCGGTTAGGGTCTTTGGTCTGGTTAGGATCTCGGTTGGGTTTGTGATGGTTCTCGGGTTGTGCCGCTGGGGTTGGGTCTTGTTGTTGATGGTGGCTGTTCGTGGCTTGTAGGTGGTGGTATGGGGTCGGGTTACGACATAGGGTGTTTTGGTTCTGACGGTGGCTGCTCATTTGGGTGATGGCCTGCGGGTTTGGTCCTTGGGTACCGGGTCAGACCCGAGTTATGGAACTGAAGTTCGGATTCTTGTTGTTGGTCTTGAGTCCTTGATTTAAGGATGGATCGAGCTGTGTCTTGGTTCGTTGGGCGCTTAGGACTGGTTCGTGTTCGGGTCGAGTCCGGTTAGCAAAAGTCAAACGGTCAACCCGGTCAACTTACGGTCAACACTGGTCAGATCCAGTCAACGGTCAAGGCGCACGTATATGTTCGGTATATCAATTCGTATTTATTACTATTTTATTTTAGATGTTATATATTTATAAATATTATATATTTGTAAATACTATGTATCTATGAATATTATATATTTATAAATATATTGATACGAATGAAATAGTTTTAACTCGCGAATGGACCGAATGATAATAATATAAACGATAACTACATTATATATCGAACGATTTGGTAAATGGATAACTTAACGTGACTTATGATATTGAACATCGGACTAAATAACATTGGACTATATTGTCGGACTATATTTAATATATATATATATATATTGCTATATATATATATATATATATTGCTATATATATAAATAAGTATACATAGGTGACGAAACGTATAGTCTCGTGAATCGGAAATGTGGATAAAAGGACTTGATGAATTGTGTTTGAAAGTTGATTTTGGGGAAAATTGTAGACAACGGGTGTTGTCTGGTTTGTTCAAAAACAGAGGAAACTCTGCCCAAATTTTTATAAAATCAAAGCGTAACGATTGCTAAGTGTTATGTGCCTTATTGTCTAAGGCTTGATACAAAACCACTATTGAGTCGGGGGTCTCACTGGAAACAACCTCTCTATTCCGACAAGGTAGAGGTAAGACTGTCTACATCTTACCCTCCTCAGACCCTACCTTAGCTTTTGCTATTGGTGGGATTAACTGAGTATGATGATGATGATGATGATGATGATGATGATGATGATGATGATGAAAGCGTAACGAACTGCCATTTTTATAAATAAATTCCCCTAAGTGTTTTGGACAAATGCATTATTATATACAAATCGAAATGCTTTTAAGGACTATTTATTCGTAGCAAAAAAGATGATTTCCAAACAATATTTGAGAAAAAGTAACAAATGTTATTACTCGGTTTTAATAACTAAATTTGTATCTCCTCAAGAAGTATTTCTAAAATAGAATTACACAAAACAAATACATTTACATGATTTACGAGACAAGCTACGATTCAGGATAATTATACGTTTCGGGGTACTAGTCCAACATGGTTTATACACAAATAGTAACAAGTGTGCAACTTGGGTGCTATGTTATATATGGGAATTAAGTTAAGTCATTGTCGGTTCGTCGAGTTGAAACGTATTTAGACTCGTGTTGGTACACACGAGTCTAGAAAGTCGAATAGGCTATCTTTTAAGCGGTTGATAAGCTAGGCTTATGAGTGATAGACTGTTAAGGTGTCCTTTGTTGGTAATTTAGGGCACGAGGAAGTCGGTCGAGGTTTCAGGCTTGTTTGCTAGCTTAGCATGGAAATTAAGGTGAGTTCATAACCCCACTTTTTACTGGTTTTTGTAAATGTTTTCGGGGGGAAGACATGCTTCTTTTATGAAAATTGAGGAATTTAAAGCAAAACAAAGTTTTGGAAAATGAAACGGGTTGCGTGAGTTCACGGCCCCACTTTTACTGCTTTAACTTTTGGGGGAGGAAACATGCGCTAAACTATTTTGGTAACATATGTCATACTATGGTTTTAACTTTGCATTGCTATACGATCTTTGAAAGTCCCGGGGAAAACCATGAATGTGCGGGGATGCACAACGGGGGAAATGTGAATAGATTTATTGGGCGTGACCTGCCCCACTCGTCGGCTTGAAGGGCCGGCGGGTGCACATTGTCTCGAACTGGTAACATTGGTAACATGCTGAACATTCGGGCTGAACATTGCTAAACATTGCTAAACGTGTCTAGTAATGGTTTTCCAATCGTAGTAGTAATAAAACATACGCCAAGCTAGCGTACTTTGGTAACATTGACATAGTTGTAACCTCACGAATTTTCTCATTTATTTTGCATTAAAGTATTTCCCGATCCATGATATAAAGTCTAATTTATTTCTAAGTATTCTTATCTTTATCCGTGCACTCTATTTTTCTAAGTTCCTTTTATCATTGTACTTAAAAAAAAAATCTTCAATCATGACATATGTCCTATCCTAATTCTATTTATAAAATCGTCATTTTATAAGACGGTGTTTTTATTTTCTAATTCAAACTAATGATTTTTTTTTATTATTTAAAGCTAATCATTTTTCCAATTACATTTATAATCTCAAACAAGGAAGATATAAATTCATTTCAAAATAAAGCCTTGAGTCAAGAGTCAAAGTCTTGACAACATAATTCTTGGAGTCAAAGTCTTAGTCAAACAGTCAAAGTCCTAGTCAAAGTCTTAGTCAAACAGTCAAAGTATTAGTCAAATAGTCAATTCATCATAAAACCTTACTTTATGGTGTTGACCAATTTTAATGGCTAATTGAATCCAAAACTAGTATAAAAACCACCTATGACCCATTATACTTTGCACCTCTAAATCGATTGTTTCAATCCGATTAAACTTTCCCTCATACCTTTCTTCTATAGTCTATTACTTCTACAATTGAAGCTTTGATTATAAGCTCTTGTAATTGGCAACTTTGGGGTTACACATATTCTATTTCTCGAGACTTAATACTTTGCTAAGGTGAGTTTACGTAACCATGTTTATGCAATTCTTTATACTTGCAACATTATACTTAAGCAATTCTACATACATGTCTAGTTGTAAACTTTAATGCCTCATGATTTAGACTACAACAACAGTTTCAACGAGTTTCAACGAGTTTCAACATTACATAATCATTAGCTATGGCCAAGCCGGCGATACTCAATAATAGATCTATTGGATTGACAATCCCACCCGGATACGTGTACCTCCTACATAGGTAGCGCGGGTGATTGTTATCGTTCCAACATATTATTAAGGTGAACCGTGGATGACGGGATGGACCTAAACTAGTCGGAGGTTTGATTATGTCGATTCAACATATCATGTTTATTCATGTAGACTTAAACTTACGATAGACATATGAATTGCTAAACTTTTATACTTAAACTATTTGCTTGACATGGCTTATGTATTCTCACCAACTTCTAGTTGACCCCCCCCCCCCCCCCCATTTTTCCAAACTCAACAGGAAATAATGATGTTTGAAGTCTAGAGCTAGCATGAGGAGACAATTTGAAGTTTATGCTTTGTTTAGCTTTTTGATGTATTAGAATTTCATTCAAGACTTGTTATGTATTTTCAATTTTGGATATTTTACTTTAAATAAATTTCAATTAAAACTTATGTATTACCATGAGCTACTGAACAATCATCAATACGTGACATCCCGATGTTTTCGCCATCGGTTGGGGTGTTACAATAGTATTGACAGGATTGAACTTGGTAACATTTCGGTAACATTTTATACAAACTTATGAACTCACCAGCATTATATGTTGACTTTTTAAGTATGTCTTTCAGGTTTAAACTTTGGTAACGGCACGGTTGGAGTGGGCGATGTCATGGGATCGGGGATCCTAGAGGGTTAGAATTGGCGTTCAGGAAGTAAGAGTCTTAGATGCAACTTTCCGCTGCGCGGCGAAGCTACCAAACGTCACAACCGACCGGGGGGGGAAGTCGGGGTGTGACACGTTGGTTCTCAGATCCATCAAAGTGTAATCTAAATGAAGTGGAAACCGAGTGACAAATGTAGAAGTAGAATACTCATTCAATTACACTCATCAGAGGTTACATAATACAGAAAGCGTGCACATCTGTAACACCCTAACCGATGGCGGAAACATCGAGGTGTCACGTAGTAACGATTGTTCAAAAGCTCATGGTACTAAAGTGTAAATATTTTATTTAATGCTTCAAGTTACAATTACATATATCATCAAGTACAAAATTATATTCCACACGTTGTCTTGATTAAGTCTTTACTAAGTCCACATATCCTACATGAAGTATCTCAACAAACAACCTGAAACATGTACGAAAACATTTTGTCAACATAAATAATATTGGTGAGCATACTTTGTTTGTATACATAAAATGTAAGTTTAAAGAATATGTTTTATTACTCATGTGTCAAGATCTATCAAGGCATTATGTAAACACGTAGTAAACAAACATGATAAAGTCAAACGAATATGATTCACACAAAGCATCCTAACACGTTTCAAAATGATTTGAGCACCGTAACATGTGTTACGTCTATTTGAGCATTTGATCATTCGAGCACCTTAACCTAAGTTAAGTCTAGATAATGATTTTGAGCATTTGAGCATTTGTTCATTCGAGCAACTTAACTTTAGTTAAGTCTAGATAACGATTTCAAGCAACCAATGTAAGTAAACTACGTTTAATTCTAGCATAAAGCTTGAAGATAAGTAGACACGTATATGAATTGTAAATGTATAAAAGATTACGTGTAAGTGAATGTGCAAGTTTGTATATGTGTAAATGTTTCACCCAAAAAGTGTAAAATGAAAAAGGGGATAAGTATACTTACTTGTTGTGAAGAATAACAAGTACGACTAGCACAAGTTGTAGCGGTTTGGGTAACTCCAAAAATTATCCTAACATAATGAATATTATATGTAAAAATAATAGAATAAAATCTAGAATGACTTGGAGATTTCTAGGTTCATATATGTTAAGGGACTTAGTTTAGGACTCTAAAATGTCTAGATAGTTTAACGTAAGAAAAATATATATTCCAATTCGTATTTATATAAAATGGTAAGAGTAAATAATGATTCAATCAAATAAAATTTGATATGTTTACATCATATTTATCATGGAATAAATATATAAAAGTATATATGTATAGGTTATAGATTTGATTAAAATATAATCAAATGAGTATTATTATTATTATTATTATAATAATAAATGAAGTTGTCTAAAATTAGACATTGAATTAGAATATAACAAAATAAAATAAAATGTAATATATAGTGTATGTGTATGCAAAATATATCTAAAGCATTAAACATCAACCAATAGTATGAGTATGAAAGTGTCAATTTATATATTTGAATAAATAAATATCACAACTCATACAATGCGATGCAAATAAATATTCTATATACTAACATTTACAATTGAGGTAAACAGTTCTTAGTCCTGATTCGTTGAAATAGACGGCGAGACCAATAGGTGGATGCCACATGGCATCCACCATCAATTTATATTTATTCCACGCACGTTAAATGGTAGGATTTATACCATTCAAAATAGAAACATAACAGTCAAACCTAGGTGGTCTTACGGAAAGTGCCTTTGTCTGCATGCTTGCGTATCCCGATTCGAGTCTTGCTTTTTATGATTTTTAAGTTTATTTTCTCTCTTCGGTAAAAGGAAAAAAATTACTGCTGATCGTGGGAATTGAACCATAAGTGTGTCCAATTTAAAGCAAAAGTTTAACAAATTGGGATGTCACCCTATTTGATTTTACAATCGTTATATATCATTTATGTGTAGTAACTTACTTTTTATATCCTTTTTTTTTTTGTTAATATAATTTTTCCCTAATTAATATGCAATTTCCGTAACAACTTTAATGTGAAAAACATTACAATTTATATAAACATTTTAAATAATACGATAATCCACAAATTTAAGTGTATTAAAAAATACTGGATAGACTTCTTTGTCAATTTAATTGTAATGTATGTTCAGGAAAATCTATGTACCTCAGAACTCTTTTCTGAACCCTAAGTTGTTTAAAAATATTAGGTTATTACAATATGGGTACTATTCCAATTATGACCGAAGAACCTCGGTACCAGTTTTGGTTCAACCGTAACCGTTGTCGATATTAAATAAGTGTCGACTTCCTTTTGTATATCATGACCTTTTCGTTTTGGATTTTTTAAGCGATGTCGACCGAAATCCCGCCGCGGTTGATTTTGCTAGTTTATATATAATTAAAATAGTGAATATGAGAAAATGAATAAAAAATGCGTGTAAGACTATATTATTGTTTTGTAAATTAAATAACTAGCAAAAGTCTAGACGCACGTATATATATGTGTATATATATATTATATGAGGTGTATAAAATATATACATACATAAGTATGATATAGATTATGTATAAATTACTCAAATAACAATGTTAACCAAAATTTATAGAATTTCGAATATATAGCAATATTTTAGTTATAGAATTACCACTTGAATTTTATAGAATAAAAATAGCTTAAATTAGTATAAAACATGAATAAATTCCAAAAATCTTATCACAAACATGACTAAGACCAATTCAACAATAGAGTCACTAAATAATATGAGTTACAATGTCTAAAGGCTAGTTCTAGAATAGGTTTAAAAGCCCTAAAATCCCAAAATTATTGTATGAACCATAGAACTTGATTTGTCACATTGAAAATCAATTTCCCTTTATCAAAAAAATTGATAAAGGGTTTTTGTAGTAGATAAGAAATAAATAAAATTAGACTCAGAATTACCCATATCAGATTAGAATTGAGGCTAAATTCGTAGATGGAAGTTCCAAGCTCTACAAACGCACACTCAAACGTCAACGTCATTGATAATTGATACTTGATAGCCTTTGATTTTTGTTTGGAGTATCACGAAATGAGAATTGAAGAAGATATTATGATACATCTTGATTTAATCGAAGGGATGCTTCTAAGATACATACTCTCAAAAATATGGCAAAGTCAAGATGAATAAAAATTTATGAACATAGATTTTAGAATGAGGAACACCTATTGTTTCCACTAATGTTTCTTCCATTTTATAACAAGTAAAATAAGCAAAGTATAATGAAACTTATGAAAGTGCACTAATGGCTCATGAATTGGAGCATTTACATTCTTTATTTTTATGTTCATAACTTACTTAGCTTTAAGACATATTAAATATTAAATTTCTAATTAAAAAGGTAATTTATTAACAAAACACAATTAAAAGAAAAATTCAATGATTATCATAAATTCAAACTTCTAATAAAGTCACAACATCTACTTCATTGTCCACACTAACAGATTTTGTAGACAATGTGGATACAAAGTCCTTAACACTATGTTCTCTCTTCTCACATACCAACTGAAATGCTCAACAAAACTCCTTAACTCAAAACAACATATAAAACACATATTTATACTAAATTGCTAGACAGACTCGCCAACCTATGACGAATTTGACTAAACAAACTCGCTAACACTTGTATCAAAACACTGAATTGCATATCAACAGTTACAAGCATTGGTACTTCATCACGAAACTGCCCCTTAACTGTTGATATCAATTCTGACCTAACACTGAGAATCCTCAGTCACCATGCTGCACCAACTATAGGTATAAAATCAAAAAATATATGAATGGTTTGGTCTCGATTTATTAATTTTAGTTAACCTAAGGTACAAGAAAAATCGATAACCGATTTCACGTTAATTTAATTTTTGGTTAATTCAGCTTTCATTTGATTTTGGTTTGGTTTCATCTTTTTTGTTTGATTTTGGTTAACTATTTAGTTATTGCTCACCCCTAGATATTGTTAGTTACGTAACACATCAAGTTTTTTGAACTAAAAATAACAGCAACACTATACTCAAATTGAAGAGAATAAAAGGATCGTTTTTGTGATGTAATTGCTTTTGAAAAAGTATTAACCTATGAAAAACTTATAACCATTTAAAAATCATGGGATAGTTGGCTTAAAAAAGGAGAAATATGTAACTATTATATAAAAAAGCAATCATCTAGTAAAATTGAGAGAATTGAAATGTAATTAAGAGGGGGGGGGGGTAAAGTATAATTAGTATATAAAAAACTAGTGCTCTCATTTTAAGGTTGTACATTATGCATTAAACTAAGAAAATAATTCTTAACATTTGGGTATCTTAATATGTTATTCCAAAATGCATTAATATAGTACATACAAATTACAATCCACGCCCTTAATGTTTTAAATTAACGGTGCACATCCTTTACGTTTATTTTTTGTTTCCATCCAAGTCCTTTGTTACTAACTCTATTAAAAATTGGTGTTAAATTACCCACGTCATGTGATGGGTATAATTGTCATTTTGTATCCTTCTTTCTTATACCAGTTCAAAAACCTTTATTGTGGCCTCTCTCCCACATGAGCAGTATACGATCGACATTGGATTAGGGTTTCAACATGGGTTTCGATTTGGTGAAGAATTGGTTTTAAAGCTTGGTATAGAAAGAAGGATTCAAAATGACAATTAACCCATCAGGTGCTGAGCACCGTTAATTTTAAAAATTAAGGACGTGCAATGTAGTTTTCTGTAAACACCAACTTTGAATAGAGTTAGTAACAAAGGACTTAGATTGAAAAAAAATGTAAACATGTGCACCGTTAATTTTAAACGTTAAGGACGTGTACTATTGTTTTTTGTAAACATAAACGACGTGTAGTGTAACTTTGTTCTAGTATAGACAAAATTTTGTCCCTGTTTGCTTTAAGACAAAATCACAAGCAACACTACTAGAAAATTGAGCAATTGCGACAACGATTCCGGTCGCAAAGCGGTCGCAATTGTCCTTTTGCGACCGTTTTACGACTGTAAATGTAGTCAGAAAAACACTCGACGCAAATACCCTATTGCGTCCAAGTTGCGACCGCTGTTATCTTTTTCCAACCCATATTTTGCGACTATAAAAGCGGTTGCAAATATTGCGACTGCTTTACACTTTTGTAAGGTTATGTTTGTAATGACAAACCTGCGACCGTTTTGCGACAGCTTTTCTTGCAACCGTTTTGCGACCGCTTTTCTTGCAACTGTTTCGCGATCGCTTGTCTTTTGCAACCTCTTTTGCGGTCGCAAAATATTTTTCTTCGATTTTTAGCTTTTTGTAGCTATTTCTATTTTAATCTTCTTATAACGTCATATTTCTAAAATTTAAGCATTTATTGAATTCACAAAGTTATATAAAACATTCTACTTGAAACATCAATATCTGAGTTAACATAAGAAACACAATTAAAATAAAATGTTTATAGTCTAACTCGATGATTAGACGTTTTGAAACCTAACTTTTAACATCACTTCAATATTTGTCATCCTTTCGTTTATTGCCTCTTTCTCTGCCTTATCTTTTTCCATCACCAACCCCGCAATAGTTTCGTTCAACCTTTCTTTCTCAATCTTCTTTTTCTTTCACCATTTCCTGGATGATCAGATTCAATCTTTCAATCTGAGAAAAAAATAACCAATACAAAGTGTTAAAGATTTAGGCATGAAGGGAGCTGTGTTCAACCTTTTGAACATAAAGTATATTTATATCTAAACACTCATCAAATATTCTATACTAAGTATCCAAAAAACTACTATATAATGCTGTCAGCCTTTTAGAATAATTTATACATACAAATTAGATTCCATTTTAATAGCATAACTTATATAATCATATTTTAGTGCAACGAACTTCTAGAAACTTGAACAAAGGATAAAGTTGTTGGCATATCAACCCGATTCAGTTCATTCCTACCAGCAGGCAAATTACCTATCTCAACCCATTACCAAAACCCAGTTGACCCACCCATTCTGCCACACAGCAGGACTTGTGGAGAGTGTACAAAGTTACAAAAATACATGTAAATAAATACACAACATTCTAACGCGTGAATCAGTTCAAAATTCCAGTCCTTCCTAATGTGTACCTCGTTCGGTTATAGTTAGTCTTTCTATGTAGCCTTCAAATCAGAAAATTAGAATATGATTTGTCAAACGCTGCAATTTCTCACCTAAATAGCCCTCTAATACCCTTACATTAACAAGGAATAGGCTTTTTATCCATGTCCGTTGATCAACAGATGGTTTCTAAATGATAATGGGTCAAAAGTCTCCTAATAACTAACTATTCTGATGTTAAATAAACTAAAGACCTAAAACTGCATATTGTTAGCAATAAACAGTATTGGTTAAAGACCTAAAACTGCAAGCCTTTAAAAACCTCTTTTATAAAAGAATAAACATACCTCGTATTGTTTTCCATGCACATATGGGTTGATAGCATTGCTTAAACCATACACCTTTCCTCTTTTCTTTCCCCCAGCAGCTTGGAACCATAAGCCTTGGTCAAACTTTGGATGCTGGCTACATTCCTCCCCATAATTCTTCACAATAAACCCCTACCACGACTTTTACAACCCCTGCCATGACACCGATTGCTACTTTCTTGGTCACCACCTTAACGAGTGCCTAGACCACTACCCCGATCAACACCTTGCCCACCTCCTTGCCGACTACCTAGACCACTACAATGATTAACTCCCACGACACCTTGGCCACGGCCCCTGCCGACTCCTGCCAACAAAAAGCCAATTAACATTCTTGTTATGAACCATAATAGGGAAGTATACGTATTAAGCAAACACTAGATTTAAACTTATCAAAAAAAAATTGCATATCACAATACTAAAGAAAATATGTATCATAATACTAAAGATACCTTGACCACAACCCCTGCCGACCGCTGCCAAAAAACTGGGACCTCTACTAACATTTGCTGTACCACGTCCCATGATACCTACAAAAAAAAAGTGATTAATAGTTAGAAAAAAGATTACACAAAAATACTAGTTAGAATTACATATAAAAATAAACTAATCATTATATATAACCAACAAACCCATCACTCTAAATCTTCATCGTCGAAGTTAAGCATGATATGGAAATCCTCGTCAGCTAAAGTTGTGGCTTCAAACTCAACATCTTCATACATCCACCCTCGATTGGTATACCACGCCATTATACTCGAATCAATGCCTCTATAAAAGTATATTAAAGTGTCGAGATATAAATGCCAAATGAACAGATTAGGCATCTTGTGTGATTTTTTTTTACAAGAATACAATATTTCAAGTAGCTAATCAATACAATACGAGACATACGATAAACATGAATATACAAAATCGTTGCATTTATGTATATAAAAAATTACAAGTTGACTTAAATTCGATACAAGTTAGGCTCGAGGATCAAATTGGATAGTTATATTTAAGTAATACATGTAATGTAATGTTATGAATCGAATCTGAGTTGCTATTACTATTAAAGCTTTTTGAAAATCCTACATTATTACGATATACAGTAACCATTAAGCGTGTTTTTATTTCTTACTTGTAACGTACCAAAGTAACCAGTGATGATACATGCCTATCTTATTTCTTGTCAGTTTTCTAGCCTTAATATCAAACATTACCAAAGTAACAGATAATGATACATGCCTATCTTATTTCTTATCTGTTTTCTAAACTTAATATCAAACATATCCTATTACCAAAGTAATAATCTAAAAAAAATAATAAAACCAAATGTATATCAAATTGAATCATTAATACGTCTAACCTACTTCATATAAAGCTCTAAAACATGAAACTAAATCATTAAAGCAAGTCTTTATTACTTCCATCAACAACCAAAGAAACGAAATTATGATTCAAGAATCAATCTAAATACACAGTTGTATTTATTTATTATAAATAAAGTAAAATAAATTGTGTTATTACCATTAAACAAACTCCATCTTTGTTGGCACACAAGAACACAAAAATCAGAATTCTCCTTTATCATTTTATATTAACAGATCCAGAGAAATAAATAAAGAAAAAAATATATATGATAAACTTAGTTTTGATTTTTCAACAGATAACATTGTAATAGGTTCGAATCTATACAATAATAACAATCAGAGGAGGATAACAACAATCAAAACGATACGATTAACAAGTTCAGTAGCTAATCAAAACTAACGAATCTGGATAATAGTGACTAACACAACAATTAACAAGTTCGGATCTGGATATACCTTCACAAACTCTTGCAGATCTGTATAGAGCTTCGATGTAAAGATCTGTTCGAACAGAGAGCTTCTATGTTGATCCTAGATCAGAGCTTCGATGTTGATCCTAGATCGTAGCTTCGATGGTGGATTGTAGCTTCAAAAACTCTCACAGATTTGTTCGATAGGAAGCAACGTATCCGGCTTCTTCATCAGACAACGAATAGATATGGTGGTGATGGAGAGGCTGTTAATGGTGAATATGCTGAAGAATGACGTGTATATTGAAGGTTGATAATGGTCGAACTGAAGGGTTTTTATGGTGGCGGTTGTGTGAACTGAAGGGGTTTTATGGTGGCGCTGATAATGGTCGAAGGCGGCTCAGTGGGTTTAGGATTGGGGTTTTTAGCCAATTAATATTCTTGTTATGATGTAGGTTTAACAAAATAGGCTGATTGGGTCGAAGGATTTGTTTTATTCTATTTTTTTTAGTTTTTAGATAAATCACAAAATTACCCATACTCTTTAATTATTACTGCGATCGTCTTGACGGTCGCAAACTGAGCGGTCAGAACGCGGTCACAAATCCCACAGTAATGATCATACTTTAACCTTTTGCGACTGTTTTGCGATCGAAAGTAATCGGTCGCATCATTTGCAATCGTTTTATGACCGTTTTGTGGTCAATTGCAAATGTTGCTACCAATAATAGATTGGTCGGAAAAAGATTGCTAATTTTGCGACCGTATTTTACGGTCGCAAGTTTTGGTCGCAATTGCTCATTTTTCTAGTAGTGCAAATATAGATTTCTTTACTTCATAGGCTTTTTCGCTCGTGTAAAATATTTAAAACTAATACAAATGTACTTATTTATCTTCTATTTCACACTATCAAGAAACGAACATTTTGCCACTAATTAATATCAGACTTGTATATTTCAATATTTTTTTGCCGTTGAATTATATACTATTAAAAGTTCATGAGAACAAATAGTGATTTTTCACTTATTTGATTTTTGTCACATTTTTGTTTTTGCTTTTTTTATTAACTTTTTTTTTCTCATTTTGACTACCAAAATTTTATTTAAGTTTTTTTTATTTCATTTTTGTCACATTTTTTTTTGCTTTTTTTTATTAACTTTTTTTTCCCATTTTGACCACCAAATTTTTATTTAAGTTTTTTTTTTCTCATTTTGGCCACACAATGTTTTTTACTTTTTGTTTAAGTTTTTTTTCCCTGTTTTGGCCACCAACTTCTTTATTAAGTTTTTTTTTTCTCATTTTGGCCTCCGACATAATGCGTTTTTTTACCCGATTTCACACGGGTATGGTTTTTGTTCACTCTAACGTACGCAGCCGGCTACCAACCACATCTACCCTGCGCCATCTCCACCATGTGCCGCGGACCGCGGGAGATTCCTGGTACTCTCCGCGTATCCACTGCCACTTCTGTATTTTCTCATTGTCCACGGTTAGTCTCAATGCCTTTGTCGGTTACCAAAATCCGCATTAACACGTCATGTGAAAAACGCGCAACGCGCGTATCACCGACCACATCTACCGTGCGCCATCTCCACCATGTGCCGCGTACCGCGGGAGATTCCTGGTAAAATGATGCTATTATTAGGGATGCTTACCATAGAAATTTCACGAGCATACACAATTATTTAGGTGAAAAGTTTATGTATGATAAACTAATATCACGAACACAATGAAAATTGATTTAGGTTTGATTTGGAATTTGAAATGTCGCAACGCTATGTCATCACTTAATTATTTTTAAATCATATTGACGCCGCCGCAACGCGCGGCTGGATAAAAACCTAGTTTTTTTTAATAACAAATATTACATATAAATTACATCGAAGACTCTTTTTTTTTTTTGAACATTAAATTTCATTAACACAGGCGCGCCCTCAAATCAAGGACCACCAAAGAGCCATTACAAAACGTGCAAAGGGTATGTCGCCCAATTTTTGTACACAATAGATCTATGCTTAGACATATTCCGAATCCAAAGAAAAGAAAGTGACTTAACGTCGCCCTCAAAGCAAGAGGCAAGAATTTTTACCAAGTAAGTTAGCTTCACATTGTTTGCCGTTGAAACTAATATGAAATTATGCATGTGAATATAGAAAGCTTGTGATATGGAATTTATGGAGAAAGGAATAAGGTTGGTATATGGTGATGCATTAACTAGGGCACATGACATCGACAATGGTTTGTAAGTTGGGCAATTGCTTTACTCAACCATCAAATCTGTGACTCAAGAAAAAACAATATATGAAAGTAGGTTGTACCATAAATATTGTACATCTTGGCGTCTTGTTAAAACCATGGAAGTCACATGCAATGTCTCAAAGGCTCAAATGCAAACGATGATATTGTATAAAGGGATCATCTAATAATTCATCCTTATTAATTAAGATCATTAATTAGACAACTAAAATTAGTTAGTTGATCAAAATATATATCCAGTTTTAGCCAATGATCTCCACCTTAGTTGGTTTGAGGTAGGTTGGGTTTTTCCTTAGGGGTTCCCATCCTGGGGGTAGGTCACAGGTTCGATCCATGTACACCACATAAAAATTCTCCGTGAAGGTTTGAGCTTAGGCAAGGAGGATACCGGTGTGTGGGTAGGGATTCAAACATGGGACCACTAGATTAGGGTTGTACAAGCATTTTAGACTGAACTAAGCCTTTCAAAAAAAAAAAAATATGACGGCATTGCTTTTAATTATTTGGCCTTTAAGTATTTTGTAGTTTTAACTCATGACAATGAACTCTCAAGTATGTTATATTGGTAAATTGTGTATAGTTCTAAAGCCATACGCTATGGATACTTTTTTTTTTCACTTAAGTCATTTTCATTTTATTTTTTTTCATGGGGGTGAGGTTTATGGGTTCTTTTCTTTCCACTCTTCTCACACCCAATAGAACAAAATAAAAAAAGAAATGAGATGAGATGATTACATGTGATTGGATGGATATGGAAAAAGGGTTGAAACACAATGCTAAGTGATTTCACAAGCTTTCTTTGTGAAATCTTGTGGTATCATTCACACCCGGTAATAGTGGTGGATTCATTAATTTTTTACAAGTTCGGGTTGCTAAAATATTTTTATCGGGCCAAGTCTTCGCAAAAACTCATTGCAGATGGTTTTTTATTGGTTTTGAAGGTAATTTTAATTTCAGATTTTCTATAATGAGTACAAAGTTAACATTTACTAATCTATATATGGGGTTTAGTATGTTTGTGTAAGTCCATTGTTTCACATGTATAGAATTGATTCGTGAGCTCATGTTAGGAGGCCTAAGAATTGTGTGGCCTTACGGAAGTTTTGACTTGGTTAGAATCAAATATTATATCTCAACAACGTTTTGTTCACTTTCATCTTGATTTTGGATTCCTATATCGATTGCAAACTCATTTTCACGAGTTAAACTAGTCATATGGACAACTTTTTAACAACATAAATGGATTGGTTTGAACCAAGACTAGCTAGACCTTACATACAATATTATGGTTTGACCTACGATCAAGGTGTTAGATAATTGACAATTATACCAAATATGTGGATTGTTTTTACATCTGTATAAAATAACTTGGATTGTTGTTATATCTGCACGTGGGTTAACTCGTGTAAAATGCAACTTCGGTCTTGTAGTTTATAATATTGTCGAGTTCATTGATCTCCCAGATCTACTTCATGCCCTGCTGGAACATCTTTCTCACACGTGTGAAAGGACGTCGGTGGGGGTGGTTGGGAGAAGTCACCATTTTCCTTATACACCGATTGTAAACCTCTGTCCGTACATGCTTTAAAAAAGCAACAGATGATGAAGTGAGACTGGACAGCACACTGGGAACTATTGTTACATAAAATGAGGATTGAAAGACTTTTATAGTGAAATGTTTTGAAGCAACGGATGTGTCACAGTGGTCGAAGCAACGGATACGTCTCGGTGGTCGACGTGTGCAACGAGGATTAAAAGACTTTTATAGTGAAACGGTTTAATGTAATGTTTTTTTCACTTTTAATGTAATTTGTTTTTTTAATGAAATGTTTATTTTGACTTATATATTGTTTGACTTCTAAAAATATACATAATACATAGAATTGAACCGTTTGTTTTTTTTTAACAGGATGGTAAGTTGTTTTTTTTTTTATTTTTGATTTAAAATACTACTTTTAACCGATTTTTTAATATTGTTTTGTTATTTTAAACGTTTGTTTAATATTGTCTTATTATTTTAACCGTTTGTTTTAATATTGTTTAAATTTAATTAAAACATAACACATAAAGATGAACATAAAAACATAAATTCATTAATATTTAAACATAACATTAAAATTAAAATACATTAAAACAAATATAAATAAAATTAAGGTTGACGCAACAATTGCCATACCTCAACATGGTCGAAAATTGTTGTCGTATCAAGCCTAAGAGTCCACATGAGTGAACTCGATAGCCAACTCGTGATCGAGGTCCGTATCCTCCCTCATCATGCGCTCGTAGAGGGTGGTCCACCGATCACACTTAATGCTGAGAACAACCCACTTCAGCTTGAGGGTTGCAATGGTCAAGTTGTTGGTGCCAACATGCTGGTTGAAGTCGCTCAACACGCGTGCCCAGAACCCCTCCGGGGGGTAGGTCGGGCCCGAGGCCCTCGGAAGTTGTGGTATAGTCGGGTCGTTTGTGGCGTCTTTGTAGCACACCACCAACGCCATCTCTTGTTCCTCAGTCCAGCGACTCATATCTTGTTTTTTTAAACCGTGGTAAAGTGTGAGTTTTAACCCCACGGTTTGATGTGTTTTATATACAAAACTTTGGAACGGTTTCCCATTCACAATTTAATTTTACTGATTTTTTTGTGGGACGGTTGTAATAGTGTGAAATTAAATATTATTAACCGATTTAAAATTTTAAACCGTGTGAAATTTAAAAAACAAAAAAAAAGTTTAGATATTTAAATGAAAATAAATAAAAGAATCAGTGGAGTGATGCCTCCAAAAAAAGTGTTTTAATGAAGTAAATCAATGAAGTGATGTGACAATGCATGATTGGTTAAATTCAGTGATATAATTATAATAGTTCCTACAACCCCCCCCCCCCCCCCCCGGATACACTTTTTTCATAAATAAAACTAAAATAACCAACATATTAATTAAACAACATACATTTAAATGTCCAAAGTTTGGAGATGGACAATTGGTTTCGTGGTATCTTCAATGTACTTATCGTTCGGGTCGGTTCCGTACCCTTCCGCCGAACTCGGTATTTCTTGAGTTGGACGAATACTGTTCAAAGGAGGGTTTGTTGGGGATTTTGTATCCGTCTCCGGAATTGGAAGTTCATGGCCTTGTATTTGACCAAACGTTTGGTAATAAAGCAAGTTTAGCTCCTAGTCGCTAGGTTGTTCAAACCATGGAGTCGTTTCAGTGTACACATATTGACCAGGACCTCTGCAGGATTGACCCGGAGCCGTTTCAGTGGGAGCCGGTTCACAATATACGGGTTCTGGTGCGGGGATGGAAGGAACACGTGTTGAACATCAGCGAGTATATTGCTTAGTGATCGGAGGTTGGGATGTCTCACACTGATTATAACTAGTAATCATTTTTTACACATAATGTGTTCTACACCTTTTTTTTCAAAGTTGGTATTGAAGGTTATGGTATTTATAGGCAAGTGATGGTGCTCAGTGGTATGCTCAAGGTACATTATTATCTAAATTATTTAAACTTACAACAAAACAAGATACACACAAACTTTAAAAAATTAACATTCATAATAATATTAATACTTACAACAAAAATAAGATACACACAAACATTAGAAGATAATTCATAAAAAAATAAAAATATAAACCAACATCTTTAAACATTCAGCTCTAAAAATATCGTTCAATTTTCTCCACTTTAAACATTCAGCTCCAAAAAAACTGGAAGGTGACAAGCTCGGATGGTTATGGCGACGGGGGAGAGGAACTTCCAGAAAAATAGGAATAGTGGTCGTGATGGGGGAAGGAAGGAAACAGAAAATGTGAGAGGAAAAGGACGGGGACTTAAAGGGGATAACTTTAATCCCAAAGGTTTGAGATTAACTCCAATTCCTACAGATTCCATTAAAACATTGCAATTCCGTTTAAAACATACTTCGGACCGAACCAAACGACCCCTAAAGCTTGAAACAATCCGACCTAAAAGTCAAACAAATTTAAACACCCTCCATTAAGCCGTAAATCCTAATCAACCTCAGGCTCAACTCGACCCATCTCCTTAACACCCTTAGTATAGATAGGGACCCAAACCAAGCATCTATCACTAAATCAATAGTAAATAACTTATTCTAACTCATTCCATATATACATAAATAGCATTTTTTTCACCCGCCGCGCATTGCGGCGTCGTCGAAATTTAAAATAACTTGAATTTATAATGTCAAAGTATTTGACCCGACTCGTTTTATAACAAAATTTGTATTAAACGTATACTAACTGAAAGCACACATAAAAATAAGCAAAAAAATTATATTATATTTTACCTTATTCATTACTGGGAAACTTAATGTAAAAATGTAAAGCAACTTGCAATTATACCAACATGTACTTAATATAAGCATGGAAGAAACAATGTTTTTAAGTCAAAAAATGGCATCGCGTGTTGCGACTGCGTTGAAACGTAAAGCAACTTGAATTTATACCGCCCAGTGAAAATGTATAATATTTGACCCAACTTATTTTCAATACGTAGACCAACCGAAAATATGCATTATATATGAACCAAGTACATAAAAATAAGCATGTAAAACTCGGAATGATCAGAATAACAGCCGATTGAAGGCGAATTATCGTCCAATTATGTGCTTGTTCTCCACAAAAATGTTTGTCAAGAAGAAAAAAAACTACCTAGAAATATATAGTCGTACTTGTTGGTTATCTAGCTTTGTTTATTAAAAAATTGTATATCTATTAATTAAATTAAAAATACATAAATAAATTAAGGTATATATTATACGGGTGAGATAAAAACAAAATTGGAACAGACATAGCAGAAGCACATTAGGCTGAGGGGTGTGGTTCCTCCTTTTTAAACCCTCTCGTGTTTCCTTACCATCGTAACTGCCTCACCTAAATACCCATTCTTCCATCTTCGTACAAGCGTGGATCAAATTAGTCTGAGCACCACCACCTTAACCTCATATTCTCCGACCTTCCTCTCTCTCTCTTTCTCTCTCTATTTAGCAAGTGTAAAAAGTTTAAAGTGGTGCATAATGAGGTGGAACAAGCGAAAATGACAAAAACAAGTGCATCGGGAAGTTACAGTGGTGGTGGGTCGGATGCACGCTGTACTATCAACATCAATGACGACCCAGAGTTTGAAGACGAGGCGCCCACACCCGAAACCGAGAGGCCGATTGGAAGGGACCGTGTAACATCCCGTTTTTCGTTATATAAATAAAATGTCTTGGGTCATATTTATTGTGAATGAAACGGGTCCATGATTGTTAAAGCAAGAGTAATAACATGTGAGATGGTACTCGTATGTTTAGAATTAGTTGACGAGCAAGTGATAGATAACATGATTATTTGAAATATGAGATCTAGGTGAATAATTAGTATTATAGGAGACTGTTTAGTAATGAGATAATATATTATATTATATTTGACTCTACTTCATTTTTAATGAAACTTAGGTTGACGCGTAGATAAAAATTAGCTCGTCTTAACAGTATATTCAGAATTTAGTAAAACGTTATAGTTTAAAAGTTATACGAGAAAAACGAGTTAAGCAGCTGAAAGTAATTATAATTATTATAAATGTAATAATATAATTCTTACAACTAACAAATATGAAATTTTTGAAAGAAACTTAAGTTTCTATAGTCCCACATCGAAGTGTCTGAGAAAGAAAAATAGAAATGAAACAAAGTATCAAAAGGAATTGTCCCACATCGAAGTGTCTGAGAAAGAAAAATAGAAATGAAACAAAGTTTCAAAAGGAATTGTCCCACATCGAATGGTAAAGAAAGAATGAGCTATGTGCTAGCTTCAACTCAGTCCCACATCGACCCTTTAACCAAAAGTCACCGTCCATTCTCTTATATAAATACGAGTTCACTACTTTCATTTAGAACTAGGATTCTATTACCCCGCGCTTCGCGGCGGAAGCTCCTGTTGCGTTGAGGGTTTGGTGGAAGTTAAAGGTTGTGCGGCGCTGTGGGAGCTCCTGCTGCGTGAAGAGTTTCGTGGGCATAAAAGATAATACTAAGTGACTGTTATTCTCACGTGGGCTTAAAAAATATAGTCGCAGCTAAAAGCTAAAATTTCGGTGGTCAAAGTTTGGTAGTCAAATTGGAAGAAATGAAAGTACATTAGTTAGTAAGAAGAAATGAAAGTACATTAGTTAGTAAAAAAAGTTGGTGGTCAAAGTTTGGTGGTCATTTAAAATCCTAAAAGCTAAAAGTTTAATGGTCAAAGTATGAAATCTTAAAATCTAAAGGTTTGGTGGTCAAATTGGAAGGAAATAAAACACATAGGTTAGTAAGAAAGTTAGTGGGCAAAGTGCAATGCAAGTTTAAAAAAGTTGGGTGATCAAAGTTTGAAATCCTAAAAGGTAAAAGTTTGGTGGTCAAAGTTTTAAATTATAAAAGTTAAAAGTTTGATGGTCAAAATTTAGTGTTCAAATTGAAGTGAGTAATAAAGTTAGTGGCTTAAATGTAAAAAAATTGTTGCCTCCAAAAGCAACCATTCAGAGCCTTTTGCCTCCTAAATCAACCAACCAAATCAGTGTACAGTAGAAGTGTCAATAACTTATTAGATACTATAATATAAATAGGGAAAGTATAAATTGAAAACCCACTCGAGTTAAGAAAACTCTGAAAACCCGTCAAAAAACCATCTAAACAATTTTTTTTTTTTGAAAAAAATACACAAGGTAACATACATGTTTTTAAGCGTTTTGGGCCAAAAAAATAAACAACGCAAACTTTGTAACAGCGCTGTTAACATATGATAAAAAGCAGAAACATATGTTAATAGCGCTGTAACATATGTTAAAAAGCAGAAAACATATGTTAACGGCGCTGTTACAAAGTTTGCGTTGTTTTTTTTTTTAAATATTCGTTCGGCGCTTTTTTTATTTTTTGGCCCAAAACGCTTAAAAACATGTATGTTACCTTGTGTATTTTTTTCAAAAAAAAAAAAAAACCTTTTTAGATGGTTTTTTGACGGGTTTTCAGAGTTTTCTTAACTCGAGTGGGTTTTCAAAATATCCACCCCCAATATAAATATAAATTTTTGTTTGGGAACACTATGGTATAAGAGGATCCTGAGCTTGCGACACCTCATTTGGTGTTGTTATTAGCCGTTTTTATAGTGCGAGTAGGAGCACGAGTAGGAGCACGAGTAGGGGTGACTTTACATCAACTGGCCGTAGATAGTTTTAAGGTATGCTCTCGTTTAAGTTATGTTTAAGTTAATTATTATTATTTTTATTTATTAGTAATTAGTAATAGTTTAGTATTATTAATTTTAGGGATTAGGATTATTATTGGGGGTGGGTGTTGGGTGGCCTAGCCTTAGGTAGTGCTAACCTATATCCAACTTTAATAAAAATTAGTTAGGTGTACTGCTACCTTTTTTGAACGACAAATTTTATGCCACCTTATTTCCACCTAACATTACATTTGCAAGGATTTGAACCCACAACTTCACATTTGTAAGGGGGGACACCATACCACTAGACCAAGAGGTCATGGGTTGTACTGCTACCTAACCTAGAGGTGGTATAATTGTATCAGGACCCTGAGATATTACATGGTTATATTAGCATTGTCAATTGCAAAAGGGCTGATAAGAAGGTGAGTTACTTAAACTATTTTCAAAACGTGATACTTGCGCATAAAATTGTTTTGATGGTGATGATTGATCATGTATATGCATCGAACCATAAGTGTGGCATCCAGGGTGTTATAAATATTATAATGATCATTATATTTTCCATGCGTTGACATACACGTACAGCTATATGGGGTGTGTTTTAAGCTGTATGTGTGAATATATAATGCTTAGGCCAGATATATGATTATGGTGACGTGCAAGAAGCTCATACTTGATCAATAAAATTGTTTATAGGGTCTTTTACTGATGAGTCAGTTTATTTGGATCACCAGCTGTGTGCTGACGTATTTTTATTACTCAAGCATGTATCAAAGGTTGATGGTGTAGGGAATGGAGTTCCTAGCTAAGAATTGGAATACTTTAGACGGTTCATCTTATTGTAGATAAGCTTTGTTTAGCTTGATGGTACTTGGATCGCACTGGCTTGTAATAAACACTCAAGTTATGTAATGAGATTACGTTTCCGTGTAAGTCCCGAAAGCTAGATCTTGTGATATGCAATAGATTGTTATCACTTAGAAACACCTATTTGTTAGGTGTTTTAAGTGAGTAATCCAGAAAGACAAAGATACTAGATGAACATGAATAAAACCGACACACACAATGAATAACATGATGATTCCATTACTGATTTGATGATGAACACCTTGGAATACACTGACAAATACGCACCTATTCACGTGTGCTACAAAGATTATCCCAAAACCCCAACCCTAGAGCTGTGCACACACATTCTTTATATAGGACAGCACCTGGGCCTGCGCACTTAACACAAGTGCGCAGGGCCCGTCCAAATAAGTGCGCAGCCTAGGGTTTGAGCACTAAACATTGTATTAATTACATACTACGTCCTTCAACTATCAAACTATACAATAGGCTATCAAAAGTCTCTAATCTGGTAACTGTGGTCTCAATATAACCCAACAATACCCCCTAGACCACAGCTACCAGTTCTTCAATCTTCAATCTATCTCGACCTCGCTTTGCTCCCCCTCAACCTGTTCAGGGGGGTCTTGCATGTACAGTGCGACTGGATCTTCTTCAACTGCTTGAGGAGCTTGAGTTGATTCTGTTGCAGTTCCTTCAGGATCGGCTACTGTTGCAGGATCTTCTGTTTGTACCTCTAAAGTAGTTTCGACTTCAGGTTGAGTAATTTCTGCACCAGCAGCAGCAGTAGCTTGAGCAGCCTTCTCCCTGTCATCCTTTTCTTTATCTGCTGCATTGATCCTGTCGATTATCTCAAGCAGCTCTCTTTTCAGATTCATAGCTCTATCCACAGCCCTTCTAAATAACACCGCTTCTTCAAACAACGCGTTCCCGGCACCCACATTAATCTGATTTGCAAACAGCATATTCAGATCTGACAGATTAAGTGCAAACACGTCTACTGGATCCAAAATCCTCAAAGCCTCCGAATCGTCCTGCAGTTTAATAACTGCTTCACCAGTGTTGCTATCGTAAAACCACTTTTTAAAGTCCCTCAGCATCACTGGAAGCTCAGATCTAATAGGAACTTGTGTGACGACCTGTGGAGGGTCAATCACATAAGTTATCATTCCACGTCCGGTTGCTGGATCGATTCTTTTCTTGGATATCCTCCTTCTTGGTTTTTGCGGCTTCAGGATTTAGAAATCGGTGTCACACTCTTTCTTGATAAACCACTCGACCATGGCCGCCTGGGAGTCGAGGGAGTGATTGATGAATGGGGCCCTGCTGAGCTCCCTGATATCCCATCGGGGGAGAGACTTCAGTTCTTTTTGACCCTTGAAATATTGTATCACTCCCCTCTTCTCTTCACAGCAAACAATCTCTTCTCTTCATCATATTTCCAGGAGATGATCTTCTCCTGGTGAGCTGACTTGGTGTGATGGATATTCTGATGTAAGGCTGGAATGGTGATTGGCCTTCTAGGAAACCAAGTTGATCTTTCAGGATCCAACTTGTGCCCATCAGACGTCTCATAAACAACTTCTTCATCCATTCCCATCTCCACAAATCTCTCTGGCATCTCATCTTCACTTACCTCATCAACCTCACTTTCCTCAGCAACTCTTTCTTTCTCTTTCTCTTCTTCCAAAAATTTTCCGAAATCAAAAAATCTCATCAAATGTAGTGCTGGGAGCACCAGTTTGCTGCTTCTTGAAATCTTGGAACATCTCAAACATTTGCATTTGAACCTGATTCTGAAACTTGATCAGGTATCTTTGATCTTTGATGATTTTCTCCATGTTCCGGTTCTTGTGTTTGAGCTTCTTTACTTTCTTTCTCAGCTCTTGGTTGTTATGCACGTCACTCTTCAGAGTGCAGATTTCCCTGGCAGCAGTTTTACCAACCTCTTTCACAAGCTTCTCATATAGTTCCTGATGCACCGGTTTGCGACGAGGTGCAGCAGGAGCTGATGAGGATGGTTCAACTGATCGTTGGACTGGAGCTTTGGGGGCTGGAGCAGCAGCAGTGGAAGGCCCTGGTTGATTCGGTTGTTCTGCCCCAAAGATGGATTCTAAGACACTTGTTCCTCAATATCATCCTGAGTCACTACACGAGGAATCTCTGATTCAGGTAGCTGTTCTCTCCTTTTCTTTCTCGCTGCCCTCTCAAACTCAGCAACTTCTTGTAAGGCTGCAGCAGTTTCAAGTTGCTCAGGTGCCAATGTTTCTCTCCCTTCTTGTAATAAACCAGCTGGTCTTGTCCTTTTGCTGGGCTTTGATGGAGCAGGTTCAGTCGCCACTCTTTTGCCCCTTGCTTTTTCTAGGGCAATTTCTTCAGCAGTTGGCTGGGCTGAAGGAGTGGGTTCAGATGGTCCAAGTGCAGGAGCGGCTGTGGGTTGTTGTCGAGTTTCAGTAGCATCTGACCTTCTCTTCCTGATCTTGTTGTACAGCTCCATGACAAATGGATATCGCTGGGCCGCGTACATATTCTCCAGCATTGGTTCCCAGTCAGGCGTGTTGCATTCAGTAAAGAATCGTGCACCTCTGGTGAAAATGTATTGATCACCGAGAGGCAGATTCTCATGTTGAGCGTTGATCATCATTTGTACGAACTTTGGGTACATAACCCATTTGCCTGACCCAGCATCTGCATTCTTTACCATGTAATCAAAGATCATGCCTGACAAGTTGAACGCTTCGTTCTTGCAAATCTTTATCATCGTTGTCGACCATTCAGCACTGAGCGCGTTATAGCCTCCATTTCTATGACATAGAGACATTATAAATACATGACTAATAAGTCTCCAGTCTCTTGTTAGTTGGCTTTTCTTGATGTCGCCTCTCTTGTCGAAATCACCCTTGTAGCCGAAATTCTTGAACTGTTGATGAATATCTGCTTTAGGCATGAATCTGACAGTTCCTGGTTGATCTTGCAGTTTTAGTACATTTCGAACGGTGTCTTCAGTGATGACTACAGCCTTGTTTCGGACTGTAGCGTTGATTCGCTTGACTCTTGATACAGTTTCGACTCGAGCTGACCTCCAGAAGTCTTCAATGTGGGAAACGTAGACTGGTACAACGTGCTGCACAGCATATCCGACTTTGCTGCGTCTTATCCAAGTCACTACATCTTTAAACTTGACATCATCAGTATCAAGATTCATCGGTTGGTTGTGCATGCCTCTCGGATCCCAGTCAAGTGCCATCTGTTTAACCAAGAGCACGAAAAGCCAATTAGATCTCCGATAACTGACTTTAGACTTAAACTTAGACGGACAACGAACTTAGATTCAGATTTTATTATTATTATTATTATTTAAGTTTTGTAACTATAATAGTCATAGGATTAAGGTTTGATGGATTGGTTTCATCAGTGTCCATGATCCGTTTGATTTTTAGTTTTAAGATAATTAACGTCCGAGTTTAAGTACGCAGTCCGTTCAAGTGTCTCAATGGTCAAAAAGAATGTCACATGTTGCTTAAAGTCCAAGTGCGCATGGTTTCTAAGTGCGCAGTCCACGACACAGTCCAATGATTCATGTACTCAGTCAAGTGCGCACATACTTGACTGAGCACTTAGGTTAGTGTGCAGGCACAAGTCAAGTGCGCAGATCAAGTCAAACACGGGCATGGTAACCCCTTGGCAACCCAGTCAAGTCTGCGTACTAGGCAAGCACGCAGACACTTGAACCTTCGTTCAAGATTTTCAAGTTCACATTTATGTACGCAGGATATTAGGGTTTCTGAAGACTTGTATGATTATGAGACAAGTGCGCAGTCTCTATGAGACAAGTACGCACTTGTTCATTATCAAGTACGCAGATCTTCAAAGGTTCAAAAACCAATAAAACAACTAATAACCCTAACAGATGCATCTTAGTCATGCGTTCAGTCCCTGTAATCACAAACAATAAACCATTAGTACAAAATACTACCTTAATCAGTAGTAAGAATCAAACAAGAGGAGAATATTGATACTGATTTGAGGGTGTATGTGTGTGATTAGATGATGATTAGGGTTTAATTGGAAGAAGATGATGAACGATGATGATTGATGAACAGATAAGGTTAAGGTGAATTAGGGTTTGTAATGAGGTTAAAGAAGATAAAACTTCAAAAAAAAATTTGACTCAGTATATATACAGTCAACAGATGGGCCTACGCACTTGAGTCAAGTGCGCAGGGCCCAATAAGTACGCACAGATTCAATTTGGCCCAATAAGTGAGTTTTAAAGCCCAAATCCATTTTGATAAGTGGGGTTTTACCAAGTCTCACCTTCTGCATTCAAGATCATACTAACCATACCTGCCAGAACCCGTTTCAACTTCCCGTTGGATAGCTGCAGCCTAAGAACAATTGTCGGTATGCTTGTCCACTTAAATCCATGCCTTTTCTCTTTCAACATGTGTTTGGCGATGCTGTTTATCATGTTCTTCGGTAATATTGACGAAAATTTTATGGACCCCACAGTGTGCTAGGTATTGGCCTACCGATCCTCAAGGTTTATTGAAATATAATGATGAGAGCTTCAGGTCTATGTTACCATAAGCAGAGAAGATGATCATCTGATCGTTTGGTGAGCTATCTAGATATGTTTGCACGTCACTAACATTGCGTGTCTTTTGCTGCTTAGTTTCAAAAATTTTGTTTTTCTTAGCCCCGCATTGGTAGCTTGCACTCTTAGGTGTCTTTTGATTTACCTATGCACAAAATTTTCTGTGTCTTTTAATTTCTCAACCTATGTATGACCGGACTCAGCTTGTGCAGACCTAAAGCACAGTGGGAATCCAGCTTTCCGTGTAGATCTTCATTGTTAATCACCTAATAGCAGTTTACTTGATTCCAGGCTGAATCTACCGACACATCATTGCTTGAGGCCACAACATCCTCTCGGTCCTATTCACATGCTGACGAGATATGATTAGTTCCTATCATTTCCTGAATTAATTTTGCATTAGGAATGGACTGGTTTACTTTCTCCCCCAAAAATCTTGTTTTAAAAGAAAAGAAGATTTTTCTATTAAATATGAACAAGTAAAGTTTTTTTTATTCAAAATTTATCATCTCAAGCCATGTAACCAACTGATGAAACCGGGTTTTATCGAAAGCTTTTGTAAAGATATCTGCCTTTTGATCAGCAGTATCTATAGGCAACACCTGTATATATCCTTTGTCGTGAGCATCGCGAATTGAGTGAATCTGAATTTCAATGTGTTTGGTTTTAGAATGATCAATTGGATTCTTCACGATGTCACGACATGCATCATTATCAATAAAAATAGGTGTATGCATGACGTTCAAACCGTAGTCCAAAAGCTGATTTTGGATCCATAACACCTGACAACAACAACTGGATGCAGCTGTGTATTCAGCTTGAGCAGTGGAGATGGACACTGTAGTCTGCTTTTTGCTCTGCCAAGACACTAGCCTATTACCCAGAAATTGACAACCACCAGAGACAGATTTTCTGTCAATCTTACAACCTGCATGATCACTATCAGAGTAAGCGATTAGATCAAAGTTATCACTCTTAGGATACCATAAACCAAGTTTTGGTGTTCCTTTGAGGTAGCGAAAGACTCTTTTCACTGCAGTTTCATGCGATTGCTTAGGATTGGACTGAAAACGCGCGCAGCATCCAACTGCCCACATGATATCTGGTCTGCTAGCTGTTAGATACATCAGAGAGCCAATCATTGATCGATAAGTGTGAGGATTCACTGAAGGCCCTTGAAGATCTGGTACAAGTGTTGTTTGAGCCGCAAAAGGAGTATTGGACGGCTTGCAGTCGGTCATGTTGTATTTTGCCAGAATGTCTCTTGTATACTTGGCTTGGTGGATGAGAATTCCGTCTTCTTTCTGCTGCACTTCCAAGCCTAAGAAAAACGATAATTCGCCCATCATGCTCATTTCAAATTGAGACTTCGTGATGCTTTCAAATTCCCTGCATAAGTTTTCATCAGTGGAGCCAAAGATAATATCGTCAACATAAATTTGAACAAGGATAGTGTGTTTGTTGACTTCTTTGGTGAACAGAGTCATGTCAATCTTCCCTCTGGTGTACCCATTCTACAGCAAGTATGAAGATAAGGTCTCATACCAAGCTCGAGGAGCTTGATGAAGTCCATAGAGAGCCTTATCCAGTTTGTAGTACTTGTTGGGATGATGAGGATCTTCAAAACCCGGGGGGTTGACAAACATAGACTTCTTTTTTGATCTTCCCGTACAGGAATGCACTCTTCACATCCATTTGAAAGACTTTGAAGTTCTTGTATGAGGCATATGCCAGGAAGATACGTATGGCTTCAAGTCGAGCAACTGGAGCGAACACTTCCTCATAATCAATACCCTCCTGCTGACGAAAGCCCTGAACTACCAGACGAGCTTTGTTCTTGATCACCACACCTCTTTCATCCATTTTGTTGCGAAACACCCATCTTGTTCCGATAGGATATTTCCCTTCAGGTAGATCCACAAGTTCCCAAACCTTGAGCTTTCTAAACTGATACAGCTCATCCTGCATGGCTTCAACCCAACTTGCATCTCTGACAACATCTTCAATGCTGAAAGGTACCGTCTGAGATAAGAAGGCTGAAAGTGCAATATTAAGTTTATCTGCCTGATTCCTAGTAAGAACACCCTCAGAGATTGGTCCAATGATGTTCTCCACAGGGTGATCCGTAGGTGACTTAAAACCCATGTTTGGTTCTTCTTGAATTTGGGAAGGCAAATTTGAAAGGTGATCTACAGGAATTGATGAACTGGATGGATCATTTGCAGACTGTTGTGCTGAAGATGTTTTTCTGAAGCTGGAGTACCTTCAGGAGATTGAGTAGTTTCAACAGTTGCATCACCATTTGTGGACTGAAGAGGAACAATTGGATCAGCTACGAGTGGAGAAAATCGGGTGGTGAAAGGTGCAGCATCGTCTTCGAAAGAGTAAAGAGTATCTTCAAGAGGAGAAGGATCGGCTGCTTGATTTTCAGATGGTTGTCCTTCAATGATGCTGAAATTGTTGAAAACAACATCCACGTCAAAGAACCAGTCAGGACCGGCTCCTGTGTTGGTAGAGTTGGATTCCTGCCAATCAACATAAAAGGACTCGAGAACCATTTTGGTTCGTTTGTTGTACACTCTATAAGCTTTTTGACTTGAAGAGTATCCAACAAAGAAGCACTCATCTCCAACTGCATCAAACTTCATTATATTCTCGTAGTTGTTAAGCAGTGTACATGAGCATCCAAAAGGCCTGAAGTAGTCAATCAGAGGTTTTCTTTTAAAGAGCAGTTCATAACCTGTTTTCCCGCGTGTCTTTACAATTAAGACTCTGTTAAGAACATAACAGGCAGTATTCACAGCTTCAGCCTAGAAAATGATCGGCAATTTAGAGTCGATAAGCATGGTTCTGGCCGCTTCAATAAGTGTACGATTTTTCCTTTAAGCAACACCATTCTGTTGAGGAGTTCTCGTAGCACTGTACTGAAGATGAATTCCTCTGTTGTTGCAGAAAGTCACGAAACTTTGATTTTTGAATTCAGTTCCGTGATCACTTCGGATTGATCTAGCTTTTGTCTTTATTATGTTCTCAATGAGAGGAACAAACAGCATCAATATCTCAGCAGCTTCACTTTTGTATTCCAAGAAGTACACCCATGTAAATCGGGAAAAATCATCTGTTATCACCAAACAATAAGACTTTTTAGCTAGACTTTTAACACTAATAGGACCAAAAAGATCCATGTGCGATAATTGAAGAGGTGAGTCTATAGAGTTCACAGCTTTGGACTTATGCGATTTTTTGTGTTGTTTTCCTTTGGCACATGCTAAACATTTTTCAGAAAAAGGGAATTCCTTGGAAGGAAGACCTCTGACAAGATTTAGTTTTGAAAGCTTATTAGTGTTTTTGAAGTTAACATGTCCTAATCGCCTGTGCCATAGCAGTGACTCTGACTCGGATGCTTTAGAAAGTAAGCATGTCATTTGATATTCAGACTTTGCATCTCTCATGTTTATCACATAAGTATTATTTTGTCTAGGAGCCTTAAGCATAATCATATTGGTAGGAGGTATGAATCCTGGCTTTAGAAAGATGCACTCCATGTCATTAAATAACACTGAGATTCCTTTGTCGCAGACTTGTGATACACTCAGCAGATTGTAGCACAATTCTGGAACATAGTTCACATCTTCTAAAGTCAGTGCATCAAAAATCACGTCTCCTATCCCAACTATCTTTCCGCCCTTCTCGTTGCTGGCGAAAGCAACAAACTCTCCATCAATGAACCGATAGTTTTTGAGGAGTTCTTTTAGTCCCGTCATGTGCCTTGACGCCCCGCTATCAACATGCCATAGATATCTCATCAGGGCAATCAACCATTTCTGTAGTTTATTCTGAAAAACACATAAAACAAGAGAAATATACAGATAAATATACGAGACACTATGTACAATCACGACTCAGACCATATTTTAAGTAACTTTTGGAATCCAGGTCTGTTTTAGTTTTAATCTGTCGTGATTTTCTCCCAAAACTGACTCTTGTCTTTTCCAAGTTTTTGTGACCTTAACAAAACTTCTTATAGTTTCATGAAGATCTTTAATTTGAACCGAAAAAGATTTTTGGGTCTTGGTATCACTTTGTGGTTTGGGTTTCAAATGACAATTTTTGACCACATGTCCCTCATTTCCACATCTAAAGCATTTAGAGTGTTTAGGCTTGATCTTTGAAGAAGATCTGGATGATGATGGTTGTGATGTTCTTCTCTTGTATTTGCTTGAGTTGGGGCTGTCTCTTGAACATGCTTCATCACTGTTGTTGTTGCTTGATTCTTCATTTGTGTTGCATTCTGGCTCGCTGATGTCACTTTCTGTATCACTCTGTGATTCTTCAGAAGTTGTGTTATCTGTTTCACTTTGTGATTCTTCAGAACATGACATATCTGTTGATGATGGTGTAAACTCTGGAATTTCTTCAGTAAGAAATTTCCCAAACCTGTTTCTTTTTAGTTCTGGAACAAACGGAGATGGTCTATATACATTTTCATTATCAGAGAATGCATCATTAAGATCAACACAAACTGGCATAACATTTTCAACACAAATATCTGATCGTTTGATAGGATTCATCCTATCATTAGGGTCCACAACACCCTTGAAATCAAGTTTAGAAGTTAATGTAATACAGTCATCCGGCCTAGATAAACTATTACAGTTATCCTTCCTAGATAAACTATTACAGTCATCCAATTTAGTTAAATTATTACATTCATCCGAATTCAAAGAAGTTTTTGACTTATCATGACTCCAGATGAACCAATTCACTGTAGAGTAATTGGCACCTGGGTGACCTAACCCCATAGTTTGTCCACCACAACTTTCATCATCGTCCACCTGATCCTGTTGGGTCATATTTGCACTGCTTTTACTTATATTAGAGTTTGACTCAGATGTGACACATTCTTTTTCGAAAAGATCATTTTTTGGATGTGGTTTTGGAATGGGTATATATTCACTTTTGCTCAAGGGTAAAAATAGAGATTTTACAATTCCCTTTTTATCCTTATACCCAATTCCATCTTTGACGAATGATTTCCTTGAACAATCAAGGATATCTGTATGAGCATGCTTTCTTACATTCCATTTGTCCACAACAATTTGGAGATGATTTGTTTCATTTCTAGATATTTCTAGTTTTTCAGTTAAGTCATTTATTAAAAAATCTTTTCTGAGAACAAATTCTTTTAGAGTGTGCATTTCAGCTATTGTTGCATTTAACTTTCGCTGATATGCTAACTCATTTTCTTTCATTTCAGTGTTGATTTTTCGGATGTCATCCATCTCCCTTAAAATTCTCTTATTGTGGGACAAACAGTAAGCAACGGCTGTAACACACCTTGGTGAGCACAGCTTTGATTTTATTTCAAGCGGAATACTTACCAGGTCTCTCTCCTCAACCTTCTTCTGCATGCTCTGCGGTTGTTGATCAGCCTTGCTTGTGGAAGTCTTCTCAGCAACTAAAGCTTCCTCGGCAGCAGCCTCCTTTCCCTTGTCCTCACTCAACACACCTTTTAGACCAGCCTTCTCCATCCCTTCTCCTTTTGGCATCTCCGCTGATGACCCTTCCAAAGAGCTCACACCAAGTGTTGATTTTGTGCAGATCTTTGCCATCAGTGCCTTGTTCACTTCAGCCTCTGCCACAGCAACTTCCTCTCCCCAGTCAAAATCTTGAACCACCAGTGCCTTCTGCTGATTGGCTTCGCTTCCATCCGTGATTGCCACCATTCTCTTTGCAGGTTTAACTTCAGCTTGATTCAACGTTGGACATTCATATTTGAAGTGTCCGAGAGTTTTGCAGTTGTAGCACCTGATTTTTGACTTATCAAAGCCAGCCTTTCCCAGTCCAACCCTTCGACCTGTTCTGTCCTGAAACCTCTTAACCCTTAGAGTAATCATGGCCATTTGCTATTTCAGGTCCATCTCTTCCATATCATCGGGATCCACTTGATACATATCTTCCGGGCTCATCATATCATTCTTCAGATCACCTGTCTTCAATGCTTCAAAGCTGGTCATGAAGGCGTTGAAGAGTTCAACGTGTTCATTAGCAAGCTTTGTTTGTTGAGGATTGAGAGTTGAGGGTTGAGAGTTCTTGCCACTGGGTTGAGAGTATGGAATGGTCTTGCCTGAACTGGAGCTACCACCAATCATTCCATCAGCATACACATGAGATGAGCTTGAACCCATGTTACCCACTGGAGTCATTAATGCCAAGTTTTTCATTGCAGTGATGGGTACTGCCTTCGGATTGGTCTGGTTCATCTCTCTCTTCGTGATGTCCATCTCAAACGACTTCAGGGTGTTGATAAGATCAGCCAAGGTAGACTGGGCGTCTAGATATTCTTTCCTGATCAACATACACTGGATGCTCCATTCTTTTGGCAGTGAGTCTAGCAGCTTCTTGATTGAATTTCTGTTGTTCACAGGAATTCCCGCCTTCTTCATCTTTGTCAACATGCTCATGAACCAAACTTTCCCCACGAATACTGCCAAACATGTCATATTCTTTCTGCACCATGTCTTGCTTGTACTGGCGCATCTCTTCGTTCCCTTCATAGTATTCATTCAACGCAAACCATAGATCATGTGCCGTGCCATACTCCTCAAACATGTTATAAACATCGTTTGATAAGGCCATGGTTAGAGCACCATAAGCCTTGTGATCTCTCTGGAGTAATTGTTTATCGACATCAGTGTAAGTGGTTGGATCAGGGTTAAACTCTTCTCCTGTGGCAGTGGTTCTCATGGGAATGTGTGGGCCCAACTGGATAGAATTCCATTGGGTGAAGTCTGTAACATAGAAAAATGACCTCATTCTGTTCTTCCAAGTTCCATAGTCTTCAACACCTTTTAACTTAGGAACTCTGGTTGTGGTTCCGGTTTCAAGTTCTTGTTGAGTGATAGGGTTAACAGTTGAATGGTTATCGTTACCGGCCATAATTTAGATGAATTTTAAGGATTTAGTTAAACAGATTTTAGTTATCAGTCCAGAAAATGTCCAAGTCCGTAAGTACACAGCTAAGTGCGCAGATAAGTGCGCAGGTAAGTTCACAGCGGTCCAGATAAGTATGCAGCAACCTGTAAGAATGTAAACAGCCTTGTCAAGTTGTAGTCTTTGTTAAGTGCGCAGCTCGGAAGTATACGTGTGGCTGTGTTTCTTGATAAGTGCGCAGATCAGTCAACACTTGGGCATGATAAGTGCTCAGTGTTTACTGATCAGTCTGCGTACTAAAATAAGTGCGCAGACACTTAAACTCTCGTTTAAGATTTTAAGTTCGCAGAAACCCTAGCCAAGTACTCAAGACTACACCTTTCAGTAAGTGCGCACAAATCCAAGATTTCTGTTTAAGTACGCAGAAACCCTGAATAAGTGCTCAAGACAATGGAAATGCAATAAGTGCGCAGAAAACCTGATTGCGTACTAAAATCAGAAGTTTAAGTACTCACAGTCACAAGTATGCAATATATGAGCCAAGTACTCAAACTAAGAAACAAGTGCTCAACTTATGAGATAAGTGCGCAGGTTATATGAAATAAGTGCGCAAAACGAGCTGTAACAAACACAAAACTCAGCTGAATCCTTTCCAAAACATTTTCTATCTAAAATGACATACTATAAACCTTTAGAAACACAATTTTTACGAAATTTGAAGCCAAAATATAAGAAAAACACCTAAATTTGAAAGTTTATAAAGAAAATAATCTTGATAATGAAAACTAACAAGATGAGGGTTTTGGTATCTTAATGTAGATACAATCTAGAGCACAAAGGCTCTGATACCAAATTGTAAGTCCCGAAAGCTAGATCTTGTTTGTGATATGCAATAGATTGTTATCACTTAGAAACACCTATTTGTTAGGTGTTTTAAGTGATTAATCCAGAAAGACAAAGATACTAGATGAACATGAATAAAACCGACACACACAATGAATAACATGATGATTCCATTACTGATTTGATGATGAACACCTTGGAATACACTGACAAATACGCACCTATTCACGTGTGCTACAAAGATTTTCCCAAAACCCCAACCCTAGAGCTGTGCACACACATTCTTTATATAGGACAGCACCTGGGCCTGCGCACTTAACACAAGTGCGCAGGGCCCGTCCAAATAAGTGCGCAGCCTAGGGTTTGAGCACTAAACATTGTATTAATTACATACTAAGTCCTTCAACTATCAAATTATACAATAGGCTATCAAAAGTCTCTAATCTGGTAACTGTGGTCTCAATATAACCCAACATCCCGCTTTAAGTTTGTGCCGACTGGTCACTGTAAGTGCCCTGGCCTAGGCGGGGTGTGACAGACCATGCCAAGAAAGCGGCCTTGAGCTCAAAAGGAAAGGCTACCGCTACCGATTCCGCTTCAAAAGATAAAGCGGTGGAGAAAATTGAAGAGTTGATTAAAAACTTTAACGAATTTAAGTAAGAGCAAGCAGAGAGGTACATGGAATGAAAGAAGGAGAAGGAAGAAGCCGCGGCGCGAGATATGGAGAGGCTACAGTTGGAAAGGAAACGCCTCGAAATGGATCTTTCGAAACAGGAGTCGGAAGAATTTAGCATTATGAAACAAAGTCTCGAGGGCCTTTCGGAGACGGAACGTAAGGTAGCGGAGAAGATGAAAGACAAGATTGCAAGAAAATGACTTAGAGGATCGTTCCCTTAGTTTTTTTTAATGTATTTTCGATTTTTTTTTAATTTTCTATGTAGGTTCGTCTTTTGTTCTATGTATTTTGGTTTTTAATTTTAATGAAAAAATATTATGAAATATAAAATGTATAAATAAATAAAAATGAAAAAAAAAGATGGAGGAATGGGAAACCATTTCCCCTAAAAGGGGCAGAGGAAAGAGAAAGGGGAAATGACGCGACGCTAATGTAGACAATGGGGAAGAAGGAGGAAGGGTGAACCACAACCCATAGTCTAAGAGCATTCATAGCCCATCCACCAAATTATGTGAGGAGTTCTCTCAAATTATATGGGGTGAGTGTGAGTAGTTGTGAGTGGAAAAGAGAAAAAATATTTGGTAAAAGCACTGTTCACCCATATATTTGAAAAGTTACTGTTCACCCCTATATATATATATATTTTAATATTTTTGTAAGTGGTTGTTAGTGAGGAGAGAGAACATATAATGATTGAAGTTTGAAAAAAATTATTATTTTAATTAGGAGAGAGAAGATTTAGGTGCGTAGTAGTGATTTTTAGTATAATTTAATGGATGAGATTTAATGGACGAGATGAGAATGCTCAAAGAGCATTCACAACCCATCCCCCATTCCCTCTCTCATTCTTAAAATTTAAGAAAATCCCAACAAAACTCACTCCATCCCAACCCCTTTCCTCATACCCCATTTCTAAAATTTACAAAAAAAAAACTATGTTGAGCTCCCATATATGGGGTCTTCTATCCTTCACCTATATCATTAAATAATAATAAAATAATACAAATGAAAGGTGGAGTGGATTGATGTTGGTTGTAAAGAAAGAAAATAATAATAAAAAAAGCTTATAGGGGATATGAATAAGAAATAAGATGTGAAAGAATTTAAAAAAACTAATTGGTAAATTTAAAAAAACTATAATTTTTCCTTAAATTATATGGTTAGAGATAAAGAAAGATTCTAAATGCTCGAGGTGAAAAAAATGAAGAGCCAAACATGCTTTAGATAAAGGTTTAGCTAGAAAAGTTTAGAGGATGACGTAAAATACTCTTTTCTTTTTTTTTTTTAACGGCAAATCGCTTTATATATATATGGACAAATTACACTTTTCGTCCTTTAGGTTTAGGCCATTTTTCAGTGGATGTCCTTTCGCGTTTCAGTTGATAAGATTCGTCCTTAACGATCTAAAATCTTACACCCACTGTCCTAAGGGCCTAACCCAGTTAAAAATTTCAGTTAACTTTGATCATGTGCCTTGCACATGAGGGTAAATTGATAATTTTACTTCTCTCTCTCCCTATATCTAACCACCACCACTGCCCAACAGATGATTGACTTACTCACAGGTGCCGCCATCAATCAACTTTCCATCCATTAATTCCAAACCTGTAATTGAAAACCATGGATTCTGCACACCAAAATGAAAGACACAAAAGAGTGATAGAGAGAGACAGAGAGACATACATCCTGTCACCTTCTTCACCTTCGGTGACCGGCGACCCATCTCCGACCAACCCGACAACACCACCACCCGGTACCTCCTTTTTCCTTCTGCCTCTGTCACCAAACCCACACCAGTTACCACCTTCGGTCAAGTTCCGGTAACCCACCTTCTTCTCCGATCATCACCTCCAACCCTTTTGTCTGACCCTCTGTCACCAACCCATCTCAGATGAACCTTCTGTGATGACCCGACAACCACCCAATCAACCATGTCCCTCTTGTTCTGTCATCCGAACCCAAATATTGAAACCCACTGTCCATCTCCGAACCATCTTTAACCAAACCAAAAGTCTTCTTTCAGTCGACTTCTTCCCTAATCCCCTTTCTAATTATCCTACACATAACCCCTGTGCACTTTAGCCCTAATAATACAGCATTATCGTTCGACCTCGAAAAAGCCCTAAATCTGACGAACATGTTGACGAGCTGTCATCCATTACAGAAAGGCTCTTGTAGTGGTGCAGAGACTCAGTTGTGATGGCTGATTTGATGAACTTGACCATAATGGCTGATTTGATGGGAAGCATTCTAATAGTGATTTGCATAAAAAGGTTGTAGGGAGCAAAATTCACAATTCACAAACTGTTATGTATGGAGAGAGAGAGAATGAAGAAAAAGGTCCTTTTATTTTTATATATAAGTAAAATTACGAGACTACCCTCATGTGCAAGGCACATGACCAAAGTTAACTGAAATTTTTAACCAAGTTAGGCCCTTAGGACAGTGGGTGTAAGGATTTTAGGTCGTTAAGGACGAAACACATCAACTGAAACGCGAAAGGACATCCACTGAAAAATGGCCCAAACCTAAAGGACGAAAAGTGTAATTTGTCCTATATATATATATATATATATATATAAAGAGCCAGCAAGGGGCTGAAAGAGTACATAACGAACACCAAAAACAAGCCCGAAACAAAACAAGGCTACAACACAGACAAGCACCCCAAACAGACTCCCCAAACAGAGGGAACAACTACAAATCAACAAAATTCAGCCAGTCATCCCGCGAAGGCTTCGGAAGCTTCGAGCGCGAGCACACCCACAGAAAGGCCTCCTCTTTGATTTGATCAACCGTAGTTCGGGGGGGTATGAAGTTACCCTCAAAATACTCTTTTCTAAATCAGAAAATTACGAAAATAGCCTAGTACTTATATTACCAAAGTGCCCTTGTTTCTCTCGCTACACCCACAAAATTACCAAGGGTTCTAGGTTTCATACACCACGTGACATCATATTCTGGGGTGTGTGACATCATATTCTGGGTAGGTAACAGTCTCCTATTGGTATGTGAGGTGAGCCAGGGTGTATGAATCCTAATAAAAGGGTGTATGATTTCTAAATACCAATTACCAAACTCTCTTCGTTTCAAGTTATATAAATAGAATAAAACTCAAACGACCCTTCTTCTAGATCCATCCAACACACTCCCACACTCAACTATACGCCCAAATATGACGACAAGAGAATCAGCTACCATCGAATCCGTCAACGGAATCACTCTCGACGCCCGAATCTACAAATCAGATGGTTCATCTCCAAATAATAATAATAACAACATTGTAGTCGTGTTAGTCCACCCTTATTCAGTCCTAGGCGGCTGTCAAGGCCTTATGAAAGGCATTGCTGCTAACTTAGCCCAACACGGCGTCGTTTCCCTCACCTTTGACATGAGAGGCGTCGGTAAATCCACTGGCAGACCTTCCATTACTGGGTTTTCTGAAGTTAATGATGTTGTTGCTGTTTGTAAGTGGTGTTGTCACAATTTTAACTCCAATCGGATTCTGCTTGTTGGCTCGTCTGCAGGTATACATACGGGTTTCTTCTGTTGCTTAATTATTATTATTATTAGTTACCATAGTTCTTATTATTTTATTTACAAATTACAAGTTTACAATAACTTATTATATCTTCAGTTTCATACATAGGGTTTCAGATTTATATTAATAACTGCTACAAGTTACTAGACAACTTTGATAACTGACTGTCTGACTCATTCATTCGATTTTTTATTTAGGTTTTTTTTTAGCATTATTTATCTAAAATTTAGGCATAAATGATAAGTTCTGTGTATGGTTTGGTGGCGATCAACCATCCACTCTCGAGATTTGTATTGATCAATTGATCTTCGTATTGATCAATTGATCTTCGCGTCCTGACAGTTCACTATAGGCATAAAAAGTGCGGCTCGAGACTGCGCCTCGTTCCTTTTATTGGGTGAAAAGCGCGTCTCACTTTCGCTTTTTGTACTAGTCGCCTCGGGTATGCTTTAAAGACAATGTTGAGCTTAACTTGGTTTGAAAAGTGCGAGATGCTCTGAGGCGATAAGTGCTAAGCGTAAAAGTGCTCCGCATTCAGTACGCGAGGTGGAGTTTTTTTATACTATAATTTTTTTTTTGTATTTATGCTAGGTTTCTAGCATTATTTACTTAAATTTTAGACATAAGTAAGCGCTATGTATGGTTTAATTTGTAAATGACTAAAAAATACGTGTTGTACAACATTCATACCCTGTACAAAAAGGCGACAACCCGCCTCAAGACAGCGTCTTATGCCTATTTTTCATGTGAAAAGCACGACTGACCTAGTCTAAAGCGAGGACCTCAGGCGTAGAACAAATTAGATCAATGATCGGATCTCTAACTGATTCATTCGACTACAGGTGCACCAATTGCAGGGTCTGCAGTTGATCAGGTGGATGAAATTGTTGGCTATGTAAGCTTAGGTTATCCTTTCGGCTGGACAGCTTCCATTCTGTTTGGAAGACACCACAAGGCCATATTGCAATCACCTAAGCCGAAACTATTTGTCATGGGGACAAAAGACGGGTTTACAAGCGTCAAACAGTTGGCGAACAAGCTTAAAACTGCAGCAGGCCGTGCAGAAACACATCTGATTGAAGGAGTTAGCCATTTTCAGATGGAAGGTCCAGCTTATGATACTGAAATGGCTAATCTTATTATGACATTCATTTCTTCATTGTAGTATACTTGCATCATCTCATTGTATGTGTGGTTATGATACCTTAAAGCAGTTTGTATCTTGTTGTATTGTTGAATAGTATTGTCTTAACTCCATTTATCATGTGCGGAACAAGAGTAGTGTTCAGGATTCGTTTTCATTGTTTTCGTGTAGTTTGACCTCCTGTATTGTTGTCGCGAAAGTACTTGAAATGAATGTAAAAAGGAATTCTATTTTTGCTGTCCGGTTGAAATTATTATATTCTCGTCATTGCTTGTTATATGCATATCAAAAATGTCAAAATACTTATGTCTAGTGGCAGATACATAAACTTTTTTACGCGTTTCTCTTCTTTTGTTTTTTGAGATTTATTTCTACTCAATTTACGTATTTCTATGACTTTGATGACAGTTGACATGATGTGAAGGTAAGGCGTGTCTGATCAATCTAAGAGGTGACGGATTCAATCCTTCAAAGTGCATGTATAAAAATCTAAGAGGTGACGGATTCAATCCTTCAAAGTGCATGTATAAAAGTATTTAGGAATAGGTTAGTTTGTAGTTAAAAAAAAGTGTGATACACCAAACTCACTAAATTGTCAAATGAATTCAACGTCTCTATACACGTGCAGTTAAGATGTAATCTTATTAAAACAATTGCCGAACATTTGGATTTGCATATCTACAATCATGTTGAAACAACGATAGGTGATATTAGTTCCTTTTCTCTATCATTTTTCATGTTGTAATACGAATTATAATTTATTTTAACTAATTCAAAATCATGTTTTATTATGAGAATTTCAACCAGCTCTTGCAACAGAAACTTTGTCCATTTCTAGCTTTAATCGTTAAACGACCAATTACTACTTCTGATTTTTTCCTTTTGACTCGAAATCGATACTCACTCTTTTGCATATCACTTTGTGTTTGAAATGCAACATAGATAGTTTGATTAAGGGGCTGTTTGGTTGATTAAGTGTTGAATTAATGGTTAAGAGGCTCTGAATAATTAAGGGGCTGTTTGGTTGATTAAGTGTTGAATGATTTAGCTATGCACCAAGTCTGGATGGTTCAGCTCTTAATCATTCCATTCAGAGTCTTTTTTAGGTTGAAACAAACAGTCTGAATGCTGAACCATTCAGACCTGAATGGTTCAGAGCCTCATTATGAAGCTACCAAACAGGCCCTAAGTCTTCATGTTTCCCTCACATGAAACGCTATCAAAGATTCAAACATCTGTTAAATATCATCACAATTGCATTTTCGTATTCACCTAGTTCCCTTTAGTTCAACCATTTTCATGTTGATCAATACAACTAGACTAAGACATCTTGCATTACCACTAACCATTTTTCTTTGAAAAGTCATAACCACGTTGTAATGACATGGGTTGTATAATTTAGTATTTTCATCATTTTTATTAGCATGATAAGATAAATAGTTTTTTTTTTTTCTTCTAAACGACTCCAGGAAAGATCACTCAAATCCGTCTTTATGGTATTGTTGGAAAGAAGATCCGAGTGTTGATAACTTTTTTTTGTTGAACTTTTTTTTTAAGATAAATAATTCTTCATTGCATGACTGTAAAATTATATTAAAATAGGCAGACGGGCCACAAGGTGTGCCGCCACACTTTTCTGAATCGCAAACCCCAATCTACTAAATACAAACCCCTGCCTCCTGAAGTCGAAACATTGCAATGAATAACTCGTAAGAGTTAAAATTCAAACTAATAACATGTAACATCTTTAAATTAATAAGTAAACAAGTGGAGCTTGTATCAGGATCGGGCTAGGGGTGGGCCGTGGGTTTGTACAGTTCAGGCCCATTAGGCTATAACTCACTCTCTCATTCTCTCATTTATATATGAGGATGGCATATATTGATTACTATATTTTTAGACTAACTTGATTGTCAGAGGTAATATACGGTGTTCGGTCTCGATTTCCTTCTAATGATTTTCTTTCTTGGTGCGTATATGACTCAAGCTGCTCGTGAGTTATTGAGGATCAACTCGCTAAAACCTTGAAACGAGCCAAGTTTAAACAAGCTCAAACCTAAAATTAAGTTCTGTAAAAAAATGAGCATGAGCTTATTAAGCTTGAGTAGGCTCACAAACCTAAACGATTATGTTATTTATATAAATTTCTATTTAATACGTTAAATATAGCAATTATTATTATATCTAAAATTAGGATAAAAATAGCCAGATTATAAATATTAGATTATATATAAAATTTTAAATCTAATTATATATATATATATATATATATATATATATATATATATATATATTTTTTGAACGGAAAATTTCTACTATATAAATTAACTAGGTGAAATCCCGTGCGATGCACGGGAAGACTATATCATTTATTAAGGTCTGTTTACTAAAGACCAAATCAAGAAGTCAAGCATCTGTTGCAAGCAAAGTCTGTTTACTAAGGTCTGTTCTAGAGTAGTGGGTCTGTTAAGAAAATCTATCTGAAACAGTTGTTGCTTCAACAGTTTGCTTCAAACAGTTGTTGCAAGCCGACTATTGAAGCATCATCTGTTTGAAGCAACAACTGTTTCAGACTAATCTCCTTAACAGACCCACTGCTCTGGAACAGACCTTAGTAAACAGACTTTCCTTGCAACAGATACTTTACTTCTTGATTTGGAAAGATAATAAAACGCTCGTTTTTTTTCGTTTTTTGTATAGCACTATGGTACTCGTTGGAAAGATAATAAAACGCTCGTTAATTTGGTATAATTTTTTTTTCAAAAAAAATGTCATTTAAAAAAGTTATTAACGTTTAAAAATCATGGGGAAAGTGCATGTGCTACGCACATGAGAGAGAAAAAATAATTTAATAGTAGATGGAGTATCCATGACCCATTTAATTGACCCGGTAAAATGAGCGGGAAAAACCTAGTTAGATGGCCTGAGAATATGTCATGTGTCCCACATTACTTTCATTTATATATTATAGAAGATAGAAGATTAAGGAATAACATAGGAACAGAGCTCAAGCTTGGAAAACTGTTCACAAGCCAAGCTTGAGTTTAGACATAGAGCTTGAAATGAGCCATACTCGAGATTAGGTTATTTCGGGCTCCGCTAAGCTCGGCTCGTTTATATTAACAACATAAATCAAGCAATCAATAATTGAAGAATACTCTCCTCTCATTTACCTAGTCAAGTCAAGATCATTGACCCCATGATACTTGCCCATGACTCATGCCCATGATTCATGCCTTTGTATTTACTTTGTAGCTTTTCATTCAACTTGTATTCCCTATATATTGTAATGTAAATCATTGTACACAACTTTCATAATACAAAAACACACAATATTGTTCATTACTTTATATGGTATCAAGAGCCTAAAAGCTCCCTTGAGCCATCTTCGATCCCAACCTACTCGACAGACACCTTCTGTCCGCATTTTGCCTTTTTTTTTCTTTCGATTTATCATGGCCAAACAAATCACCCACATTACCGCCGCCACAACCCGAAACCAAGGGCCACCACAAACTACCAATACCAACACTCGCCCGACTCGCAACAATAACACCTATTGCTACTATTGTAACATTCCCGGACATGACACTAAAGATTGTCGCAAACTTAGTCGCTTCCTAAGAGAACACAATGTCTCGCCTCAAAATACCAACACACCGGTGGTTAATTACACCACCCGTCACCCAATGGCTACAACCTCATCTTGGATGTGGGACACCGGTGCGTCCAACAACACCGCGAACAACAACCAACAATTTTCCGTTCTTTCTGAATACGGAGGACCCGATAAGATCGTGCTAGGTGATGGTAAAACTCTCCCTATAACTCATATTGCTCAAACAACTATTCCAACAAATTCTCGCCCACTTCTTTTAAATAACATTTTAGTTGCTCCTAATCTTCGAAATAATCTTATTTCCGTTGCCAAAGTTTGTCGTACTAATCGTGTTTCGGTTGAATTTTTTCCTTATCATTTTTTTGTAAGGGATCTACGCACGGGGGCGCGCCTCATGCGGGGAGTGAACGTAAATGATGTCTACTATGGACCAATCTCATTGTCTCCTCAAGTCAACAACACCCAAACAAACTCTCTTCTCATGTGGCACCACATACTTGGACATCCATCGCTTCAAGCGTTCAAGTCTTTAATTTCTAGATTGGGACTTCGTTTTAATAAGGTGACCCATGAGTCTTTTCATTGTACTTCATGTTCCCTAAATAAAAGCCACAAACTACCTTTTGACAAAAACTCTTTTGTTGCCAATCAACCTCTACAACTTCTCTACTCCTACGTTTGGGGTCCCGTAAAAACGTCAATCGATGGCTTTAAATACTATGTCATTTTTGTTGACTATTTTTCCAAATACATTTGGTTATACCCAATCAAACGAAAATCCGATGTCAAAATTCTTTTTCCACAATTCAAATCTCTTGTTGAAAATTTTTTCAAAACCAACATTGTTGCGTTGTTCACTGATAATGGGGGTGAATATGTGGGTCTTTCACCTTATCTTGCCTCTCAAGGTATCTCCCATTACACGACACCACCTCACACACCGGAACAAAACGGTATTGCCGAACGACGTCACCGACACGTTGTGGAAACCGACCTCGCCTTACTCCACTACTCCCACTTACCACAACATTTTTGGTCCCATGCCTTTCAAACCGCAACCCACCTAATCAATCGTTTGCCTACACCCATCCTTAACAACAAATCTCCCTACGATATGTTGTTCAAAACCGCTCCTACTTATTCCAAACTCAAACCGTTTGGTTGTCTTTGCTATCCATGGTTACGACCCTATGCTACTTCAAAACTCCACTCCCGTTCAACGGCGTGCATATTTCTTGGGTACTCATCCTCCAAATCGGCATTCAAATGCTATGACCCTACTAGTCACAAACTATACCACTCTCGCCACGTTGAATTTATCCCATATATTTTTCCATCTCAAAACACCAACCCCCAACCCAAACACATGTCATTTGACTCCTTCCTATCCACATACCAATCGGCCCAATCAACCTCCCCTTCTAACAAACCCACTCCAGACCCAAACATCTTGCATCATCCAACCCCTACTCCACAACCCATATCACCCGAAGCCCAAACCCCTATCCCTACACAAACCCACGGCCCACCCCCTATACCTCCTACACATAGCCAACCCTCCCACACAATAGGTCCAAACAGCCCAACCTCCCACACAACCGAGACACCCTCACCAACCAGCCCACCGACTCCATCTGATAGCACCACCTCTACCCCAACCGATTCCCACTCTACCAACCCCACCTCACCAATGTCTTCATCTAACACATCCGATGATCCCACAAACTCACCTCCACATAACCCTCAACCACCTCGTCGACAACCAAAACCCAACTCAAAGTATTACAACCCCAACTTTGTCAACTCTACCACCATTCACCCTCTACCCGTTTCTCTCGAACCATCCACTTATACTCAAGCCTTGAAAGATCCTGATTGGCGCCATGCCATGGATCTTGAGTATAATGCTCTCATTCATAACAACACTTGGGAACTTGTCCCTCACACAACCCAGACTCCCATTGGTTGCAAATGGGTATTCCGAATCAAACGCAAACCCGATGGCACGATTGACAAGTACAAAGCCCGTCTAGTTGCCAAAGGGTTTCACCAACAATATGGAAAAGACTATCATGAAACATTTAGTCCCGTTATTAAACCCGTTACCATTCGCACCGTTCTCTCTATTGCTCTTTCAAAAGGATGGTCTTTACGTCAACTAGACGTTAATAATGCATTTCTTCATGAGACTCTTCACGAAGATGTCTTTATGGTGCAACCTCCCGGGTTCACCAATACTGAATTCCCACGTCACATTTGTAAACTCAAAAAATCCCTCTATGGGCTTAAGCAAGCACCGCGTGCTTGGTACATCGAACTCACCAACTTTCTTACTCGTTTTGGCTTTAAAAAAAATGCATTTCTGACCCCTCTCTCTTTGTATACAATCTCAACAACATCACTTGCTATCTCCTTGTGTACGTTGACGACATTGTCCTCACCGGCAATCACAATCCATTTATGGATTCCTTTGTTCAAGCCCTAAGCAACCAATTCTCTATCAAAGACTTAGGCCCTCTCCATCATTTTCTGGGAATCGAAGTCATTCCTACGCCTCATGGTGTATTTCTTTCCCAACATCGCCACATTCAAGATATTCTTACTACCTTTAAAATGGATGGTGCAAAAGAGGTTCTCACTCCTTTAAGCACTTCCGACTCTCTTTTTTCCTTTGACTCCACTCCCCCAGTCGATCCCACTCCCTACCGCCAACTTGTAGGCACTTTGCAATATCTTGCCTTCACACGTCCCGACATCTCCTTTGCCGTCAATAAATTATCTCAATTCATGCACTCACCTAAACAATCACACTGGCAAGCTCTCAAACGGGTACTCCGCTATTTGAAAGGAACGGTCCATCATGGGTTGTTCTTGAAACGCAATACTAACCTAAACTTGCAGGCCTTTTCGGACTCGGACTGGAGCGGTATTAATGATGGGGGACGGTCCACTACAGCATATCTCATATATCTTGGGTCTAATATCATCTCTTGGAAATCTGCTAGACAAAAAACCGTCTCAAGATCATCTACCGAAGCTGAATACAAAGCACTCGCTAATGCTGCGGCTGAACTCTCATGGGTTAAAAATTTACTTGGTGAACTCGGGCTCCCAATTAAGAGCACCCCATCTCTTTACTGTGACAACACCGGAGCTACTTATGTATGTGCAAATCCTGTTTACCATTCCCGCATGAAACACATCGCTCTGGACTATCACTTTGTGCGGGAACAAGTCAATTCCGGGCAACTCAAAGTTCTTCATGTCAGCTCCAAGGATCAACTCGCGGATGTGCTCACCAAACCGCTTGCACGTGCACCCTTCTTATATTTTCGGTCCAAGATTGGAGTCTCCAACGGATCCTCCATCTTGCGGGGGCGTATTAACAACATAAATCAAGCAATCAATAATTGAAGAATACTCTCCTCTCATTTACCTAGTCAAGTCAAGATTATTGACTAAGTCAAGTCAAGATCATTGACCCCATGATACTTGCCCATGACTCATGCCCATGATTCATGCCTTTGTATTTACTTTGTAGCTTTTCATTCAACTTGTATTCCCTATATATTGTAATGTAAATCATTGTACACAACTTTCATAATACAAAAACACACAATATTGTTCATTACTTTATAGTTTACACCCTTGGTTATTTATGTTTTTAATATCATGCAACGCTAGGTGGAATCTGGATTGTCTAAACTCGACAGTGAAGGCCGACCCATTAGATCGTTATTGCAACATGGAATACAACATTACAAAATAGGACATCAAAAGATAAATAAACTTTACTAATATAGATCCATCAATATATGCAACTTCGGAACTTCCTTGATAGACTCGTTTAACATTATGAAATATCGTGTAGATAACTTAATATATTTTACTTTATGGATTTAACAATTATACCATTTGCTAAGTAATCAAATGTATTTATTTAGTATTTCATGGGTTTGAGTGAAGCATAATTCCTAATGATGATCCACTTATAAAAGCATGAATTACACAATTGCAAAAAAAACTCCCTATCATGCACTTGTTGTGTTAAACTATACTATCCCAAACCCTTAATAAGGGAAATAACCTTATAAAGTGATCAAGAAAACACATTAAATTCCCACACTTCTTGCCATCATTTCTTGAAATCGTCGATAGGATTCTTGTTTCTCGAGTCTGAATTTCTCATGACAGTTTGCTATAAACTTATCCGCTAGACGGTCAATCTCATTCATCTCATCAAATGTAATTTCAGAAGCATCCCCATTATCATTGCCCACATTCTTCTCTTCAAGCCAATGGAGGTACCCTGAGAGTTGAGAATCTGGCTCCATGTCATCTACAAATGAATTCCATGTGGGATCATAGTAGACATGATTGCTATACAAGTTAGTTGAAGTCATTGGGACAACATGAGATGAGCACCAATTGTAGTGCAACCTAAATGAACCAAAATAAAGCTTGTTCTTGTTCTTATTCTTTTTCAAGATAAAGGGTTCTAAAAAGTGGACATTGTTGAGATGAATGTCTTTGAAAAGCTCAATGATTATTGTCTTGGCCTTTGTTAGGGCCCTAGCAAACCGAAAAATATGGGAGAAGATGAAGTTGTGGATTAAGGTTTTGAATTTCATAGAGGTGGCTAATGAAGAAGAAGAGGGGGAAGATTGTGGAGTTCTTATGGAGAAATCATGAGTGGGTGAAGAGAGTGTGTTTAGTTGAGATGAAGTTGCCATTTTGTTACTTTCTTGGGGTATGTATTTGGGGCCTTAGTTTCATGTGGTATTTATAATGGCATGGTTACCAAATTGTCACTCAATGTTGTCTTTCAAATAGATAATAATGGATTTTCTTTTTTGTTTATAAAGCAGAAAAAAATAATATTTGAAAATGATCATGGATCTATTTGTGTTTGTATATTATTAAAAAAAAAAAAAAAACTTTGGACACAACTTTAAATATATACATAAAGCAAATAACTACAACCTTTATAAGTATATTTTTTTAATATTAGAATGTTTATATAAGATGTTATATAATATAATATTGAATCTTAAGTTCAAGAAATAAATAAAACATGGAAAGGGGAGTAGGTAATTTGAATAAAAGAGACGACAACCTTGCAGATTTGAAGTGTCCACTTTTTCCATTTTTTTTATTTAACTTCTAATGTATTTCTTGATACTATGCAGGACCACATTTGATGGTTACAAGACCCGACCCGACAAGACCAACTTCTGCTACCATGTTTTTGTTTCTTGGATCAAAGAAAATGAAGTTGTACACTTGTACCTTTTGACCAAACCCGATTAAACCAGTAGTGGATCCAAATATGGTGAAGGAAAAAAAAAACAAAAATACAAATTGTTATATTTATGTTAGGAGTAACAAAAAGGTTATAAATTAAAATTTTCCAACTCAAAACAAGTAACTTTTGATCCGTTCATAGTAACTACATGGATCATAAGATATGCACGATAACATCTTAAAGGTATGGACATTTAGTTAATCATAAGATATGACAGAAATGTGCTTAGTTGATGTAAGTGTTAATAGAATCTTATGTATTTGGATTGGAGAAGAACAAAAAGACTAAAAGCTTTCTAACTTTAAACAAGTGTTTATTTGTGAGTTAGTAGTTACGCGATCATTAAGACATGTAAGAAAATGTTTTGAAGATTTGACATGTTGACAAATAGCTAGAGATAGCTTGTCCAACTCACGAATCAAAGTCAATTTATCTGGAGCCAATAGAGTAGGGGCGATTCTTTTAAGGGGCGGCCGATCCCCCTCCCCCCCGAATTTTCGCTCAGATCGTATAGAAATTTTTTGGTATATAAGGTTACGACCTCCTGAAATTAGTGACTTCCGCCCCCCCCCCCCCCCCCCCCCCGAAGTTTTGAGTCAAGATTCGCCACTGCAATAGAGTATCTTGAGATTTTTATTTCTAGTGTCACAAACTTGGGATCACTTCACTATGTGTCGGATATGTTAAAGGAAAAGTCAATCATCAAGCATATTATTCAAGTCAACAATAGTCAATCAAGTTCGAGGGGGTAAAATGACAACAGTCCAAAGTGGTACAAAGCTGAAAACAAGTACAAGTTATGTTTTGTCTATAAACATGATAGTATTTATGCCAATCTGGAAATTTGTTCATTAGAAGCCTGTTACTCAATTAGGGTTTCATATTGTCAATATAATTGGGGCTTTCCAATTAGATCAATAATCTTGTAATTTCTTTTCAATTCTTGTTTTCGTATTCATTCATTCAATAAGATCGTTAAGCTTTTGTGATCAATCGTTCTAGTTTCACTGTGTTTTTTTTATAACAATTGGTATCAGAGCTTCGTCGGCTCGATTGAGTAAAATCTGATGATTAATTCCGCAGTTGTTGATTGCAATGGTGTCGACGAAGTTTGAGTTAGAGAAATTTGATGGTAGGAATGATTTTAGTTTATGGAGAGTCAAGATGAGAGCATTATTGGTTCATCAGGGCATAAGTGATGCCTTGTTGGGAGAAGCCAACATGCCTGCTGGTTTAACTGATAAAGAGAAGAAAGATACACTGGAGAAGGCTCATAGTGCGATTATTTTGAGTCTTGGTGATCGTATTCTCAGGGGAAGTGTCAAAAGAAACATCAGCAGCAGGTGTATGGGCCAAACTTGAATCTTTGAATATGATAAAATCATTGGCTAACCATTTGTATTTGAAGAAAAGATTATATACTTTTCAGATGAATACAGAAAAGTCTTTAGAAGATCATACAGATGAGTTTAATAAACTCATCTTGGATCTTGAGAATATAGAAGTTGAATTGGATGAAGAAGATCAGGCCATCATCTTTGCCATCTTCGTATGAGCATTTTGTAGATACTCTTATATATGGCAGAGAAACTTTGACTATGGAAGAATTTTGGCTGCATTAAACTCTAAAGAGTTAAAGAAGAGGTCTGATGTGAAAGAAGAATGTGGAGAGGGGTTGTTTGTGAGAGGAAGGTCTGAACAGAGGACAAATGGGTTCAAAAACAAGAAAAGGTCCAAGTCAAGGTTCAAAAGAAGGTGTTTTCTGTGTAATTCAGAAAAACACTTAAGGAAAGATTGTCCAAAACTCAAGAAGAAGAAAATTGATTCAAATGTCAGTTTTAAAGGATAGTCCAGTAATGTTTCTCAAGATGATGGGTCAGATGGTTATGAAAGTTCTGATGTCCTGTGTGTGACAAGCACAGATGAGAAAGAGAAACCTGTTATGGACTCTGGTTGTTCATTCCATATGATACATGTCAAAGAGTACTTTAAAGATCTTAAAATGAAAGATCTTGGGTCTGTAAAGTTGGGTGATGACAGGCCATGTAAAGTAGTTGGAATGGGAACAATAACTGTAAAGATGAGTAATGGACAAGAAATTGATATCAAGAATGTGAGATATGTTCCCAATCTGAAGAGAAGTTTATTATCTCTTGGTACTTTTGAGAAAGAGGGATGTCATGTCAGTCTAAGAGATGGAAAGGCAAAGGTGATTAAAGGGTCCATGGTGTTGTTATCAGGAACAAGAAGTGGGAACAACACATACTTTCTGGATGGATAGATGATGGTGGCAAGCTCAGTTTCAGTTGCACTGGAAGAAGGTAATTATGTTGCTCTTTTATGGCACAAAAGGCTAGGTCACATTAGTAGTCAAGGACTTGTTGAATTAAACAAACAACAAGTCATTGATGAGTTGAATAATAGTGACTATGATATTAGCTTTTGTGAAAGTTGTGTAATGGAAAAACATAAAAGGGTAAAGTTTTCAAAAGGCAGACACACAACCAGGGGCATTTTAGACTATGTGAACTCTAATTTGTGGGGTCCTGCAAAGAATGAATCATTGGGAGATGCAAGATATTATATGTCCATAGTGGATGATTATTCCGGGATGGTATGGATATATATTATGAAGAAAAAGAATAATGCTTTTGGAAAGTTCAAAGAATGGAAAGTTTTGGTTGAAAATCAAACTGGTAAAAAGATTAAGAAACTGAGAACAGACAATGGTCTTGAATTTTGCAATAATCAGTTTAATCAGTTTTGCAAGTCTCATGGAATAGACAGGCACTTGACTATTCCTGGTACACCTCAACAAAATGGTTTGGTTGAAAGGATGAATAGGACCATTTGTGAAAGATTGAGGTGTATGTTGAATCATGCTAGTATGCCTAAGAAATTTTGGGCAGAAGCTGCAACTACTGCAGTCTACCGGATTAACAGATCCCCATCTGCTGCTTTATCCATGAAAACACCAATGGAGGTGTGGACAGGTGAGAAGCATGATTATAGTGATTTGAAGGTGTTTGGATCTCTAGCTTATGCTCACATAAGTCAAGGAAAGATCAATCCCAGGGCTTTAAAGTGTGTAGTCTTAGGCTACACTGATGGGGTAAAGGGCTATAGATTGTGGAGAATGGATGCAAAGAGTCCAAGGGTATTCAATCGCAGAAGTGTGAAGTTTAAAGAAGATGTGTTGTACAAAGACTTGATAGAAAACAATTTGAAGTAAGATTATGAAGACTTTGATGAAGACAAAGGTGTTCAAATTGAGGTGGAGTCAAGTGAAGATACACATGAAGAGGTACAAGCTGAGGGTACTTCTGAAAATTCACATAAGAGCCCAAGCCCTAGTATTGCAAGAGATAGACCAAGAAGGGATATTAGAGCACCTTTGAGGTTTAGGGATCATGAAGATGGTATTTCAATTGTGACCTTCACAGCAGCTGAATTTGAGAGCATATATGAACCACTCACTTATGAAGAAGCAATTGTGTCCAGTCATAAAGAAAAGTGGTGTTCAGCAATGAATGAAGAAATGGAATCACATTATAAGAATGATACGTGGGAATTGACAGATAAGCCTCCTGATAAAAAGCTGGTTTCTTGCAAGTGGATCTACAAGTTGAAAGAAGGGTTGAAAGAAGGAGAAGGTCCAAGGTTTATGGCAAGATTGGTGGCAAAAGGTTTCACCCAGAAGGCTGGTGTTGACTACACTGAGATCTTCTCTCCTGTAGTCAAACACACAACTATAAGAATCATATTGTCATTGGTGGTAACATTTGATCTGGAATTAGAGCAAATGGATGTCAAAACTGCCTTTCTACATGGCAGTTTAGAAGAAAAGATTTATATGGCTCAGCCTAAGGTAGCATTTGGTATGATGGAATGGAAGGAGGAATGGAATGGACCATTACGAGGTAATGAAAAATAGTGTGTTTGGTTTGTCAAAGGAACGGAATCACCCATTTCACAAGGCATTCCATTCCCTCAAAACTATTCCATCCACCCCCCATGTTTTTTTTTCATTTCATCCCTCATTCACCCTTCATTAACAACACCATAAGCCAGCACCCACCACCATCGTCACCACCCACCACTACCACTACCACCAATGCCACCACCACCCACTACCGCCGTCACCACCCACCACCAACACCGTCGCCTACCACCCACCACTGCCCTCACCACCTACCACCGTCAGCGCCGCCAACCTCCGCCAGACACTACCTTCACCCATCCACCCACCACCGCCACCACTCACCATCCTCACCCACCCACCATCACCTCCATCCACCTCCACCCACCATCGCCGTCACTATCCACCACCACGCTACCACCACACACCACCACCTACCATCACCGAACCAACCACCACCCACCGCCACCACTTACCAGAGTCGCCCACCCACCACCACGACCATCCACCTCTACCTTCCACTGGTGCCGCCGCTGCCACCCACCACCGGCGCTACCGCCACTAACCACCACCCACCACCGCCACCTATCACTGATTTTATTCATTCGTGTTTTCCTGTCTATCCAACAACACAAAGTAATATTTTGTTTCATTCCCACATGGAAACCAAACAAGACATGGAATAGTAATGATCCATTCCATTACCTTGTCCATTCCATTACGTCATCCATTCCATTCCCTCATCCATTCCATTACCGCATACCAAACATACCCTAAGGGATATGAGGTGAAAGGTCAGGAGGGTAAGGCTTGTTTGTTGAAAAGATCATTATGTGGACTCAAACAGTCTCCTAGGCAGTGGTATAGGAGGTTTGATGAGTACATAGTGAGCAGTGGTTTCAAAAGAAGCCCTTATGATAGTTGTGTTTATCATTGGGAGTATGACTGGGGCAAATTTGTCTATTTGCTTCTGTATGTTGATGATATGCTGATAGCATGTGATGACAAAAGCCAGGTAGAAGAAACTAAACAGTTGTTGATGAGAGAATTTGATATGAAGGATTTGGGTGAAGCCAAAAAGATATTGGGCATGGAAATTCACAAAGATAGAACAAAGAAGGTATGGACATTGTCTCAATCTTCATGTATTGAGAAAGTGTTAGAAAACTATGGAATGGGAGAGTGTAAGCCTGTTACAACTCCACTAGCTGCTCATTTTAATTTGTCAAAGCAAGATTGTCCAAAGACTGATGAACAGACAGATTACATGAGCAAAGTTCCATATGCAAATACTGTTGGGAGTCTGATGTATATCATGGTCTGCACAAGACCTGATATAGCTTATGATGTGAGTGTTGTTAGTAGATATATGGCAAATCCTGGTAAGAATCGTTAGGCAGCTGTTAAATGGATTTTTAGATATTTGGCTGGTACAAAGAAGCTTGGTTTGAAGCTTGAGGATAAAACAGGAAAGAAGGGTGAAATGGTCAGAGGTTTTGTAGATACTGACTATTGTAACGCCCCGCTATTTTATAAATATATATATATATGTGTGTGTGTGTGTGTGTGTGTGTATAAATATATATTTATATTATATTCGCACAACTGTTAAATTTTCTTTCACGATAATACCTAATTAACAAGAAATAATTTTTTTTATTTTATTATTACTCACCAACAAATTAAATTACTTAATTACGTCACATAGTGACGCGGTGAGAATACACCGGATATTAAACGACTAGTCGACCCTTGTAAATCTAATAAACATAAATATATTGTATAAATAGATACATTCCGAATGCTCGTTTAAATCGGCCTATATATAGATGAATTTTATCAAAATTACTATCTTAGTAGTTAATCAAGTTTCGTAATTAAAAGAGTGTCGAGACATTTGACGGGTTCGTAAACGCGGTACCCGACCAGTTAACCTACTCCAAAACCCTACCTATTAAAACCCCTTAACCCATCTTCTTATCTCTCTTTCACCAAAACCCTAGCCACCACTACTTTGAATCACCATTTCTGCTTCTATTTATATCCTGTGTTCTTGACTCCATTCTAACAAAGAGCATTCACAATCAATTCTTCCCTTACCTATACTATAGTATACTTTCCTCCTCCTCCCTTTAAAGCAGCGGCCGCAGCCACCAACCACCACCACCTTCCGAGCAGCCACCACAACACACCACCCTCCAACCCCTAATCACTTCCTCCTCCACCCGCTCGTCCCTATTACAACAGCAGCCAGCAGCGAAGACCAGAAGCAACAACAAGCAGCGGCGCCGCCGCTGGTAACAGGCCACCGTGGTGGCAATTTCCAGTCGTCTGGTTGTATTCGGCTACAGTAACGACGGTGAGTTCATTGGATTCGGAGTTTTCATTATTACCTCTCGTTTCTTGTTGGGTGGAAAAGGTTTGGGCTTGGTTCTGTTCCGATGACCGGAGATGGTCACACCAGCCAAAAACGGACTGTGGTGGCCGGAAAACGTATGGGTTATGTCAGATCGTTGGTACCCGGGTCGGGTTGGTAAGGAGCAGGAAGGGTTGTTTGGTGTTGGTCATGGTTGGTCTTCTTTTCTAGTCAAGGTGTTCGAACCGTCGAGACGCAAGCCAACGAGTCAGATCTGGCAGGTTGGCTCCGGTCAGTTTTGGTTGTGGCCTATTCGTTTTCATCTTTCTTTCGGGTCAAGTCTGGTCAACTCAGGTCAAAGTCTGGTCAACTCAGGTCAAAGTCTGGTCAACTCAGTCAAGCCGGGTCAACCGGGTCAGATCAGTCAACTCGATTCGAGGCGGGTACTTGACGGTTCACGAGCTTATTAATGGAAGGTATAATGCGTGCCACGCTCTTAGTTTATTGTTAAACGAACTAAGTCAACTTATAACGAAAATAATTATTCTTGTTGTTAAGCTTGGACGAGTCGAGTAATGACTGCCCTACATCAATATATATTTTTACAAGAATTATCTAAATGGTGAACCATATAAATATATGTATTAATTGTCGAAGCGTATGTTTTACTTTCATTTTTAGCTTTAGAAAGTTAATCACTTGTCACGAGTAAAAGATTTGTTAGATCATGAAGTGTATTGTAAATTTTGGACGATTGATTGTTGGAAAAATATAGACAACATTAGTTGTCGGTTTTATACAAAAACAAAGGAAACTCTGCCCAAATTTTATAAAATATGATAAACGATCCGGCATTCCAAGTTTATAACTATGTGTAGACAAGATTATGTTTTTACAAATAAATCCTAACTTTTAAATCTTACACCGTCAAAAATAGAAATATTTATGTTTATTAACAAGTACATATATATACTACCCAAGATACGAGACAAATTAACATTTGAGTCAAACTACGTAAATATTATTTCGTTATACAAAATGTGTCTTTATCAATAACTTCAATAATGTATTTAATTCAAATAGCTATACATACAAATACATTTTGTGAAACCAAACTAAGTTACTATCGGTTCGTTAAGTCATACACTTATTAAGACACGTATTCTTTCAATACGTGTCTCGGTAGTTGGATAAACTATCTTTACAACCATAACAAAAACAAGCTTATTTGCATTAGAATTTAAGGCATCGTTTATTTGTAATAGGATACAAGAGTTCAATTAATCCAAGTTCAGACTTGTTGCTACTTGCTAATACTTACACAGTGAATTTCAGGTGAGTTTTACATAGCCCCTTTTTCTATTCACTATTTTGGGGTGAAACATGTTACAACATTCAATTTACAATTCAATCATAAGTGTCTATGTGTTATTCTATGTTGCATTATGTCTTAAACATTACTAGGGTAAGCACATTATTCTAGCATAATCATTAACATTGATCAGCCAATGGTATACAATGATAGATCTATTGGACTGACAATCCCACCCGGATACGTGTACCTCCTACATAGGTAGCGTGGGTGATTGTTATCGAACATATAACATAATCGAGTGAACCATATGCGTATGGGATGGACCACAATATTCTAGTCACAAGGTTTGATTATGCACTCGATTTACCTGATAGTTTTGTTTTCACATATGGACTAGACTAGCCATGACACTCGAATTGTACAACATTTTTATTCAAACCTATGTAATTCTCACCAACTTTTGTTGACCCAAAATATTTTCAAACTCAACATGTTTCAGGTTATAGCTTGCTTGAAAATTAGAGTTAATGCTTGAAGATGTGTATCTAGTATTTTTCATTTTGATGTACAAATTCTTGTAGAACAATTGTATGTAATGTATTTAAATCAATTATTGAAATTTATTATTTACCATTAGCTACTGAACAATCATCAATACGTAACATCCCGATGTTTCCGCCATCGGTTGGGGTGTTACAGATTGGTATCAGAGCCTTGGTTATAGGGAATTAGGTTATTAGAAAAATAATCTATTCTATAGCCTTAGGACTTTAATCAGTACTTGCTTTAGTTGCTTGTAGCTTTACCTTATCCTTATCTCTATCCATATCCTCCTCCTTATTCTTATCCTAGCTTGGTCTTGCCTACACTCTCTTTCACTTGTTGCAATCCTAATGTACTCCTAGTTTAATAGGGAAAATTCACTGGGCTTAGATCTGATCTTATTTGATAAGTCAACATTTTCGTTTATTCTGGGTTAAATGTTTACAATCTTTGTGTTCATTTTCATTTATACCTCTCCTTCCCGTTTAAATTCTAAGTTCTGAATCTCAAAATTTTTGCAACTCAAATCTATTTTCTTTCTTATATAATTCCTCTGTTAGCCTAAATTTCATGAATCATTTGAGGATTTCACAACCACACTTCATTTTACAAACTTATAATATTCCCTGTACGTTTAATTATTTTCAACGTCTAACCCAAATAATATGTTTCTCTATACAACATGTTACATATTTAAAAAAAAATCTATTACCTTTGATGTTACTAGCCAATTTTATTTTAAACGTCTCCCTACATTTTCTTTAGGTACCCTCTACCATTAAATTTCATCACATTCAAGATTTTAAAATCATTGTTCAAACTATAACCTCATAACCTGTGTATAGAAGATACTCTTGCACCAATACTAAAGAGTACTGAATTTTGTCAAACTTTCATCACCTGAGGATTTCACAAACTATAGCAAATAAATATTTTGTCATACAAAACACCTCAACAAATTCTTGATTTTTGAAACCCGACATCGTGTTTAAAATCTCTGATATTTCGATCTAAACCCATTTAGTTTGTACTATTTATCCTAAAAAAAAAATTCAACCACACTTATTTTTTTTTTTCCAAAAATCAATTTTGAAAATAAAATCTTTCTAATCACGGAAAAATTTAATACTTCGAATTCTCATTGATTTCTACTCGCTTCCAGCTAGTTTGAACTATCACGATTATTGCATTTACCACAATCATGCCTTATTCTGTGAAGATCCGCTGTTTTCTCATATGCTTGATTCTAACATTGATTCAAAACTCTTGATTGACCTTGTACTTGTTACAACACGCTATGTGATTACCTATACTACATAACCTTCTTACTTCTTGTGTTCATTTTGTTTGAAAATCCATTGATTAAGCTTCAAATACTTGATCTTATTGATTTGAAAGAAAAAAAAAATCTATTGATTTAACCATAAATATCCATACCCTATCCTTATACAAGATAGACCCTGATTCCAAAACAAGCAATTATTTATTTATTTATTTATTTTTCACCAGTTCTGTAAACAACCATCGTTTTAACAAATATCTCATCTAGTTTTACAAACTCACCCCCCCCCCCTTTCAAATGGCTTTGATTTCTTATTTGGCATACAAACCAAGATATTAACCAAATTATTTTCGAAACAAATGATCAGGGTTATTGCACCATATACTCAATTAAATTTTGATTTTGAAAGAAAAATTGTATTTTAAAAAAAAATCATCTTTAAAAAAATGAAACCCTCTTCAGATCACACAGTCTGCAATCTCAATTGCCTTAATCTAGATCGACTATCTACATTTATCTTTTATCCCAAACATGACTGCTTTATTCCTTTTGTTAACCTATAAACTAAACCATTTATCAATTATTTATACATTCACTATTCTTTACAACCTTGATTATAGTATAAGTTTTCATCCTCCTCTCAAAATTTAAATGCATATTCTTCACCTTTTTTCGACATGAACTTGACTTCCATGACAGCCAAGATATTGAAAGTTTAGTACTTGATTATTCATCCTACAAGACCTTTCTTAAAAAAAAAATGGTTGTTTGCTGCGTGAAACATAATTTTTCTTGATACATGGGAATTTGATTATCTACTATACTTAAACATTTGATTATTCGCGATACTTGAATGACTAGGTAAATATGACCGATTTTCTATAATCATCAACTAGTGAAACCAAACCTAGACTCATTAACCTTGTCTAGGGCATCACAATTACAACTCTCATGCTATACTTGATACTAGTCATATTTACAAACTTGCTTGCATGTGTGTATTAACAATTTGAAACTTATGTGTTGAGCTCCGAAACAATTGTTACATTTAATCAATAGCTGGTAGAGGAGGAAGTATCTGCTCAACAGTTAGTAGAGTACCTAATAACCTGCTCAACGATTGGTAGAGGTCATCATGCCTGCTCAACAGTCGGTAGAGGTTCTAATAACCTGCTCAACGACTGGTAGAGGCTATCGCACCTGCTCAACAATCGGTAGAGATTTCTACTCCCTGACTGGTAGAGGTCTTTTTCCTGCTCAACAGTTGGACTCATGTTTGGATACATTGTACACGTAACTTGATACAAAGATTCAATCACAAGGTTATTTTGAATTGTGTGTTTTACATGTGTGTTTAGAGTCATAGAAGGACACAAAACCCTAATGTAAGGTAAATTGGTGATTGCGGTCCGGAACGTAATCATGAATTTACAGGTACGTTAGGGTGGTGTGAAATTCTATTAGGGCTTTGGTAAGAAACACTAAAAATACATCGAGAATGAGATTGGGGGTCGAGCCAAAAACAAACCTTAGTTATTTGGTAGTTCATTTAGCCCATCCATAGTCTATTATCTCACGCAACTTAAGTTTAGTGTTTATTCCCTCTCGCTATTTTAGACTATCGTAATCCAACCCTCATAACTCATACGTAACACTTTATCCTAGTACCCATAAAACTTCTGCCATACTTTAAACTAAATGATAGACGTCCAAGCATTTACTTAAACCCTGTGTTTTTTTAATAACTTCGGGACGAAGTTTTCAAAAGTAGGGGAGACTGTAACGCCCCGCTATTTTATAAAAATATATATATATATGTATAAATATATATTTATATTATATTCGCACAACTGTTAAATTTTCTTTCACGATAATACCTAATTAACAAGAAATAATTTTTTTTATTTTATTATTACTCACCAACAAATTAAATTACTTAATTACGTCACATAGTGACGCGGTGAGAATACACCGGATATTAAAAGACTAGTCGACCCTTGTAAATCTAATAAACATAAATATATTGTATAAATAGATACATTCCGAATGCTCGTTTAAATCGGTCTATATATAGATGAATTTTATCAAAATTACTATCTTAGTAGTTAATCAAGTTACGTAATTAAACGAGTGTCGAGACATTTGACGGGTTCGTAAACGCGGTACCCGACCAGTTAACCTACTCCAAAACCCTACCTATTAAAACCCCTTAACCCATCTTCTTATCTCTCCTTCACAAAAACCCTAGCCACCACTACTTTGAATCACCATTTCTGCTTCTCTTTATATCCTGTGTTCTTGACTCCATTCTAACAAAGAGCATTCACAATCAATTCTTCCCTTACCTATACTATAGTATACTCTCCTCCTCCTCCCTTTAAAGCAGCGGCCGCAGCCACCAACCACCACCACCTTCCGAGCAGCCACCACAACACACCACTCTCCAACCCCTAATCACTTCCTCCTCCACCTGCTCGTCCCTATTACAACAGTAGCCAGCAGCGAAGACCAGAAGCAACAACAAGCAGCGGCGCCGCCACTGGTAACAGGCCACCGTGGTGCCAATTTCCAGTCGTCTGGTTGTATTCGGCTACAGTAATGACGGTGAGTTCGTTGGATTCGGAGTTTTCATTATTACCTCTCGTTTCTTGTTGGGTGGAAAAGGTTTGGGCTTGGTTCTGTTCCGATGACCGGAGATGGTCACACCAGCCAAAAACGGACTGTGGTGGCCGAAAAACGTATGGGTTATGTCAGATCGTTGGTACCCGGGTCGGGTTGGTAAGGAGCAGGAAGGGTTGTTTGGTGTTGGTCATGGTTGGTCTTCTTTTCGAGTCAAGGTGTTCGAGTCGTCGAGACGCAAGCCAACGGGTCAGATTTGGCAGGTTGGCTCCGGTCAGTTTTGGTTGTGGCCTGTTCGTTTTCATCTTTCTTTCGGGTCAAGTCTAGTCAACTCAGGTCAAAGTCTGGTCAACTCAGTCAAGTCGGGTCAACCGGGTCAGATCAGTCAACTCGATTCGAGGCGGGTACTTGACGGTTCACGAGCTTATTAATGGAAGGTATAACGCGTGCCACGATCTTAGTTTATTCTCATTTTTATTTTTATTTTTATTTTTTTTCTCGTGTATATTGTATATAAATACTTATTCTAAAAGTGTAAGCGAACCGAACCGAGCTGTAACAAAAAAACTATTTTTATTGTTAAACGAACTGAGTTGACATATAACGAAAATAATTATTCTTGTTGTTAAGCTTGGACGAGTCGAGTAATGACTGCCCTACATCAATATATATTTTTACAAGAATTATCTAAATGGCGAACCATAAAAATATATGTATTAATTGTCGAAGCGTATGTTTTACTTTCATTTTTAGCTTTAGAAAGTTAATCACTTGTCACGAGTAAAAGATTTGTTAGATCATGAAGTGTATTGTAAATTTTGGACGATTGATTGTTGGAAAAATATAGACAACATTAATTGTCGGTTTTATACAAAAACAGAGGAAACTCTGCCCAAATTTTATAAAATATGATAAACGATCCGGCATTCCAAGTTTATAACTATGTGTAGACAAGATTATGTTTTTACAAATAAATCCTAACTTTCAAATCTTACGCCGTCAAAAATAGAAATATTTATGTTTATTAACAAGTACATATCTATACTACCCAAGATACGAGACAAATTAACATTTGAGTCAAGCTACGTAAATATTATTTCGTTATACAAAATGTGTCTTTATCAATAACTTCAATAATGTATTTAATTCAAATAGCTATACATACGAATACATTTTGCGAAACCAAACCAAGTTACTATCGGTTCGTTAAGTCATACACTTATTAAGACACGTATTCTTTCAATACGTGTCTAGGTAGTTGGATAAACTATCTTTACAACCATAACAAAAACAAGTTTATTTGCATTAGAATTTAAGGCATCGTTTATTTGTAATAGGATACAAGAGTTCAATTAATCCAAGTTCAGACTTGTTGTTACTTGCTAATACTTACACAGTGAATTTCAGGTGAGTTTTACATAGCCCCTTTTTCTATTCAATATTTTGAGGTGAAACATGTTACAACATTCAATTTACAATTCAATCATAAGTGTCTATGTGTTATTCTATGTTGCATTATGTCTTAAACATTACTAGGATAAGCACATTGTTCTAGCATAATCATTAACATTGATCAGCCGACGGTATACAATGATAGATCTATTGGACTGACAATCCCACCCGGATACGTGTACCTCCTACATAGGTAGCGTGGGTGATTGTTATCGAACATATAACATAATCGAGTGAACCATATACGTATGGGATGGACCACAATATTCTAGTCACAAGGTTTGATTATGCACTTGATTTACCTGATAGTTTTGTTTTCACAATATGGACTAGACTAGCCATGACACTCGAATTGTACAACATTTTTATTCAAACCTATTTAATTCTCACCAACTTTTGTTGACCCAAAATATTTTCAAACTTAACATGTTTCAGGTTATAGCTTGCTTGAAGATTAGAGTTAATGCTTGAAAATGTGTATCTAGTATTTTTCATTTTGATGTACAAATTCTTGTAGAACAATTGTATGTAATGTATTTAAATCAATTATCAAAATTTATTATTTACCATGAGCTAATGAACAATCATCAATACGTGACATCCCGATGTTTCCGCCATCGGTTGTGGTGTTACAACTATGCTAAAGACAGGGATAATGGGAAGTGTGTCACAGGTTACACATTTTCTGTTTTGGGAAATATTGTAAGCTGGAAATCATAGTTACAGCATGTTGTTGCACTGTCTACAATTGAAGCTGAGTTTATAGCTTTAACTGAAGTGGTAAAAGAGTCTTTATGGCTTAAAGGCATTGTTACTGATTTGGGAATAAGTTTAGACAGTGTGAAAGTTAACTGTGATAATTCAGGTGCTATACAACTCTCTAAGAACTAAGAACAGTGTGTTCCATGAGAGAACCAAACATATCAATGTGAAGATGTTTTGGATCAGAGATGTGGTAACTTCTAAGGAGGTTGAAGTCAAATGGGTTGGAACAGATAAGAACCCTGCTGATGTGATGACTAAGGCTTTACGAGGGCCTAAGTTCATGTTTTGCATTGATTCTATGAGTTTTGAGATGAGCTTGATTAAGACTTAGGTGGGGATTGTTAAAGGAAAAGTCAATAATCAAGCATATTATTCAAGTCAACAATAGTCAATAAAGTTCGAGGGGGTAAAATGACAACAGTCCAAAGTGGTACAAAGCTGAAGACAAGTACAAGTTATGTTTTGTCTATAAACATAACAGTAGAGAAAGCTGAGAGACTATTTGTGCCAATTTGGAAACTTGTTCGTTAGAAGTCTTACTCAATTAGGGTTTCATATTGTCTATATAATTGGGGATTTCCAATTAGATCAGTAATCTTGTAATTTCTTTTCAATTCTTGTTTTCGTATTCATTCATTCAATAAGATCGTTAAGCTTTTGTGATCAATTGTTCTAGTTTCACTGTGTTTTTTTTATAACAGGATACTTAATGAACAAGTATAGGATAGTACATTAATACATAGCACATAAAATATTTTCCAGGGTCATTTAACACGGGTCTTTACTGCTTGGGTTTGTCTACTCTCTAAGCTCTTATTTACACTTTTGAACTCAAATGTCTTGTAATTCTTGTTTTTTTTTCCTAGTTGTCTAATTAAATGTCTCTTCTTCGGCCATTCTAGGACTAGCCTAGATAGTAGAGGTGCAAGCCATTAGGTAGTCCCAAGTTTATATTCTTAATTGGGTTAAGTTGTGTGATTTTAATACACACGATGTAATCCTGCAAAATTTTGTTTGTTCAGTATTACACATTCTTGCTAGTCCAATTTCTATATTTATATAGAAGTTTTGTAGCTAAAAAATACTAAAAAGTTATAGATCACTAAAGTTACATAAATCTAGATACGTATGTGAAAAATATTTAAAATAAATTGGGTGCATAGTGCATAGTTTTCCTGCTTTACCAAATTGTAGACCAACTAAAGCCCCCCCAACCCGCTTGATTTATTTGAAGCAATTTCCTGAAGTGGTCAAATGAGTCAAAAACAAAATAAATATAAAAATACTAAAGGTGGTCCACTGGAATCAGAAGAAACAAAATATAAAAGACGATCAGTCTGTGCAACTCGATGAGGTAAATATGGCCGATTCCCCGCCGTAATTACTACCCCAATAGCTTTTATTTATTTAAAGAAAACAAAATACAAATATTATTAACTTAAACTATTGTATCTTGTATATAGTTAAATTATTACTAAATGACATTATCAATCTCGAGTAATCCTATTCATTTTCTAAGATAAGATACCCGTCTTCTCTTTTTATAAGATTGTATATTTGTTGTTTATCAAATTACTAACATGTATGTGTTACAAAATATGTAATGTAACTTTATATATACAATGATATTAGTTTTAGTGCATGAGAGTTGTCTTATGTAACCATAAAAGTAAATCATGGCATGTTAAAAGGCTATCGGTGTTGTTCGGTCAATAGCGATTATGTTTGGTATTATACCGGTACTCGTTATAGTTTGTGATACATAAAAATTGAATGCATTTATGTTTTGAATAAAGTTGTTTCAGAGTGTTAACAAAAGAAAAAAAATATTCAATATTGATAATGTAAATGAGTAAAAAACACAAACTAAACATTATACCCACTATGACAGTAAAATGAGTAAAAAACACAAACTAAACATCATACCCACTATGACAGTACAATATCGATTCGGTACCGATAGTGAAAATATCGGAAAATACAAATCGAAAATCATAATTATAGTGAACACCAGTACGGGGTACTGATTTTGTTTGTTGGTATTGGTTGAGTATGGTACTGAACACATCAGTACGATATCAGTACTTCGTCTATTCTAAGATACAAAATATTCTTTTTACAAAAAAAAAAAACATATAAATGTTTACATATTTGGATTTCTTTTAAAGTTAACAAATAAAGGTTATTAGTGAAAAACTAGATGTAATATATAACTAAAAGATAACTGAAACTGGAAATTATAAAATTGAATACCAATATGGCGATATCTATGTTGTTCGGTCAGTACCGGTACTTGTTATTGATTCTAGATGAGAGGAGCACTTTTATTAATCCGGTTAAAATAATTTTGATGACCCTACTGCCGGAAATACTTTTTATACGTATGACAACAAAATATATAGATATCAGGGGTGTATATATATATATATATATTAAAAAGAGTTAATTGTCAATTTAGTCCCTGAGGTTTGTCAAAAATTGTCACTTTCATCCAAATATTTTTTTTGGTCAATTTAGTCCCTATGGTTTCATTTTTTTTTGTCATTTTAGTCCCTGAGGTTTGTCAAAAATTGTCACTTTCATCCAAATCTTGTTAGTCTACAGGGACTAAAATGACAAAAAAAAAAATGAAACCACATGGACTAAATTGACCAAAAAAAAAATTTGGATGAAAGTGACAATTTTTGACAAACCTCAGAGATTAAATTGGCATTTAACTCTATTAAAATTATATAAAATAGCTTAAATTGTATTAAAAAGCTTAAATATATTAAAGATCAATTAAAATTATATAAAAAGCTTAAATTGTAACAATGCGTTTCCGGGTGTGTGGAAAAATTGTGTTGGTTTTTGGAATAAACACAAGGTCGATGGGGTTGGTCTTAATTGTGTTATCCGTGGGAAACCGGGGAGTGGTAGTAGTATTAGATTCTGGATTGACACTTGGTTGGGGTCCGAGCCTCTAAAAGATACTTTCCCTTGCTTATTTGCGCTTGAGAGGCATAAAAGAGTTCTTATTTGTTCGAGGCTGAGGTGCAGTGGGGGTAGCAAAATTATTTCATGGGATTGGGTTAGAGCTCCTACTTCCAATGAAGAAGTTGAAGGTAAGAATGCACTGGAATCTTTACTGCTTTCGGTAACATTGGACGGCAGGGAAGACTCTTGGGAGTGGGCTCACGGGCCCAACAGTGGGTTCGATGTGGTGGCTGCCAAGAGGTGGTTGAGTGGGTCTTCGGGTAGCTCTTCTCAGTGCGAGTTTAATTGGAGTTCCTGGGTGCCGTCTAAGTGCAACATTTTTATGTGGCGCGCTTTTTTAGATCGTCTCCCTACCAAGTTGGCTCTTACTCGTAGAAATATTGTTATTGACAACCTATTCTGCGTGTGGTGTGACGCATATGATGAGTCTATCGAGCATGTTCTCACAGGTTGTTTCATGGCTATGGGGGTTTGGAACGAGATCACTAAATGGTGCAAGGTTCCTACTCCGTTTGTGTTTCATGTTAAAGACTTGGTGCATTTGCATGATCATAGTGGCGTCTCAGGTGTTAAGAAAGTGATTCTTCATGGCATTGTTATTATCACGTGTTGGAGGCTATGGAGAGCTCGGAATGACAAAGTGTTCAATGGCAAAGATCCTAATGTGGTGGGTATGGTTGCGGAGATCAAGTCTTTGGGTTTCTTATGGTATAAAAATAGGTTCAAGGGTGGGGTAGTGGATTGGAAACGATGGTGTATGTTTGATATAACGTGATTGTTTGTACGTTGTGTTGGTTTTCGGCTTCTCTCTCCGTCTTGGAGATAGTTGTCGGTTTTGGTTGGTGTTAATAAAAGTCAATTTTCAAAAAAAAAAAAAAATAAATAAAATCGGACCCTCTAAGATTTAAGATTTGGGCAATGGGACATCACCCGGCCTTCCCAACCCTCTAAGCCCGGGCTGATAGATTTGTTGCTAACCGGGTTCAGGTCTGGTGAGCACGATTCATATTTTTCCAACTAATTTAACTGATCCATCCTATAAACACTCACGTTCCTTCCTTTGATATTTCATAAGACAAACGTTAACTTTGTATATCTTTCTATATAAAATTTCACCATTTTATAGTTTAAAATACTCGATCAAAACAAATAAAAAACTTAAATGATTTAATAAAAAATGGTGATGGCGAATCCACATAATTGATGTGGGGATTAATGTAATTGGTGCCTGGATAAAACTATTAAATAAAAAAATATGGGAATATTTCCATTCTGACAATAAAACATTAATATAGAGAAGGAATGCTTGCAATCAAAGATACTTCCGTGTGATGTTGCCTTGAACTACGCCGTAATATTGGATGTTTGGATTATAATTAAAAGTATGCTAACTAATATTTGAGTGTAGGTTGTTCAAATTACATTTGAATTGTTCGACGCTAGTTTGATATTGTTTGTTCGAAAAATATTTGAAATTTGCTCGTTAGATTTATCTTAAAGGCCCGCTCGGTTCGGTTCTGTAGGTTTGATACATATACATATATATATAGGGGAGGATAAATTGAAAACCCACTCGAGTTAAGAAAACTAAGAAAACCCTTGTAAAAATCATCTAAAATTTTGTAATTTTTTTTGAAAAAAAAATACACAAGGTAACATACATGTATTAAAGCGTTTTGGGCCAAAAAAATAAAAAAAGCGCCGATTGAATATTTTTAAAAAAAATAAACAAAATTTGCGTTGTTACATATGTAACAACTGATGTTACATATGTAACAGCACAAACTTTGTTTATTTTTTTAAAAAATATTCTATCGGCGCTTTTTTTATTTTTTTTTCCCAAAACGCTTTAATATATGTATGTTACCTTGTGTATTTTTTTCAAAAAAAATTACAAAATTTTAGATGGTTTTTACAAGGGTTTTCTTAGTTTTCTTAACTCAAAGGGGTTTTCAGTTTATAATTTCCCTATATATATATATATATATATATATATATATATATATATATATATATATAACTAGCTGATTACCCCGGGAGTGTCCCGGAGTTAAAAAATCTAATATTACTTAATAAAAAAAGGATAAAAGAAGTAAACAGTCTCGTCTTCTTTTAATGTTAAAGAAAGTTGTTCTAATGTTTATACTATCAAAAGGGGTTCTCATGCTGCGTTCTCAGCAGATTAAAAAATCTCAACCTCTTTTAATGCTAAGCATATCGTTATAGCACATGAAGATGGACAATTCATACATGTAATAGTAGGTTCGAAAACATATATATTATCATAACATGATTAGTGACTTGCGTATATATGATTAACAAATTACCTAAATACATTGTGTTTTTTTCTGCATGAACAAAAACTCACTAAAAAAACATTTTTTTCATTTTTGTATAGCACTATATTAGTTGATTACCCCGGGAAGGTCCCGGGTCGTTGGAAATATAATAAAGCGATCGTTAATTTGGTGTAATTTTTTTTCAAAAAAATGTCATACATAATAGTTACTAACGTTTAAAAATTGTGAGCGGAAAATAAGAAAAAAATAAAGATAAAACTATTAATTAACATATTTGAAATTTTAAAATAATTAATAGTTCACTAACATTTAAAAAATGTGAAAGGAAAATAAGGAAAAGATATTAATTAACATATTTGAAATTATATTTGAAATTTTAAGATAATATATATATAAATTTTATTTAAAATACAAAATAAATAAATTTAAAAGAAAGCTTCACATGATACCATATGGCACATTTCATTGAATGCCATCTCATACAAACTCAATATTTTTATTATAAGTTATAGATTATAATTATAATTATTTGTATTAAATATAGGGACACATTAATATTGTTTGGTTCTAGAATCAAGACCCAAATAGAGATCATATGAGTAGCTAGAATTAAAGTGTAATATAAATGTTTGAAAAATAGTATTTTTTTACTAGTTTGGACTTAAATAATTATACTTTATATACGCGTTATATATAATTATTTGTGGATTTGTGTACTAGATTGTGAGAGCATCATAACAAGCTAAACTACGTTCAAATTAGAGTTAAGATGAATAAGATATAAATGCTAGAAGTTCTAAAAACTAAAGATAAGAAAAATGGATGAAACTTGACCCACATTAGTGGGATGAAGAAACTTGAAGTGATTTATAAGACTATCCTCATTCACAACCCAACCCAACCTAACCCAACCTAACCCAACCCAATTCAACTTTCTAATAAAAAACTAATTTCTCTTTCCTCCACTTTTTTTTGAACGACAAATTTTTATTACATATTTATTCCACCACACCTTGTATTTGCAAGGATTTGAACACACAACCTTACATTTGTAAGGGGGGACACCATACCACTAGGCCAAGAGGTCATGGGTCTCTCCTCCACTTACACAACCCAACCAAACCTAATTTTCCACTCTCATTAACAACCCAATCTTAACAATATTTTATAAAATAAATAAATGTAATTTATATTTTTGGTTATTTATTAATACTTACTAGAAATATAAACAATAGTTTTTTTTTTGTAAAGTAACTTTCATTCACAAGAGCCGCAAAGCGGTCCTCAAATCAAGGACCCCGGGGCAAAAAAACTACATCAAATCCAAAGGGTAATTACACCATGTTCTCTAATTGATACTTTTAATTCTACACCTATGTCGAAACCAAAAGAAGGAGGTCGATTTTATACTCTCCATAACTTCACTCGGTCTTCGGTTCTTACCTTTAAAAATCCGATCGTTTCTTTCAATCCATATTAGCCACAGGGCGGTAAAAAGAATGCCTCGAAGGATATACTTATTCGATTTTGACCAGGCTTGAGAATCCACGACTTTCAGCACGTCCTGAACATCAAACATAAAAACAGGACCTAAACGACACCAAGAGGTCAGCCTACTCCAAATTTCTGAAGCGAAAACGCAGCCGGTAAACAGATGCATGGCCATTTCAGGACCCGTTGGACAAAACACACACAAATCCTCCTGCAAGTGGACGCCTCTTTTTATTAACTCCAAACGTGTAGGTAAGCGATTACGTACCGCGCACCAAACCATAATCTTGCATTTTAGGGGAACCCAACCTTTCCAATTAAAATTCGAAGTGCTGACCGTCTGGAAGTCGTCATATATAAGCTTCTTGGCTGAACTTACTGAAAACATGCCACTAGAATGTGCCTTCCAACTCCACTTATCACAACCTCCTCTCCATTGATATTCATAAATGTCCTCCAACAAATGAAAAAGTTCAGTAATGGCTTCCTGCGTAGCCGGTTCTACTCGCCAACCCCAATTAATGATTTTAACCCCATTTTCCACCTTTAGCCTAGCACTCACTGTGACCCACTTATTGGACTCCAATCTAAAAAAGATTCGGATATACAAAGCGAAGAGGTTGTTCGTGTAGCCGAGTATCACCCCAAAATGAAATAGTCGACCCGTTACCTACAACACCATGGAAGTAACTCTGCAGCAAGTTTCCATTAGCAAGCATTTTTTCTCCCATTTTGACAATGTTCTTCCAACCTCTACTCGACAAATTAGAACAAGGCAACGCGGACCAAGTACGTGACGATCCATTGCATTCCATTATTATTTTTTTCCACAAGCTACTCTCTTCATTTTTGAAATGCCAAGTCCACTTTAGTAATAACGCTTCATTCACCACTTGAAGTTTTGACACCCCAAGGCCGCCACCTTTTTTAGTGGTAGTAATAACATCCCACGGGATCTTCCTCTCGACACTAGAACCCGACCAAAGAAACCGCCTCATGATAGATTCTATGCTCTCAGTCACTGTTTTAGGGGCTTTATAAAGCGAGAGGTAATATAGAGGCAAGCTTTCAAGGACCGATTTGATTAGGATTAACCGCCCCCTATAGATAAACATCTCGCTTTCCATGACGCCAACCTATTTTTTATAACATCAACAACCGGGTTCCAGTGGCTAACCCGAGACATGTTAGCGCCCACTAGAATACCAAGATAAGCAAAAGGAAACAATCCCCTACGGCAACCCAAAACTTCCAACATCTCGTCCACCTCCGCATCTTCGGTACCGACCCCATATAAATTAGACTTGAAAATATTTATGCGAAGTCCCGAACACAAGTGAAAAATTCTTAGGATACGAGCTGTACTTTGAATATTCTCCGTAGACCACTCACCCAAAATTAAAGCATCATCTTGTCGTAGCCCCTTTTCACACTTAAAATCGAAAGTAGGAGAACCGTTAACAAGAACCGCGGCTCTAGCAGAAACAAGAATACCTTTAATCCACTTACACCAAATAGAAGGAAATCCCATTTGATCCAAGATAGATAATAAAAAATTCCAGTTAACGTTATCGTAGGCTTTCTCAAAATCTATCTTTAATAAAAAAGCCTTTTAAAAATATAAAAATACAATAGTTAATTAAATAGACAAACCAAGTTACACTCATAGCATGAAATATAAAATTACGCTTATAAACAATACAAACTACATAATTATTCATCATCAACAAACTTTTGTCATATGTGATCAATCAAATCGCTTTTAGATAATGGGAAAAATATGAATGATTGTTAATATTATTTTATATTAAAAAAATACATTTTTTTAAAAAACGAACTCTGTTTTTAGTAAAATTTATACCGTCATATTCATAAAAAAATTTATCAAGACTGTATTTGTATATTTTTTTAAATGTTAATTATTAAAAGATACTAAAGAAAAACAAGTTTTATTTATAACTAATTAGTTAAAATAAAAATGAAAACCATAAAGTATATGTATCCTATACTGTGTTGACACTTGGCATGATAATATATCGAATCTTGTTTGCAATCTAGGTTGCTTCAACGATCGGTTGCTTTTACCCATTTTTTTTTCTTTTCTTTTTATTTCTAAATAAATAGTGCCACAACCATTTTGTGATTGCCAATGGAAATGGTCTAAGAAGCATCACTCCTTGAATATTGTTTTCTTAAGCCAAACACTAGTGGGGACCCTAAAGGGTCCGCACCCTAACTCGCACACGCGTGGCATGGGCGTATGGACGCAATGTGGCGCTTTGGTGACAAGTTGTTTGTACATGGTCAAACTAGGTGTCGAGCCGCACCCTAACTTGCACACGCGTGGCATGGGCGTATGGGCGCAATGTGACGCTTTGGTGACCAGCTGTTTGTACATGGTCAAACTAGGTGTCGAGACTCTTGAATGGAAATTGAAATGACAATTTTGATTAACCACTTAAATCCGTTTAATTAGAGATTAAAACTTGTTTATTACAAGGTTAATGCCGTGTTTATCACAAGAAAAAATAAGGTTAATTACTATGTGTATATATACGATCATGGTGGTTCATACTTGAGTTTAAAAAGAAAAGCATATACGTTTGTTTTCAGATTCTCTAATATATGAAAAGACAGAAAGGAGCACTCCATAACATTTTTTTTACACAACCTTTTCTTTTTCATTTTCCTACATTTTGAAAGACACAAAATAACCAAGTGGCTTCTCAGGCACGAGAGTCATCTCCGACAGTACACATACTGTTCTGATTGTTGTACTATGGAAGACAGACCGTCTAAGAGGAGGTGTGAAATTTGTTTTAAGGGCTCCGTATCAACACGATCCTCAACCAAAAATTCATTAACTTTTTAGTGTGTATATTGTTGCAGTCGTCAAGGACAATTGAAGACTCAAGTGGTGAAGATTTGTATCAAGAATGCTACTCGAATCAGGACACGCTTGAATCAAGTTTGGTACATTTGTTTATGTACTATGTTCATTTTATGTTGTTTGGCAACAAACAATGTACTTTCATATTTCTTACAAATAACGAAGTATCGTTATTATTTATTTTAATATAAAGGTTAACCATATTCCTACAACAAATAGTCCATTATCCAATACTTTAATGTCCATTTGAGCAATTGAGTCAAAATGTCAAATGCTAAAAGGTGAAGCGTTAATCGACACTAAACTCTCAACCGACCATTTAATTTAGAAGTTCAAAACCCTAATCAAAAGTCTCATCAGCCATTTAATTTAGAAGTACAAAACCTAATCAGAATTCTTATCGGCCATCATTGTTTGATTTCTCCATCACCACTCCCTAGGGTTTCTCTTCAGTCAGCTAATTAGTTTCAGACTTTCGATTCGACAAGGTTCTGCTTCAATCAGTCAATGATTCATCTTCTTGTTGAGTTGATATCGATAGAACCAGTTGATGTTTGTCTTGTTCCTTGTTATTTGTTAAATTTATTCTTGTGTTATAATTGTACGAAATCTTAGGAACGAAAACTACACTTTACTCTAAAAACCAACCACCCTATCATCACTTTCCTTTTTTGTTCGGTGACGCTAAAAATGCTCGGATCAAAAGACGCTCGTTCGACTTTGGCTCGATTGAAAAACGTTCAGTTTGATTCGGTTCGGTTCGGTGAGTAAAGATACGATCGATTCAGATTGGGCCGTGAACAACCCGAGTCCAATGTAAGTTTATATTAAATACAAATATAACTATTCTATTCTAAATTCAATAGGGATGGAAATTGCCAATATAACAAATTTAAGTAAAAACCGGGATAATAGAACAACTTTTTTTTCTTGTTGCGCAACCATTAGTAATTTGACGGGCTCATGAATTGCCATCTCAGCTTTAAGCGAACATTGCCTCAGGAACTTCACCCTTTCCCCTCTTACATGAACAACCTTCTATGTCTTCATCGGCCTTCTGTCTCCTTCACATAGGCGTCTGTGGAATCAACGAACCCCATTATAGATCCCGAACTATGATAAATAACCTTACTGTATTTATATTATAATATTACATCTATGTGAATTTTAGGTTCAATCTATACATATAATAAACTAAAGCCATTTTAATGACATGACACTCAAATAGGCATTCTCTTGTGTGTCATGTGTCATCCCATGTGGCATTGAAATATTTTAGGAAAAAAAATAATTTAAAAACAAAATTGGATTTTTCACCCTCATCTTTCCTCCCATAATTTTTAAACGTTAATATCTTTAATATACGAGATTTTTTAAAGAAAAAAAAATTACACCAAATTAACGAGCGTTTTATTATCTTTCCAACGAGTACCATAGTGCTATATAAAAAACTGAGAAATTTTTTTGTGGAATTTTGTTCATACAGGAAAAAAACACAAAGTGTTCAGGTAAATCGGTATCAATATTAGTATGTTAGAGTTGTACATTTGTTTAGTCTTTAGGATAGGTGTTAATATTAGAGTTACATTAAAGTTCTACATTCTTTTAGGTTAGGTGTTAGCATTGGAGTTGTACATTGTTAATTTGTTTTAGGTTAGATATTAATATTAGAGTTATGCATCAGTCTATTTCATATATAAAATTGATGTATCATATTAAATTTCTCAACCCGGGACGCTCCCAGGGTATAATCTAGTTATATAATAAAATAATTATCTCAATGTCTTAATATAAAAGTTGTAAACATAGATGGATATCTTGATTTTTTCTTGCATATATATACATGGCTTTAGCGTATAGATAGTTACAACTTAAAAGTATATAAAATACTAGTAGGTTTACCCGCACGTTGCCGCGGGATCCAAATAGAGTTTGCAATACATCTATGTGATGGCTTCACTTATTGAGTCTGAGCGAGACTAAAGGAGGTTTGTTATTTATATTTTTCTTATTTAGTATATTAAACACTAGACTATTGCAGTATTGCCCGTGTGGACACGCGGTTCAACAACTAACAATTATTTGGATCGGTAATATGAATCTGATGAGTCTTTCAAAATTCAATGAATATGACACAAATTACAGAGCATGCATAAAGAGAGACTTACTGTAAGTTAGAAAACATTGTGTTTTAAATTCTAAAATGACAACAATGAAGAAGGAATTAAATGAGAAATGATATTTTTAGTAATTATTAAAGTTGTTAATTTTATATTTATTTATATATTTATTACGGGTTAATTGTTTATTTTCGGCATATTATTTATTAAAGTAATGTATTTTTTTATATTATTAATTTTGTCAAATTCGAATTTAAACATTTCAAATTTTAATTTGAAATTTGAAATTCAAAATTCGATATTTAATTGATTACCAATATAAGCGAAACTAATATTAAAATAATATACAAAATTAATAGGATCAATTAATGTGTTAATTGGAGAGTTGACACGACTTATGTAGAGACTTTGAATCTTATTAAATGTGTAATTAAAATGATAATTAGTATGTGTAATTTTTACCATTATTAAACAAAACTCAAAATTTGAAATTTTGTATAATTTGAATTTTGAAATTCAAATTTCGAAATTTAAGTTATTGCCATTAAACTTGAAGATAATAATATAAATGTTAGATAATAAGTATCAATTATCATTTACTCTAATTTTGACTTCATATGGCACAATTTGATGAAACCATTGAGAAACACAAGGAATTCAAACATACAGATAAACAGATGCTTACATCATCTAAACTTCACCTCAATTATTCCAGATCTGGGAGAAACATGTATATCTAGGTTATAAAAAATACTCGTCAAGTGATAAACGAACAAACCATTAAAATAGTAAATATTATAAAGGATTTAATTAACAAAATCCATGTGGAAACGAAGGAGCACACCTGCTTACAACCTTTAAAAGTGTGGCGTCGATTAAAGACAATTGATAAAAAAAAACCGGAAGCCTCTCAAAGCTGCCCACATGTACCGCAGAATACCTTGAAGCAGAAAAACAAACACAAATTAGAAAAAAAAAAATTGTCAACTTAACTGAACAAATTTGCTGTTCACAATTTGTATTGTTGTCCATTCAACAATTAACCTAAGAAAAGGAAAACAAACAGATGATAATTAACCTCGAAATTCCTCCTATATTGCGCATGTGCATTCTTAAGAGCACTCGAGAATTCATTCTAACTCAACAACCCATTTGTATAATTGTCTATTAATTCGACCAAGAGATGGTTATTATTTAGATATGAAAAAAAAACTACTTAAACTAATAATCAAGAAGAAAACAGATCTATAATCAATTACGTGTGAAGATTTAGGGAAAAGTGTTAGGTTTTTTGAAATTGGATGGATGAAAGAGAGAGAGAAAGGAGAAGAATCTATCTATACATCTATATCTATCTATACATATAATAAACAAAAACCATTTTTGACACATGTCACTCTGACATGGGAGGAGATATGAGGGAAGGTGAATGGTGGGAGCGACATGTGTCAAAAATGAGTTTTGTTTATTATATGTATAGATAGATTCTTGACCAACTTTGACCTAATTTAATTATTCATGACCGATTTTGACTTTTAATTATTTAATGATTTTCGATTTAAAAAAAAACAAAAATTTTAAGCTTATGCCATGTGGCACAATATGGGAGGAGATAGGAGGGAAGGTGAATTGTGGGAGTGACATGTGTCAAAAATAGGTTTTGTTTATTAGACCATAAGTAATGGTTCATGCCCCTTAGGGGGTATTTTCCACCACATCATTATTATAATGCCCTTCAAAAAAATGTGTAATGGTTAAAGCCACTTAATGCCCTTTTTAGTTATTACTTTCCATATTTTTTTATCCTATTTGGGCATTATACTAGAAATGCCCCACCCTCATAATGCCCATATAATGCCCAAGGGGATGGTGTTGAGGGCATTATCATGCTTATTCATGCCCCTATAATGCCCATTACACATGGTCTTATATGTATACATTCTTGACCAACTTTGACCTAATTTAATTATTCATGACCGATTTTGACTTTTAATTATTTAATGATTTTTTATTTAAAAAAAACAAAAATTTTATAAATTTTAAGCTTGTGCCATGTGGCACAATATGGGAGGAGATAGGAGGGAAGGTAAATTGTGGGAGTGACATGTGTCAAAAATAGGTTTTGTTTATTATATGTATAGATTTATTTACGTAGATAAATATTACACATGATAAAAATAACTAAATAATAAAGGCCATGTTATAAACACAAAGTTACAAGCTTACTTGCAGCAAGAGTATCACTTTCCACCACAAACATAATTTTTTAAACTTTTTTATACGTTACTTATCATTAAGAGCACTTACATCCCATCCATCAAATGTGCGTGAGTGTGTCCACCAAATTATATGGGGTGAGTGTAAGTGGTTGTGAGTGGAGGAGAGAGAAAATATTTGGTGGAAGCACTGTTCCACCCTAAATATGAAAAGCTATTGTTCACCCCTATATATATTTTAATATTTTTGTAAGTAGTTGTGAGTGAGGAGAGAGAAAATGTAATGATAAAAGTATGATTATTTTAATTAGGAGAGAGAAGATTTAGTAGTGAAGTAGTATTTTTAGTGTAATTTGATGGAGGAGATTTGGTGGATGAATTGTGAATGCTCTAAGTTTTCTGAACCAATGATATTCTTCATTGAAAACGTACCACCATTTACAATCTTGATGTGCAATTTACCAAATAACATTTTTTATTGACTAATTTGCATATATAGTCAAAATCTGGGCCTTTATTACAATTTAAGAAATAGTAAATCAGATGTAACAAATGCGCAGTTGCGCTGCGTTCCAAGTACGCGGGATGGGTGTACCATCTAGATGTTCTAAGGCGTATGCACCCTTTGTAAGAGGCTTCGTGCGTTGTAATATTTTTCCAGCTGTCGTTTGTAAGAGGCTTCGCGGACAGAAGCCGTGTCCCGATGTTCTTCTAGTAAATCTAGATTCATCCGCAGCTCTTTGTTGTTGTCGGTGTTTTGTGCAAACAGGACCCTTGGGGATGGGCATGTAACCTCTGCGGGTATTACTGCCTCAGTTCCGTATGTCGAGCTAAATGGTGTTTCCCCATTGCTTGTTTTTGATAAAGTGTGATGAGCCCATAGGACATGGGGAAGCTCATCGACGCAACCACTTCGCTTTGTTCCCAAACGGTCTTTGATGCCCTCGACAATACTCCGGTTTGCGCGCTCTACTTGACCATTGCCTTGAGGATGCGCAACCGACGTGAATATCTGTTTAACATTCATGGATGCGAGCCATTCCTGTAAATTCTGGTCTGCAAACTGCGTACCGTTGTCGCTCACAATTTCTAGTGGTAAGGCGAATCTACAAATTATGAACTCCCATATGAACTTTTTGATGCTTCATCCATCTATCGAGGCTAATGTTTTGGCTTCCACCCATTTGGTGAAGTAATCAATGCCTACCACTAAGTATTTGACGTTGTCCGGAGCGGTGGGAAAAGGTCCCACTAGATCGATGGCCCATTTTTGGAAAGGCCATGTTGCTGTGACCGGTACCGAGTTGTTTTTAGGCCTGAGCGTTCCGGGTGCGTGCCGTTGGCACACATCGCATTTTCGCAGTTCTTTTACTGCGTCGAGGTGCATTCCGGGCCAATAGTAGCCCGCATTCATGAGCTTTCCAATGACCATTCTTGGACCTGCGTGCAGTCCACAAGTCCCTTCGTGGATGTATTTGATCAAATATGTGGCTTCCGCGGAGTCCACACATCGTAATAATGGTCCGAGGTAAGAGCGTCAATATAGAATACCATCGATGACCTCGTATTGCAAGGCTTTGTGTTGCAGCTTTCTAGCCTCCGCTCTATTGGACGGGAGGATCCCTTTTGTCAGATAAGCCATTATAGGGGTGATCCAAGAGTTTTGTCCCGTCTGAACCACGTTCACTTGTCTTTGCGGTACGGATGGGTTTGTTAACACCTCGAGCCGCACATCCTTGGCCATGTGGTCGAATGCGGTTGACACCATCTTACTTAAGGCATCCGCTGGCTTGTTCTGGCTACGGCGCACGCGAGTGACTTTGCAGTGAGTAAAGTTGCGCATTAACTCTTTAGTGTGTTCCAAGTACAAGATCATGGATGGGTCTCTTGCTTCGTGTGAGCCGTCAATGTGGTTGGACACTAATATAGAGTCAACATGAGCTTCAATGTGTTGAGCTCCCATCTTTTTGGCTATGCGCAGGCCCGCTAAAAGTGCCTCGTATTCTGCCTCGTTGTTAGTTGTTGGGAAGTCGAGCCGGATTGCGTAAGTGTACTCTTTTCCTTCGGGTGTTATCAGACGTAACCCCGCACCAGCTCCTTCGTCGTTACAGGCACCATCAGTGAAAAGCTTCCACTTTTGTGAGTCATCTGGTAGAGTTGAGCTTGAAGATGCTTCGTTTAGGCACTCTTCGATCTTATCTAGTTGGAACTTCCGTGATGAAGTCTGCTAAGATCTGCCCCTTAAAAGAAGCTCTGGCTTTGTAAGTAATTGAGTGTTCTCCCAACTTAATGGGCCATTTGGCTAGTCGTCCAGAAAGTTCTGGTTTGCGCAGGATGTCATTGATGAGGAAATCAGTTAGGACATTGATGTGACATCCGTCCCCATTCACTTTATTCGTTTTACAACTTTAGTCCTTTGATTTCATTATATATACCTTTTCGATCCTTGTATTTCGTTTATTTCAATTAATAAAATTCAATAAATTTTCATCGATTTTCAATCTTATTGTTCATGTACATATCCCAATACCCATTTATATTTTCCTCAACCCTCAACCAATCAAATCGTATCCCTCAACCACATCGTCTCTAAAATGTTATTTCAAAATGTGTGCAGATCCATTTATTTATTTATTTTTGATTAATTAAATAATGTAGGTTCTATTTGAGGAAATGATGAACTAAAATTTCTTTTTTTCCTCTTTATGCAAACATTCTAAGTCTTAAGTGTATAGAAAATAAAAATTACTATAAACGTAACTAAATTATAACCATTATTTTTGAGCCGATATGATTGGAAACAATTTAGGTTGTTAAAATATCGTAATTTACGGAGCCTACATTTATATTTTCCTAACATAAATTGACTTAAAATAGTAACCAAATTCTTATTGAAATATATTAATAAAGGTTGACTAATGATCGATCGGTATTTATTTTATGAAGCAAGTCTCTTTTTTTTCCCTACAAATCTCGATCACAAAAAAATAAAAACCTTATAAAACTTGCATTTGTTTACACCGTCCGGGAACCACTCTCTTTTGTCGAGTCAAGCTCCACCTTCGCGGGTCACTTCTGCCAACAACGTCGGCATCGAAACAACCACTGCCAAGCGCTAACCCTCCGTTAGTTTAACCGCCATAATAGTGGACACCGCCACCGCGCTACTAGAGCCCGAGCAACCATTGTTGTTGTGGTCATGTGTTTGAAAGAAAATAACCCAACAGTCCTCGGGTATCAACTATATGATGATCTATTTTAAACCAAGGTAATGATCAATATCATTGTTTTTCTTTACACCTAAGCGTAAGCATACATATAAGCAAAATTTAAAGCATGTACATTTTGAAGACATGGGGATATTATAGAAGAAGATGACCTCTATTTTAAAAATACATGAAGTTTAGATTGTTGCTTAGAAATAACCATTATCATTTGGTCATAACACCTATTATATAAATTACTAGCTGATTACCCCGAGATGGTCTCGGGATTGAAAAATCTAATTTTACGTGATAACCTATTGCAAATGGCTCAAGTTAACTAACCACAAAATCTCTCAATCATTGCATGTTCATAGTATTCTAATCAGTAATAACTCATATTCCCTAATCTAAAACCTAATCAGTAATCATCTAAAGAATCACCTATGTAAGCTGCAACAATTCAAAAACTCATCACATCTCTCTAATTTCTCACATTCTAATGGCTCTTATAATTCCTAACCTAATCAACTAAACAAACACTTAAGTTGAAACTTGTAACCATTGCATCTCATTATGCCACGTGGCATAATCAAGAGATGGTTGAGGCCACCATTGAACGCCACGTCAGCAACTATCAATTCTTCCCGGGAGCGTCCCGGGGTTGAAAAATATAACTATTCTAATAATACTAATACTAATAGTAATAATTCTTACTCTTGTAATTAAATAAATAAAAAAATAACCTTGCTATAAGCTGACACCATGTGTTGCAGTGTTGCGCGATTCTTTCTCCTAGTTTCTCTTGATGAAGTATACCTAGTAAAATTCCAATGATTACATGAGGATTGGGCTGATTTTCAACATCGTAGATAAGAACCTGGTTTAAAAGAAAAAACATGATTAATGAATAACATGAACACTTTGTGTCTTTTTTTCCTGTACGAACGAAACCCTACAAAAAATAGTCGATTTTTTCTCCGTTTTTTATATAGCACTATGGTACTCGTTGGAAAGATAATAAAACGCTCGTTAAATTGGTGTAATTTTTTTTTTTAAAATCCCGTATATAAAAGATATAAACGTTTAAAAATTATGGGAGGAAATATGAGAGGGAAAATTTTAAATTTATTTTTAAATTCTTTTTTCCTAAAATAACTCAATTTAATTAAAAAGGAAATAATTCAAAAACACCAAAAAGTATCCATTATCATGCCACATGGCACTCTCAAGGGAAGGTTGAGGCCTCCATTGCACGTCACGTCAGCATATACGTTTTCTTTTATATATATATATAGATTCAAGGTTACATGAATCCCAAATATTTTACAAAACAATCTAACGTATTTGTTTTATGTTAATAACTAGCTGATTACCCCGTGAGGGTCCCGGGGTTGAAAAATCTAATTTTACGTGATAACCTATTGCAAATGGCTCAAGTTAACTAACCATAAAATCTCTCAATCATTGCATGTTCATAGTATTCTAATCAGTAATAACTCATATTCCCTAATCTAAAACCTAATCAGTAATCATCTAAAGAATCACTTATGTAAGCTGCAACTATTCAAAAACTCATCACATCTCTCTAATTTTTCACATTCTAATGGCTCTTATAATTCCTAACCTAATCAACTAAACAAACACTTACGTTGGAAGTTGTAACCATTGCATCTCATTATGCCACGTGACATAATCAAGAGATGGTTGAGGCCACCATTGAACGCCACGCCAGCAACTATCAATTCTTCTCGGGAGCGTCCCGAGGTTGAAAAATATAACCATTGTAATAATACTAATACTAATAGTAATAATTATTACTCTTGTAACTAAATAAATAAAAAAAACAACATTGCTATAAGCTGACACCATGTGTTGCAGTGTTGCGCGATTCTTTCTCCTAGTTTCTCTTGATGAAGTATACCTAGTAAAATTCCAATGATAACATGGCGATTGACTTGATTTTCAACATCGTAGATAAGAACCTGGTTTAAAAGAAAAAACATGATTAGTGAATAACATGAACACTTTGTGTGTTTTTTTCCTGTATGAACGAAACCTCACAAAAATAGTCGATTTTTTCTCCGTTTTTTATATAGCACTATGGTACTCGTTGGAAAGATAATAAAACGCTCGTTAATTTGGTGTAATTTTTTTCTTTAAAAAATCTCGTATATAAAAGATATAAACGTTTAAAAATTATGGGAGGAAATATGAGAGAGAAAATTTTAAATTTATTTTTAAATTCTTTTTTCCTAAAATAACTCAATTTAATTAAAAAATAAAATAATTCAAAAACACTAAAATCTTTCAATTATGATGCCACGTGGCAGTTTCATGAAGAGGTTGAAGACACCATTGTACGTCACGTCAGCAATGTTCAATTCTTTTATATATATTAATAGATTATAATAATAATAATAAAAATTATAGTTATTGTTTCGTATGTTTAAATAAAATTTATTCTTATACAGTTCAAAATGGTTGTGGTTCATAGCAGTATTATTGTTACAAATAATATGGTTTAAAAGATGTTTATAAAATAATAATTTTAATTCTTTTTATTCAATAAAAGAAATATTTCTTGAGATATATTCCAAATATTTACATTTGATAAAATAAAAAGCGACATATCATGAACAAACACTAGATACTAAAACATCACTTTTAATTAGGTGCAAGCATAATTCATTGGTCCTCTCTAACCTTAACAAGTCTGTCACAATCAATGTGAGTATTTCTTATCCCCTTTTTGTTTTTATTCATTTTTTGGGTGTTACATGTACACTTATACAAATTACAAATACAAGTTCACATTTTTAAAATACAATTCTAGTACTATGTGCATTTGCTTACAAACGTGCTTTATGTTTAGACATTTCATGTAGAATACATTTGTACTTAGTGAAATCATTAACATTGTACAAGCCGACCTTAACATTGGATAGCGCTATTGGATTGACAACCCACCTAGGTGATTCTCCCCCTTTTTCATCGGAGAATCCATGGTCATTGTTAAGTTATTATCTAATTATTTGGATAAGTACACCGCCGTTCATTTAGTACATTATACTGTCACAGGATTGATTTCGCTCATTTGTATAATACATAGTTTACGTAATTGCATTGTAGCTTTGCACTTGAATTGTATAACATTTTCCAACTTACCATATGTATTAAAACTAGGAATGCTCACCAACATTTCATATGTTGACAAAACTTATTTTGTACATGTTTCAGGTGCAGTTTGATCTTAGTTCCATAGCATTGGATTTTAGTGCTTGCTTTTTAATAATTTATTTCAAATTTCATGTTTTGCTCAGACTTTTGTATTTTTCCCATTTCATCCATGTAAGACAATTTAAATTATTCAACAATATATTTACATTTTAGTACCATGTGCTTTTGAACAATCGTCACTATGTGACACCTCGATGTTTCCGCCATCAGTTGGGGTGTTACAATTGATAGGGTGGCCCTGGAAGTATCTGCGCAACCTTCTGGTAGCATGAACTAGCGCGATAACCAATTTTTCCATTGTTGAATAACGAGTTTCGGCATCAAGTAACGTACGGCTGACGTAATAGATTGGGGTTTGCACCCCCTTTCTGTCGACCATAAGCACCGCACCTACTGATTTGTCAGTGACAGACAAATATAGTGTGAGTGGTTCTTCGGGTAACGGTGCAGTGAGTGTGGGCATATTGCTTAAACACTTCTTCATTTCTTGGAAGGCTGTTTCGGCTTCCGTGGTCCAGTTGAAGTTAGATTTTTTCAAGCAGTTTTTCAGCGTGTCCACGAAAGGAAATGATTTGGACGCGTAGTTTGACAAGAATCTGTTCAAAGCTACGAGGCATCCCATCAGTGTTTGGACTTCTTTGACAGGAGACGGGGACGGCATGCGCTCAATTGCTTGGACTTTGTCCGGATTTGCGCGGATGCCGTCTTTGGTTACTATAACCCCCAGAAATTTTCCTTCTTCCATTTCGAAAGAACACTTGCCCGGGTTCAACTTCATTCGTACACTCCGAAGTTGATCGAATGTTTTCTGGATATCATTCAGCATCTGGTCCTCTTCTCTACTTTTGATGATAAGATCATCAACATAGACTTCTAAATTGACGCCTATCTGCTTCACGAATGTTGTATCCATTAAACGCTGATAAGTGGCCCCATCATTCTTTAGCCCAAATGGCATTTTGGTGTAGCAAAAGGTTCCCATATCGGTGCGGAACGCTGTCTTGTCCTCGTCTTCTTTGGCCATCTGGATTAGGTGATAGCCCTTATAGGCATCCAAAAAACATATGAATCTGAATGGTGCCAATGACTCGACTTTTAAATCGATCTTAGGTAGTGGATAAAACTCTTTCGGGCAAGCCTTGTTCAGATCTTTATAATCTACACACATGCGCCAACTGCCATTGGATTTTCCCACCATGACTGGGTTTGCAACCCAGGTTTGATACTTGCTTTTGCGGAGAATACCCACCTTCAAGAGCTCCATTACCTGGTCATTCATCGCCTTTGTTTTCTCTGGCCCCGTACTGTGTTTCTTTTGGGTAACCGGTTCTGCAGTTTTGTAGACGTTGAGCCTATGTTCCGCAATGTGTCGCGGAACGCCAACCATGTCAGCTGGCTTAAATGCGAAGATGTCCATATTCTCGGTAAGGGTTGCTTCAGATGTATGCGAATGGAGTCGGAGATTACATGGCCGATGACAATTGTCTATTTCGGGAATGCAGGGTTAATAACCCATTTTTCCGGTTCGGTTCTGACAGTTGATTTCATTTGTTTTGCGGGTTTTGGCGCATCAGTTGTGTGACATGTTTTGTTCCCACGTATAAAAGTTGCGTCAGTTCGTGTGGGAAAACCTGCCATCTGGTGCGGTGTGGATGCATTGCAGTTGAACTTTGCTAGGCCTTCCCGTCCCAACAGAATGTCGTGTGATGAGTTGACGGGAAGAACAATAAAATCGCACACTTCTGTGCGTGAATGTTTTCCATCTAAAAGTGTCATCGGGAATGTAAGCATTCCCAATGGGAAGATCATCTCATGTATGAAGCCTGAGATGGGCTCTGTCACGGGTATTAATCTTGCTTTGTCATCTTCATCTAGTTGATCGAAACATTGCTAGTACATAATATCCGTGCTGCTTCCGTTGTCCAGGAACATATACCTTGTGCGGTGTGATAATTAGTGGAGTTGTTGAAGAAGCCCCTCCTTACACTCTTGGCATTATCTCTTGCTCTTCTTTCCACGAGTCATCGTTTGTATCAGCGAATGTGCGCTTGTGACTTGTGGCTCTATGAATCATATTGCAACTGTGGCGCGACGTATTGTACACGTGATGCACATTGAGATTGCGTATTTTCTTCTGGGGGGTTCACCCCCTTCAGTGTTGTCTCGTTGTTTTCTCCGCATGTGCTTCACAAGGTGTGTTAGCTGATCGGATTTTATGGCGTTCTCTATCTCCATCTTTAAGCTATAGCAATTGTCTGTCAAATGGCCATAGTCTTCATGATATTCGCAGTATTTGGAGTTGTCAATATTCCGTCTGTCACTTCGGAGCTCCCTCGGCTTTGGGAACTGGATTTGCTCTGTTTTCAACACTTCAGACGGTGTTTTAGATAACGGAGTCCACTCATAATTCTTCCTCTGGTGTCCCTTATGATCACGAGACCCTCTTGAGCTTAGCATGTTCCGCGCGTCTTGCGCGGATGAGTACTTTCCTTCTTCTGTTGTACCAGAAATTCTGGACCAAACAGATTGCTTTCCTTTCCCTTTGTTGTTAGACGATGGGTGATGATTACTGCTTTGGTGCGCATGCTTGTTGCGATTGAAAGAACGCTCGAAAGACGCATATACTTTCGCGGCTTCAATTACTTCGTCCCAAGCATTTGGCACACCATCTTTTCCAGTGAGGCATCTCATTAAATCGTCATTTCTTACCCAGTGTATAAATGTTGCACGACTAAGCTCTTCTCCGCAACCTAGCTGGAGAGCCTCCTTGTTATATCTCACGATATAATCTTCTAATGACTCGTTCTCATGGCGCGCGCACAATAGGATGTGTCTTTGTCTTTCTTATGCTTGCGTAAGTGTGAGAAGTGATTTTTGAATTTCTGGATGAGGTTATCGAAATCTAGAAGGCTTCTGACAGGCAAGCTTTCATACCAGACTCTAGCTGCACCAGTTAGTGTTTCTACAAATAGGTGACACCAGGCTTGTACAGGCCAAAGTTTAGAACTGCCTGCGCAGTCAAAAGCATGCAAGTGATCATCTGGATCACGTAGGCCATTGTATTTCCCAATCATACTCGGGAGCTTGCATTCTTGAGGCATTGGTGTCGTCGTTATTCGCGCACAAAATTTTGAGCTCTCAGCAAAGGTCTTTGGCCTGTAAGGCTTATAGAGATCGTCATCTTTTGGTGTTACAGGATTGCTTGCAACCGATTTAGAACGTTGCTTTCTATTGGAATCATAGTGTACTTAATCTTCAGATTCATAACCGTCAGGTTCCTCATCCAGGTTGACGGGGTCCTGACTGCGAGTATTTCTACCACGGTCTCCACCACGTACCGCCTGACGAGGTCCTGTTTGACGATGGCCATTGTTGTCTTCAGGAGGTGATTCGGTCTCATCCTCCACAGTACCAAAACTTAATGTTTTTTGGACATTTAGTTTGGCCTTCTCAAGCACCATCCTTTGGTACTTGGCAACTGCTTTTGAATTTTGTTTGGCTAACCATGCATCCGGATCCACCGGATACTGGTTGTCTTGTTTCTTCTTTGTTCCTATTAGTCCTCCCCTGACTGGGTTGAACTGGAATGTCGAAGCTTGTTGTTTTTTAGTCACGTTCTTTGTGATAGTGTTGGGTGCAACATCATTGATCTGCTCATCAATTGTTGCGTCCACTTCGGAAGTGGTTCTATTTGCATCCTTCGAGGAAACCATAGTTGCTAGTCTGAAAGATTATAGAACCATAAGGGATGGCGCCAATGAAGAAACAAATAGTCTTACTACCGGTTAGGGAAGATAAGATTATTGTATCTACAGGGTTGATCCTTCACTAGCAGCTTTGGATTGAGGGACCTGCAAACAAGAGTTGATGGTGGATGTGGATACGACTACACGAGGTAGTAGTTTATGACAAAAATGGGGTGAGTGGGGATACTATCTTTTAGTGATGGCTCTCCGGGTTAGCAGTAAGTGTCCTTCCTACTAAGGATATGATCCCTTATATAGGAGTGGACGTATGCCACCATTACCCAAGTCCTAACCGTGGTTAGGTTGTCTCCATCACCCTTGATTATGTTAGTAAGGTGATTTAAGGAAAGCTAACTTCATGAAAATTGTGGAACGGTCTACCGCCTTTAATGCTTGGTTAACGTACTCATTACCCTGATTCATGCATGGTGATTAACAATGCATCACTTTCGCCTTTGACCATGACGTGGAGGTTGACCAGGAGGGAATTGCTCTGCTGGTTCCTTGAGTGTGGGTTCCTTCGGCATGGTGGTGTTTTCCGGGTTTGGGTACGCGGGTTAGCCCGTTTAGTACCCAATCCCATCAAGTCCCCCCAGTCTAGTGTGTCTTCTATATCTGAAGTTATGATGAGATGGGAGAGATGCTGGACTCAAAATAATTGAAGTCTTTGATGATAGCTCATCAAGATTGTATTTAATGCGGGATTGCGGGGAATGTCTTTGCGCCAGGCATTTGTGCGGAGAACGGATGTTGTATTTTTATGTCAAATGTCCGCGAATGCAAGACACGTCAGTTGCTTCCAAAGACGAAGCTATGAGACTCAATGGTCGATAAATTATTGTGCACAACCCGCTAGATCTTGTTCATGAATTCCACAACCTATGGGCTAAGGAACCAAATGTATCAAACTCAAATGAAATTAACACGTGTTGATTCCCATACAAGTTAATTGTATTGTTTAATTATAGATCTAGGATTTTGAATAAGCTAGGTTTGATGCTTTGTATAAACATTTTTCATGACATTAGTCCTATTTCACAATTTGATCTCTTTTCATTTATTTGCTTGTTGGACCCAAAACATCATCTTTTACTTCACATACGTCAAGAGACCCGTTTGGTTCAAGGAATTCCCCGGAATTTGAATTAGAACATATTCAGTCTAAAATTGTGTTTGGTTAGTCAAATGAAGGAATTGGAATTTGAATCTTTTCTCTCAATCAATGAAATTTACTTTCCTTCCAACGATATGTGATGGAATTATAAATTGGAATGTTTAAACGTTACCAAATCACCCTCATATACCAACTATCACAAACCACTGCAATCTTTAAAAAGCACAAGATTAATCATTATTCAGAACTTGAAATTCCAAAATAAAAATCATAATATAACTCAAGTTGAAAGAAGATAATCGAAACCAATATGACCTTTCACATTGCTTCACATATGCGCAGAGGACATAGAAACCAGATGGAACTAAAGTATATTTTGATTTGGGAAACAAAATGGAGTCCATATGATTTGGCATTCCAAGCGGATCTAAACCAAAATTTGACTTGGGAAACTAGAAGACATCATGTGACGAAGACCTATTGGACTAAACCATTATCCGATTCGGGAACCAGGTGGCCATAAAACACTCAAAGACTAGACGATGTTCACACGAGGACCTGGCATCCACCAATTCCGTAAAAGCATGTCATGGGGTTGGCCGACTAGAGTGATGAACGACTTGGGAGAAGGGTAATTAGTCATTTAGATTTTGGAAAGTATTCCATTCCAAATCCAATTCAACTTCTAAAGGCCCATTTTGTTTTAATGGATTTGTAATTGTATTCAAAATTAATTTCATTGAAAATTATGTTTGGTTGTGAAAGTGATGAAATCTTGATGTGTTTCATTGATTTTGCAAACATTTATAATATAATAGAATATCTCCTAATATGGTGGAGATTTGGTTACAATCAATACATTATCTATTTACTAAATATATAAACATATATTATTACACCCCCGCAGTCGAAACGTCGGGTGGACCAATGCTAAGACTGAAGCGAAAATCTTCAAACAGCACGCGAGGGAGACCTTTAGTAAAAATGTCTGCAATCTGATGTCGAGAGGGAACGTGTACAACCCGAACGTGTCCTCGTTGCACCTGTTCACGCACGAAGTGAATGTCGAGTTCAATGTGTTTGGTGCGTTGGTGTTGGACGGGGTTGCCCGAGAGGTAGACAACACTAACATTGTCACAGTAAACCAATGTTGCACGAGTGAGAGGAAGCCGCAGCTCAAGTAATAAATTGCATATCCAGCAAATGTCAGCAACTACGTTGGCAACGCCCCGATATTCTGCTTCAGCACTGGATCTGGAGATAGTAGACTGACGTTTGGAGGACCAAGAGATAAGGTTATCACCGAAGTAGACACAGTAACCAGACGTGGAGCGTCGAGTGTCAGGGCAACCGGCCCAATCGGCATCTGTGTAAGCAATCAAGGAGGAATGTGGTGCAGGGCCGAGGTGAAGCCCGTGATCAGAGGTACCCTGCAGATATCGAATAATACGCTTCAAAGCGTTCCAATGTTCCTGCTGGGGGTCATGCATGAACATACAAACCTGCTGAACAACATAAGAGATGTCAGGACGAGTAAAGGTTAGGTATTGTAGCGCCCCTGCAAGGCTACGATACGTCGATGGGTCATCATGAGGAGGGCCAGAAGTAGCAGAAAGTTTGGACTGGGTGTCGACCGGGGTTGCAACCGGTTTACACGAGTCCATGGCCGCTCGATGAATAATGTCCTTGACATAAGCTTGTTGAGAAAGAAACATGTGATCGCCGTCCCGAGTGACCTGAATGCCCAAAAAATAAGAAAAAGGACCCAAATCCTTCATTGCAAATTCCCCGGATAAAATATGTAACAACCGTGTGCGTAGAGCCTCGGTAGAAGTGGTGAGAATAATGTCGTCCACATAAATTAGTAGGTAAGCAATATCTAATCCATCATGATAAATAAACAAGGAGTTGTCCGATTTGCTTTGTTGAAACCCATGCAAAATAACGAAGTCCGTGAATCGTTGGTACCAGGCCCTTGGGGCTTGTTTAAGCCCATAAAGCGACTTTCAGAGTCGGCATATGTGATCAGGAAAGTCTCTGTGGCGAAATCCCATGGGTTGGTGCATGTAGACAGTCTCTTCCAAGTTGCCATGAAGGAATGCATTAGTAACGTCCAACTGATGAATTGGCCAAGACTTGGAGAGAGCAAGAGTGAGAACCAGACGAATGGTAGAAGGCTAAACTACCAGGCTAAATGTTTCGCCACGGTCAATACCTGTCTGCTGCTTACGACCATCACAAACCAAACGAGCCTTGTAACGCTCCAAACTCCCATCAGACCTGAACTTATATTTAAACAACCACAAACAACGTATAACATTCATATCAGGGGTCCTAGGTACAAGCTCCCAGGTCTTGTTTTTAATTAGTGCACTAAATTCATTGGCCATGGCATTGTACCATTCTGGAGTGGACAAGGCAACCTGTGGGTTCTTTGGTAGTGGGATAGTGGTGGAAGTGTGGAGGTTGAAGTGTTGTTTGGGTTTTTGAATGCGGCTCATGGAGCGGGTATGAATGGTACGAGGCTGTGGAGGGGGTTGTGGGCTGGGTGTGACAACCGCCACCCTCATCCTTTATCAAGTTGACAATTTTAGTCCTTCGTCCATTTTGAAGTTTCACCGCTAGTCCTCGTCAAATATTATTTATTTTATTTTAATTTTTCTTTTAAAATGGTGTATGTATACATTTTATATACGCATGTTTTGACATATGAATGTACCATACTCGTATAATCATGTTAGCTTATGAAAGTTCCATTTCGTTTATTTAAGTTAAAAAAGTTTAAAATTTATGTTTCTTTTGGCACCATTAAGTTACCTCTATCATTACTAACATGTTACAACTTCCAAAACGTGTTTATTACGCGAGTTAATGGAGTTTTAATCTTGTAACCGACGATTTATGACATAGAGGTCTAACACTTGTTTTTTTTGAACAACCATATAAGCCAATCTTGCCATTCCTTTTTTTTGCACCTCTTAAGGTTCCAAACGAATATTAAAACACCGAAAATTGTCCAAAATTTAGGCTAAAATTTCAATGCATGGCTCGGCTCTTTCACCTCCTTTTTCGGGTCCTTTTCGTATTTGTAAGCTTCTTATCTCAATGTCATTTTGCTTAGTATTGTTCTAGGATCAAAAGCCCTCTATTACAGGGTTCTAATCTTATCTAAATCGTATGATTGAAATTCTAGGGTTAGGGTTTATGTGTAAGGTAGATTGGGGAAGAAGATGACTTGATCATAAATTGTTAAATATATTTTCCTTTCATTATCTTCAATAAAATCTAATTTGGTGTAGTGGTTTGTCAGTTGGTTAGTTACAACACAGATCCGGGTTCGAACCCAGTCACCCAAAATCCGATCCATGTTTTATTTATTTATTTATTTATTTTTTGCTTCATTGATATATTTATATATATTTACATATATATATATACATACACACATTAAACTTAGAATATTCATAATAAATCCATTTTTGCTCCAAAAATTATAAAAGTTTAGGAGTAGCATCTTGACACCATAAAGTAAATTACTACACTTTTATTTTCTGGAAAATGTCATATTTTTATATTTTTATGGAATTTATTTGTTTTAATCGTATTTAATTGATTAAAAATTCATTTTTAATGATTTTAATCTCAAACTTTTTGGTAAATTATTTCTAATCATAATGTACTGAAATAAAAATATTTGGTTCAGAAAACATTTATTTTTATTAATTTTCCTATTTTTAATCATTTAAACATGATTTAATCTCATTAAATCAGTTTTAAATATAAATAAGTTTATAAAAATTATGAGAAAACTATTTTCATTAATTTACATCAGAAATAATCCATTTTCTATAAAAATAACATTTTTGGATCATGTCTTGTATTTTTAATCTCATTTATGTTTAATTAGACATAATTGAACATTTATTTATTCACACTATTTAAATATCTATTTTATAAATACTTTTCTTATAAAATAGAAATTTTTTATGTTTGAAAGTCTTAATTACCATTTATTAGATCATTGTGAAACACATAATTATTTATTTATACATTTATGATTATTGTATTTATTTTAATTTAGTTAAAGTAATTAACTAAATTATTTTGTCTTAATTATTCAAACATATTTTTATCTAAATATTCAATTGGCAATAATTATATATTACCTAAACCATATTTACAAACTTTGGTATATTATTTTTTTTAAATATTTAAACTTCTATAATAATTCGTTTTATCATAAAAAAAACTCTAATTCCCCAATTCGACTTAGCAAACCCTAATGCCTTAGACCCTAGATACCTTAGACTTTGTAGACTTTTCCTTACTAGTATTCATATACATTATAGGTTGAATTCCTCAGAATTCCAATTACTTAGCTCACGACTGCTTAAGTTGGATTTTGAACGCTTTCGTAAACTGTGAGTATATCTTTCCCCTTTTTCATGTTTTACATTTTTGGGGTGACTCATGTACGCTTATTACTTCACTCACTTAATCACGTTTTATCATATATTCATAATCGCAATTCTTGTATGTGTTTTACTTGTTGATTCGTTGATAGTGTGTACTTATGACCAGAATCATTAACCGTTCTGCGGCCTAGCATAGCAATAAATAGTACTTAATTATTGTTATGTGTGAACGATTATTCATCGCCTACTGTGAGCGAATACTATATATATGTGACTCTTGATTCATTAAACAAAGGTTTGATTTTGGGTAGCATTTGTACATGGCTTGAACACTAAATTGTAGACAGTATAACACGTGAATTGCGAAACTCTTTTTCTACTATATGTATTCAAACAGGGTATGCTCACCAATACATTTTTGTATTGACATATACTATTTTCGTACATGTTTCAGGTTATTATTGAGACGTTTCTTTTAAGCTTTTGGATTTATATTTAAGCTTTGATTTCATTGTAATCTAGTTAGACTTGACGCTTTAGAATCATTGTACTTTGTATTTTTCCTTTCAATGTAATAAACTATTTAATTCAATGTATTCAAATTTACACTTTAGTACCATGAGCTATTGAGCAATCGCCACCAATTGACACCTCGATGTTTCCGCCATCGGTTGGGGTGTTACACTGGCTGGTTCGGGACGGATAGGCCCGGAGTGGGTCCAGGCGATGTGGGCGAGTAGACAGAAGAGTCCGAAGGAGTATCAGACTGATGAGTTGGGCCAGGGGTAGTATTGTGGCTGGGAAGTTGGGTCGTGGGGTTGGGAGCAGTAGGTCCGTGAGAGGGGTGAGTAGGAGTTGGGCCAATAAGTGAAGCTGGGTGAGTGGGAGTTGGGCCAAGGTGTGAAGGGCTTAAGTGAGTTGGGTCAGAGGAGTTGGGAACGGACGGTATATTTGGATTTGTGGTGGGAGTGGTTGATGAGGGAACAGTAGGTGTGGTAGGAATGGATGAGGGTGGGTATTTTTGAAGGTAATCCCAGACTAGGGGATTTATGGTGGGGTCGAGGAAATCATAGGAGGGGGTGATGGTGGGTGATTGAATGGCGTAGGGGAAGACGGATTCTTCAAAGTGTACATGGCGGGAGATTATAAGTTGGTGAGAGGTGAGGTCAAGACACTTGTAACCCCGATGATTGATGGGGTATCCAAGAAAAACACAAGGATGTGAACGAAAGTCAAGTTTGTGGATGTTGGTAGAGGGGGTAAGGGGATAACAAAGGCATCCAAAAACACGAAGATGGTCGTATTCCGGAATGCATTTGTAGAGGAGAGTGGTTGGGGATTTAAAGTTGTGAAGTTTGTTGGGAAGGATATTTAGAAGGTAGGTAGCGGTTTCAAGGGCATGATGCCATATGTTGGGTGGTAAAGAGGCTTGGGCAAGAAGGGTGCGGATCATATTGTTGATGGTGCGGATTTTGCGTTCCGCTTTACCATTCTGAGAAGAGGTGTAAGGACAGGAAAACCGAAATTGCATGCCATTATGATTGCAAAAATTGTAAAAATTGTTGTTTGCATATTCTTTGCCATTGTCACATTGAAATTGTTTGATTCTACGTTCAAATTGGGTATGGATTAAGTTGTGGAAAGTGGTGAAGGTTTCAAACACTTGTGTTTTAGTGGATAATGGGAATGTCCATAAGAAATTAGTAAAATCATCCAAAAACAAAATGTAATATTTGTGACCTCCCGTACTAAGTATGGAAGAGGTCCATAAATCACTGTGAACAATGTCAAAAGCAACACGAGTAGAGTTAATAGAATCATAAAACGACAATCTAACACTTTTGCCAAAAACACATGATTGACAAAGAGTTTTATTATGTTTTCCATAATCAACAAAAGAAGATAATTTTAAAGACTCTATAAACGTTGATGCCAGCGATCTTGAGAGACAACAACAAGGGAAGATGGTTGAGTGGTCTTGAGAGGAAGTGGTGCAGTGAGAGGGTAAAGATCGCCGGTACTATTGCATCGTAGGATAGGAGCCCGAGTTTTGAGATCCTTCACAAGAAAGCCAAATGGGTCAAATTCAATGGAAATTAAGTTGTCCGTTGTAAGGCGATGGACAGAAATAAGATTTTTAATTATATTAGGGGCAAAAAGGACGTTGTTTAGTTTAAGTGGTGGGTATGGTGGTGGTAGGACTTGGTTGCCTTGGGCCACTACAGGTATAGACTTGCCATTTCCAACAATAGGAAATTTATTAGTGCAAGAATTAAAATTAGACGGGGAGTATATACCTTGGGCGTTGGCTGAGTGAGAGGAGGCACCAGTGTCCATCACGCCATCATCCGGTGGATTGAGAGCTAGAGAGTAGAGGGCTTGTTCAATGTCCGTGGGAGAGTATTGAGTGTGATGTGCTTGATCGGGTCGGGGGCCAGGAATACCTTGAGAGTTTTGGTTAGCGGGCCTGGATGGGTAGGGGCAGGGTGGTTGGGCAGCCTTATTATTGTTCAAGACCGAAGCCCATTGGGCCGCAGTCCAGTTCTGTGGGAAAATAATATAAGGGTGACTTGGGTTGGTAGGGGGAGTTGATGAGGTTCTGGGCTGCTGCGAGTTAGTGGGCCTGCCACGGTTCCTCCCTCGATAATTTATGGGCTGCGATGGGTGGGAAGTGGGCTGTGAACTGGGCTCAGGTTGTTTGGGAGAGTTGTAGGATGTGGCAGCGAGAGCCATGGCAGCGGCTTGTGACCCCCGACTGACTTGACGTTTCTTTTTACTCTCCTCCATGTTAAGACGGGAACGCACCTCGCTAAATGGGGGGAGCGGATCACGGTTCTGGAGGACCGTGGATATCCTGTCGTACTGCTCCGTAAGCCCGGTTAAAACTTTAAGGACAAGCAACCTATTTTCAACGGGTGACCCGACACTAGCCAATTGTTCGGCTAGATGTTTAGCATGGTCACAATACTTGGACATAGAAGAAAAATTGTCTAGGGAGAGGTTTGCGAATTCCTGACCGAGGAAGATGGCTCGAGTATTTTGATTGTTATTGAATTCGCTCTCCACGGCAAGCCAGGCATCGTAGGCCGTCTGTCCGGGCTGCAAAATAACGCGGAGGAGGGGTTGAGATAGGGTGGCATAGATCCACTGTTTGACCAATGCATCAAGGCGTGACCACAGGTGGTCGGCAGCGAGGGCGGCAGCCTCTGCCTTGGCCACGGCAGCAGGATCAGATGAGGAAGGAGGGATAGGGTCGGCTGCCAGTTTTGGTGACAAATGGTCGGAAACTTCATAAGCTTGGCAATGGACTTGGAAGAGAGTCTTCCAAGTATTATAGTAGGGAGAGTCTTTTTCAAGGACAATGGGAATGCAAGATTTAATGTTGGTGACGGTAAGGGCAGGGTGAAGGGATTGAGAGGCCATAGAAGCAGAAAGAAGGAGGCGAAGTAAGGAAGAAAATAGATGGCAGCCGGCTGAGATAGCGACGGAGGGTTAGTGGGCGGAAGGGTTTAGGGACCAGGTACTAGGTTTGATACCATGAAAGTGATGAAACCTTGATGTGTTTCATTGATTTTGCAAACATTTATAATACAAATAGAATATCTCCTAATATAGTGGAGATTTGGTTACAATCAATACATTATCTATTTACTAAATATATAAACATATACTATTAGGTTGATCAAGTACGAAATTTCAATTGGATGAATTGTAATCAATTCCCTCATTTAAGGGAAAGTCACATTCCTTCTTATCTATGATGGAATTTGAAACTTCCCATAGGAATTTATATAGATTAGCAAAAAGCCTCATATAGTAGAAGCAAAGCTTCTAGAAACACTTAAGGTGGAGGTCATGGGTTCAAGTCCCACAAGGAGTAGGAATTTACCGTTCAAAAAAAAAAAAAGCAAATCTTCCTTCAATCGTTTTTGGGTGCTTGCAATCGTTTTAAGGGGCTATTTAGCAACCTCTTCACCATTAAGTGTTAAACCATTAAGAGGTTTAATATGGGTAAGTGCCTTTGAAACAATAACATGCCTGACTAGGTGGTGCATGGCTGGCGACATGGGCGGAGGTATGTGCTTTGGGACGTAGTCCTAGGACAACAGTCTTTTTTCAGTTGTATATATACATGTATATATAGTTTTTCGAGTGACATCAATGTTTTTTTAATGGTGACTACATTAGACCCAACCCAGTTCCAGTTGAATGAGCTCAACTCTAATTTTTAAGTAGATAAAAATATAACATTTTACAAGCCCACTGCACTATTTAGCCCATTAGGGGGTAATGGGCGCTTATAGGATTCACTTTTCACTTAACTGATTTCAACCAATCATGCACTGCCACATCACTTCACTGATACACTTTTTTTGTTGAGGCAACACTACATTGATTCTTTTATTTATTTTTATTTAAATTCAAATCTTAATCTTTTTTTTTTTTTTAATTCACACGGTTTTACCGCTAAACGGTCAGATTTCTCATAAACCGTCCTACCAACACGGTCAAAAATAATTATGTGCATTAAAATCGGTTTCATTTAACCGTCAGAAAATATTGAATTTCACATGCATTACGGTTGAGATTTTTTTGTATATAAACCATTATACCACGGTGGTGAAAACACAGTTCAACATCAATAAAACCCACTCCTTCAAAATGACTCGTTGGACCGAAAATGAAGAAATGGCTCTGGTCGTATGCGTTAAAGACACACAAAATGACCAATCCTTGCAACGCCAACCCCGTAGGGGCTCAGGGGGCTCATAAGACCCTCAAATTTATATTATGTTTTTTTTTTTAATTTTTAATGATGATGTTTTTTTTTTTATTGTATAATATTTTTATTATGTGATCAACCTTACTTGACTCGAACCGTCAAACCGATCCACCCGAAAATATTTATGTCCGGTTCTACAAAATTAGAATGTCTAAAATAGTGATATCATTGGAAAAAAAATTTGATTCCGCCACTGGCTGGAGAGGTAAGGGTTATAAACACATATGAACAGATAAAAGGGTAGAATTTTCATTCAGCATCTTTTTGAAACTTACGGGTAAACGACTTACTGACTAGTTCATATTAGTTCACCATGTTTTCGTACCATGTCTATCATGTATTATACGTTACGATTTGTTACTGCATAATTTGCGGATCCACATAATAATTTACCGGACCCACATAAGATGTTTTCTATAATTTATATTTCGAGTTTATGATTTTTAACACAAAAATATTACATTTTTTCACACATGTACGTAGCTAAAGATTGATACATATCAAAAATCACAAAAAGGAAGATTGGAGACATCACCCTTTAACTTTATTACAACTTCCTGCATCTTTCACAAAACCTAACCCCACCTTTATAGATCTTGACAATTGTTTGATTCAGTATCTAATTTTTATTGCAACATATCTATATTTGAAAACAACAAAAATAATTAATGATTATAATCTTAACAAAGTGGTTTAAGTAGCTTTCAAACACCATAAACACCATGACCTTATGGTCTTGTGGTATGATGTTTGTCACCCACAAAAGTGGTATGAGTTCCTTGCAAGAACATGCAAGAACAAGGTTATGAGGTACTTATTTCTAAAAATTTGCCGCTAGAAAAGTAGCATTCGAATACTTGTAGCACAAGAAATGACTTCCTTGGGTTTAGGGGCATACATTTTTAATAGGAGCACGCACGCAAGATAGAGAAATGGGGATGAATGTACTTTGTCGTATCAAGGGAAGGAGAGTTGAAATAAGACGCAACCTCAAGTGACAACTGGCTAACATGGATGACGATAGCTGATTTGCGTGTTCATCCGAGGTGTAAAACTAATACAGATGTACATGACCAAAGCATTTGCGTGCTATTCAGCCTATTCCTACCTTTTACCTTTATTTCGTAAAATGTTACCTTTTACCTTTAGTTCTTATAATGAATATGACCATTGCACATAGTCATATAAGATTGTAACACTCTAATTAGCCACTTGTTATGTCATGAAGACGCGCAACTTTATGTAAGTACAGTTGTCATACATAGGTTTCGAGAATGTTAGTAACACATTCACATGTACTCGCGCCTACTCATTCTTCATAAAAGTAAAATCTTCATGATGAACGCGTATCTTTTCAATCATATGGGCTCAAAGGTTTAGTATATGCTACATATTATCATAAAAGTTATGAATTTATATATAAAAAAAGGAACATATAAGCAATTAGCATCATCCATGTTCTATGTCTTTTTAAGAAAGCAACCCATCTTACAAGACATAACAAAGTAATTTGTAAGTGAATATAATATCAAAATAAGTGTGCTGATTTTCTAAATTTTTAGTATGCTAATGCAATATTCTTTTTACCGATTTCTTTTGGAGGTTATATTGTCTAGTAAAAAAACTTAATGACGTGGGCCTACTTATAAGCCCAAAGAAAATCTCATTTTAAATCAAATATAAAGAAAATTAAAATACCATCAATAAACTTAATGACAGCCCATTAAAGCCCAGGCCCATTGTGAATTGATTTTAGAAAAGTATTATCCACAAGTCCTTGATCCTCACAAACGTGATATATTCGAGAGGTTGATTTTCACTCCACAAATGAACTGATGTCTTCCTTTTAGCCCATTAAAGCCCAAGCCCGTGTTGATTTTATACTTTTATTTTGTGACCCATAATGCAATTAGAGGGGCACAAATCGATTTTTTTAGGAACCGGTTTCGGTTCTTAACCGGTTTTGAACAATACCGGTTCCATCTCGAACTGGTTCGATTTTGAACTGGTTTCGTCAGTTTGAAAGACCGCTTTCAGTTCGGTTCCGTTTCAGTTCTTAATCGGTTTTTGCGTGCACAATTAGAAAAAAAATATATATAGCCCGACTAAAAAAATAAACTTAAAAATATGACTTTTATTTAAAAAAAAATTGAGATTTCGAAACAAAAAAATATGGAAAATGAAATAAAAAAGAAAACACAATTCCGAACGTTACAATGATATATTTTTTTTTAATCTTTGTCCGAACTACTCATGCTCCAAACCACACCATCCAGCCTTAATGTTAAACGATGTTGGGACGTAGCCACGTGGAAGACAATATATAAGCCCAACGTTCGAAATGGTGATTTTGGTACCACAAATATATCATTTTAGTATCATTTTGATACAACAAATATATATTTATACTAATTTGGGGTGGTAAAATGGTGATTTTGAGTCATTATAACGGTCATCTAATAGCCATATACAAGTCTGATGTTCGAAAATTCAAAAAAAAAAAAAAAAGCAGCATTTTTTTTTATCCCAACGGCTCGAACCGGTTTTTTTCAAAGCCGGTTTCACACACGAATCGGTTCGGTTCGGTTCCTAGGCTCGAAGAGGGAAATCGATTGGGGAACCTACGGTTTTGAATAGGGACCGAGACCAGTTCCTTGAATACCGATTTGGAACTGGTTCGGTCTGGGTCGGTTTGGCCATTCCCGGTTTTAAAACCGGTCTTTTTATTCACATCTAAATGCAATACATTGTTGAAACCACACATATAGCCGGTCAGATTGGTTATACTAAGAAACTGAACCGATATTGGCTTCATCGGTTGGTTTTTGACAAATCGGTTTGAGCCCAAGGGAAAAAACCGGGCAAGTTTGTGACACGAAATGGTTTGGGCCCAAACCAGATTTCGTACACCTCTAGCTTTAGGCTACCAACAATGTTGTTACGTAAATATAAAGATCATGTTTGGCTCTCCTTATTTCCACCTCCTTATAACTTATAACTTTTCCAAAAAGTTAATAAGTTGCAAAAAGTGTTTGGCAAAAGGAAAAAGACTTTTTGTTTTAACTTTTTGTTTGCCTATGATAAGTTGTTTTGGAAAAATAAGGGAGGAGTGACTTTTTGAACCTTCTTATAACTTATTTGATGGTTATTTACCTACATGCCCTTATTATATCCTTACACCTTATTTCCTTATACCTTTTTTTGTCATTTTACCTAAATAAGTTAAACCAAACATTTTTTTTACAAACTAACTTATCAACTTATTGTTTTTCCCACCACATAAGCTAATCCAAACACTTTTCTAAAAACTCCTTTTTGAAAAATCATAAGTTAATAAGTCCTTTTAACAAAAAGTCATTTTTGCCTTAAATAAGTTTATCCAAACATGCCCAAAACATGTTTTGTATGAGTTGAACGGAAACTTGTTGGAATAATTGGTTTTTTGACGTTTAGTTGAACCGGCGAATTGGTTCGGTGGTTTGACCGGTTTTAAGTAAATGGTTAAAGATACACTGTTATTAGAAAGATAGTTGGGTATTTAATATTTCAAGTCAATCTTGACTAATAGGCATTCGGACGCGTAACTTCACTCACAAGACTTTAAACAAGTTTACCTGCGAACCTAATGGAAATAAGTAATAGGTAACCAATGAGTATGAAACTAGATACAAGACACGCTCTTGTAAATCGTACGAGAATACAATTAGTCATTACCGATGCAAGTCTTATACCCGACCTATTAACAAAAACATAGAAATAGGGATGAGCATATTGCATCGAATACCAAACCGATACCGATCCCGTACCGAACCGAGGGTGTTCGGTATCGATATCGGTATCAGTACTCACATTTAGAGGTTTTCGGTTTCAGTATTTTCAGTATCAGTACGGGATCGGTATGGTATCATTATTTTAAGGAAAAATACCGGTACCGTATCGATACCGTACTGTACCGTATGTTTTCGGTATCAGTATCGGTATTGAGTTTTGAGAGTTTTTAGAGTTAGTATCAATTGATACCAATACCGTCTCGAGCTCATCCCTGCAAGACAATTCAAAACTCCACAAGGATTTATACGTCTTTCCTTAAACAAATAAAGGACACAAACAAACATTACAAAAATTGTTTGTGTCAAATAACAACCACTGATTAGAACCCATAAACCCTGTTTGGAGCTTCTTTAACCTCTAATGGCTACCCCCAATAGTGGCAACAATCAGACCAATACAACCAACAAAAACATCTGAATCTTTACAAGGTATATCTTAACCTTAATCTTTATAACCTCTGCATATATTTTCCCTTAATCTTGAGCCTCACATTCATCAATATCTTATAAATATTATTTAATACCATTCATGTATCATATCAAGAATCTTAAAAATCCAATTTTTATTAGATGGGTTATTGTTAATTTGAATATTAAACCAGTTTTCTCATCTGGGTCACAACCTGGGATTCAAAACCTTAAGTTTTATAGCACAAAGGCTGCTTGTAAATCCAAAAATGGTACAAAATTGGATGATGGGAATGTCGGTTTATCGTGTCGGGTAAATTGTAGAGAAGCTGAAGATGCTTTGTTAGATTACTTGCATTCCACTAGAAGTTTACAGTTTGTTGATGCAGAGAATATTAGTCGAAATTCGCCTAGGTTTCTTGAAAAGCTGTTAAAAGGGGTTAAACATAAAGGAAACATTGGGAAATCTGTTAGTCGGTTTTTGCGGTACCATCCGATTAATGAATTCGAGCCCTTTTTCGAGAGTATGGGATTGGAACCGTGTGAGTTTATGACACTTTTGCCGCGGAAGTTGATGTTTTTAACTGATGACAGTGTGTTGTTGGAGAAGTATCATATGTTGTGTCAATATGGTTTTGCGCCGAATAAGATAGGAAAGATTTATAAGGAAGTTAGAGACGTGTTTAGATCAAGTGATGGCGTTTTGCTGTCACGGCTTCATGATCTTCAAGATTTAGGTTTAGATCAGTCTATTGTTGTTAAAGTTGTGAGTTTGTGTCCTTCTGTTTTAGTTGAAGGTGAATTTAGTGATATTCTTAAGGTTGTAATGGAGTTAAAGACTATAGGAATCACAGACGGTTGGTTTCTTGAGCATTTATCAAACGAAGAATCGTATGATTGGGAAAATATGCTCGAAGTTTTGTGTTTATTAAAAGAATTAGGCTTTAAAAACGAGCGTTTAGGGAGATTAATGCATAAACATCCCACTATTTTATTACAAGATTCAGGAATTACAACGCTTTCGGTTATAAGCTTCTTACTTAAATTTGGAGCTTCGAAGAACGATATTCTGTCCTTATTTTCTCAGTTTCCAGAAGTCAAGGTCCAGGAATTTGTTTCGAATATAAGGCGTTCGTATTATTTTCTGTCGGGAATTGAAATGGATGTTGATGACATTGCAATGCTTTTTTGCTCACACTCGCGTATACTTGGCTCGTGTTCGTTAAAGGCTGTGAAAACGGCTTTAAATAGCTTGAACGTTGGAAAACAACGACTTCGTGAAATAATCATGAATAACCCGGAGGAGTTAAGGAATTTAGCTATCGGAATAAAGGTTACACCTCTTCCATCATCAAAAGAATGTACTATAGAAAAAACAAAGTTCCTATTAGAATTAGGATTCGTTGAAAATTCAAAAGAGATGGAACGAGCGCTTAAAAGGTTTCGTGGGAGAGCAAAAGAGCTTCGAGAAAGATTTGATTGTTTGGTCAACGCGGGGTTTGACCCAAAAGATGTGTTGCAAATGGTGAAATCATCGCCGCAAATTGTTAACCAGTCGAAAATGGTGCTTGAAATAAAGGTTGACTTTTTTGTCAACGTTTTAGGGTATCCGTTATCTGAGATAAGTGGATACCCATCTTCGTTATCTTATGCTATAGAAAAGGTGAAACTTAGGTGTATGTTTCATAAGTGGCTAGAAGAACAAGGAGCAACTAATAACATGGCTATTAGCACCATTCTTGCTTGCTCAGAGAAACAGTTCATCAAAGCGAAAGTTAACCGTCATCCCAAAGGCGTTGAGGTTTATGAGATGTTGAAAAGACAAATTTATTGATTGTATCATGTGAACATTTTTTTATATAACAAGATTGGGTATGTATTCTTTTTCGCTTCCTTTTATCAGGGAGATGTTCATGGTGTAAAAGATTAACCATCTCTTATACATCCGAGGGCGCACTTCACTAACTACTGAAACGAACCGCAAGCAGGTACTTCTACTCAAATTATTACTCTATTTTAGTGGTAATGGTACCAAGTTGATACTCTTGCCTGTTCCTGCAACATTTAATCTCATCTGCATATCACAAAGTGTTTTGAATATTAGCTGAATCTTGACAGTGAACTTTAATAGATCAAAATACATATCTTCATTGTTTTGTTTCATTTCAAGGTAGGGTGTACGACGTTTGAATCGGACGCGAAAAACTTGAACTTTGTAATTAACTGAATTTGAATTTTTTTAATCTAATTTTGTATTCGAATGCAGATTTCGAATTTCGAGACTAATTCATGATTTTTAAGCTCATTTGAATATTTGAATTATGCATATAAATTTTGTTTTTAATATAAATACAATCTTAAAAACATGGGCTACTAAATTCATTTTACTGAACTTCTTTAAAAACATGGACTACTAAATTCATCTTTGCTTTTCTATAAGTTGGTTATCTTTTTTTTTATCATTTAATTAAATTATATTGTGGATGTTGCAGTTAGGATTTTGGTCATTTGATGTTTTATTTGTTTTATAAAATTGTTTTTGTGTGTCCTTTCTTAATTTTTCTACATGCAGATTTTTTGTGAGCGGGTTCATTGTTTTTAGATACTCCAATTTCATAATTTCGGGTCAGTTCGATGGTTCAGGTAGGGTGAGGTTCATCATATAATAAAAATACAATACAAGGACGTAAAATGCTTTGTTAATGTTTTTTAAACTTATTTTACCTAAAACTAGTAAATCATATTTGCCCAATTTTATCTGTTTGTAATATTTCCTGTGTGTTTTTTATACCCCTCTTTAATCTTTATAGACAAGATAATAAATGTAGTAAACTTTCTCTAGAAAAGAGTGAATGACTAGTTGTCCTTTAAGAAATAGTAGAAGGTGAAGTTTGACTTTGAGGTCAAAAGACCAATTCTTTGCTCCAAGATTGATGTATAATTTCAAAATTTTGGATTGATAAAATTGTAACTACTTTAAATAAACACCGTAAGACACCATCGAACGATGATGATCAACCCTAGAGGATTCTTGCTGATAGTTTGCACCAAGCAGCAGATCCAAGCCTAGAGTATTGTTTCAACCTGCATTACTGCCAAAAACAAAAGGCTCCAGCGAGGATTCGGACCTCGGATCAGTCTCTTATAAATCCAGGCTTTACCACTAGAACCATTGTTCAATTTTGTGGATGGGTTCAGTCCAGTATTTTATATAGACGTATTAAGAATCCGAAACTCAGTGGGCTCGGGTGAACCAGGAACCCACTATGTAGGTCCGCTTCTGTACATGACTCTTGTTTATATTTCATCAAGAAATATATCATACTAGCAAACTTAATAATGTTTGAAGTATAAGCATCAAAGTTTTATAACAATGATCAAATATCAAAGATTAGAAAGATAGGAGGAAAACTTTGTTTTGATGAAATAATCTCCTTTTGAGCAAACTTTTGCCAGTTATCTCAATGATGATTGATACAAGAGTAGTTACGCTTTGGTGGTTTAAGAAGAAATAGAGTTTTCTTTGAGGGTTTTTTAGATTTTCTTTTGTAAAATAATCATTTTGATGATATGTAAAATTTAATATGACCATTGTTCTTGAAAAACAGTGTCTTTCTTTGATTTATTGGCAACAATGTGTGATTTTGATAGGTTTTACAAAAAAAAAAAAAAAAACCTACAAAACTTCCAAGAAACATCAAGATAAAGGAGGGATCAAGCACAAAGCTTACTTCAAATATTTTTCATTCATAAACTCAAGATAATACATGAGGTTGCTTAAATAGAAATACAAAAAGGAAGTTACTGAAATAATAAACATGCATGCAAAAATATAAGGGAAACATGGAAACATGGAAGTTGGTTAATAACTAAAATGCAATGTGGATGTGACCAAAGAGTGGGACACGTATCAATCTCGCGCCCTTGAAAACGTCCTTGTCCTCAAGGACGGAATGTTCGGTCCATGGCGGTCGCCACTCGCGTCTTCCGGTAGCATTTGGTTTAGTCCTGATGGGGCGCCATTCATTCACGAATGCACCTCTATCATGACCTCTAAAATCCAGTTGTTGCTTGACGAATTATGGAATACTATCGAGAAAAACCAAAAAAGCCTTGAAGAGTATACCGCTAGCCGTGGTTTACCCCCACCACCTCCACTACCTGCTCGACTACCACTTCCTAGACCGCCGCCCCAACCATTTGCCCCGAAACCATTCTTACATCAAATATCCTCTTCATCCGCATCCAAAAAATGCACCATTCGGCACCATCAAATGACCTACAAAACAAAACCCATAACAACCCTTCCTGTAGTGCCAAAAACAGTCCTAACAAAATCCCCTGCTCACTTAACTCCCCACCATAACCAAAAAACTAAACATGCGTGTCCCAATTTCACCATCTGTCCACTCATATTTCCATTTGCCATATTTAATGGATTAGTTCCCTTCACGAACCGTTGCTTAAAATTGAACGAAGACCCGACTATTACCGGAAGACGGGAGTGGCGACCACCGTGGAATCCCACTGAGACTAAACCAAACCAGCCCTCTTGCGACGCTAGGAAAACTAAACCTCAAGGCACACCGGCCATCAAAATGCTTGTTTCCATCTCACCAAGTGGACTGAAGATGCCCAAGAAAGCCTTAACAATGGTTGTGACTTCGGCAGTCAACAACGAACCAATGAACCAAGCCGAAGATGCACCCGCGGGAATCAAATTGTGGCTATTTCGGTATCTTAGTAAGCCTTTGTTTATGTCCTGTCTAACACCAACAGGAAGTGAAGACATAAACCTTAAGTGGCGACCACCTTGGCAACCACCGTGTCGCTACGTTGATACCGCTCCTAACGCCGTTGTACGTCTCGAGTGGCGACCGCCGTGGTGCCTCTCTTCCACTGATTTAGTCCTTGAGGACAAGGACAATTTCGAGCGGTGGGGATTGTTACGATATGACCCACGTTCATGCAAAGCATGCATATTCACGTGTGGAGTATATTATATTTAGTTATTGCATTTCTTTTCCATGTTCTTAATGTTTAGTTAATTCAGAGTAGTGGGTTTGTGGCTCATGTTTAGGTAGTTATTTCATGTTTGTTTGTAGCCTATATAAAGGCAAGTAATGTTTCAATATGGAGAGAAGAAAATTGAAGTAAAATTATTGTCTAGTTTCTAATCTTGTTCTTTGGAGTCTAACCCACTCAATGGGTCATTTGGGAGATTGGCCATCTCGAATCGGTCTCTATTATTTATTGATACGATCCATATGATTGGCCATAACCGTCAAGCCAGTCAAGTTCCCATGTTTCCCACGTTCATGTAGTTTAGGCATGCATATTCTCATGTTTACATTATTTCCTAATTTCATGTTATTCAAGTGGCTCACGTATCACAGTAGGCTAGTCATGCATCTTGTTTCTTTAAATAGCTAGATTTTGCATTGGAGTAAAGAAGAAGAAAATTATCAAAGTAAACTTTAGTTTATGTCTCTATTCTTGTCGGGAAAATGGAATCTAATAATCCCAACTTTGGGGGGTTGGAATGCAGCAGTCCCAACTTGCAACTTGTATCACAGCAGTCCCAACTTGTCAACTATTTAACTTGGTTGGTCCCAGACTAACTGAGTTTAACTTTTTCTGTTAAGTGCCACGTGGCATCACACGTGGCAGTCCTACGTGGCACAAAGTGTGAAGCTGGCAAAAAAAATGGTGGGCCCTTATCCACATGTGTAAAAGAAATTATATTTAATGTTTTATTATTGTTTTTAAAAATGGTGGGCCCTTATTAACTTTTATATACATTAATATATATATATATATATATATATTATATATATATATATATATATATATATATATATATATATATATATATAAACGTAACCATCACCAAACCAAGAAAGAAGGAAAGGAGCCGGGTGGCTCCTGCTACCGTCACGGTGGAGTCTCGGCGTTCCGACCACCGTTCAGGTGGATTCCGACCAAGAGAGAGAAACACTAAAACTAAAGAGAGAGAGAGTATGAGGGCAAGGAGAGAGAGACAAGAACAGGTGGGTTCTCCACCGCCACCGCCGCCATCTGCAACCACCTCCACTGTCTTCGTCACCATCAACCACCTCCACTGCCTTCGTCACCATCAACCACCTCCACCTCCACTGCCTTCGTCACCATCAACCACCTCCATACTGTGTCCAGACCAATAAGCCCAATAAAAAGAAAAGCCCAATTGTAACCCTATTTTATTGAAGAACGATTGTAGGATCTCAGAGTTACGTTGCCTTCGTCACCATCAACCATTTTAGGGTTAGAAATAAGAACCCTAAAATTTGGGGGGAAAGCCCTAATTTTACAGGTGGTTGGTGGGGGTGAATGGTAGAGTGGTGATTATGGGGTGGAGGTTGAGGGGAATGATGGTGGGTGGGCTTTGGTTGGTGGTGGCGGGTTGTTGCAGGTTGTGGGGGTGAATGGTAGAGTGGGAAAGCCGAGGAGGAGGGAGGGTAGACAAAGGAGGAGGAGGGAGGGTGGTGACAGGCGGTTGTGGGGTGGTGGTCGTCGGAGATGGTGGTGGAGGACGGTGGTGACAGGAGGACGATGAAGAAGGGGGTGGGTTGTATCTCTCTCTCTCTCTCTCTCTGTATATATACACAGATGTAGATATATAAAATAATATATGCATGGGTTTTTTTTATTGAAAAAACAAGTGGGACCCACGTTTTTTGCCAACTGGACATACTATGCCACGTAGGACTGCCACGTGTGATGCCACGTGGCACTTAACAGAAAAAGTTAACCTCAGTTAGTCTGGGACCAACCAAGTTAAATAGTTGACAAGTTGGGACTGCTGTGGTACAAGTTGCAAGTTGGGACTGCTGCCTTCCAACCCCCCAAAGTTGGGATTATTAGATTCCATTTCCCCATTCTTGTCTTGTGTTCTTGGGAGTTTGTAGGTTTTCTTTGTAAAACCTATCAATTGGTGCTTTTATTGAGCCTAAGCCTCCATGGCTTTTGAAGAACTCAATGACTCCACTAGTCTGTCTCGCTTCACCGGTCTCAATCCGGCCCGATGGCTTCATGAGGTTGAACGGTTCTTTTCCTTTTATGAAATTTATGAGGAGGAACGGTTTGCTTATGTCGTTGAGTACTTTGATGATGAACCTTTTTTTTTGTTCAATTCATGGTATCGAGGGCTCGAACGCTTCACTTGGAAGTCTTTCACCACCGCAATGCTTCATCGTTTCCATACCACCACCGCCTCCAATAATGGTACCGAAATCGACCCATCACCATCACATAACCTTGTTCCCTCAATAACATAGGCAAACCGATCTTCCTCATAAATGGCATAAAAAGAAAAGAACCTTTCAACCTCATAAAGCCACCAAGCCGGATTTGAACCGTTGAAGCGAGATAGAATAATGGAGTCATTGAGTTCTTCCAAGGCCATGGAGGCTAAGGCTCAATTAAAGCACCAATTGATAGGTTTTCAAAGAAAAACCTACAAAACTTTCAAGAAACATCAAGATAAAGGAGGGGATCAAGCACAAAGCTTACTTCAAATATTTTTCATTCATAAACTCAAGATAATACATGAGGTTGCTTAAATAGAAATACAAAAAGGAAGTTACTGAAATAATAAACATGCATGCAAAAATATAAGGGAAACATGAAAACATGGAAGTTGGTTAATAACTAAAATGCAATGTGGATGTGATCAAAGAGTGGGACACGTATCAGATTTCCTTTTTTTAAGGTTCATAAAATAATCAAAGTTTTCAAATATAATTTCATTGAAATGCTGGAGATTGTTTTTGTTTCAATTATGTGTACCCAACTTCTTTTAGGTTGTACATCATAATTCATATATTACTAGATTAGAACAAAAAGTATTTAGAGGTACCATTTGTAAGAGCAGGTTCTTATATAATAGTTTTTTTTTTTTTTTTTTTTTTTTTTGGTTATCGGCATCTCAGTGCTCTATGACACACTGGGGTGAAGACGCAACCCGAGTTCAAGATGGCGCCATGGCGTTTCAACGAGCATACCACCTAGACCGGATGCCGCCAGAAAGGGGGCTGCCAAGAATCAAACTCGCAATCTCAACCGGACGGGAACCCACCTATGGTGTTAAAACCCTCCACCTCAACCATGTTGCCATGGCATCATTGACGTTCTTATATAATAGTTAACAAAAGTATAGATCTATTTGTTCTTAGGGTGGCAGGGGCGCTACCCGTATATTTTTTTACTTCACTGATTTCTACCAATCATGTACTCCCACATCATTTCACTAAAACATAGATTTGGAGGCAGAACTCCATTGATTCTTTATTTATTTTTCACTGAATTAAACGGATATAAAAACATAAAACGGCTTCTTCACTTATTCATTTGATTTAATTATTCCTATTGTTTCTTCACTGTTTATGTTTTTAAAACTTGCCTCATTTTCATTTAAACAATAAAAAAATATTTGGAACCCGAATCTAAAAGTAAAAAAAAAAAAGAAAAACATTTTCCATCATCATGTACCTGCCAACTGAACTTCATCATCTTCATCCTCCAATCTTACAAAACCTTGGAAGGTTCAAGGTATAAACAAAGGTGAGGGGTACCCGTGAGGAAAAGAATTCGTGAGCTATCTAACGAAAACAGATCACGAAACCACTACCAGCATTGGTGGCGGCACTACTGTCGTACTGGTAGTGGGGTACCCGCTCAAAAAACGGGTAGCACCCCGTCCCCCTTATGTACATCCTTTTATATTTAGTTTGTCCGGAGTGGGGGCGGGAAAGGGGCGGGAAGGGGGGAACACCGCCGCCGGTACTGGCGTGGGGGGGGGGGGCAACTCACCGGCGTGGGGCAAATGTTTTGGGACACGTGGCACTTCATGATTCGTGGGTTCTATTTTTGACCGTTTGAAAAAAAAAATTTGAATATAGCCGTTGATTTTTTAACGGTCAAAACCAAAAAAAAATTATAAATTACCCTCATTTCACTACAAAACACCCACTTTAACTTATTTATTCACAAATTTTATACACTTCTTCAACCATTTTTTATACAATTCTTCATATATTTTTCATACTACTCATCATTCTTCAACAAAAATGAACCCATACAACTAAGGGTGTAAACGAGCCGAGCCGAGCCCGAGCCTGACTGGGCTCGGCTCGGGCTCGTTAAGGTTTTGTGAAGCTCGAGCTCGGCTCGGTTCGAGCCTACAATCTTGAGCTCGAGCTCGGCTCGCTAGCAAAATCCAAAGCTCGAGCTCGGCTCGGCTCGGCTCGAGGTGATTTGAGAATCTCAAACGAGCTCAAAAGCTCGGCTCGAGCTCGCAAAAGCTCGGCTATAACTTAGGCTCGTAAGCCCAATCGTTAATGCTATAACTTAGGCTCGGCTATAACTTAGGCTCGGGCTCGGGTTCGGGCTCTAGCTCGTTAAGGCTCGACTAGGCTCGTGAGCCCAATCGAACTTTGTATCTAGGGCTCGAGCTCGGGCTCGATAACTAAACGAGTCATATTTCAGGCTCGGGCTCGGGCTCGTTAAGGCTCGGCTCGTTCGAGCTTTTTACCGAGCCGATCCCGAGCCGCTACGTGTCATTTACATCCCTACATACAACCGAGGCTTTGACCCGAACAACCCATACGCGTACGTCCGAAACCCGAATACACCACCGGTTCGCCCGATCCCAAACCGTCCACCCATTCCTTCACCTTGTCCCGACTACGCGGGCTATGCGGGTTTCATTAGTGGGCAAATTTATCCTAATTTCCCATTCAATGATTCTCCTGTTCCTTCACAACTTCCTTTAACGCAAACCGTACCCGAAACACAACCCCAAAATGTTGCGGGATCATCTTGGGGTAAAAAACCCCCTGCAAAAAGAAGTCACAGGAGGAAGACGCCGGAGGAGAAAGCATTAGCCGCCGCTAACCGCCAACCAATTAAGTGGACACCCGAAGAAGAGCTTGCGATAACGAAAGCGTGGATAAGCGAGTCGGAAAAAGAGCAAGGTATTTCTAATAAATTTTTTAACATGATTTTTTTTTCTAATATTGCTAATATTTTCTTTTTTTGTAGGAACTAGTCGCCACAAAAACGACTTTTGGATCGACATAAACACCGCGTTCCATGGGTTGATGGGAAGAGAGTTCTATCGAGCAAACGATAGTCTCTCGTCCAAGTTGTGACAACCGGCAAATTCCGTACAACGATTAACGTGATTCTAATCATGTTTTAGAAGTAATTAACATGGTTTAAGGTTAATTATGGTTAGTTGAGCTGATATGAGTCCTACGATGTCCTTTTGAAAGTTCGTTGAAGTCTTGATGCCTTTAAAGAAAGACTTCGCGTAATTAACGTAACGAACTGACATCAGTGAAAATTTGTCAAAGTGGACTAACATAAGGCTAATAAATGTAAATACGACACGTATTTACTATTGATGCGATCGAATGAGAAATCGGCGCGGTAAACGGCCAAAAACGCAGCGTCTTGGAGAACGCGGAGAGGAACTGACGTGGGATTTAAACGTCAAAACGCGTGGTTTTAACCGTTATTAAACTTTCGGAATAATTATTTATTATAAATAATGTTTCTTATTGAATTTCGAAAGTTATCGGATCATTTAAATGAAGGATAACACAACCGAGTCGATTAACGCGATTTTAACGCGTGTTCTGTTTTCACGCGTCGGATGACGAAAATAACATTTAAATTGCTCGGTTTAGTTATGTTTTTCATTTCGAATAAAACCGACTAGTTTTTGTAATTAATTATCGGGCCAAAATAAAACCGAAGCGAAAAACGTTTATACGGGTTCGATTCGCGGTACAAGTCACCTACCCCAAACCCTAACTATAAAAGGCCTCCTTCTTCCTCTTCTACCTCATTTCAGCAGCCGCTACTGCTATCTCTCTCTCTACTCTCTCTCTCTAAAACCCGAATCTCCATCTCTCTCTACACTTACAAGGACCCGCAACCTCCATTCCTCCTCACCATGCCAAGGATCGGCCACCACCACCCATGGTGGTGGCTGTGCGGTGGTTCTGCAGCCCGAAACACGCAGAAAACAGCAGCACAGAGGTGGTTTTTCGAGGGTTTTGGGGTTGGTTGTGATGGCGATGGTGATGGCCGAAGAGGGTGGGTCGCGGTGGTTGGTAGTGGCTGTGAGGGTGGTTGTCAGGTGACGAGGATGGGACGTGTAAGGTGGTCTGGTCCGATTATCGTGGCAGATGGGGTTGAATGGTGGGGTGTCCGGTTGTTGCAGGTGAACGTGGTGGTGGTTGTGAAGAGGATGGTGGTTGTCTACGGTGGCAATGGTGGCTGTCGTGGTTTTGGTCACAGGTCCTTGGGTCCGACTCAACCACGGGTCAGATCGCATCTGGACCGGTTATGGTTGTGGTTCGGTGATGGTTCGGTGCCGGGTTGGTCCGGGTCAGGTCAGATCTGGTGCGGTTTGAGTCCGCTCTGTTTTGGTTCGGATCAGATCTGGCTCGGTTCGCGTGTTGTCTTCAAGTTCTAGTCGTGGGTCAAGCATGGTAGTCTCGGGTTAGGTCCGGTCAGATCTGGTGAACCCGTGGTTAGACGGGTTAGATTCGGTTTGGTCAACTCTGGTCAACGCACGGTCAACGGTCAGATCTGGTCTCGTCAACGGGTGGGTCGGGTCGCACGCGCGTAATTTTCGGTATAAACACCTCGTATTTATTATTGTGGTATTATTTATAAAGATATAATTATAAATATAACAATACGACCAAGAAGTTTTAACTTGCAAGAACGAACCGATAAAAATATTAACGAAAAGTATTCTAAGATAATACTCGTATATTGGTCGTGACTTGTGTTGTTGTTGGACTAAGTAGTTATATAAATATAAGTGTAAATTATATAGTCGTCAAAACGTATAAACGTCTAGTTGAAATCGGAAATTGTATTGACAGATTAATTGTCTTGTGTTTAGAATGGAGTTTTGGGAAATTTGTAGACAACTTGTGTTGTCTGGCTCTTGCAAAAACAGAGGAAACTCTGCCAAAATTTATAAAATCCGAAGCACAACGAGGTTAATATTGTTGTGTATGTTTTCACAAATAAACTTTCCAAGTGTTTTAAACAAATGGTTTTGTCCAAAGTTGTGACATGTTCGACAAATGGTTATTTACAACGATAAAGATAAACATCGAACAATATTTGCAAAACAAATATATAGTTTTGTCGAGCGTCAATTGTGTCAACTTCAATGGTTTTTGGTAACCAACACATTGTTAAAAAAAATACGGATTTGAAATACGTAGACGCTTAACTTATTTGGGAAAAATTATTTGAAAGTAATGCGTCGAAACACATAAAACACTCGGATTTTGGGAAGTGAAATAACAAATATTATTAGTCAATTTTAATAATTATACTTATGTTTCTTCAAAGTATATTGCCCAAAAATAATAATACAAGGCAACTACATTTATCCGATTTACGAGACAAACTATTACTCGGGATGAGTTATGCGTTTCGTAGTAGTAGTCCAACATGGTTTACACACGAATAGTAACAGGCGCGCGACTTGGCTACTATGTCGTATGTGAACACATGAATTATGATAAGTCATGATCGGTTCGTCGAGTTAAAACACTTAAAGACTCGGGTTAGTACACACGAGTCAAGATAGTTGAATAAACTATCTTTTAACCGGAAAATAAGCTAGGTTTATATATGATAGACTTTAAGGTGTCCTTTATTGGTAATTAGGGCACGAGGAAGTCGGTCAAAGCTTTGGGCTTTATTTGCTAGCTAAGCTTGGAAATTAAGGTGAGTTTCACGGCCCCATTTTACTGTTTTTAACTGGGGGAAAGATATGTTTGTCAAATGTTGTCACATATTGAAATGTTTTCAAGGGTTAAAATGTGATGAGTGGCATGATGAGTACTTGAGTTTTGTTCGCCACTTGGGGTTGAGTCCTCGCTACTGTAGCCATTAATTCAGGGAAATGAAACCGAAGGAATATTTGGATAGTAATATTGGTGCCTGACAAGGCCCACCCCTAATCGATAGCGTCGATTATGCATCGGCGTATGCCTGGGGTGCACGTATTCATGAACTTAAGTTGTTGGGTTCCGAGAAACGACTTGGAGCGGGGCACATTTATTAGTCTTGGTTTGGTTATGGGACTCAGGGGATTGCTCATCATCATAGTTTGTAGGAGCTAGCTACTCCTTACAAAGGCCACAAATTGTGCTGGATCTGCACAGGATGTAAAAACGTTGTAATTACGAAACTAAAACCTGTGAACTCACCAATATTTTATATATTGACGTCTTTTAAAACATATCTTTCAGGTAACTAAGTGCTGAACAGGTATGCGGCTAGTACGGTGGAATTTGAGATGTCGGACACTGGTGGTTGGGGGTTTCATCTATTGTTACCATCGGGTTGGGACATAAACGGAAACACCCCACTTTGAAACATAATGTTTGTGGTTTTATGTAATGTTTGAAACCAGGTACTCCTTCTCGACATCTTAATATAATGACCTTTTCTAATTAAATATAGTTTGTGTTAATCTTGACTTTGATATGCTTTCGAGCGTCGCGCCACGTGTTTCCGCCATTGGCGTGGTGTGACAGAAGTGGACATAGATAAACAGGGCAATGAATGCGTTTCAGCCGCATTATTATTACGCAAGAAACAATCCAAAAAGCGGTGAAACAGACACCGACAGCCTCAGCCGGTCGCTAGCAGCGTATCGTAACGAAACCTGTCTCGAATTCAAGTTTCTTCATTGTTGGGAAGTCGCGAAGAACCGTTCAAAATGGGCGTACGTCCCCACTGCAACCAACTCCGCAAAAAGGTCGAAAACACATTCGTCAAGAAACCGTCAAATTGATCCTGAAAACGTAGAAGCCGTTAATTTGGATGAAGACGAGTTCGAAGAGGAATTGAGTCGCCCACCCGGTCGAGATAAGTCAAAAAAGAGGTCGCAAAAATCTACTACTTCGGGTTCGGGTTCTGGATCAACCGGCGCCTACAGCGCTAACTTGCAAGATTTAAATTCCACCATGATTTAGTTCAATACGATTCAAGAAAAAATGCTCGAGGAGAAAAAAAACATTCGCGAAGCGTTTGAAAAAAAGTTGAGTATGAAAGAGCGAAATTTGAGTATCAAAGAACAGCGCGAAAAACGCGAAGATATGAAATTTATCGCCATGAACACCGATCATCTTCACGGGCCAGAGTTAGAGATGACGCTACAAATGAAGCGTGGCCTTATGGAAAAATATGATATTAATTAATTTGTTAGTTTTTACTTTTTTTCGGTTTTTTTATTTTTTTTACGTTTTTTAATTTTCTAGGTTTTTAATTTTTGTATTTTTCTAAGTTTATATTAATTAAAAATGTTATTTTAATTACTTAAAAAGAAATAGAAATGCCACATGTCACTTCCCCCCTCTTCCCCCCTTCCACTCCCCACAATCCCCCCCCCCCCCCCCCCCCCCCACAAGGGTCCTACAAGTGCCACATGGCGCTTCATCCCCCTCCACTCCGGATAGCCTTAATCATTGTATGTTTGTTGATATTTTTGCTTACTGAAATGTATTTCTTGTTAAAAACTTGGTTTATTGTAAGAAGAAAAAATTGCAATTTTCGTCCTTGTGGATTGTCTAAACTAACAAGTTCAGCACGTGTATAATACCCTGAGTACCTGAGGTTTGTTTTTCTAACATTTTACGTCCCTCGTTTTAACGGCCGTTAAGTTTTCTGTTAGTTTAAGGTGAAATGACTATTATACCATTCAGTTTTTGGGTGAAATGACTTTTATACCTTTCCATCTTCTTCTCCGACCAACCCACCCACCCACCCACCACCACCACCACCACCATCTCCACCGCCACCGCCACCGCCACCGCCACCCTCCCTCTCCTCACCATTACCATCCGGTCTTGACACCTCCATTTCCGGTACCCTCTGGCCTCTCTCCTTCTTTATCTAACCTCACGTTTCTACAACTTCTTGACCTCAGTAACTTAAAGACTTATCGGGTCGGATCCCGCCTGAGTTTGGGAAGCTTTCACGTCTTACCCATTTGTTTCTTGATTCCAATAAGCTTCCCGGTTCAATTCCGGTGTGTTTCCGACCACTTTTCTGTCTAGAAAAGCTTTATCTTAGTAATAATAAGTTACTGGAGAGACCCCATTAGTCGTTTTTAAATCTTTTAAGTCTTTATCGGAGATTGGTCTTTCCAGTAACCAGTTTTCCGGTGATACTCTGTTCTTAATTTCCCCCATTTTTTTTACAAAAAAACAAGGATTCAACTCTAACAGTAGTATTAGTTGATCAATTTATGATATGGGTTTATATAATTGGAGTGAAAAGGTGGTTTAATCTGCATCTTGGTTGTTAAAGCTCCGTTTTTTAGCGTGAAAATTGTGGAGAATTAAGGTAAGGGATTGATTGAAGTGGGAAGAGATAAGGTAGTGATTGATGAATAGTGAGATGGAAATTAAGAAGAGAAAAGAATCGTTTGAAAGGGGAAAAGGAAACAGAGTGATTGGAGATTGAAGAAGACATATGTCTCAGTTTTGCCCTCTTTAAGTTTAGGTACAGGGATGGTCAAGAATTATTATTATTGTTGTGGTGGTGGTGGTGGTTAAAGGGAGGGTGACGGTGGAGATGGTGGTGGGGTGCAGTGGTGGGTTGGTTGGTTGGAGAAGAAGAAAATGGGGATATAATAGTCATTTCACAGAAGATTGGGGGGTATATTAGTCATTTCCCCACAAACTAACAGAAAACCTAACGGTCGTTAGTTTCAGGGACGTAAAGTGTTAGCCCGACAAACCACAGGGACTCAAAGTGTTATACGCGTGCTGAACCTTTTAGTTGAGGCAAACCATAGTGACGAAAATTGCAATTATCTCTTGTAAGAAAGTCGATGTATAACTGTATAAGAGAAATCAAAACACGAAACACAAAAGGTTAATAGTTATCTACCAAGAGTTAAATCTCCACTAAGACCTCCCGTAGTGGGGCGTGGTTTTTCAAAAATTTTCAAAAATAGCGCCCCCCACACCGCTACAGGGGGGCGCTATATGCTAAAATCCGGTGGTGGCTTTATATAAATAACGCCATGTGAAAAACAAACCAACCAATTAAATCATGCCATGTGGCAAGGTCAAAGTCAAGGGGTTTTTTTTATTTTTAATAATAATAATAATAAACATAATAATAATAATAATAATAATTAAAAATTTTGAATTTTAAACGGTTACTGTTTCAAACCGTTTGAAATTCAAAATTTCCCCCCAAACCGTTTGAATTTCAAAATTTGAATTTCAAACGTTTTCCCCCCAAACCTTTTGAATTTCAAAATTTGCTAACCCTATAAATACAACACCAAAACTGATTTTTCAGTCACACCTCCAATTCCTCATCCTCAAAACAATGAATAACATGGGTGCTGGTTTTCAACCAGGAGCTGCCGGACCGTCTAATATCTGGCAGTACTCTCGCCGGGTCCGGGGACGGGTCCGCCCCCGGAGACAACCATTCACCTCCTCTACTCCTACTGTTGCACAACCTCCTATTTCTCCTCCTCCTCCTCCACAACATTGGTTATATCCCCCTCCTGCTGCTGCTGCTGCACAACCAACCTTTTCTCCTCCTGAAGCCGATGATGACTGGACGGATGAGGAAATGGTCTGGGCCATGGATTATGTCATGGCTGTTAACGAAATGGACCGACTAATGTTGTCGGCCCCCACTCCCCGGACTGCTGCTGCTATCCCCACCCCCACCCCCCGGACTGCTGCTGCTATCCCCACCCCCACCCCCTACCACCAGACTACCCCCATCCCCATCCCCTACCACCAGACTACCCCCATCCCCTACCACCAGACTACCCCCACCCCTTCCCCAACTGAGGGGGACTTGGAAGCCCTCAGGGAAATTGAGGAGGAAGAACGCCTCTAGAGCCTTCCTTCCCCTCCTCGTGAGTACTGCTATTTCCACTCGGATGCGAGATCCGATGGACGGGATAGCTCACGTTCCGTGTCCCCCGTGTACCCCACACTCGAGGACTGGGACAACTACTCTCCATAGTGGAGAAAATTAGGATTAAATAAGTAATTTAGGAATATGTAATGTTTAAATAAGTAATTTAGGAATTCTCTAGTAGGAATATGTAATGTTTAAATAAGTAATTTAGGAAGTGTGTAACTTTTTTTTTTTAATATTAGTTGTGTGTTTTTATTATTATTTGTAATTTTTTTATATTTATTTGTCTTTTATTTTAATTATTTTGAATTAAAAGATTAAAAAAATAATAAAAAAATCAACCAATCACAATCAGGGGCTTTATAAATAAAGCCCCACCACTACACCCATTTTTCAGTTTCTCTCTCCACGCTGACTCAGCAGCCACGTGGACCAATCAGGAAGGGGGACTTTATAAATAAAGTCCCCCCACTACGCATGGTCTAATAACAACTCGCTAGGCAAGGTAACGATAACCGTTACAAACATGATAGTAGGTAAAGAGGGGGGAGAGGGGGTTTGCTACCTCTGAATTTTTTTAACTTTACTGATTTACATCAATCCTGCACTGCCACAACATTTAACTTAAACAGTTTTTTTGAAGACAACACTTTACTGATTCACTTCACTGAAAAAAACCCGTTCCATTAGAATAAAAAAAAATACAAAAAACATCAATTTAAAAAAACATGCAAACACCTAAAATCTACTCGTCGCATTCGCCTTCCACCCAATAAGAATCATATTTCCCTCTTAAATAAAGAAATTAATTTAATAGAAAATTATTAACCTGAAAGCCAAGCCCATTGACTATTACTATTACTATTTAGATTTTATAATGGGAGACTATGTTATTAAGTAGGGCTAATCATAGTTGTTAAAAGCCAGCGCCTTTTAAGCCTAAGCTCATTTTTTAGGCGAGGCGATGCATTTGCGCTTTGAATCGAGGAACTTGCACTTTGATTCTCCAGCCTCCAGGTGATGGTTTAAGCGTAGATTTCAGCCAGATTTCTACTTTTATCTAAGGAATGCTACTTCTATACACTAATAGATCAATATTTCAAAACTTTTGATACTAACTAGATGAAAAATAGTGTTATTTTAATATATTTTTACTTTATTTTCTTGTTCGCTTTTTTTTTATCTCAGACCCTCGTTGTTTTTGCGCCTCGCGCCTAGGCTATAGGCGAGGCCTATGCGCCTTGAGTGCGCCTAGCGCCTTTGATAACTATGGGGCTAATTACTATAATACCCTCGTTACCTTATTATATTTACCAATTATCTCTTTTCACCACCCACTTCTCCATGGGAGCCAAACCAGTGAAGAAAAAAAGGCTTCCAATAAAGAAATGGTCCACACATCCATAAAAATAAATATTTTTAATAAAGAGTCAACTTCACGGCTCGTTAACTACAACCATGAAATGGTTTACGAATCCATTACCAGCACCACCGGCAATGGTGTTACTATGCTGGTAGTGAGGTACTCATGATCAATTCTAGTGATGCCCCATCCCCTAAGATGGTAATCACATTTTGAATCGTCTCAACAAAAGGTAGTAATCACCTTTTGAACGCCCCACTTTGATGATTACGATCACCACATTAAATTCCATCCAAGATGATTGAGATCACCCTATATCTTTTCACTAAGTTGGTACATCATACAAATCTTCCATTAATTTTAGGGTTCACCTCTTTTCAATATGAGTGCTTGAATATAGTTTTCTCAAAACCAAATTTGAAAGATTAACTTCAATAAAAAATGGCGAAGCTCGCCTCCAAGGAGGAGAACGAGCCACCCCAAAACAACCTTACATCAAATTAAAATTACACCAAGATTCCCAATCACAATCATTATCCATAATTCTATGTTTATACCATAGTTTTCTCAAATGGCGTAAAAGGCACATTAAGTCGTAAGGTGAGCCTTGGGCCTTGGCTCAAGGCGCAAAAATAGTGCATGCCCGAGACAAGAAAAAGTCACGAATAAGAAAAATAAAAAGTAACTATAAAATATAAAAAAATTAATAAGTCTAATACACTAAATATAGAGATTAAAAAGATACAGAAAAAACTTCAAATATTAATAGTCTAAAATTTCTTGATGCGGAGGGTGGCTTGAAGCTGATTTGGTGTTCAAATGGAATGCTTGGGCGCCCCTTAAAATCAATTTCTTGATGTGGAGGACGGCTTGTGGTCGGATACCGGTTCTCTCGGAGTTGGTAAAAAGAGGCGTCCTAATTAATGATTCCTCCTGTGCTAGATGCGGGCTAAATGTGGAAGATGTGGATCATGCCTTTATGGGATGTATTTGGGTTCAAGCGATTTGGTGGAACTTTCTTAGGTGGATGAGGATTGATTGGAATGAGGAGATTCAATCTATGTCCGATATGATCAGCTACATTTTGAAGTGCCCAGGCTCAAAGAAGTGGAAAAGAATTGTCGACATGATAATGGCTGCGGTGATTTGGCGGGTATGTCTTGCGAGAAATGAGATGGTGTTTGAGCGCTCCTTTGTTCCGGTTATGAAGACTGTTGGTGCTATTAAAGAGGACTCGTTTGTGTGGATTTGTCATCGGACCAAACATCCGAATCCTTCTTGGGAACAATGGTCCATGTTTGATGTTTTGAGTCTTTTGTAATGTTTTGTTTGGTGCTCGTTTGTATTCTCAGCCATTGGCTGGCTCTTTATATTTATATATAAAGTGATTATTGTTCAAAAAAAATTTAATAATCTAAAATTAACAATTTTAATTAAATAAATAAGTAGTTTAACCGATTCTTTAGAGCATGTGTTATGGTCGCGCGCCCATCGTCACCTAGGACTCTTCACGGCCAAACACCACCCATTGGGGCATGATTGGTCGCGCAAACGGGTGGGGCGTTGGCTTGGTCACGACGTGAGAAGGATGGGGCTTATGGGGACTACTAAGAGTAGAGGGAGTGGGACGGGAGAGCTCTTCATTGCGGGGGGGGGGGGGGGGGGGGGGGGGGGACCACCGCCCCCTGCGGGTGTGGAGGAGCGGGGGGAAAAGGTATTGCGGGGAAGATTCAATGGGCATGGGGGCAAGTGTGGAATGTGTTGGCATGTTTGATTGGCTGGTTTTTTTTTTAATTAAATCTAACACACAAATAATAATAATAATAATATTCCTTTAACCCCCATCTTTCCACCCCCTTCCACTCCCCACAATCCCCCCCCCCCTACATGGGTCCCACAAGTACCACATGGCGCTTCACCCACCTCTTTCCCCCCTCCACCCCCAGGGTGTTTGGGATTGTGTTTTGAAAACGCAGATAATCAGTTTTTAGTGTTTGGATTGCGTTTTGAAAACGTAGATAATTAGTTTTTTAGGCTACCAAAACGCAATAATATATAAGCAGCTCAACCACTGTTTTTTTAAAACGCATAATCTGTTTTGAATAATCAAGCCCAAACGCCCCATAGTCTAAACAAAAGTACAAAATTGATGCAAAAGTGATAATATATTATTGGAGAGCAATTGGAAATAAAACACGTGTCCCACTCGCTCCTATTTCTTTTTTATTTTTTCATTTAAAAGTTATTTTTACAGGTAGTGGGCAATGACACCTCGTGGGATCAAACACATAAACATAAATGTGAAAAATAAGTGAGGGAGAACTCATTTTTACATGACATTGACGTGCACTAAAAACGTGAAACAATAACACTGTTGCTACAACAAGAAAAATGACCGGTATTAGGTTAGAAGATGCTTAGGATTATAAGTTAAGGGTATATTATGTTAAGGTTTAGGTCTTAAGATTGGATTCAGTTAAGGTTTTGGATTTGGTTCTGAGAATGGGGGTCTTCAAGCTCCTGGAAGGGACCTGCACAAAGGTAGCAGACACCGTTAGCCTTAACGCAGGAGGGAGCCTCCTGCGTTTGGACTCCGGCGTGAGAATAAGTACGTATTCATTTGGAGTTGGGAAATAATGAAGTAGAGAGTATAAGAGTAGAGAGAAGAAGTGAGAAGTGTGTGTGGAATGTCTACCTAAGGGTCTCCTTATATAGGCAGTCGAATTCTGCCCAGGAGCTCCCTCAGGGTAGCTTCCCTATCATACCTGGATGTGTTTTGACCCTCTTTTAGTTCCCAGCAGTGAGACTTTTCCCTTTTGGGATATTTTCAGCTTTTATCTTTTCCAATACAAGGTATGGAGCTGTGTGATGTTTTGTCCCTTGCAAAGATAATAAGCCAAAATCCCTTTTTACATTTCCAAGACATTTTACTGTTTGCTTTCTGCCCTGAGGCTCCTATACGGCAGGTCAGCTGCCTTATATCAGCTCCACTAAGTCAGGCAACCTCTTAATCAAACTTATTTTGCTTATCTTTTTGACGAGAGGTCTAGACGTTGTCGTTTTAGGACACACGTCATCAGCCCCCCAGTCATAAGCATTTGTAAAGAAGTTAGAAGTGCTTGTGACTTGTTCATTGTCATATTCCCTGGTGGTAACGCTGCTCGAGCTGAGGTTAGCACCGGGTAATTTTTATAAACCCCTGGCTCCCTTATGGGAGCGTTGGTTTGTTATTTTTTCTTTCATCAAATTTCGTGCAAGCTTTTGGCCTTGCATTTGTCATGATGGTCTGATTTTTTTATTTAATATGGCTATCCACCATTACTCCCTAGGGAGCAGACGAGTGTCCCATCAGCCGTCCCAGACGACTGTTGACATGACAAGGGGCTAGGCTGACGTCATCCCCTAGGACAGCTGAATGATGGTTTCCCTTGGTAACCGTTTAATGCCATTAAATTCAAATTTTAAATCTCTTATAAAGAGATAACCCCTCTTTCTTCTCCATTTCATTCCTAAACTAGAAAACCGTCACTTTCTCTCCCACGATTATTTTTCAACCGGCGATCTTCTTTTCTTCCCTATAAATCTGGTAAGTAACTTCTCTCTTTTTTCATACCTTGCCTTTCATTATGTCGAAAACTGATCTCGCGACTCAATTTACTCGGCTGTCTAAGTCCGATGTTGAGCGATTCTGTACTGAGATCGGTATTCCTTTGTCTTTTAATCCTACTGTTCCAAAGGGGAAAACCCCTGTGACCTCCGTTCCTACTGGCAAGGTGGCGGTGTATACCCGTCAGTTTGATCAGGGTAACCTTAGGTACCCCTTTTCCACCTTTTTCCTTAATGTTTTAGAATATCATCAACTTTCCCTTGATCAGTTGTGCCCATCCGGAGTTGCAAGGATTTTGCACTTCGAGATAGTGTGTCGCTGCCTTGGTCATAAGCCTTCCTTGGCCATGTACCGGCAGTTTTTCAGATTGGCTAAAAATGGGAACTGGTTTACCATTGAGAAGACTCAATGTGAACCGGCTCTCATTTCTAGTGTCATCGGGATTGTTTCCTCCTGGAAAGACAAATTCTTTTTCTTAAACTCTGACTTCCTACCTTTTAAAACTCCTCAGAGATCTTCGGATGCTCTCCTGAATGAGAAGGAGCCTGAACCTGGTACTCTCGACCAAGTGTTGTTGGAGAAGCTGCGTAGCTTTCCTACTCGTCTTCGTACCTTCCCTGAGGATTTTCTGGTGATGGTGGGCTTGAGTGTCAACTGGGATGATCTTGGGACTGACCCGGTGATATATCATGGTGGGAAGGGTAGGTGTCTCCCTGTCTCCTCTTTGGTATCCTAATCCTTGTTATGTTGTCTGACCCTTTTGTCTTTTTTGCAGAAATGAGCACTTTGGATTTTCTGGCTTTGGATGATATTGCTGATGTGAAATTCAAGGTTCGGAGCGTTGCTGAGGGTCAGAATGTTGTTGTGAAGACTGAGCATGTTCGTTTCAAGGGAGTGTACACAAGTGTGATCACATCGTCTGTTGCTGCTACAGAGCCTCCTGTGGAGAGGTCTGTTACTGCCCGTCGCTCCAGCAAGCGACTTCAGACTGCTTCTTCGGGTCAGGGGGCTTCTTCTGTTGTGCCCTTGGTTTTAGGAGATGAAGATGAAGATTCTTCTCTGATTTCTTCAGCGTTGGGGTATACCCCTGCCCCTGGGAAGGGCAAGCTGACATTGTCCTTCCCGAAGAAAGACGATGTTGTTTTCAAGAAGCCAAAGGACGTTGCTGCCCCAGGTCCAAGTTCAAAGTTATTGCCAGTCGAAGGAGGTGAAAGTTCTAAAGCTGCCGTTGAAGATGTTTCTGATGCTCCTGCCCAGCAGGAGCCTGGTGAAGGAGTGTTTGTGCCAGATTGGGAGATTAAGCCTACTGATTTGTTGAAGAAAGCTTCCGTGTGTTGTGATCTGATAGACCATTGTGTTCCAGATGCTGAGAGAGAGCTTCACAAGGAATGGACAGACAGGGACGTGATGAAGAAGATGTATTATCACTTCGGGCAATTCCTATCTTTGTTCCCGGATGGTATGGCCAGGTGGGGGGAGTTGATGGCAAGGAGGGAACAAGTGGAGGAGTTTTTTGAAGAGCATGAGGCCGAGTTGGTTAAGGCGAGGGAGGAGTTGACCAAGCTTGCTGCTCGGGAGAAGGACTTGGTTCAAGATGGCTGTGTCGAAGACTCAGCTTGGCTTAGAGAAGGAAAAATTTGAGAAGATGTTCAAGGGTCTTCATGATGAGAAGGCTAAAGTTGCAGAGGAGAGGGAGGGGTTGGCTCGGGCACGTCAGGCAGTTAAGCAGGAGTTGGCCTCGGTGGAGAGGGTGGGAACAGAGCTTCGAGTCCAGGTGGACCGTTTGACCGAAGAGAAAGAGTAGCTGGTCTCCAAGGGGGTAGCTCGCTTTGTCACCAACCTCCTGCACTCCCAAGAGTTTAATGCTCCTCTGGCTGACATTTATGCAAAGGCCATAGCTTTCGGTCGCCATGGAGGGATTCAAGCCGGCTTTAAAGCGGCTCGGGAGGGTCAGGATCTTGAAGAGCTGCCATCCTTTAAGCCTTCTTCCGGTGATGAGTTTGTGAATGCTGTGAAGGCAATGGAGCTTGCAACTTATCCCTATATCTCTGCTATTGCCAAGGCTTCTGAGCAGCCTCTCTCCTTCCTTCAAGACTTGGAGCCGGAGGGCCTTAAAAAGGATGTGGCCGACCAAGTGTTTGGCTCCTATGTGTCAAAAAGGCCTCTTATGATCATGCTGGAGGGAGCTGACGGTGGGGAGGGTAGTTCCAAACGTATAAAACCTGCTAGTTCTTCCAAGGTTCCAAATTTGGAGCAGGTATTTGAGAGTCCTTCCCCCCTACAAGCTCTGGAGGTCGAGTCTCTCCCTCCTTCTAGCGAAGATGATCCCTTTGCCGGTCTTGACACAGAGGGCCTTTATGATGATGTTGGTAACCGAGCCTTGGCTCCCCCTGGTGAAGATGCTGCCACCCATGAAGCCGAAGACCCAGCTACCCCGTGACTTGCCTTAGTTATGTTTTCAAGTTTTTAGCATGTCTTTTGTAATCGAACTATGCTGTACTCAGCCCTTGGGGCTTTTAATTTTTATCTTTTAATGGAATGCTCCCCCCTAAGGGGTGATGCTTTATCTATGTTTATTGCTTCGTTGTTTTGACTTTGTTACTTGTCGTTCATAGTGTTTGCAATGTCTTTAACTTTTCTCCCAAAGGTGGATGCTGCAGTCATCCAACTTAGGATACTTAGCTAAGGAACCGATGCAATGCTCATCCTATCAGCTTTTTTCGTTTATGTTTTAAACTTTTTTCAAACGGTTTCTTAGTGTTATGTTCGTTTTATATTAAGTGTGAACATGTGGGAGCTGTCTTGGTGTGAGGAGCTCACCCTCTTTCATGGGTTTAGGTATTCCTTCTAAGGACTTGTCCCATGGAGTCGTGGATTGTATTAGGGACTCACCCTGTATACAGGAAGGTTACTTAGCCTTGTTACCTGTTGAGCAGTTGTGGCCTGGGAGCTCATCCCCGTTTCATGGGTAGGTATAGCGCCGGATCCCATGGAGCCTGGTTTGGAGGGGCTCACCCTTTGATAAGATAAGCGACAAGTTAATAATTTGAAACATAATTCATTCATTCATCATGACTTTGATGGTACAAAAGAGACGTTTACAACTTTCAAACATAGAAACGTTTTAGATGTTTGTCACTCCAATGCCTTGGAATCATGTTGCCAATAGGGTCAGCTAGCTTGTAGGATCCCCCTTTGTGGGCTTCTTTTACGACATAGGGACCCTCCCATCGAGGACCCAATTTCCCTACATTCTGCTGCTTGCTAGCTTCATTGCATCTCAACACGAGGTCTCCTGGCCTAAAGGCCTCTTTCTTCACCCTTGTGTTGTAGTATGCTTCGAGTTTCCTTTTGTACCTTGCTTCCCTGATGGCGGCTTGGTCTCTTGATTCTTCAAGTAGGTCCAGATTGAGCAGGACCTCCCTTTGATTGTGGTGAGCATCTTGGCGAGCACTTCTTCCTGAGCTTACCCCTATCTCGGCTGGTATGACAGCTTCGCTTCCAAAGACGAGGCTATATGGGGTCCTTTGATGGCTTGTCTTTTCCATGGTCCTTATGGCCCACAGGACGCTGGGGAGCTCATCAATCCATTTCTTGCCATATCTCCCTAGTCTCGTTTTAATTCCTTCAACGATGCTTCTGTTCATCCGCTCAACTTGTCCATTGGACTGGGGGTAAGCTACTGAGCTGAAGACCTGCTTGATGCCTAGCTCGGAGCACCAGCTGCTGAAAGGTTTATTGGCAAATTGCTTCCCATTGTCTGTCACCATCTCCCCTGGTAGACCGTACCTGCAGACTATTTGCTCCCATACAAAGGTTATCACATGTTTTCCTGATATGGTAGCCAATGGTTTAACCTCTGGCCATTTGGTAAAGTAGTCTACTGCCACGAGAAGGAACTTCAATTTTCCTGCGGCCTGCGGGAAGGGACCCACAATGTCCATCCCCCATTTGTAGAAGGGCCATGCCGAGATAATGGGGACAAGGTCATGCTTGGGGTTGGTCTTGATCGGTGTTTGTAGCTGACAGGCTTCACATCTTCGAATTGTTTCGGAGGCATCCTTGTGCATGGTGGGCCAGTAGTAGCCCAAGTTCATGAGCTTTGATACCACGGACCGTGGCCCAGAATGCATGCCACATATGCCCTCGTGTACCTCCCTGATGAGGTAGTTACTCTGGTTGGGGCCCACACATCTTAGTAGGGGTGCCAAGTACCCCTTCTTGTAGAGCTTGTCATCTTCGATTACATATTGCCTCGCCTTTATGACCAACCGCTTAGCTTCCAGCTCGTCTTCTGGCAGCTTCCCTTCCTTCAAGTAGGACATTATGGGTGTCATCCATGTGGAGTCTGTTTCGGTGACCACATCTTGTACTTCTCTGTCATCAATGGATGGTTCTTTCAGCACCTCAACTAGGACCTTCTTGGTAAGGTGAGCGAAAGTCAAGGAAGCCAGCTTGCTGAGGGCATCTGCCTGCTTGTTCTTAGTCCTTGACACTTGCTCCAATGAGAACACTTTGAATTCTTTGATGAGTTCTTTGACCTTGTCCTTGTACCTAATCATTGAGGGTTCTTTGGCTGTGTATCCTCCATTTACCTGCTTGACTACAAGATTTGAATCAACGAAGACTTTTAGCTCTTGTACCTTCATTGTTTTTGCCAATCGCAACCCGGCAAGGAGGGCTTCGTATTCAGCAGCGTTGTTGGTGCAGGGGAAGTCCAGACGGAGGGCATAAGTGTATTCGGTTCCGTGGGGGTCCCTGATGACACGACCAGCCCCGGAACCTTCTACACTTGAGGCTCCGTCAGTGAAAAGGCACCATTTCCCCTGGAGATCAGGTTGCTCCACGATCTCGTTCATTTCTTCATCTGCCTGCAGGTGGGGTAGCTCAGCAAGGAAGTCAGCAAACACTTGTCCCTTGTAAGCCCTTCTCGGTAGGTACTCTATCTTGTGTTCCCCTAGGCCAATGGCCCATTTGGCTAACCTCCCCGAGTCTTCTGGTTTTTCTAAGATGGCTCGTATGGGCTGATCTGTGATGACCTTCATGGGATGAGCCTGGAAGTACCGTCTTAGTCTCTTGGCGGTGTGTACAAGTGCCAATACAAGCTTCTCTATGGGAGTGTAGTTGATTTCAGAATCTTTGAGGGCTCTGCTGACAAAGTATACTGGAACTTGTTCTTTTCCCCGGTCAACCAAGAGGACTGAGCTCACAGCCTCCGCTCCTGCAGACAAATAAACTGTTATTACTTCCCCTACCTCAGGGGCTGCCACTTCAGGCAGGGAAGCTATGTGTTTTTTGAGTTCCAAGAAGGCAGCCTCTGCCTCAGCTGTCCACCGGAAATCCTTTTTATCGACACAGTTTTTGAGTGTTTTAAAGAAAGGTAAGGATCTTTCTGCGGACTTGGGCAAGAAACGTTTTAAGGCAGCAATTTTACCGTTGAGGCTCTGCACTTCTTTCTTTGTGGTAGGAGACTTCATATCAAGGACCGCTTGGACCTTGCTTGGGTTTGCTTTGATGCTTTGTTTTCCAACGATGTGGCCTAGAAATTTCCCCTCCTCGAACCCGAAGGAGCACTTGACAGGATTGAGCTTCATGTTTATTCTTCGAAGGTTGTCAAACGTTTCTCGGATGTCTTGGATCATGGCCTCCCCAGATTTGCTCTTGATGACAAGGTCATCCACATAAGCTTCCATATTCCTTCCAATTTGCTTCGAGAAAGCCTGGTCCACCAACCGTTGGTAGGTGGCTCCCGCATTTTTCAGACCGAAGGGCATCTTCTTATAGCAAAAAATCCCCTTGTCGGTATGGAAGGCTGTCTTTTCTTCATCTTCTTGCTTCATTTGAATCTGGTGGTATCCCTTGTAGGCATCCAAGAAGCACTTGTATTGGAAGCCGGCGAGAGAATCCACCTTCCAATCAATTTCGGGCAAGGGGTAGCAATCCTTAGGGCAGGCTTTGTTGAGATCCTTGAAATCGACACACATCCTCCAAGATCCGTCTTGCTTGGCAACCATGACCGGATTTGCTACCCACGAATGATATTGAACCTCCCTTAGGATGTCTGCTTCTACCAGTTTTTCCACCTCCTGACAGGCAGCTTGGCTCCTTGCTGGGGCCAAGCTCCTTTTCTTTTGGACAACTGGTTTGTATGAGGGAGCTATGTTGAGAGAGTGTTCAGCCATATCTCTGGGGACACCTGTCATGTCTCCGGGGCACCAAGCGAACACGTCTTGACTATCCTGCAAAAGGTTAATTAGTTCACTCATAACCTTATCGGGAAGCAGGTTGTTTACTTTGATGGTCTGCTCCTGACAGGCAGCATTAATGCTAACTTCCCGGATGGGACCATTGCTTGATGCTTCCGGACTCTTGGAGCCTTTGTTCTCTTCCACGGAGGATATCAAAAGAGCCTCTGCCGTTGGCTTCAGGGTTGCAATTCCATTAGGAGTGGGGAGCTTCATTAAGCCATGGGTTGTTGATACGACCGCACCGAAAGTGGCGATTCCCATTCGTCCAATGAGAACGTTATAGCTTGAAGGGTACCTGATAACAGAGCAAGTCAACTCTTCTGTCTTTGACAGTGAAAAGATGACAATGTTATTTGAAGGGTACCTGATAACGGAGAATGTTAGCTCCTCAGTCCTTGATAAGTCTCCGTCTCGGAAACAGACGCTAAGTGTGAGCTTCCCTAGGGGATGTACTCGTTCCCCTGAGAAACCCACCAGCGAGGCGTCGGATGGTTTGAGCTTGGACTTGATCTCCGGGCTCAAGGATTCAAAGCATCGTTCATACATCACCTCTGATGAGGCTCCACATGTGACAACCGGCAAATTTCGTTCAACGATTAACGTGATTCTAATCATGTTTTAGAAATAATTAACATGGTTTAAGGTTAATTATGGTTAGTTGAGCTAATATGAGTCCTATGATGTCCTTTTGAAAGTTCGTTGAAGTCTTGATGCCTCTAAAGGAAGACTTCGCGTGTTTAACGTAACGAACTGACATCAGCAAAAATTTGTCAAACTGGAATAACATAAGCTTATTCTATGAAAATACGACACGTATTTACTATCGATGCGAACGGATGTGAAATCGGCGTGGTAAACGGCCAAAAACGCAGCGTTTTGGAGAACGCGGAGAGGAACTGACGTGGGATTCGAACGTCGAAACGCGTGGTTTTAACCGTTATCGAACTTTCGGAATAATTATTTATTATAAATAATTTCATTTAATTAATTTCGAAAGTAAACAGGTCGTCTAAATGAAGGATAGCTCGACCGAATCGATTTACGCGATTTTAACGCATGTTCCGTTTTTCACGCGTCGAGTTACGAGAATAATAACTAAATTGCTCGGTTTAGTTGTGTTTTTAATTACGAACAAAACCGAATGATTTTTATAAATTACTTTCGAGCCTAATAATAAACCGAAGCGAAAAACGTTTATACGGGTTCGATACGCGGTGCACAACCCACCTAACCCTAACCCTAAGTATAAAAGGCATCATATGCTTCTTCTTCTCCATTTGTGCAGCCATACCCGCCCCCCCTCTCTCTCTCTACTCTCTCTCTCTCTAAAACCGGGTATACCACCCTCTCTCCTCGAACTCTCCCTTTCTCCTCACTGGTACAGAAGCAACAACCACCCAACCCGCGTCGTGGGTGCAGATCGTCCCTGTTGTGGTGGTTACGGGGTGGAAGACGCTCGGAGGTGGTGGTTTTACGGTATAAAACGATGGGTTCTGGCCTGAAAGGGTGGTTGTGGAGGCGTTTATAGGTGGTGGAGGTTGTTCAAGAGGAAAGGGTGACGATCGGTGCCGGTACGGTGGAGATGGCTTTGGTCCGAGGAGTGCAGCGGGTGGTTTTCTTGGTGGTTTGGCGGCCCGATCTGTTCCGTTTTGGTCGGGTTTGGGGTGGTGACGGGATGAAGTGGCCGATTTGGTGGTGTTTTTAGGTGGTTCGGCTGTGCGGTGGTTTTATAACCCAAAACGGGCAGAAACAGTAGCGAAAGAGGGCAGATCGGGCTGTTGTAGTCAGTGTTGAGCTGTCGTGGTTGTGTGGGTTCGAGTGCAGAGGTGGCAGCGGCCCGATCGTGGTGGTTCTAGGTGGATCCCGGTGTTTGGGTTGGTCGGGTAGCAGGTTGTGGGAGTTTTGGAGATGGTCCGATGGGTCTGTGGTGGTCCCGAGGTAGAAGAAGACAGGCCGGGTGGTGTTTAAAGGTGGCTTCGGGTCGTGGTGGTTGGTCCAGCGGGTTAGGTCTCGGGTCAGATCTGACCCGGTTTTGATCGAAGTTCGGGTTATGGTCGAGTCATTGTCCCGATAGGTTAGCTGGCTCGGGATGGTTCGGGTTGGGTTGGTTTAACCTCGTGTTTTGATGCTCGAGTCAATGGTGGGTTCGTTTGGGCCCGGTTGGTGCATCTTGGTTCGGGTCAGATCCGGTCAGATCTGGTGAACCCGTGGTTAGACGGGTTAGATTCGGTTTGGTCAACTCTGGTCAACGCACGGTCAACGGTCAGATCTGGGCTCGTCAACTCGTAGATCGAGACGCGCCTGTAGTATCGGTATAATTATGTTCGTATTATTTCGTTTATATTTTAGAAAAATATATTTATAAATATATCATCATTACGAACAAGTAGCTTTAACTCGCGAAACGAACCGATAAAAATATTAACGAAAAGTATCGTAAGTTAATATGTGTATATTGGTCGCGACTTGTGTTTTTGTTGGACTAAGTAGTTATATAAATATAAGTGTATATTATATAGTCGTCAAAACGCATAAACGTCTAGTTTGAAATCGGAAATTGTATTGACGGATTTATCGTCTTGTGTTTAGAATGGATTTTGGGAAATTGTAGACAACTTGTGTTGTCTGGTTCTTGCAAAAACAGAGGAAACTCTGCCGAAATTTATAAAATCCGAAGCGCAACGAGGTTAAAATCGTTGTGTATGTTTTCATAAATACATTTTCCAAGTGCTTTGATAAATGCATTTATACAAATTCGCGACGTTTTGACGAAGATCATTGGAAACAATAATAGTCGATCCCGAACAATATTTGCAAAACACATATATAGTTTTGTCGAGCGTCAATTGTGTCAACTTCAATGATTTTTGGTAATCAAAACATTAAACATTGTTAAATATACGGATTTGAAATACGTAGACGCTTAACTTATTCGGGAGAAATTATTTAAAAGTAATGCTTCGAAACACTTAAAACACTCGGATTTTGGGAAGCGAAATAACAAATGTTATTAGTCAATTTTAATAATTATACTTATGTTTCTTCAAAGTATATTGCCCAAAAATAATAATACAAGGCAACTACATTTATCCGATTTACGAGACAAGCTATTACTCGGGATGAGTTATGCGTTTCGTAGTAGTAGTCCAACATGGTTTACACACGAATAGTAACAGGCGCGCGACTTGGGTACTATGTCGTATGTGAACACATGAACTATGATAAGTCACGATCGGTTCGTCGAGTTAAAACACTTAAAGACTCGGGTTAGTACACACGAGTCTAGATAGTTGAATAAACTATCTTTTAACCGGAAAATAAGCTAGATTTATATGTGATAGACTTTAAGGTGTCCCTTAATGGTAATTAGGGCTCGAGGAAGTCGGTCAAAGCTTTGGATTTTATTTGCTAGCTAAGCATGGAAATTAAGGTGAGTTTCACGGCCCCATTTTACTGTTTTAACTGGGGGGAAAGATATGTTTGTCAAAATTATCACATATTGAAATGTTTTCAAAGGTTAAAATGTGGTAAGTGGCATGATGAGTACTTGAGTTTTTGGTCGCCACTCGGGGTTGGGTCCTCGCTACTGTAACCATTAATTCAGGTAAAATGAAACCAAAGGAATATTTGGATAGTACTATCGGTGCCTGACGAGGCCCACCTCTGGTTGATAGCGTCAACCCGGTAAAGACAAGAGGTGCACGTATTCTGAACTTAAGTCGTTGGGTTCCGAGAAACGACTTGGAGCGGGGCATAATTATTAGTCTTGGTTTGGTTATGGGACTCAGGGGATTGCTTATCATCATAGTTTGTAGGAGCTAGCTACTCCATACAAAGGCCACCAAATGTGCTGGATTGCACAGGATGTAAAAATGTGCTGGATTGCACAGGATGTAAAAATGTGCTGGATTGCACAGGATGTAAAAATGTGCTGGATTTGCACGGGATTTAAAAACGTCGTACTTACGAAACTAAAACCTGTGAACTCACCAATATTTTATATATTGACGTCTTTTTAAACATATCTTTCAGGTAACTAAGTGCTGAACAGGTATGCGGCTAGTACGGTGGAATCCGGGATGTCGGACACTGGTTGGGGGTTTCATCTATTGTTACCATCGGGTTGGGACATAAACGGAAACGCCCCACTTTAAACTTAATGTTTGTGAATTTAAGTAGTGTTTGAAACCAGGTATCCCTTCCCGACATCTTAATATAATGATCTTTTCTAATTAAATATAGTTTGTGTTAATCTTGACTTTGATATGCTTTCGAGCGTCGCGCCACGTGTTTCCGCCATTGGCGTGGTGTGACAGAAGTGGTATCAGAGCCAAGGTTATAGCGAACTAGTATTTTTGAAAAATCTAGACTATAACCAGTTTTGGCTCGAAAACGGAGTTTTCAAAAATAAAACACAACGAAATATATTTAGAAAAGAAAGAAAATTGTACATGGATTGTACAAGGGGAAATTCCGACCGACTAGCCATGTGTGTCAATATATAAAATGTTAGAAAATAAGGATAGGAATGTTTAAATTGTGTAGAGATCCGATTTTCTAACTAGTGCTAGTTAATGCATATAAGTAGTACAGATAGCTTGCCTGTAAGGATATCGTCTCACACTTCACTTTAGTCCGCACTTTTGCATCGGTTACCGACATCGACAAGCGGGAAGGACAAGCGGTGGTCTACGACGAACTCACCCGCTTACCTGCGGACGGGATGATCGGAAGGGCTAACCTTTATCGTGCTAGTGGACGTTGTCGTGTTGCTGATGATGGGAAGGCAAAGCTAGTCTAGGTCCTTTATTGTGTGAAATCTTTGTTTTGGATCAGGAAGCTCGGAACTAGCGGGCACCAAAATTACCTGGCAACACCGATTATCATTGCGGGTGCACACGTAATAATAACTTGTGGTGCACGGTAACCTAGGTGGGCGCTAGGGCTGGGGTTGGTGATCACTCCTTGCCTTGTCTATTCTTGTACTGTAGGGTCAGTCTTAGCTTTTGATTGGCCAACGGGCTAAAAGGGAAGTCTTGTTGATATCCCTTGATTTTGATCCTCGCAAACTGAATGAGCTTTCTTCAGCATTACCTCTAAGGTACGAACACGGAAGAGCTCGGACGTCTACTTCATATGAGTAATCTGACGTAAACCCTCGCATCGGATAAGGACAGGAGACGAAACTTCCTTGTATAGGAGTTTAATGCCTCCGCACGAAGTTCTTCGATGGAGCGGACATACGAGGATGCACTGCCTGCCGAAGAGATGAATGCTTGGTACGATGCGTGGAACGCTAAACTTGGAAACCAGTAAAGACCGAGGGTGCGTCCCTGCAAAACCAGTGCGTTTTGAGCACGGGACCCTGTGTGGATCAGTATTGAGATTAGTTGCCCGTGTGCTGCTGTATTATTACTGTGAGTAAGTCATTCTTGATCTAACACATGCCCAAGTTGTCTTCAAGGGTCAGGCGTTCCTTCCCCTATCGGAGGGTAAAATCGTCCTTGCGGAGTTAATAGGCTTGATCATCTTTATCTAGAAGGCATGATAGCCCGCGTCTAAATCAACAATGTCGATCGGCAAGATCCTAGTATATTTATTTAAATGGGAAAATAAATATATGGTAAAGTGAGCCGAGTCGGGTGTTGAAAATGAATTATCGATCGGCAAGATCCTAGTATATTTATTTAAATGGGAAAATAAATACATGGTAAGGTGAGCCGGGTCGAGTGCCGAAAACGAAATATCGATCGACAAGACCCTAGTATAATTATTTAATGGGAAAATAATTATACGGTAAAGTGAGTCGAGTCGATGGTCGTAAAATACAATGTCGAATCGACAAGACCCTAGTATAATTATTTAAATGGGAAAATAATTATACGGTAAAGTGAGTCGAGTCGATGGTTGTAAAATGTAGTGTCGAATCGACAAGATCCTAGTATAATTATTTAATGGGAAAATAATTATACGGTAAAGTGAGTCGAGTCGATGGTCGTAAAATACAATGTCGAATCGACAAGACCCTAGTATAATTATTTAAATGGGAAAATAATTATACGGTAAAGTGAGTCGAGTCGATGGTTGTAAAATGTAGTGTCGAATCGACAAGATCCTAGTATAATTATTTAATGGGAAAATAATTATACGGTAAAGTGAGTCGAGTCGATGGTCGTAAAATACAATGTCGAATCGACAAGACCCTAGTATAATTATTTAAATGGGAAAATAATTATACGGTAAAGTGAGTCGAGTCGATGGTTGTAAAATGTGGTGTCGAGTCGACAAGATCCTAGTATAATTATTTAATGGGAAAATAATTATACGGTAAAGTGAGTCGAGTCGATGGTGGTAAAACGAAATGTCAAATCGACAAGATCCTAGTATAATTATTTAATGGGAAAATAATTATACGGTAAGGTGAGTCGAGTTGATGGTTGAGAAATGTAATATCGAGTCGACAAGGTCATAGTATATTTATTTAATGGGAAAATAAATATATGGAAAGGTGAGTCGAGTCGATTACGGGAAAAATGAAATCTCGACTGACAAGATCCTAGTATGACTACTTAATGGGAAAGTAGTTATATGGTAAAGTGAGTCGAGTCGGAGATAATTTTACCCAAGTCAGTTAATATATATGGAGACATACATATATATTGAATATAGGATCACGACGTGCGTTTTGCGTCTGAATCCGTCATAATACTCGGAGAGTGAAACCACATTTCGGGAGCCGAAATCGTAAAGCGTGTGACACGTAATTGTCAAGTGTCACGGAACGCTCTGGCAGACATCGAAACTCCCCCTCGAAAACCAAATAACGGACTACTGGAAGTGGTCACGTTATTCTGTCAACTAAACTTACCCATGGGACGGCAATTCCATTGCTCATGTTGCAATGTTGAACGTCCGCTACCCTCGTCAGGATGACGAGACTGGTTGTTTATTTGGGGTGGCAATTGATGCGAAGTGTTTTCCATCAGTCCCCATAGATATTGGGACGTTGCGTCCCTTTGTCACGGTGTTTTATAAACTAAGGTTGCGAGATCCACTCGTCATGGACAATGTGACTTGTCTGATCTCTTGTCATATTTCGAAACTCTCACTGCGTAGCCTATCAGGAAGAAAGTTCGCTGGCCCCGCATAGGTGTCGGAGAGGCATTTCAGTGGATGACTATCGGTACTAGGGCCAAATAACATGCAAGAGGACCCTAATGAGAAGGATGACTCGGCTGAATTGCCAGAGTCTGTATCGTTTTTTTTTTATTTTATCGTGGTGTCTCGATAAATCATGATCCTTCTACCTCTACTATTCTCGTTGTGACCGATATTTTTGATACTGGAGAAGATGTAGCTTGGTTTCTAGGTCCATGGATACTATTTACCACACATCTAATAGCTACGACGGGTCTAAGGTTTCTGCTGAGCCTGATGTTGTTGCTGCCATCGTTGTTCTATGGCCCAAGCGAATATTGTCGTCGCTGCTGAGAGTGTAGCTCATGCTGAGCGTGTTGAGGATGTTTCTATGGCTGTTGTCAAGTTTGATGTTACTGTTGTTTCGAAGGCTCCTGCCAAGATCATTGCCATTGACATAGATATCTCTAAGACCCTTGCCAAGCCGCTATGATCATGTTTGTGTCACGATGGAGTTCGTTGCCATTAACTCCATTTTCTTTGAGGTTTCGTTGAACCGCTCGTTATCATTCCCTGGCTCCTGCCAAGAATGGTTCTCAAGCTTGGGTTAAGTCTGTCAATGGTACAGTCGCCATTATTCGAGTGACTTATATCGAGCCTGCAGTCGTTTTCCCTAAGGACGACGTCGGCCTAATAAGTCTACTAAATTATGTGGAACCCATTGTTCCCATTTCTGTTGTGATGGCGGATGCCTTTGGTGATCCAATCGTTCCTACTAATGAGCCTATGGAGTATAGGTTTGTGGCTGAGGATATGAATAAGGATTCTATCACCATAAGTAAGCTGAAGCGCACAGGGGTGCGTGCTCACCGTAATAGAGCTTCTTGTAGTTATGTATAGTGGACTCGCTAGGTTGTGTGTCGTCCTGCTGTCGTGAATTCATGTTGTGGTGTTACCCCTAACGATTGTGCATTCTTGTAGTTGCACAGTTTTGCCGACTGCATATCCGTGCGGTTGCGTTTCACTGTCGGCGGTGCAGTCCTGTTGTTGTGCTGCTCCTGCAGTGGTGTAGCCTAGTTATCGTATTTCTCTGTGTCATGCGGTCCATGTTGTGGTGTAGCCTTGATGTCGTATTTCTCAGTGTCATGCCGATGACTACGGGAATAACAGTGTGGACCCACCCACGGCGAGTGCATTGGTGGAGTCCCCGGTACGTGATTCGGAAGTCTTATGAAACCCTGAATCTAGAAGGGCATGTAGCATTGTCTACTCTATAAGGGTGCTACCCTACCATGATGAGATCTTCGATCAACTCAGCCCTTCGATTGATGTTATCCTGCTAATGGTAGGTTTATCTTGTCTTGGTGTCGTTACGTAGATTCTTGGGATAGTGGAACCCTTTCGACCTTGGGTCGATACGGGTGTTCCCAGTTATTTTTCAGTAGCATTGCTAGCGCCAGAGCAAAATCCCCTGTCCTGGACAGACACTGTTAGAGACGCCATGGTAATATGAGCTGCCAGGTTAGTGCGTTTAGTACCTGACTAACCAAGATGAGCTCGAAAGCTTACATGTTGCACCCATGCGTGTGACTACCTGAGTCGTTGAATGGGATGCCTTATTGGAGGGCTCAAGACTACTTCTTGTAGAGCGATCTCGGTCGTTTGTTGTTTTAAGTAACGATTTTGGCGCATGAAGCCGTCAAGCCCAAACGTGAGATCTGTGCCAGATGCATTCATCTATGACTCAATTTCACCTCTTACCTCGAAAGATCCCGGAAGATGGAATATTCAGCGAGTGAGGATTCCGGGTCAGGACTCCTTTCACTCAGATCTCTGCATAGGATCCGAAAGTCAATTTAAGGAACGTGTGTCCTGTATTGTTCAGAATTGACCTACTAGGTTGCTAATAACGATAGGACACTAGTGCTCGTGAGGCACATATAGCAGGACAAGCACTGGGTACCCTTGTTTCGGGTAGTTACCAATGCTCTGCTTACCGTCTCGAGGAAACCAACGTGTTGAAATGTTGTCGAGACCTTATCTTTTGTTTGTTGCTGCAACCATATCATGATGATTCATATACATCATCCTTATGTGACCAATGTGATGAGGTGATGCTAGCCTCTAGACATTTGTGTTTTAGTCGGCTTAAATTCTCGTGTATTGTGGAATTGTACGACCGTATGTTGAAGATACCCCGTCTACTGTCTGGGGAACTGAGGGGTGAAAGTGACGCAAAAACTTTCGACCACCATCAGTCCATATTAGGCGTCCTAGTACCACTAACCATAATCGCTCATACGAAAAGGTTGTAAGTGGATGCATGGTGGATTTCGGTCCATGTGAGGACACAGGATTACCATCCGCTACTATAAACAACCTGGAGCGTCCTCGAGAATGTCGACTGCTTTGTGATCTGGTAAGATCACCCGATTAGTGAAATTCAACGAACGAACCTAATGGCCTTGTCGCCTGAGGTGTCCGGTGACTGTGATGGGACGCAGGCAATGATCGATTGCTGTTTGGAACCTTCTCATCCCCTACTCGTTTGTAGTTATAATATGAGACATACGGATAGCCACCAATACTCTTGGAGAGTCGTGGCTAGACACTAGGTGTCAACTTTCACAATATCGGATTTTAGTAGTTATCCTACCCCAGGGTGTGCCAAACCTTGAACGCAAGTCTGGGACACTCAATTTGAGATGAGTACGGATTACCATTCTCGAACGAATGAATTGTTGTCCTGGACGGAAGTGCCCTGTGTGATACGATTAGTGTCGGTGGCAAATCAAATTCGTGTACTTCATCGCCAGAATTTCCTATGTGATAGGAATTATCACCCTAGTGTTCGGGGTGTGCTGCTCGAAGTCCTCTGGAGTGCATACGGGTACGTCTCTAGTACGTCGAATGGCAGACAGAGACATATACATGAACTGGCGTGAGTTCAAGAGGTGACCAACGAATCTGGTAGATTCAAATCTTCTTGAATAAGTGGCCAAACCGATCGGGAAGTTGTGCTAACAAGGGGTTAGCCTTAGGAACTTCAAATCGGTAAAGGACTTAGCTGAGTGCTATACTCTGAAAGGGTGTTGTTAAGCACGAGAACGGTAATGGAGTGACTTCGCTTAGTACTCCAGTGACTCGGATTTGTCAGTTAAAATTGGCCTTGCAACGAAACAAGCTCGAACTATCGCAAGAGCTTAGTGGGACACTCGACGAATCCCGCAGGTCTGGCTTGAGGAAGCATTGTCAATTCCTCAACCGACAGGATTCAGGTTGACGCAAAGCTCTACTATTTCGGGAAAACCGATATTTGTGCCGGATTGCGATACCCCAGAGCTCGGCCGTAGCCGACTCATGACATTGTGTTCGTTAGGACGCTAAGCGTGAACTGGAGTTCACGAAGAAAAGGGGTAATCGTGTGGGTTGCAAACATCCCGCCCTGTTCAAGGATGCTAATGTATCGGATGACTTGAACTGAATTCCGGGACGGAATTCTCTTAACGGGGGGAGAATGTGACAACCGGCAAATTTCGTTCAACGATTAACGTGATTCTAATCATGTTTTAGAAATAATTAACATGGTTTAAGGTTAATTATGGTTAGTTGAGCTAATATGAGTCCTATGATGTCCTTTTGAAAGTTCGTTGAAGTCTTGATGCCTCTAAAGGAAGACTTCGCGTGTTTAACGTAACGAACTGACATCAGCAAAAATTTGTCAAACTGGAATAACATAAGCTTATTCTATGAAAATACGACACGTATTTACTATCGATGCGAACGGATGTGAAATCGGCGTGGTAAACGGCCAAAAACGCAGCGTTTTGGAGAACGCGGAGAGGAACTGATGTGGGATTCGAACGTCGAAACGCGTGGTTTTAACCGTTATCGAACTTTCGGAATAATTATTTATTATAAATAATTTCATTTAATTAATTTCGAAAGTAAACAGGTCGTCTAAATGAAGGATAGCTCGACCGAATCGATTTACGCGATTTTAACGCATGTTCCGTTTTTCACGCGTCGAGTTACGAGAATAATAACTAAATTGCTCGGTTTAGTTGTGTTTTTAATTACGAACAAAACCGAATGATTTTTATAAATTACTTTCGAGCCTAATAATAAATCGAAGCGAAAAACGTTTATACGGGTTCGATACGCGGTGCACAACCCACCTAACCCTAACCCTAAGTATAAAAGGCATCATATGCTTCTTCTTCTCCATTTGTGCAGCCATACCCGCCCCCCCCCTCTCTCTCTCTACTCTCTCTCTCTCTCTAAAACCGGGTATACCACCCTCTCTCCTCGAACTCTCCCTTTCTCCTCACTGGTACAGAAGCAACAACCACCCAACCCGCGTCGTGGGTGCAGATCGTCCCTGTTGTGGTGGTTACGGGGTGGAAGACGCTCGGAGGTGGTGGTTTTACGGTATAAAACGATGGGTTCTGGCCTGAAAGGGTGGTTGTGGAGGCGTTTATAGGTGGTGGAGGTTGTTCAAGAGGAAAGGGTGACGATCGGTGCCGGTACGGTGGAGATGGCTTTGGTCCGAGGAGTGCAGCGGGTGGTTTTCTTGGTGGTTTGGCGGCCCGATCTGTTCCGTTTTGGTCGGGTTTGGGGTGGTGACGGGATGAAGTGGCCGATTTGGTGGTGTTTTTAGGTGGTTCGGCTGTGCGGTGGTTTTATAACCCAAAACGGGCAGAAACAGTAGCGAAAGAGGGCAGATCGGGCTGTTGTAGTCAGTGTTGAGCTGTCGTGGTTGTGTGGGTTCGAGTGCAGAGGTGGCAGCGGCCCGATCGTGGTGGTTCTAGGTGGATCCCGGTGTTTGGGTTGGTCGGGTAGCAGGTTGTGGGAGTTTTGGAGATGGTCCGATGGGTCTGTGGTGGTCCCGAGGTAGAAGACGACAGGCCGGGTGGTGTTTAAAGGTGGCTTCGGGTCGTGGTGGTTGGTCCAGCGGGTTAGGTCTCGGGTCAGATCTGACCCGGTTTTGATCGAAGTTCGGGTTATGGTCGAGTCATTGTCCCGATAGGTTAGCTGGCTCGGGATGGTTCGGGTTGGGTTGGTTTAACCTCGTGTTTTGATGCTCGAGTCAATGGTGGGTGGGTTCGTTTGGGCCCGGTTGGTGCATCTTGGTTCGGGTCAGATCCGGTCAGATCTGGTGAACCCGTGGTTAGACGGGTTAGATTCGGTTTGGTCAACTCTGGTCAACGCACGGTCAACGGTCAGATCTGGGCTCGTCAACTCGTAGATCGAGACGCGCGTGTAGTATCGGTATAATTATGTTCGTATTATTTCGTTTATATTTTAGAAAAATATATTTATAAATATATCATCATTACGAACAAGTAGCTTTAACTCGCGAAACGAACCGATAAAAATATTAACGAAAAGTATCGTAAGTTAATATGTGTATATTGGTCGCGACTTGTGTTTTTGTTGGACTAAGTAGTTATATAAATATAAGTGTATATTATATAGTCGTCAAAACGCATAAACGTCTAGTTTGAAATCGGAAATTGTATTGACGGATTTATCGTCTTGTGTTTAGAATGGATTTTGGGAAATTGTAGACAACTTGTGTTGTCTGGTTCTTGCAAAAACAGAGGAAACTCTGCCGAAATTTATAAAATCCGAAGCGCAACGAGGTTAAAATCGTTGTGTATGTTTTCATAAATACATTTTCCAAGTGCTTTGATAAATGCATTTATACAAATTCGCGACGTTTTGACGAAGATCATTGGAAACAATAATAGTCGATCCCGAACAATATTTGCAAAACACATATATAGTTTTGTCGAGCGTCAATTGTGTCAACTTCAATGATTTTTGGTAATCAAAACATTAAACATTGTTAAATATACGGATTTGAAATACGTAGACGCTTAACTTATTCGGGAGAAATTATTTAAAAGTAATGCTTCGAAACACTTAAAACACTCGGATTTTGGGAAGCGAAATAACAAATGTTATTAGTCAATTTTAATAATTATACTTATGTTTCTTCAAAGTATATTGCCCAAAAATAATAATACAAGGCAACTACATTTATCCGATTTACGAGACAAGCTATTACTCGGGATGAGTTATGCGTTTCGTAGTAGTAGTCCAACATGGTTTACACACGAATAGTAACAGGCGCGCAACTTGGGTACTATGTCGTATGTGAACACATGAACTATGATAAGTCACGATCGGTTCGTCGAGTTAAAACACTTAAAGACTCGGGTTAGTACACACGAGTCTAGATAGTTGAATAAACTATCTTTTAACCGGAAAATAAGCTAGATTTATATGTGATAGACTTTAAGGTGTCCCTTAATGGTAATTAGGGCTCGAGGAAGTCGGTCAAAGCTTTGGATTTTATTTGCTAGCTAAGCATGGAAATTAAGGTGAGTTTCACGGCCCCATTTTACTGTTTTAACTGGGGGAAAGATATGTTTGTCAAAATTATCACATATTGAAATGTTTTCAAAGGTTAAAATGTGGTAAGTGGCATGATGAGTACTTGAGTTTTTGGTCGCCACTCGGGGTTGGGTCCTCGCTACTGTAACCATTAATTCAGGTAAAATGAAACCAAAGGAATATTTGGATAGTACTATCGGTGCCTGACGAGGCCCACCTCTGGTTGATAGCGTCAACCCGGTAAAGACAAGAGGTGCACGTATTCTGAACTTAAGTCGTTGGGTTCCGAGAAACGACTTGGAGCGGGGCATAATTATTAGTCTTGGTTTGGTTATGGGACTCAGGGGATTGCTTATCATCATAGTTTGTAGGAGCTAGCTACTCCATACAAAGGCCACCAAATGTGCTGGATTGCACAGGATGTAAAAATGTGCTGGATTGCATAGGATGTAAAAATGTGCTGGATTTGCACGGGATTTAAAAACGTCGTACTTACGAAACTAAAACCTGTGAACTCACCAATATTTTATATATTGACGTCTTTTTAAACATATCTTTCAGGTAACTAAGTGCTGAACAGGTATGCGGCTAGTACGGTGGAATCCGGGATGTCGGACACTGGTTGGGGGTTTCATCTATTGTTACCATCGGGTTGGGACATAAACGGAAACGCCCCACTTTAAACTTAATGTTTGTGAATTTAAGTAGTGTTTGAAACCAGGTATCCCTTCCCGACATCTTAATATAATGATCTTTTCTAATTAAATATAGTTTGTGTTAATCTTGACTTTGATATGCTTTCGAGCGTCGCGCCACGTGTTTCCGCCATTGGCGTGGTGTGACACCACAGTCCATGTATACCCTGTCCACAGGGAAGCCATCAAGTTCGGCTTCCACTATCACGGGTGTGACTATCAGTTCATCGGGAGCCGGAGGGAGGCAGATGTATTGTTTGTTCCAGGGCTCGGTCCGAGCCTTCTTGGCCTGCTGGTTTCCTTCAAGACTGACCATGTTAACCTCTTTATCTTTCTTCCCTTCATCTCTCCTCCCCTTGATGTCTTTGATCAAGTGAGCGAGTTCCCCGGACTTAACAGCTTCTTCTATCCGTTTCTTCAACTGGTAGCAATCGTTTGTGTGATGCCCCGTATCATTATGGAAGGCACAATGTTTACTGGCATCCCTCTTGCTAGCTGGCTTAGACAGAGGTCTGGGGGGTCGGAAGGTGTACTTGACTTCCTCTGTGGAGAGTATCTCCTGAGGGGTCTTAGTGAGGACAGTGAAAACCTGTTTTTCTTTGTCATGGTACCTTCCTGATCTTGGGGACCGTCGTCTTTCTTCTCCCCTTTGATTGTCATAGGATCTCCCCGATCGTCTTTCATTGTAAGGTTGAAAGTGAGGTCTCCGAGAGCTCGTCGAGCTGTCTCTCCAGCTTCCTCGATCTCTCTTCCTGGTGTCTTGTCGAGTTAGTGCTTCCTCTCCCCTGAGGAAGGCTTCTGCTCTTTCGAAAGCCTCCTCCATGGTTTGGGGAACATCTTCATGAAATCTTCTTAGTAACTTCTTGGGACGAATGGCTCCCATGAATCCCGACACCCGGATCTTCTCGGTGGCACCACTATACTGCAGACCTTCCCTCTTGTACCTTTCGATGAAACTACGGAGGTTTTCATGCTCCCCTTGTTGGATTTGATGTAATATGGCGGCATCTTTGGTACACTTCCTGAGGGGGTTAAAGTTTGAGGTGAAACCTCTCCTTAAATCATCAAACGAAGAAATGCTCCGAGACGGTAGGCCACTGAACCATAGGCGAGCTGGTCCTACCAGGGTCTGCATGAATATGTGACAGCACTCGGCATCATTCCATTTTTCTACAGTGGCTGCCCCAGAGAAGACGTTCAAGTGGTCATCCGGGTCTTCTGTGCCGTCGTACGTTTTCACATTAGCTGGCATCTTGATCTTGTTGGGGAAATCGAAATGAGCGATGTGTTCAGCAAAGCATTCCAATGACTTGGGTCGGTACGGCTTAGAAGGTGTAGTTTCTGCTCTAACTTCAGCTACAGGAGTTTGAACCAAGGGTTGGGAGGTCATGGGACCTTGCCCTCCCACAGGGGGAGTTACTGGTACTTGGTTCAAAGGCGAAGGATACTGCCAGGGATATGCTCCCGGCCATATGGGGAAGTATTGAGACTGTGAGTAGTTAGGATACATAGCTCCTAGAGGAACGACGAATCCTCCGGCAAGACTTCCTGCTCCCGCAAGGGAGGTGGCTACGGCACTGCTGGCCAACGGTAACGATCTTAAAGCTTCTTCATAGGAGAGTGGTAACGAGGTCCCCGGAGAGAGCACAGAGCTGCTAGGACCTCCTCCTCCTGAGTAAATGTCCCCTCGGCTGTTCAAGTAGGGGTGATGGTTAGTGTAGTCACGCTGGGTTGCTGGTGAGGTGGTGGTTCCCAGTAACGGAGGGCTAGGTGAGAGGGTGACAACAGGCTCTTCGTCATAGGACAACCTGACCCTGACTCCTCTGGACCTCTCCTCTCGCACATAACCATTCAGGAGGTCTCGGAGTTGCAAGAAATTTCTTCGTACTCCCTCCGGGGTGATATCCATTCGTTCAACTGGAAACAACAAGTCGTCCCTAGGAGACGAGTTAACAGCCCTTGAGGATGGCGGTGTTTGGAAGTTGAGCATGTCCCCTAGAGACGGTTCGACTTGTTGTCCGTCCGTTCCAGGCGTTTCATGGCCAGAGGCATCACCTGAGGTGTGGCTAGTGGCCGGTGTTTCTGAAAGACCCCCTCCTAGGCGGTTATCTCCACCAGTCATCACAAAAGGAGGTTACTTAGGAACAAATGGGACTGTAGAGACTCTCAACAGTTTGTTCAAAGTAGCGACAGCCCCACGGTGGGCGCCACTTGTTGCTACAACAAGGAAAATGACCGGTATTAGGTTAGGAGATGCTTAGGATTATAAGTTAAGGGTATATTATGTTAAGGTTTAGGTCTTAAGATTGGATTCAGTTAAGGTTTTGGATTTGGTTCTGAGAATGGGGGTCTTCAAGCTCCTGGAAGGGACCTGCACAAAGGTAGCAGACACCGTTAGCCTTAACGCAGGAGGGAGCCTCCTGCGTTTGGACTCCGGCGTGAGAATAAGTACGTATTCATTTGGAGTTGGGAAATAATGAAGTAGAGAGTATAAGAGTAGAGAGAAGAAGTGAGAATTGTGTGTGGAATGTCTACCTAAGGGTCTCCTTATATAGGCAGTCGAATTCTGCCCAGGAGCTCCCTCAGGGTAGCTTCCCTATCATACCTGGATGTGTTTTGACCCTCTTTTAGTTCCCAGCAGTGAGACTTTTCCCTTTTGGGATATTTTCAGCTTTTATCTTTTCCAATACAAGGTATGGAGCTGTGTGATGTTTTGTCCCTTGCAAAGATAATAAGCCAAAATCCCTTTTTACATTTCCAAGACATTTTACTGTTTGCTTTCTGCCCTGAGGCTCCTATACGGCAGGTCAGCTGCCTTATATCAGCTCCACTAAGTCAGGCAACCTCTTAATCAAACTTATTTTGCTTATCTTTTTGACGAGAGGTCTAGACGTTGTCGTTTTAGGACACACGTCATCAAACACAAAGCCTTAGGGGAAGGGGCGCTTGACCGAACATGTTTTCACTTTATTGATTTTTACCAATCCTGCACTGCTACTTCATTTTACTGATTTCCTTCATTGAAACACTTTTTTAGAGGCAACACTCCACTGACTCTTTACCCAACTATCAATTATTTTCACACATAATAATAATAATAATAATAATAATAAAATCTCGTATGTCCGGTCACTCAAGATTTTGTAAACTATCTAAATATTTTATCACTCGAGAATGATGGCCTATTTATTCATTTTATAAAATAGTTCGAACATCAAACAGAAAACCAAGTTCATTAATATCGGTTTCTACTCAACAAAGCTAAGATCACACTGAGTATGATCAATTATTACAGGTTCTTTTGGACCCATACAGGAAATCATAAAAAGTTATAACTCAAACACTAACATCGCGTGTAATATATAGAGAAAAAAGATAATAAATTCTTTGAATGTGAGTTTGGTTTGTCCCAAGTTGGTGGAGAGATGAAAAATGAATGAATTTATATGGTGAAATCAAATGGAAGAGACTAAATTTTTTGTGTTACATTATACTTTGGTACCTACCCGCGCACGCAGAAGGGGGGGGGGGTGCAAAAATGGGTTCTAGTTTGGGAAAAATTCTTGAACCAACGCGACGCCCGCACGACCTACGGACACGAATGCAGCTCGAAAAAACACAGGTCCGCGTTTTTTGCTTTGGCTACCCATTTTAATTTTTTTTAATCATTGAAATAAAGAAAAAATTAAAATTAATTAATTTGTGTGAAAGTTTGTGTCTCACATCCGTCTACCGGCACGGTAACTAGAACCCGAATTTGGTTCACGGTACCACTACCAGCATTGATGACGGCGATGATACCGTATGCTGATAGTGAGGTACCCGTGACTAATTCTGATAGCACCTCGTCCCTCCTTATAAAAAAGGAAATCAAGGTTATTCCTCCATTTGACTAGTCAAAGCTCCAAGCTTTTCTATGCTTACAACCCATAGAAATGATCATAGCCCTCAAAAGCCATAGTCCTTACTATACTATGTTACCAATCCTTTATTTGATACATTGTTATTTATTAATATTGTAGATTTGTATTTTGTATGTTAAATATAGTGACTTTGTCGTAGTTATAAGATTAAAAGTAAAACAATTTATTATTTATGTTGAATTTGAATATTTATTCGAGTTTTAAATACGATCAAATAAATCGAATCTTAATCGAATACAAATTCAAGTAAAAAAAAGTTCAAATTCATTTCGAATAATTCAAATTGTGACACCCGACAAACTCATGTTATTACTTTTTACAAACATATAAGTCTACCTTAGCGAAACATTCATAAAACAAACTTAACGGGATTAGTTGAGTTGGTTCGATGATTCGGGGAATCATCGGGAGTCAGTTTACACACAATGTCCAAAGGTTGGTGATTCGGAGGATCACCGGGTAGGAACGCACACAATGTCCATGTATTGATGCTTCAGGGAATCATCGGGGAAACTTACACATACACATAAGTGTGACACACCAGGATCTCAGTCAACGATCAGAATAAACAAACAACAAACATGCATACATATATATATATATATATATTGAAACCAAAACATCATGCTTTGAGCCGTAAACCAGCAGCGGAAGCATTTCTTGTTTACAACCAAAATGCATATTATAGTTTACAAAACATTGTTTAATATGCATCAAAACTCTAGACGCTGTGCAAGACTCCGTGCGCCTAGTCCATTAACTGCTACCTTAGCGACCTGAGAAAACATGTCAAAAATGTCAACATATAATGCTGGTGAGTTCACAGGTTTTCTTTTATAAAAGTGTTGTTGTAAGTTTGGAAAGATCATATCTGTTACTTCTATGTTATGAGAACGTTAGCTAGACGTTAGGTGTTTCTACTACTGCGGTTGGAAACCCATTACTAAACCGGTAAAAGTGTTGAATCCAGCCCAGACGGACGGGATTACCGATGCCTCGGCAACCCCCCAAAGTATTAGAGACAATATGCACCCGCCCGGCTCCCAGCCGTCGGGTGGGGTTTGTAAGGCCCAATAAATCTATCCACATTTCCCTCGTTGTGCATCCCCGCACATTCATGGTTTCCCCTGGGACTTTCCATAAAAGCCGCATAGTACATGAAGTAACCATAGTATAACATGACCTTTAATAAGTAAGTAAGTAAGTAGCATGTTTCTCCCCCGAAAGCAAAACGGTAAAAGTGGGGCTGTGACACTCACCTTAGATTGTGTTACTTGAAAACAGTTAAATAAGTATGCTATGATAGCCCCAAATAGCGGCGACCTATCATAAGATGTGTATAAGTATCCGGACTAATAACCCGCAGGTTAACTAGTCCTCGAATGTCCAGACCATAACCATAAACGTTTGAAAACACCTTTGACTGTTAAACCGAACGTACCAGACAAGACCCGACATCCCACGTGCTAGCCAAATACAAGACATCATGCAACTTATGTAGTTAAACACTTAATACGCGCAAGAGTTCACATAGTCTAGAATAATGCTCAATTAACGCATAAACGAGTCCGAACACGTGTTACTAAGTCATTGGACGTATCCCGGGGTTTCTATCATGTTCCTAGGTGTCAAATCATGTTTCGGGATGTCAAAATACGTTTACAACAGCAGTACACACGATTAGGGAACTAACATACAATTAGGAAAAGTCAACTAGTGATTGGGGAGAGTATATAGGCGATTGGCAGCCTAATCGCCTGATGTTCAGGCGATTATGCATCAGGCGATTAGGCTGTCCAATCGCCTGTTGCAGTAGCGTGTCGCGTTTTCGCGCGTTTAACTCTCCAAATCAGATCCGAAACATGTAAAATCACCCAATATCAAACCTAAACTATTAACCAACCCTGCTTTAACGGTCTCGATGCGAGTATTTCCAAAAATGGCAAAGTACTAGGTTTCATTAACTATGAAATCTTTCCTTAAATGGCAATAACCAGATTACACCTCCTACAACTTGCAAATCATCATCCCTTTGTTATAATATCATTCTAATGTGAATCCTAACAACAAACAAGCATTGAATCATATCATAACATCCTAATTCTTCAAAAATCATCCAAATGGGTCAAAATACATACTTTCATCAAAACACTATTACAATAACTCAAATCCTTAGATAATCATCCTAACAACTCCTACACATCAGAAGTACATCAATATCATGGAAACATTCATGTTCTAACCATCAAAAATCATCATATGCATAAATACTTCACATATAGCAAGTACTATGGTGTAGACTTGTTTTAGAACTCAATTCAAAGGTTTTTAAAGACACATACTTAGCAAAACAAGGTCTGGACTTTTGGGGAACCAAAACAATAACATTACAAAGGTTTGGGATGAAGAACACACCTTGGATTTTATCAAAGAAAGGTGTGTAAGCTTGGAAATGGTGAGTTTTGAAGCAAAATGAGTTCCAGAAGTGTTTTGAGGTGTGTGGGAGGCTTAGGATCTGTTAGGGTTGCACTAAGGGTGTTTAGGGAGTCAAGGGTTGTATTTATAGGTGTTTTGACTCGTGCACTACAGATCAGGCGATTAGGAGAACAGATCAGGCGATTAGGAAGCCTAATCGCCCCAATCCCTCTGTAATCGCCTATAAGACTGGCGATTAGGCAACCCACTGGTGCCTAATCGCCTATAGCATCCCAGATTGGGTTTTTGGCGCGTTAAACACTATTTTAACATATATAAACACGTATTCACATACCGATAAGTCACATAATGATTACAATCGTATAATGCACGATAACTAACACGTTTACGTCCGTTCACCCATTCCCGGGATTCGAGACTTGCGTGTGTGTGTTAAACCCGGTGATTCCACGAATCACCAATCCTTGTACACATGGTTATGGACCGACTCCCGATGATCCCGCGGATCATTGTAACGACTCCCGATGATTCCCCAGAATCATCGTAATGACTCGACTAACCCAGTTAAGTACGTAATATGCATGACTCGCTAAGGTAGACTTACTAGTTTAGTCAATGTTACTAACCTGAGTTTGCCGGGTGTCACATCATCCCCCTGTTGAAAGAATTTTCGTCCCAAAAATTGCCCAAGGCCAAAAAGGAAGAGACGAAAGAGAAGAAAAATTTTCCGGTTGCCACATCACCCCCCTGTTGAAGGGAATCTCGACCCGAGATTCATTCAGTTTCAGCAGAGACATGTCTTGATTAGAACGCGCGCTTAGGAAATAAATGAGGATACTTAGCTTTCATCTGATCCTCCCGTTCCCACGTGAACTCCGGTCCACGATTTGAGTTCCAACGAACTTTAACAATGTGGATTTTACTCCGGCGAAGGCTACGGATCTTATAATCGAGAATCTCAACCGGTTCTTCCACGATACGCAGACGATCATCCACCTTGATCTTTTCGAGAGGAACAACCAAAGATTCATCCGCCAGACACTTCTTGAGGTTAGACACATGGAAGACATTATGAACATTACTGAGTTCAGCTGGCAGATCAAGCCTGTATGCTACCGGTCCAATCCGTTCCAGAATTGCGAACAGTCCCACATACCGAGGATTCAATTTGCCACGCTTCCCAAAACGTATAACGCCCTTCCACGGAGATACCTTCAATAAAACCATGTCGCCAACCTCAAACTCTAAAGGCTTGCGACGACGATCGGCATAGCTCTTTTGACGATCCCGAGCTGCTGCCATGTGGTTACGAATTTGTACGATCTTCTCAGAAGTCTCGTACACAAGTTCCGGGCCGGTGAGTTGGCTCTCACCCACCTAAGCCCAGCAAAGAGGAGACCGGCATTTCCGCCCGTAAAGAGCCTCGAACGGAGCCGCCTTGATACTAGAATGGTAGCTATTATTGTAGGAGAATTCCACCAGTGGTAGATGACTCTCCCATCCTTTGCCAAAGTCGATCACACATGTCCGAAGCATGTCTTCTAGTGTTTGAATCGTCCGCTCACTTTGACCGTCAGTTTGCGGATGATAGATTGTGCTCATATCTAACTGAGTACCCAGAGCCTTATGCAAGGACTTCCAGAAGTAAGAGGCGAACCGAGGATCACGATCGGAAATAATAGAAACAGGCACCCCGTGCCGAGAAACCACTTCCTTGAGATACAAACGAGCCAAACGCTCAAGGCCATCAGTTTCCTTGATAGCGAGGAAGTGCGCAGACTTTGTCAACCTATCGACGATCACCCAGATCATGTCACAACCACTGTGCGACCTCGGGAGTTTGGTCACAAAGTCCATTGTAATCCGTTCCCAATTCCACTCGGGAATTTCAGGGTGTTGCAGAAGGCTTGACGACTTTTGATATTCAACCTTGACCTTGGCACAGGTCAAGCACTTGCATACATACGAAGCTACATCCGCCTTCATATTCGGCCACCAATAAAGTATCTTTAAGTCTTGATACATCTTATCGGAGCCAGGGTGGATAGAGTACCGGGATTTGTGAGCTTCATCAAGAACGAGCTCCCGCAAATGCCCGAATAAAGGGACCCAAATACGTTCAGCGAAATAATGTAGGCCATCGGACCTGAGTTCAAGGTGGCTATCAGCACCATGCATGGTTTCAGCTTTAAGGTTTTTCTCCTTCAAAGCTTCTTGCTGCGCCGAACGGATTTGGTCAGGTAAACCAGAATGGATAGTGAGCTGGAGAGCTCGAACACGACGAGGCTTAGCGGATTCCTTCCTGCTCAAGGCGTCTGCGACAACATTTGCCTTGCCAGGATGGTATTTTATAGCACACTCGTAATCATTAAGAAGCTCGACCCAGCGACGCTGTTGTAACACCCCAACCGATGGCGGAAACATCGGGATGTCACGTATTGATGATTGTTCAGTAGCTCATGGTAATACATATGTTTAAATAATCCTTTATTTCATTACAAAATTGAATTACATTAAAGTCTACATCAAATAATCAAACAAAGCTTAAAACTTCAAATATCTCCTCATGCTAGCTCTAGACTTCAAGCATCAGTATTTCCTGTTGAGTTTGGAAAAATGGGGGGGTCAACTAGAAGTTGGTGAGAATACATAAGCTATGTCAAGCAAATAGTTTAAGTATAAAAGTTTAGCAATTCATATGTCTATCGTAAGTTTAAGTCTACATGAATAAACATAATATGTTGAATCGACATAATCAAACCTCCGACTAGTTTAGGTCCATCCCGTCATCCACGGTTCACCTTAGTAATATGTTGGAACGATAACAATCACCCACGCTACCTATGTAGTAGGTACACGTATCCGGGTGGGATTGTCAATCCAATAGATCTATTATTGAGTATTGCCGGCTTGGCCATAGCTAATGATTATGTAATGTTGAAACTCGTTGAAACTGTTGTTGTTGTCTAATTCATGAGGCATTAAAGTTTACAACTAGACATGCATGTAGAATTGCTTAAGTATAATGTTGCAAGTATAAAGAATTGCATAAACATGGTTACGTAAACTCACCTTAGCAAAGTATTAAGTCTTGAGAAATAGAATATGTGTAGCCCCAAAGTTGCCAATTACAAGAGCTTATAATCAAAGCTTCAATTGTAGAAGTAATAGACTATAGAAGAAAGGTATGAGGGAAAGTTTAATCGGATTGAAACAATTGATTTAGAGGTGCAAAGTATAATGGGTCATAGGTGGGATTTTATACTAGTTTTGGATTCAATTAGCCATTAAAAATTGGTCAACACCATAAAGTAAGGTTTTATGATGAATTGACTATTTGACTAAGACTTTGACTGTTTGACTAAGACTTTGACTAGGACTTTGACCAGGACTTTGACTATTTGACTCAAGGCTTTATTTAAAAAAAAAATCTTGTATGTGAAAAAAAAAAGAATTTAGAATCATATTATTATTATTATTATTATTTATATACATTTATGTATGTATATAAGTTGTGAGTTAGGATAAAGACTTAGGCACATTTGTATAATATTAATGATAAAGGTGTAATAAAAAAAATATATATATATAAGGGCTTTTTATGTATTAAAATTTTGGGGAAAATTTTGCGATGTTACAGTCTCCCCTACTTTTGGAAACTTCGTCCCGAAGTTTATTGAAAACACAGGGTTGAAGGTGATTGGGTAGAAATTAGGACAAGGGTGGTTTGGGAAGTTTCGAGTTAAGGCATGACATAAATTTATAGGTAACAGAATAAACTGTTTCGAATAATTTGGGTAAGAATTTTGATATGTGTGAGTTTTAAGGGTTGGATTAGGTTCATCTGAAATAGCAAGGAGAATAAGAATCTTAAGTTTTAGGAGTCCTAAAAGGAATGAGTTGATGGACTATTGAAAGACTAAATGAACTACCAGATAACTAAGGTTTATAATTGGTCAACTACCGAAAACCTTGATAGAATTTCACACTACCTTAACGTACCTATAAATTCATGATTACGTTCCGGACCGCAATCACCAATTTACCTTACATTAGGGTTTTGTGTCCTTCTATAACTCTAGACACACATGTAAAATAATATGATTAACCATGTATCCAAAAATGAGTCCAACTGTTGAGCAGGAAAAAGACTTCTACCAGTCAGTGAGTAGGAACCTCTACCGATTGTTGAGCAGGTATGATAGCCTCTACCAGTCGTTAAGCAGGTTGTAGGGCCTCTACCGACTGTTGAGCAGGCATGATGACCTCTACCAATCGTTGAGTAGGTTATTTTGTACTCTACTAACTGTTGAGCAAGTACTTCATCCTCTATCAGTTGTTTGATTAAGTGTACCAATTATTACACACATGAATTGCAAATTGATAATATGTACATGTAAGCAATCAAGTATCAAGTATAGCATACGAGTTGTAATAGAGTTGCCCTAGATAAGGTTAATGACTCTAGGTGTGTCTATAGTAAATAGTTTATATTCCATGAATTCTAGTTTCAAATGTTCAAATAAGGCAAATAGTCGAATCCTCATGTATAACTAAGGATTATGTTTGATGCAACACACAATCAAGTTTCAATAGTTTGGTTATCATGGGTAACTAGCTCATGTGTGAGAAGGTGAAGGATATGAATTTAGTTCTTGAGAGGATGATGAAAATTTCTTGAAGCAGAATCAAAGTTGTGAGAGATAGTGAATGTGAAGATAGTTGATAAAGAGTTTATTTTATAGTATGGAGATTATATGATTTGGGTAGGGTGTTGAATATTTAAAAAGTGACTAAGATGGTAAGGTTAAGTGTGATTGTGAAATCCATGGATGGTTATGAAATGAGATTGATTTAAGCTGTAAAATTTTGAGATTTTTGAGCTTAGTTTAAGGAAGGTGAGTGTAATCATTTATTCATTAATTAAAACGAATAAACGAAAACGTTGACTTATCAAAACTTTTAGATTCTAATAACATAGTGAAGACATGCTTTAGCCTATAAGTGAACACTCATCCCGAGAATTCCCAGGTAGGCATCCGGGTCCCTCGTCTGATTGGGATATATACGCAATGCCAGTCCTAGACAGAAAACTCAGAATACAGGCGTTCACCCTTCCAGATTGCACGTGTTCGTTATTAAAATCTAGAACTTCGACGAGATCTCAAGGTGGTTCAGGCTAAACCTGAGGATTGTCCTATTAGTCTAAGAGTAGATCTTGTGATGGAGAGCAATCTTCTTGTAGGGGTTGAAGTATGGATAAGAAGTAGGAGTGAGATAGAGGATAGCAAGTAAAAGGAGCAAATACTGGTTATATTCCTATGGTTATAGACTAGATTATTTTTTTTTTCTAATAACCTAATTCCCTATAACCTGGCTCTGATACCAATCTGTAACACCCCAACCGATGGCGGAAACATCGGGATGTCACGTATTGATGATTGTTCAGTAGCTCATGGTAATACATATGTTTAAATAATCCTTTATTTCATTACAAAATTGAATTACATTAAAGTCTACATCAAATAATCAAAAAAAGCTTAAAACTTCAAATATCTCCTCATGCTAGCTCTAGACTTCAAGCATCAGTATTTCCTGTTGAGTTTGGAAAAATGGGGGGTCAACTAGAAGTTGGTGAGAATACATAAGCCATGTCAAGCAAATAGTTTAAGTATAAAAGTTTAGCAATTCATATGTCTATCGTAAGTTTAAGTCTACATGAATAAACATAATATGTTGAATCGACATAATCAAACCTCCGACTAGTTTAGGTCCATCCCGTCATCCACGGTTCACCTTAGTAATATGTTGGAACGATAACAATCACCCACGCTACCTATGTAGGAGGTACACGTATCCGGGTGGGATTGTCAATCCAATAGATATATTATTGAGTATCGCCAGCTTGGCCATAGCTAATGATTATGTAATGTTGAAACTCGTTGAAACTGTTGTTGTTGTCTAATTCATGAGGCATTAAAGTTTACAACTAGACATGCATGTAGAATTGCTTAAGTATAATGTTGCAAGTATAAAGAATTGCATAAACATGGTTACGTAAACTCACCTTAGCAAAGTATTAAGTCTCGAGAAATAGAATATGTGTAGCCCCAAAGTTGCCAATTACAAGAGCTTATAATCAAAGCTTCAATTGTAGAAGTAATAGACTATAGAAGAAAGGTATGAGGGAAAGTTTAATCGGATTGAAACAATTGATTTAGAGGTGCAAAGTATAATGGGTCATAGGTGGGTTTTTATACTAGTTTTGGATTCAATTAGCCATTAAAAATTGGTCAACACCATAAAGTAAGGTTTTATGATGAATTAAATTGGTCAACACCATAAAGTAAGGTTTTATGATGAATTGACTATTTGACTAAGACTTTGACTAGGACTTTGACCAGGACTTTGACTATTTGACTCAAGGCTTTATTTAAAAAAAAAAAAATCTTGTATGTGAAAAAAAAAGAATTTAGAATCATATTATTATTATAATTATTATTTATATACATTTATGTATGTATATAAGTTGTGAGTTAGGATAAAGACTTAGGCACATTTGTATAATATTAATGATAAAGGTGTAATAAAATATATATATATATATAAGGGCTTTTTATGTATTAAAATTTTGGGGAAAATTTTGCGATGTTACAGCTGTCGTATGTTCAACACCTTCTGATCAAAGATATGCTAGAGGCTCTTGTGATCGGTATAAATGGTGCACTTGGTACCGTACAATTAATGCCTCCAGATCTTCAAAGAAAAGACCACTGCACCCAATTCTAGATCATGGGTGGGGTAGTTTTTCTCATGAACCTTAAGCTGACAAGAAGCATAGGCAATGACCTTCTCGCGCTACATTAACACACAACCGAGACCCCGGATAGAAGCATCACAATAAACCACAAAATCGTCCGTTCCTTAAGACAAGGACAAGATAGGAACAGAACAGAGTTTAGCCTTTAGCATCTGAAAGGCTGACTCTTTTGAATCACCCCAGTCGAACTTCTTGTCCTTCTGGGTAAGCGAGGTGAGGGGTTGAGCGATCTTCGAAAATCCCTCGATGAAACGACGGTAATAACCTGCAAGACCCAGGAATTGCCGCACCTCAGATGGCGTCTTTGGTGCTTCCCGGTCTTTGATAGCTTCTATCTTAGCTGGATCAACATGAATTCCTTTTTCATTAACCATATGACCAAGGAATTGGACTTCACGCAACTAGAAGCTACATTTAGAAAACTTGGCATACAACTGTTCCCGCCTCAAGAGTTCCAAGACAAGACGCAAGTGTTCCTGGTGGTCCACTTCGTTCTTGGAATAGAATAGAATGTCATCAATGAATACAATCATGAATTTATCAAGATAGGGCTTACAAACACGGTTCATCAAATCCATGAATATGGCGGGCGCATTGGTGAGACCAAAAGCCATGACCAAGAATTCAAAATGGCCATAACGAGTTCGAAAAGCGGTCTTCGGAATATCAGCTTCCTGGACTCTCAACTGATGGTACCCCGATCTCAAATAAATCTTCGAATAGAAGCTAGAACCCTGAAGTTGATCAAATAAATCATCGATGCGAGGAAGAGGATAACGATTCTTGATGGTAACCTTGTTCAATTCACGGTAGTCGATACACATACGTAGGCTTCCGTCTTTGTGACACCCGGCATGTTTGGGTCAACTTTTGATAAACACATAAGTCTACCTTAGCGAAAAACGTTTATTAAACATACTTGACGGGGTCAGTAGAGTCGCAACACAGTCCGTATTGTCCAGTCCAGGGTCCAATGATTCGGGAGATCATTGGGATTAGTCACACACACACACACGATACGAGTCCCGTTGTTGGTGAATTACATAAACTAATTAAGTGTATGTGTAGACTAATTGTCGTATGGTGGATTATATGCTTAGATGTGTTTAAATGATGTGTAGATAATCATCCATGCTTAAATATGATAAACATAGACTAAGGTTGCATGCTCATGTGTTAAAATGTGTTAGAATGCGTTAAACACGACGAACTGGAAAACTAGATGAAAGGGTTCTGGTTCGACCACTTCGAGTGGTCGAAGGAGGGATTTTGTTTGGTTCGACCCTTTGTAAATGGGCGAACCAGGGAAGTAGAATTAAAGGAATTCCCTTCGACCAGAACAGGGCTCATTCGACCCTGTGAAAGGGTCGAAGGAGACCACCTTCGACCATTGAAATGGTGCGAAGGAGGATTAGTATAAATACCACACTTTGTCATTTTTCACTATTTCACAAACCCTAACCGTCTCAAAACACTCTCTAGCAACTCTAAACATTGGGGAAGGAGTTTTTGCCCTTGTTTTCTATAATCTAACCTACAAACATCTTCTACACAAAGATCTAAGGTGTGTTCTTCATTCTAAATCATTTTTAAAGCATTTCAATTCGTTTTCATTAAACCCCAAGAGTCCAGATCTGATTCAAACATGTTTTCATGAATAAAAACCTTCCTAATATCTTTCTAAACAAAACCTATTCATAAACAATGAGTTTTCATACAAAATAACATGTGTTAATGGTGTTTTATGTGATGCTATGCATTGTTTGATGATTGATTGTTGTATAGATGTTATGACAATGATCTAGGACTATTATTGATGATGATTTATGATTGAGATAGGTTACAATTGATTATTGATGATGTTATGTTCATTTTGGGGATTTTGGGTTAGATCTAGGGCTTGTTCATGATGGTAGTGATAAGGATATGATTAGGGGGTTTATTGTTCATGATAATCTGAGTATATTAAGTTGATTATTGATTGATTTCATAAAGTTTCCTAATTGGGTAAAGATTGCATGCGTTTGATGTGACATCTCCATAATTTGCTATTTCGGGTAACTCGTAAAACGGACGGATTTCGGGACAAAATTGGAAGGGTTATGTAGGAATATGTTAATGATAGTTTACTGCTGTGATTGGTAATGTTTCGTGATGTTTTCGGACCGTTTAGATGCGTTTTGGTGCGTTTTATAAAATGCTGATGAAAACGGGCGAACGTGGAATAAAATTGGTTCGAATGGGCGAACGTGGAATAAAATTTGGGCGAACGTGGAAAAACGGGCGAACGTGGAAAAACGGGCGAACGTGGGAAAAACGGGCGAACGTGGCTCAAACGGGCGAAGGAGACTGAAAAGGTGCGAAGGAGACTGAAAAGGTGCGAAGGAGACTTAAAACTGACTAGTTCGACCGTTCTGATGCAGAAATGGGATTTTTGATACAAACTAAGTGTTTTATGCTTGAATCTTGTGTGTAATCTATGTGTACTTGATTAGTTGGGGTAATGGGTCACCAACGGGATGTCGGGTCGGTCTAGTGTATCGGTTAAACATTTAAACACGTTTTAAAACATGCTCGGTCAAGATCTGGACAATCGGGGACTAGTTAGCCTCCGGGTTAATAGTCATCAAACTTATGTAAACTCGTTGATAGGTTGTCGTTAGTTGGGATTACCATACACGTGTTGGAATTCTAGTTATCAGAAGACGCACTCTAAGGTGAGTTTCACGGCCCCACTCTTTTACTGGTTTTACATTTTCGGGGGAGAAAACATGCTGTGTCCTTTAAACGTGTGTCAACTATGTTTTCATAAAAGGCGATTCAACTAAGTTTTCAGGAAAGATGTGTCAACTACGTTTTGGTATTCATGAATTCATTGGGTTTGCAGTATTCATTATGTTTTCACGTATTCATTATGTTTTAGAGTATTCATTATATTACTATGCGATCTTTGGAAGTCCCGGGGGAAACCATGAATGTGCGGGGATGCACAACGGGGGAAATGTGGATAGCGCTATTTGGGCTTGACCCGCCCCACTCGTCGACTGGAGGTCGGACGGGTGCATATTGTCTCTTAGGTATTCAGTATTCAGTATTCAGTATGCTATATACAATATTCAGTATTCATTCGGGCACGTATTCAGTATTCACAGTATTCGAGTCCAGTAATGGTTTTCCAATCGCAGTAGTAACAGGTATTCATATGATTTGCATGCATGTGGTCTGGATTGATCATGGGTATTCATTTGGGAGTTAGTATTCAGTTGGAGTCGATTTTCACTTGGAATTGGTATACATTTGGAGTCGGTATTCATTAAAAACCTGTGAACTCACCGGCATTATTTGCTGACGTATTTAGCATGTTTGTCTCAGGTCGCTAAGGTAGCAGCTGTCGATAGGCGCACGGAGTCTCACGGCGTCTAGGATTCATATGCATCTCATTTAGTATTTTCAGACTTTCGTACTTTTGATTTCATGTTGTAATACAGTTTTACGCTTCCGCAGCGTTGGATCATTTATGAAAACTTAATGGTTTGATTATGTCATTTTTACGTATCATATAGTGTTGTTTATTGTGACCGTTGACTTGGATCCTGGTGTGTCACGCGCCTCGCGGTAAAACCCCGCACGTGGAAATTTGAGGGTGTGACAGTCTTTCTTCTTGACAAAAAGAATAGGGGCTCCCCACGGGGATGAACTAGGTCGGATGAAACCCTTCTCCAATAACTCTCCTAACTGGTTAGACAACTCCTGCATCTCGGGAGGTGCAAGACGATATGGGGCTCGGGCAATAGGGGCCGCACCTGGAGCGAGTTCAATACCGAATTCGACTTGATGATAAGGCGGAAGACCAGGTAGATCTTCTGAAAATACATCGGGAAAATCACAAACGACAGGAATATCTTCAATCTTCCTATCTTCCTCGGACGAAACCGAAACAAGAGCCAGAATGGCAGAATACCCCTTTCGAATATACTTATAGGCTTTCATACACGAAATGATGCTCAAAGGGACCCCGCTCTTCTCACCATGCACCAACAGAATTTCTACATCAGGGAGAGGAAGTCGAATGACTTTATCAAAACAAACGATCTCAGCACGATACAAAGATAACCAATCCATACCCACAACAACATCAAAACTACCTAAGGACACCGGCATAAGGTCAATAGGAAAAGAATAACCCGACAATTCAAGGCAACACTCCCTAAGGACGTGCGTCACTTCGACTTTCTTACCATCAGCCAATTCTATCAAGTACTTAGCCTCTAAAGGTGTAGGTACCCTATAAAGCAATTGATTAAAGCAATTGACTAAATCCAAGAGATATAAAACTCTTATCGTCACCATAATCGAATAAAACCGAAGCATAGCGATTATCAAGAAGAAACGTAGCGGTAACAGTGTCAGGGTCCTGTCGAGCCCCGCTCGAACCAATCACAAAGGCGCGAGCTTTCCTGCCTCCGCCCCTGTTGTTTCCATTACCCGATCCATTCTTCCCAGCCTTGCCCTGCTTCAACTTGGGGCATTCACGCTTGTAGTGTCCAAGCTCACCACAGTTGTAACACCTCTGTTTTCCCTGATTTCCCTGAGGAGCAGTAACCCGAGGGACTGGGGCTGGCGTAACCGGTGGGTTTCGGTTTCCCAGAGGGTTGGACCTACAATCCTTGGCTTGGTGCCCAATCTTATGGCACCGACGGCAACGGTCATTATCATCACAGGGACCAGTATGATGATAGTTACACCGATCACATTTCGACAGCTTTCCAAAATAAAGCCCCGGTTGCTGCTCAGACGACGGTCCCCCAACATCAGACCTCTTTACCTGCTGAGGCTGAGCTAAACTCGAGCCTTTACCCACGCCTTCCCACTTTCGCTTGTTGCTCTCGGGAGCCTTTACAGTAGTGCCTCGAGGAGGTAAGACTCCTTCAGCTACCTTCATATTGGTCTGCCTGTGAGCCGACCGAACAACTTCAGAATAAACAGTGAGATTGCCTGCAGCTACCAATCCCACAACCTCCGGCACCAACCCAGAAATATAGTGCTCAATCCTCCTGTATTCAGGTGTGTGCAATTCCGGGCAAAACACCGCCAGCTCATTGTGTCTAGCTGTGTTAGCTTCAATCTCAGACCCCACCATCTTGTGATTCCAGACTTCATGCTCGAGCTTCTGGATCTTATCCCTCGGGCAGTACTCGCTTTTCAAAAGTTGCACGAATTCTGCCCAGGGCATAGCATGGGCTTCCCCAATATCCATGGTCTGGGTGGTGGAGTTCCACCATGTCAAGGCTTGACCCTCAAGGGTCGCAGAAGCATACTTCACCCGGTCGCCCACCGGGCAACTGCACATGAAGAAAACCGATTCAACCTTTTCCAGCCATCGGAGCAGTCCCACTGCCCCTTCAGTCCCACTGAAGTTGTGGGGCTTGCAATCCATGAACTTTTTGTAAGAGCACTGAGGTGGAGGGGGATTGACAGCACCACTTGGGACAAGACACACAGATAAATAACAAGAAAGGTACAGTACCCTGGAACAAGGTAGAGTAGATGGAAATCGACTTACCACCCATAGCATTATGAGCAGCTTGAAATGCAGCCAAGGCTACGTTCACGTGCTGCTGCAGCAGATTGTCCAACTCCGCTTGGGTCATATTAACGTTTCCGCGGACACCGCCGCCACCACGGCCGCCTCTACGACCTCCACGAGCTCCTGACATCTTCTGTCACAACATGAAACAAAAGACTTAGGCTTGCCCATGGTATAACCCATTAGGAATTTCAAGAAACTAGACCGGGCCCAGTTCGGGTCCATCCGTTCTAACGCAAAGTCCACTAGGGTTCCTATGCATTCCAGTTTATGATCTCGTGTGTACCCAACATGATAAACTGTTCCACATGGTCCTGCAGGTGTACTTTAAGCTTGGATTTCAAGTCACCGGACACTAGCACCCAATCACGGTATTATCATAAGTATAAGTATAAGATAGTATGTGTAAGGACGAGCGTGTCTATTGGGGCATAGAAGGGAGATGTCCGAATCCCTGGACAGATCTCAAGAGTATGCCGAAGTACCCTAATGTACACCGCCGCCAAGAAGGTTCAATAATATGTTGTTCGCCATCGAATCATGATGAGGATGGGTTAAGGAGTAGAATGATAAAGAGTAAACAGATGATGTAGCATAGAAGATGATGACACCGACACCCTGACAAGTTATAATGTTACCCACATGTTAAGACTCGACCATCTGTGACCGTCTAGTGTGTGCAACTCGGTTATAGACTAGACTCTACATGCAGTCCTAGTTTACTATAACCGTTGGCTCTGATACCAATCTGTAACACCCTCAAATTCCACTTGCGGGGTTTTACCGCGAGGCGTGTGACACACCAGGATCTCAGTCAACGATCACAATAAACAAACAACAAACATGCATACATATATATATATATATATATATATATATTGAAAACAAAACATCATGCTTTCAGCCGTAAACCAGCAACGAAAGCATTTCTTGTTTACAACCAAAAGGCATATTATAGTTTACAAAACATTGTTTAATATGCATCAAAACTCTAGACGCTGTGCAAGACTCCGTGCGCCTAGTCCATTAACTGCTACCTTAGCAACCTAAGAAAACATGCCAAAAATGTCAACATATAATGCTGGTGAGTTCACAGGTTTTCTTTTATAAAAGTGTTGTTGTAAGTTCGGAAAGATCATATCTGTTACTTCTATGTTATGAGAACGTTAGCTAGACGTTAGGTGTTTCTACTACTGTGGTTGGAAACCCATTACTAAACCGGTAAAAGTGTTGAAGCCAGCCAGACGGATGGGATTACCGATGCCTCGGCAACCCCCAAAGTATTTTAGACAATATGCACCCGTCGGGCTCCCAGCCGTCGGGTGGGGTTTGTAAGGCCCAATAGATCTATCCACATTTCCCTCGTTGTGCATCCCCGCACATTCATGGTTTCCCCCTGGGACTTTCCATAAAAGCCGCATAGTACATGAAGTAACCATAGTATAACATGACCTTTAATAAGTAAGTAAGTAAGTAGCATGTTTCTCCCCCGAAAGCAAAACAGTAAAAGTGGGGCTGTGACACCCACCTTAGATTGCGTTACTTAAAAACAGTTAAATAATTATGCTATGATAGCCCCAAATAGCGGCGACCTATCATTAGATGTGTATAAGTATCCGGACTAATAACCCGCAGGTTAACTAGTCCCCGAATGTCCAGACCATAACCATAAACGTTTGAAAACACCTTTGACTGTTAAACCTACCGTACCAGACAAGACCCGACATCCCACGTGTTAGCCAAATACAAGACATCATGCAACTTATGTAGTTAAACACTTAATACGCGCAAGAGTTCACATAGTCTAGCATAATGCTCAATTAACGCATAAACGAGTCCGAACACGTGTTACTAAGTCATTGGACGTATCCCGGGGTTTCTATCATGTTCCTAGGTGTCAAATCATGTTTTCGGGATGTCAAAATACGTTTACAACAGCAGTACACGCGATTAGGGAACTAACATGCAATTAGGAAAAGTCAACTAGTGATTAGGGAGAGTGTATAGGCGATTGGCAGCCTAATCGCCTGATGTTCAAGCGATTAGCATCCTAATCGCCCCTGCATCAGGCGATTAGGCTGCCCAATCGCCTGTTGCAGTAGCGTGTCGCGTTTTCGCGCGTTTAACCCTCCAAATCAGATCCGAAACATGTAAAATCACCCAATACCAAACCTAAACTATTAACCAACCCATTTCAAGCAAAAACCCCCAATTTATCTCTGCTCTAACGGTCTCGGTGCGAGTATTTCCAAAAATGGCAAAGTACTAGGTTACATTAACTATGAAATCTTTCCTTAAATGGCAATAACCAGATTACACCTCCTACAACTTGCAAATCATCATCCCTTTGTTATAATATCATTCTAATGTGAATCCTAACAACAAACAAGCATTGAATCATATCATAACATCCTAATAATTCAAAAATCATCCAAATGGGTCAAAATACATACTTTCATCAAAACACTATCACAATAACTCAAATCCTTAGATAATCATCCTAACAACTCCTACACATCAGAAGTACATCAATATCATGGAAACATTCATGTTCTAACCATCAAAAATCATCATATGCATAAATACTTCACATATAGCAAGTATTATGGTGTATACTTGTTTTAGAACTGATCGGTGTCGAAGGACCGGTCAAAAATAAGAATTTTAGAAAAGACCAACTACCTTATTTGTTAGGGTAAGTCGGGTGTCGAACCACGAGGAGTATTGTGGAAAGTGTTATTTTTTTTTAACAACTAAATTAAACTAGACGGAAATGTAAAATTGATTGGTTGATTGTTGATGAATTTGCAAATAATAAAAACAACGAAAAGAAAATGATTTGTAAACAATATAAAAAATGGTTACCTCTCCAGGATCCCGGTTAATCACTTTAGACAAGGTTTGTTTAGTTTACCAATTGATATCACATAGACATGATATGTGGATTAATATGATTGATAAAGAAGGTTGATTAATGACTTTGCTGACAGCCGATAACTAGACCGCGACTGTTGACTCGGTTGATTATCACCTAACAATATCTTAATGACTCGCAGTATTGAAAGACACAACTTGTAAATATTCAATGACCCTCGATAAGAAACCGTGTTGGTTGATGAAATCTAAAACAAGCATATCATTCAAAAAACGTTCAACATCAATATTAAAAATAAACCACAATCGAAACTGAAAGTTTAAACATTCAAATCTCAATTCAATTGTTTGACAAACATAAAACCTTGTTCTAGTAACTAACCATTCACCCGGAGAGGATCACGGGTGCTTAGCCGCTCATGACTAGGGTAGAAACCTCCCTCTTATTTTCCTTTGTCTTCGTGCGATCACCTACTGTCCTTTGAATTCCCTTCTAGCCGTCAAAAAAAATGATCATCCATATAATATCAAAACCTTCTCAATATGTGTCACCGACCTTTTTTTCATTAATGGGCTTGTGGCCTACTTTTAGTCTTTCACGTTTATTATTTTTATTTGTATTATTATTATTAGTTTATTATATTATTATTATTATTATTATTTAGTAGTAGTAGCCCCCGACCCGGGTGTTCTTGGCTTATTCAAAGTTCCTCTTCAACGCTTCAGCATCCATGCTCGCTTTCAAGTGTACGCGACTTGATCATTTTCCTTCGGCTCACACACGCTACACAATTCCATCTTAAATCCATCTATTTTAACCGCTTCACCTGCAATCATACAATGTAGCGTAGTTATCTAATTCAAGGCATATAATCACTCAACCAACATTAAAAGCACACAATTAAGCGTCTTAAACACCATGATTGACCCCGTCCATCACATTCCCACACTTACCTTTGATTGTCCCCAATCAAACCATCTCAAAACATGACTCACCTTATTAACAAGCCACCTCCAATTCCTTTACCTATCGATTTTCCAAGGTCCCCAAGCATACCCGTCCCATAGACTTACACAATCGAGATTGACAATCTGGCGAGCAAGTGTTGTGCGATTTCAAAACAAGACTTGCCTATCCAAAACTAACATGCTTATGTTCATATACATATGCTACACACCCCTCACAATGTCCGCTCCTCTCGGTTTAATATCTGGACTAGCGTGTAATGTGCTAGTATATATATCACTCAAAAAACCAAGAATGTAACCTTGTTATCATAGGTTTGTATAACAATCACACATAAGCTATAAACTGTGCACACATCAAAAGGACTTACGGGTTTTGGGCTTAGGGTAAAGGTAGGATAATTTGGTTAACAAATGGCTTGAAAACAAAAGGTTTAACACAAATGCTTGAACATCCTTATTCACATATCACAAAAACATACTAACACATCATCTTGGGCATAATCGACCCATAACAATAACTTCTATTTTTGTATTTTTTTTCTGATTTTTTTTTTCTCTTTTTTTTTCTCACATATATTTTTCTTTTCTTTTTCTTTTTTTTTCAACATGAACAACTAAAAACAATAAACATCACGAACACAGTGGATGTCAACATTCTTTATTCAACAAAAAGTAAACGGGTCAATTTGGGTAATAGTGTAGGTTAAACAAATGAAAGGTCTAGGCTCAACATGGTTTACTAATGGTGAATTTTGACAAACGGGTCAACACAAACAACACATGGGTATCAACAAACGAGTGGGTTCCTACATTGCCTTTCTCATATATGCACACATATCGCCTAAAGCTTTAGCATGTATCAAATTACACAAATTCTGCAACAAAGAAGCATTTGGCCTACTCTCATGAAACGAAACATTTATATCAATTAAGCATCTAGTAGGCTCAAGATCTCACAATGTAGGGAAATAGGCTGCCGACATGTAGCGTATGCAAGTCCTATAAGCATGTTACTCCTAGTTAGGCATCTCTTTTCATTTTCTCTAAAAACGCTCACCAGAAACACTCTCATGAAACTTAAAGGGACAACCATAATTAAGGATCTCGTATTTTCATATTTGGCAAAAGACTCTTTGGTGATTGAAAATTTGGCTTTTATGTCTGATCAAGTAGAAAAGGGACTACTTTGCAAGATTTTTTTTCATTAAAATTGTTCAAAAATTTTCAAAATTCCCAATTTTTCTTGCAACGGTAAGTAATTCCGCCTTACTTCCTTAGGGTCCCCCATCCCCACACTTGGGATACATTGTCCCCAATGTATGGTGCTTTTAATGCTTACCCAATTCTTTCCCAACCACCAATCTCAACATACGCGACTATTAACTACCACCCGCAATGATTAGTTACTTAGCAAACAATCACAAAAATAAAAACACACAAGCAATTAAAGAAACAAACAAAAACAAGAAAATAAATAAAATTCCGGGCTGCCTCCCGGTAGCGCTAAGTTTACAGTCTTCAGCCTGACTTTACCTGGTGTTCTAATCATGGTGGGCGAGTGGGATGCTTGCATCCCTCAGCTACTAAACATGCATCCTCTCTATCTTGCGATAATTCATGAGCCATCCCATAGTTAGGATTTGGAGCTTTTACTCTCATGCCCTCCTGGTTGACCTTGACTCGTTTCTTGACTTTCTTCTTCTTCTTCTTCTTCTTCTTACCTTTCTTGACTCCAGCTTCTTCAGTCCTGTCAACCATGAAACACCCTTCCTCGGCATTTGGGCCAGTTAAACTTAAAAACACATTTAAACTCAGTGTTCTTTCCCCAAACCTCATATTAACCGTTCCATTGGCACAATCGATCACTGCGTGTGCAGTTGCCAAGAACGGTCTACCCAATATAACCATGGGTTGTGTCTCTTTTTTATTAGAAACAGAATCCATTACCAAGAAATCCACTGGGTAAAAACAATCCTCCATCTTGACTATCACATCCGTTAACATTCCCCTAGGACGTATCGCTTTTTGATTTGCCAACACCATGGTGATGTCGACCTCTTTCAAAGGACCAAAATCATATTGGTCGTAGATACATCCTGGAAGAATGCTAACACACGCTCCAAGATCCAATAATGCCTTGTCAATTTTAAGTTCTCCAATCTGTATTGGAATTAAAGGCGTTCCTGGGTCTTGGAATTTCGGTGGACATGTACCCAATAACGCGGCACGAACATTTACTGGTAAATCAAACTGTTTTGGCAGCTTGTTGTGTCGGTTTTGGGTACTCAATTCTTTCAAACTCTTAGCATGAACAGGATCTTCTTTTAAAACATCAAGTAATGGTCGATTGATTTTCACTTTTATAAACTCTTCCCACTTTTCATCCTTTAGTGGGGTTTCTCTCAAAACTGATGTTTTATTTTGTTCCCCTGCAGCTAGAGGGAATGGGGAAGGTTTAACTTCCCCACACTTATCCTCAGCCATAGTGGAATTTTCACTGAAAAACTTTTCACAAAATAATTTTTTTAACTTTTTATGAGTCTTTTGTGAAATTAGATCCTGTTCACCTTCACAGTCTCTAGAACTAGACAGAAGACTTACCGCATTGATCCGCACATTCCGCGTGTTTGATGATGATTGATGTGCCGGATTGACCTGAGTATCGCTCGGTAGCTTCCCGTTCGCCTTCTTCAGCTCTGCCACATCTCCAGCTAATTGCCCAACCTGTGTGGTTAAAGCCTGAACGGTTTTATCACGTACCTCACCTTTTTGCTTAATGCCTTGAATATCCTGCTGAATAACCTTCAACATGTTCATCACCTCATTCAACCCTCCACCTGATGTCTCATAAGATTGACTACTCTTTTGGTACCCCCCACTACCATTACCCCCTTGATAATTCCCTTGATTGTTTTGATACCTAGGGACATATGGTTGCTGGTTGGTTCGCCCATTACCTTGAAAACCTGGGTTACTTTGGTTGTTAGGGTTCCCATAACTAAAGTTTGGGTGGTTCCTAAGACCTGGGTGGTAGGTGTTAAAGTTCATGTTAGACCAATTTCTATTCCCCCCTTGCACCTGGTTTACCTCTTCCGTCTCACCTAATATGCTAGGACAACTATCTGCTATGTGTCCTACATCCCCACAATGCCCACACATGGGCTGCCCACCAATACCTAAATTAGCTAGTTGAGACTCTATCCTAACTATTCTCTCAACATCCACTACACCACCACTACTTGCAGCCTTCACAGTTGCTTGTCTTGAACGTCTTGAAGATTGTGCCTTCCTCTTTGTTGTCTCAGCTCTCCTCTCGAGGTACTCCCAGTCAACCTGTTCATCGTTAGTGCCAAAACTACCATTTGAAATAGAATCTAACGCACCTTGGTCTTCGTAGTGGAGTCCTTCATAAAAAGAGTTGATCAACTCCCACAACTGGATGTCATGATGTGGGCAGTTGTTGATCATCATCTTGAAGCGAGTGAGTGCTTCATGAAAGAGCTCGCCTGGTTGTTGAGAAAAGTTCTTGATGTTCTTCCTAGCATCATTTGTTCACTGACTTGTATAGAACTCATCAAGAAATTGTTGCTGCATTTCCAACCAGGTACGGATAGAGGCTGAAGGTAGGGATTGGAACCATTGTTGTGCTTTGTCCTCGAGAGTGCATTGAAAGAGGACCAACTTCACTTCATCTTGTGAAAACCCTTGTCCCCCGATGGTGTTGCATCTTGCATCATAGGCCCCAAGATGCATGTACGGCTCTTCAGTCACTAACCCATGATATTTAGGCAAACTCTGAATTGCCTGTGACCTCACTTCAAATGACCTGCCATGCAGTTGTGGAATGACCACTGCTGATGGATTATGAACAATAGCAGGTCTGAAGTGACTCTCAATCCCTCTCACTGGGCCTTTCTCAAACCTCAAAGGAATGCCTGCTTGATTATTAGTCGGAGGCATTGCATTCCTTGGATTAGGTCTCAAAGGCCTGTTCGCCGCGTGTTGCTGTCGAGGTGCAGGGTGAACTGGAGCTTCTGGGAATGCTTGATACGCTTGAATTGCTTGATTAAACTAAAGGTACCCCTGATGATTCAAATTATGTGATCTTGCTAACTGATATGGTCCTTGATCTCCCACTTCTCCATCCAAATCCCCATCATCATACTCATATTGCCCTTGATTAGTTCTTTGACTGAAACTGAATGATGGATATTGAGTTGTAGTAGTATGTGGGAATTGGGTACCAGTTGGGTTTATGGTGTTATCATCGGGAATCACTCTCACATAAGGAGAAGAGTGACTGGTCACAGGTTTTTGGGTGAAAATTGGTTCTTGTGCCGAAGATTGGCCTTGTTGTGGATTGAATCTCTCAAAATTTGGGAGAGAGGTTATTGGAGAAGTGTGAGTTGTGGTTGGTTGTGGTAAAGATGATGTTTGTGAAAGTGATGGTGGAAGGTTATCAAATTTCGGGAATGGTGGAATTTGTGATGGTTGGGTACTGGATTGTGGTGGCGGTTCAAAAGTGGCGAAGGTATTGGGTGATGGATGGTTTTGAGTGGGTGAAAACTGAGGTTGTGACATCGGTTCAGTGGTTAGGTTTAGGTTCTCCATAGATCTGAACTGTGAGACTGGAGAATGCAAGACCTTTTTCTCTCTGTGAAATACTCGGTTCTGCCGAGCTGTTTTCTCAATTTCTGGATCGAATACTAGCGGAGATGACTTCCCTGAATGTCTTGTATGATGCATGCAACTGAAGAATTACCTGCACAAAACAAACAAGAAAACCGAGCGTAATACTGAACAATAAACTAAACAAACAGAAAATAAATATTTTTGGATTTTTGAGTTTTTTTTTATATTATATTAACTAAGAAAAAAAAACACTTTGCGCACGACTCCCCGGCAGCGGCGCCAAAATTTGATCGGTGTCGAAGGACCGGTCAAAAATAAGAATTTTAGAAAAGACCAACTACCTTATTTGTTAGGGTAAGTCGGGTGTCGAACCACGAGGAGTATTGTGGAAAGTGTTATTTTTTTTTAACAACTAAATTAAACTAGACGGAAATGTAAAATTGATTGGTTGATTGTTGATGAATTTGCAAATAATAAAAACAACGAAAAGAAAATGATTTGTAAACAATATAAAAAATGGTGACCTCTCCAGGATCCCGGTTAATCACTTTAGACAAGGTTTGTTTAGTTTACCAATTGATATCACATAGACATGATATGTGGATTAATATGATTGATAAAGAAGGTTGATTAATGACTTTGCTGACAGCCGATAACTAGACCGCGACTGTTGACTCGGTTGATTATCACCTAACAATATCTTAATGACTCGCAGTATTGAAAGACACAACTTGTAAATATTCAATGACCCTCGATAAGAAACCGTGTTGGTTGATGAAATCTAAAACAAGCATATCATTCAAAAAACGTTCAACATCAATATTAAAAATAAACCACAATCGAAACTGAAAGTTTAAACATTCAAATCTCAATTCAATTGTTTGACAAACATAAAACCTTGTTCTAGTAACTAACCATTCACCCGGAGAGGATCACGGGTGCTTAGCCGCTCATGACTAGGGTAGAAACCTCCCTCTTATTTTCCTTTGTCTTCGTGCGATCACCTACTGTCCTTTGAATTCCCTTCTAGCCGTCAAAAAAAATGATCATCCATATAATATCAAAACCTTCTCAATATGTGTCACCGACCTTTTTTTCATTAATGGGCTTGTGGCCTAC